>CM030367.1:171534117-172134117 GCA_017893485.1 Hemerocallis citrina
AGTTTTGCAACTAGGAGTTCGAAGATTCTTCAATTTTTAAACCACTCTTGTTCCATTTGGATTCATTAAGAGTTTCGTAAAAAGCTAATGGATTTTCCAAGAAAATTTAGATGCACCAAAAGGTAAAGAAAGAACAAATTGCACATCTTATGACTGTATCATATATCCTTCTAAAACTTGATGAAATGTTTAATCCTCGTCCAGAGTAACATGGATCACTACATATGTGCATGTGCATAACAAAACAAAGTATCTGCAGTAAATAGGTGGTGACCGGAAGAATTCATTGGACTCACAAGTTTTATAGGGCCGTAAGATTCATGAACTGAAAGCTTAAGCTCCTCATTCCAAACTGGGTTCAGATTACTCTTCATCACAGTTGTCTGTACTGTCTGTAGTTAAATTGACGAAGATAAATAGCATCAGTTTTTGATATAAAACATAAACTCAAATTGCTCACTGAAACACGCAACCATATTTTGGTCCTAAAATAATACTTACTTGCTGCCCAAGAGTCAAAACAACATAAGGATCACTGCTCATATAATCTCTTATTGCCAAATTTGTGCCTTTCAAAACTTTCACCTTCAATATTCCCATAAACTCGATCATGCCCGCCTTCAAACCAAAACAAGCAACATAGCAGTTACTCTTCTCTTTCTCTTCTCTAAAACAAACAAGCTTCATTTAACTTCTAGTCTATCACCTATTTAACAAACAAGCAACATAGCAGTAACTTCAGTAACTCTAAAACAAAGTAACTCTAAAACATAGCAGTAACTCTAAAACAAAGTATCTGCAGTAACTTCTTGTCTTCTCTAAAACAAACAAGCTTCATTTAAGCTTCATTTAACTTCATTTAACAAACAAGCAACATAGCAGTTACCTATGGACGTTTTGAGAATGATCCTTATCTAGTCTATCACCTATTTACAGTAGAAGTTGCTCAAGTGGTAACCTTCGCCAAAAAAGAAGAGAGAAAATTTCAGTCAATTTGATAGTAAATTGAATCAGATAAGATACGAGGCAAGCTCATGGATACCTGTCATGTATTTGCATTATCATCCATACCCAAAGTTCCTGAAGGAAAAACCGCCACTCGGTGCCACCATTGGGTGTCAGTTTTGGCCTATATGCTTAGTAATAGCATGTAGGCTATTGGAATTGACAACGAACTTTAATGGACTGCATCTGCATCCAGAAGCACAACATTTTAGTCAATTCATACCACACGTCTCCCTTGGATGCATTGGATGTATTTCTATCCATCACTAACTTGAGGCTAAATTAATAAAACACCCTCAAATTTGGGGTTCTATTAATTAATTATCCGCAACTCTCGCTAAACTAATACACCCTCAATTCTTATTTCTTCGTTTAAACCACCAAAATTTCGTTTTGAAAACTACTTTTAAAATTACAATTACAATACGAAAAATTACCATCAATCTGTAGATATGATACAAAAAAAAATGCCGACATGTGCAGATATCCAGATAAGAGGCAACGTACTGAAGGGTATTAGCTAGAGCTGATGACCTGACAATACTATCATCATTTGTATTTTACTGGTTTTGTGTATCTCTAAACATTTTGTATGCAAATACAACAACCAACAGGGACATCTGCATATACGTGCTTACCAATTAACCTAACTTTCTATAATCTCCTGAAAACAAGATATTTGAAGTCCATAACAATTTTGGCCTATTTTATTATCCATTTTGGTTGATGAGTTGGCTACTAAAATTTTAAATTGCTCAATTCAACTCTAATAACGGAAATGACTTCAGTTAGTTAAGTTACACACTTTACATCTTCCTTCAAGCCACAGCCACAGTTCAAGCCCATTATTCCTCATTAGGAAGAAGAATTACTGCTAACAAGATGCATGACACGACATAACCAAAAAAGTTTGAGATGCAAAAACACTATTCTAGCCATCGAATGTGCCTACAAGAATAAGCCCAAATAAACTAAAAGATCATAACATCTTAACCAATCAAACTATTCCAAACTAACATTCGCAACTGGATAACTGAGTCAGTCAATGAACCATTCAACTCTATAAATTTCAAGAATGTATCATTATCTGATGACATACCAAGAGGACAAGCAGAAGGAGACGTCACCGACGCGGCGTTTGCACTCAGCGAAGGCAGCATACTGAAAGAACTACCGAAATAAACTGCAAAGAAAAATTAACAAAAAAACTATAAGCATCTAACAAAAGAACCTTCAATTAATTAACTAAATTCCAAACAAAAGATTAAGATCTAATAAACATTACAATAACCCGCAATTGATGGAACACAATGTCGGAAGGATATGAAATCGATGGGAACCGTAAATTAGATCAGGAATTTGTGCTTGTTTTAGAAATCGGGGAAGTAAAGAGTTTGAGGTGACGGAAGAATCGGAGTAGAATAGAAGAATGAATGGAGAAAAGGGGTTAGGGTTCGAGATTGAGAGGGAGGAGTTTGGAGTCTGGTTTGAGTAGAGGTCGGGTTGGAGCGGAGGCCGGGTTGGAATGGAGGTCGGAGCTGGCGATGGACCGACCTGGCGATGGAGGTGATGATGATGGAGTTTGAGTTGGGTTTCGGTGTAAGGGAGCGAAGATGATGGGAGGAGGCGACGGGGGGCGGGGGTACTACGACGACGGCGAGGGGGCACAGAGATGAAAGGGTGTTGGATTTTGGGTTGTTGTGGAAAAACCAGGGGGCACGACGACGGGGGGCCGGGGAAGACGACGACGACAAGGACGAGGTGTGGTGGTCGGGAGATTTGGGTGAGGCTAGGGTTTGTGAGTGAGCGGGAAAGAGGGAGAGAGTGAAAATTGTGAAGAGCGAATAAGAGAGGGGCCGGGGGATAAGAGGATATTTAATATTCCGATATCTGCCGGGCGTTTTGAATGAAAAATGCTGATATAGCACCAACTATCCTCGACGTTTGTTACAAATGCCGGTGTAGGGAATGGGGAATTTTATTTTTTTTCCTTGGGATTCTAACCCGACGCTTCTACCAAACGCCCGGGTAAAATTGCCGGGATAGACATTTTATTTTGTAGTGATAGCAAATTCAACTGATAGCAATTCATGACGTTAAACTCAGGCAACCTAGTAAAAATTGGATCAGTTAAACCCCATAAGCAAAGTATCGGAATTAGGAAAAGCTCAGTAACTAAGGAAAGGCTCACAACTCAATAACTCTGACTATGTAAATCAGGTCCACTAGTAATTCTGACTATGTAATCTTCAGTTTTATCTATGAACAAACAAAACCAAATAAAATTAACAAAAATCTCAGTACCGTAGCTGGCTAGGGTTTGATTGTCCTTCAAGATCCGTCCTTTATAGATCAGCTTCTGCTGCGCCGCCGGAACCTCGCTCCTCGTAGCAATAAGACTCTTAAACACCACCACCGTCGAATCGAGCGGCGTTTCCACCGACAACTTCGAACCATTCGAACACCGCACGTTCACGGTGTCGGAATCGCCCATCAGATGAGAAGAATCGGTGGTTCGAAACCCTAGTTTGGGGGAGGAATTTGGGGTTTTTGAATAAATTAGCGGATTTTTGGATCGCCCGGGAATGAAGAAAGAGATGGGAAATAGAGGGAGAAAAGGAAAGGAATCAGCAAGTAGAGTATTAACGGGACAAGTGGAGTATTAATGGGACGGAGGTTTTGGTTTTGGGGAGAGGTTTTGGTTTTTTTCCTTCATTTTTTTTCCTTCAGTTTTGGATCGGAAAGAGATGAGGGTTTTGATTTTTTTTTTTTTTACCCGCTCAATATTTGAGAAGTATGGGTATCTTTTTAATATCAGATTGTTGAGCGGTAAAATTATATGTGTAAAGCACGTGTTCATACTTAATTTATTTTAAAATTTAAATATTTTATTTCTACTTTGGTAATGGAATATTATTTGTTACAATTGTTCCCTTGTAATTATCAACATCTGCAACAATTCAATAGAATCTCTTGCGGATGTTAAAACATTTGCAATGGATGAGTTTATTGTGATTAATTTATTGTTGATGGTAGCACCAACAAGGGCTTTTTTGTGCTTGCAAATAATCCATTATTATTGCAAGGTTTTCTAAATTTTTCTCATACAAAGTGATTATACTCACTTGGTGGGCCCATTATGAAAGATCCACTCCGTCTATTATGTTTATCATGCTAATGGATGTATGTGTAGAAAAAATCAAGTGGTTTGAAGGTCATTCATCCATGCATCATGTGGTTAAAAAATGAACGATTCCAAAAGTACTATAAATCGAACCACAAATTAGACCCACATGATACATGTGTGAATGACTTCCAAACAACTTAATTTTTTCTACACATACATCCATTAACATGATAAATATGATGGACGGAATGGATCTTCCATAATGGCCCTACCAAGTGAGTATAATCACTTTGTATGAGAAAAATTTTCTCATACAAATATGAGGCTCACATTACTCATATATATATATATATATATATATATATATATATATATATATATATATATATATATATATATATATATATATATATATATATATATATATATATGGGGCCCTTCACTTGAGCACTATTTTTGTAAGCACTCGCCCTTCCGGCCATTGCATGGATGATCCAAACCCTTCACATTGATCTACACGTTTAAATTAGTCGAAATATGTAAAATAAAGTCATTTGAAATTCATTTGCTCATCCATCATGTCATTATAAAAAAACGATATTCAGCCATACAATTTTTGTAATACTTGAGCAAATGAATTTCCAATTACTTAATTTTACATATTTAGACTAATGTAGACGTTTAAATCAATGTGAACGGTTTGGATCATCTATACGATAGCTAGATGGGCCAGCACTCACGAAAATGAGTGCTCAATGGAAGATTTTCATATATATATATATATATATATATATATATATATATATATATATATGAGAAATACTCCATTGCAAACTACTGAAGCCGTTGTTGGGAACAACGGCTTCGATTATGTTATCACAGAAGCCGTTGGTGTTAACGGAACTGAAGCCGTTGTTCCCAACAACGGCATCAGTGGTTTTCATACCCATTTTTACGGGACCAGTTTGCAATAGAGCATTGCCATATATATATATATATATATATATATATATATATATATATATATATATATATATATATATATATGCTATTATGGGATGAGTATGATGCAAATGTTTTTTGAGAAATAAGCGATTTGAGTCATCCGAATATCGATTACACCGTTTACATTACTCTACATGTCATTAAGATGATGCGTGCCAAATTTTAAGCAATTCAGAGACCTAGAGCCTATGCATCAAAACGTTCAAATAAATGCATATATAGATATGTATATCGTACCATCTTCATGACGTGTTGAACGATTAGATGCATAGGCTAGATGTATCCAAATAGCATAAAATTTTGTACACACCATCTAGATGACACCGTTCACATGTAGAGTGATGTGAACGGTGTGATCAAGATTCAGATGACTCAAATTGTTGATCTCTCAAAAAATTATTTTCATCCGACTCATCTCACCATATCATATTAGCATTATTGTTATTATTATTATTATTATATATATATATATATATATATATATATAGTCCCCTTCCGTTGTGCACTAGTTATGGTGTGCACTCAGCCTTCGTATCGACAATCCGAATCGTTCACATTGATTTACACGTCTAAATTAGTCTAAATATGTAAAATCAAGTTATTTGAAATTCATTTGTCCATACTTTGAAGTGTTACAAAATTGTATGGCTGAATATCATTTTTTTTATAATGATACGATGGATAGGAAAATGAATTTTAAATGACTTGATTTTATATATTTAGACTAATTTATACGTGTGGATCAATGTAAATGGTTCTGATTGTCGATATGAAAGCCCTAAGATTGAGTGCACATCATGACTAGTGCACAAAAGAAGATTTGTCTATATAGAGAGAGAGAGAAAAGAAGAAGAAGAGACACACCACACACCCAAGTAAACAAGGCACTCATTCTCCAACACCTTCCTCTTTTGAATCTGCTTCGTATCCTCATCCGTTTTCCGTTTAAGAAGAAGAAGAAGAATGAAGAAGAAGAAAAAGAAGAAGAGAAGGTTGCTGACAGAAGAGAGTGAGCACACAGCGGCAATGGGAGTGTCGAGTTTAACGGAATATATACACCGTACTTTCTATTTCCGTTGCGTGCTCACTTCTCTTTCTGTCAGCTTCCCATCCGCTGCTCTGACCGGCTGTTCACCTCTCTCTCTCTTTCTCTGTGGCGCGGATTTCAAAGCAGGAGTTACTTTGCTAATTACTCTGATTAGATTGTACGTTTTGATTAATACTGTGCTTTTGGATAGAAATTAGGGAAAGATAAAGAGCCAGAGACTAGAGAGAAAATGAAAAGGTACACATGAAGTTTTGATATACTACTGTGGGGTCGTTTTGGTAATATCTGAAAATCCCTGTTTGTATACTGTACATAATTCACTTCATTGTACTCTCTCCCCTTCTCCCTCTCCCTCTCTTAGGGTTTGGTGTCGTTTAGGGTTTGGATTCTACTGTGAAATGGGAAAATAAATCAGTGTAATTATTCGACCAAAGGTGGAGTTTTTTTTTTTTTTTTTTTTTTAATTTAATATTTTGCAGGAAGGAATTTTGGGTCTAATTTAAATTGTGTTTTTTTAATGAGAATTTTGCAGGCCCAGGTTGTTCTTATTCTATGAGAAGTATGTGGGGTTTCAAAATTCCAATTTCTAAATGAGTTTATTTAACCAAATTAAAGTGGACGCATGGACCAATTCAGTGACCCATCAAAAAGGTAACTCATTCCTTTATAGTAGTATATATCTACTTAAAAACAAAGAAATTAAATGGGAATTAATTAATTAATTATAATCCACACTATTGTTTGTGTTTCTTTTTAGAAATTAAGCTCAGAACTTGGAGTACGTTTGTTTACAAGTGCAGATTGAAGGATTTGTGTTGATTCGTGGAGTTGTCGGTGAAGGGAGGTGCGGAGATTGAAGAACCCTTTTATCATGATCGAACAGTACGTTTGTGGGGGTACTTTCTTTTCCCCTCATAAGATTTGAGTTTCTGCAGCTAAAAAGCTCGAGTCTTGCGCTTGTTTTGGACATGGCTCGTCTGTTTAATTTGATTGGGAAAACAAATGGAGCTGAAGTAAGTAAGGTAATAATGAACAGGGCAATTTATTCACCTTTATCTCCCAAAAAAAAGAAAAAAAAAAGGTGGGGAATAGCTCGATCCATGAGGAGATTAACTATATATTGCTACTTCAAACTTATTTAATGTATGAACATTATATGTTTCTAATTTGGTGGGAGTATGTCTTATATTCCATGTACAATGCATCAATTTATTATAATCGGTTTACTTCATTTCCTATGTTTCTCCCTTTTTTTTAAAAAAAAACAAAATTTATTTTTAAGCTCTAGCATTGCAAATTTTATTTTTACGTTGCAAATTGAAGTTAAGAGTCCACAAATATTACAAGTAAAACCCTTTTATGTGTTACAAATAATTAAGCTAATTGTCAGTATTAAGTAACTAATTGTTTTGCCTGTTAGGGGTGATAAAAGCATGGAATATGGGTAGTTTACCTGTGTTGTGTTGCTTAACTAATTCAGCATATAAATTGACGATGTTGATAATTATAGTGCATAGAAAACTCACTAAGATTTGGTTAATTATTTTCCATGACAGTATGGGTTAGTAATTTTTCATTGCTCGAAGTGGGGGGTACCGGTGCAAAGCCATTTTCATTTCAGAGTTTTGTCATGTATAATAAATAGTCAAGCTTATAATGCTTGATGTTCCAAATGCTATTAGTGAATGCTTCAATATTTTTTGACCTAGTGGGTGTAATGATAAGAACACAATGTTTGAAGCTTGAAATATAGAGTTGTCATGCATCTTCTAGACCATTCATTCCCGGAAAATGGCCGGTATTGCTTTCACGTTGTTGTAGAAGCGATCGAGATTGTTCTGAATAGCCACTTAATCGCATTTGGACAAACCAGCACAACGGATTAATTGCAAAAGAAAAGAAGCTTCGCAGGGATGAAGTATATATATAGGATCTTATGTAAATTAGGGCAAATATTGCTGTTATCTTTGTTGTCGAAGCTAGATCGTTCTCAAGTAGCCACTCAATTGTGTTTTGACAAACTAGTACATCAGATAGCAAACAAGAAAAAAAGAAAAAAATTCGAAGGATCAAGTAGGATTTTATGTGACTCTAGTTAATATTTATCCTGCTGAAAATTGATCAGGATGCAAGTAATTAAGTTATTTAAACTTGAAGTTAATATATACAAATCACTAGCTTGCTAGTCACCTGGTGTTATTACTATATATCAAACTGTGTCAATGAAGAGTACCAAATGTAGGATTTCTTCTCAACCCTGTTCACCATCCATCTTGTTGGTAATATATAGTGCGGTAGGCTGTTAAGGGATCTATGTTTATATTTTTAACAAACCTCATCTCCCTCTTTGTTGGTCAAAACCTGTAATGGACAACACTTAACTTTTTTTAAGTTAATTTCTTTTTTCGTATCCGCCTGTGATACACGCCGGCCCGGTGAAGATTGGATCTCGGTGTTTTTGCTATCATATGAAATGATTCAACTACTACACCGGAACTTTGAAGTTGTGGCATGTTCCAAATATCTCTTGAAAAGGCTTGCATATAGAGAATACGTATGTACAATACATTGCACGTGCACCTATATGTTTGTGAGTGAGTGTGACAAAAGATTGGTCACTCGAGCACATAATCCTCAAATTATAATTTTCCGAGTATAAAAAAATGATGTGTGTACTCGCACACATATAGTGATCCATGTATAGACACAAAGTTACAGGCATATATATATGGAGGTAAAAATGTATGTGAGGCGGAGTCGAATCCAATCTACACATAGATCATGAATTGCCTGCCAGCCTCTCTCACTAAGCGACGAATATGTTAAAAGTGGATCCATTAATGACTGTCCACAATGTTTTACGAAGTCGAAAGAATAAAATTTATCTTGCAGTTTATCTTCATGATTTCCGCGATAGTTTTACTGGGAAATCAAAGGATCACCACAAGTGTTTTTAGATTGATCAATTTTGTGAAGGCAGTCAACTTGATATGAATAATCATTGTGTTGAAGTTGGAAATGCAATTTAATGCTTATTCATTCTTTCATTTGATGTGGAAACTTTATTGTGTTGCTGTGAAGAATGCTGGCATAAAGGTGGAAGAATGAGACTATGAGAGGTACGGTCCTCTACTCAGTCATGGAGAAAAAGGCCAAAAATATAAAAAAAATAAAATAAAATAAAAAGAACCACCGGACAAATTTTGACAGGATCAAATTCTCTCTCCTTCAGCGTGAGTATTGCTCCATTGACTTGGACGTGTTCAAAGTTTTTATTTATTTATTTATTTATTTATTTATTTATTTATTTTTTATCCAGAAAAAATGTGGAATCTGATCACTCTGTTTTATTACTAAGAGCTTAATAAACAAACTCAGAGTACTGGGCTCAATTACAAACTACAGACAGAAAATAAAATATACATGAAGCAACATGACGCGTCCAAACAACTAATCCCTCCAACAACCCTGGAGGGTGGGTCGACAAACACGTTCGGTCCAGCAAAATTGTAAGTACGTTTGTTTAGCTTCGTACAGTACCTCCACGGCACGTGCACACCCACCTGAGACAAGTCTGGCAGGATTTTATCACCCGCCGATATCTGCCTTCACCTCGTTGGATGGACCCCATCTATGGGCCCAAGCCCCGCAGATCGAAAATTGACCCCACGGCACATGCATAGCGATCGCACACTCCCATCATCTCCACCACTCATCCTACAAACATGTCAGTAGCTCCCACAGCCACTACCAAAGAGATAACCGTGAAGAGACATGTTCAAAGTTGACATAGTCCAAACTCTGAAGGATGATAGTTCCTTCTGGCCTTCAGATTTTTTAATACCATAATGACCCACTTTTTAAAAGTATTTACTAAACTAACTAACTTTCTGAAAGTATTTATCAAACTGGCCCAACTTGCCGTCCTTTTTTTAGTTAGCGAGTGTAAGCTTAGGTGTTTGAAAAAAACATAAGAAAAAATATCAAAATAAGACTCGCTGTCTTAAACAGCGAGCGTAGCTGTATTACACTCGTTGTTTGAGATGGCTAGCCTAATTTTGAGTTTTTTTTTGGTAGATCAATTTAACAAAAAAAATTTAAAGTCAAGCTTGCTATCTCAAACAACAAGTATAACGTAACAACTACGCTCGCTGTTTGAGACAGCGAGTTTTACTTTGATATTTATCTTCAAGTTTTTTCTCAAAGTTGTGGAGAAACACCCAAGCCTACACTCACTATCTCTAAGAGTGAGGGTATTTTCACAAAACTCGCAGTTTGAGACAGCGAGTTTGGTGAAAATATCATCGCTGTTTAAGACAGCGAGTCTTACTTTGATATTTTTTTCTTCAAGTTTTTTTTCTAAGTTGTAGAGAAATACCTAAGCCTACACTCGCTATCTCAAACAGCGATGATATTTTCACCAAACTCGCTGTTTGAGATAGCAAGTTTGGTGAAAATACTCTCGCTATTTGAGACGACGAGTCTTACTTTGATATTTTTTCTAAAGTTTTTTATCCAAACACCTAAGCCTACACTCGCTATCTAAAAAAACGATGATATTTTCACCAAACTCGCTATCTGAGATAGCAAGTTGGTCATTTTCATAAATACTTTCGAAAGTGAGTCAGTTTGGTAAATACTTTCAAAAGGTGGGTCATTTTGGTAATTCTAGCCTTCATGGATTCATTGTCACTTATTTAATACAACTTGTCATGTGCACCTATATATGGGGCTCTTTCCTTTTCTTCTTTCAGTTAACCTTGAAATCTTTACCTTATAGTTTAACGTCCCGAATTTCATACACTAAAAATATGTAACACATCAAGAATTATTTTTTTCAATTGAGTACATAACACAGTACAATTTACGTGGAAGACTAAAACTTTTGTTACTTCACAACTTATTATAATGTTTCGTAATATTTACATACAAAATTACATCTTATTTACATCATTCAAAATCCAACTTCCACTAGGATGCGCTACAAAGCTCGAGTCCACGCTCCCGACGTTCAAATGATCATGCAAAACTACCGACTGTGGGCATGTCAGTTGCTGCAACTGACGCAAAGCTGGTAATAACAGCGATCTCTAACTTGCTCAACAATCAAACTTTAATGCCAAATCATGTGAATGTTTAAGAACAAATCTACCAAGTGTGTGAGTGTATGCCATGATATTGGAAGTCTAATGCACATAATGTTCTTTTCTAAGGCAAGCTTATTTGTGCTGCCCATACAACATAGTTTCTGAATACAAGCCACTAATATTTCTCCTCAGTATAGGGTTCAATTCATCACGATGTCAACCTACTCACGTATTCTTCTCTGTTCCTGACATTTATCTATTGACTGATAAGGTTGCAGCTTCTTGTGATCTTTCTCCTCGACTGCAGTCGAAATGTGGTCATTTCTATTCTGCATGGGTTCTGCGGGTCTTTCTCCGTTCCGGACCTTACCAAAAGCTATCATGAATGTAAAGGTGACCATGCGGGTTTTCTCCTCTTACCGAGAGGCATAGAGTTACTCTCGCTCCCCATCCATATCTGATAACATATAACATCGATAGACACTAAAGGGTCCATCCCCTAAGTTCCGACAGGAGCCCTGTGGCCTATACATTTGCTTCTAGCCCTTATCACTACATTACAACACAGGTTTGATTTACCGGCGTATATTCCCCGGTGTTTTATCATTCGCGCCGGGGTAGGGAGTGACCAGGAATGGGGCGTCAGATTGGATGATTATACACCGGCGACCTCTATAAAATGCCGGGAAATCATGATATTCACCGGCGTTTTCTTTAAAAATGCCGGTGAAGAGTATTATTTACCGGCATTTTAATAAAACACGCCGGCGAATATACAGATACATTCACCGGTGTTTGTAATTTCAAATGCCGGTGAATTAACTGAGATAAATCCCCGCGAACCCTAACATTTCGCTCGCTAATTTCCCAAACCCAATATTTGGCCGCATTTGTTTTTCCTCCTCCATCTCTCTATTTCGCGCGCTTTGCCTCCGTCCCTTCGTCATCTTCGACAGCCCAATTCGATTTCCCTCCTCCCTCTCTCTATTTTGCGGTGAATTTACGATCGAAAACCACCGCTCGTCGCCCCGCTCTCTCTATCTCCTACGCCACCGCTCGTCGCCCCCCTCTCTCTCTTCAGTAATTTCTCTTGATTTCTCTCCTTTTCACTGTTAAAGAAGCTGAATTCATGCATCTGATTATCATCTTAGCATGATTTTTTTACCAAAATGGGTTCACTGTCAACTAAGGATGCTAGCTGTATACCAAAATCCTTCAAATATGTACAAGAATTGGGCTGAACAAATCTTGTGCAGGTTTCTTTTGGAGCCACAAACATCAATGGTTTAGTTGGGATGAAGAATTAATAGAGAAACATATATGCTTAGATACTGAAAATTTTCATTTTCTTTTACTGTTAAAGAAGCTGAATTCATGCATCTGATTGTCATCTTAGCATGATTTTTTTACCAAAATGGGTTGACTGTCATCTAAGGATGTTAGCTGTATACCAAAATCCTCCAAATCTGTACAAGAATTGGGCTGAACAAACCTTGTGCAGGTTTCTTTTGGAGCCACAAACATCAATAGTTTAGTTAGGATGAAGAATTAATAGAGAAACATATATGCTTAGATACTGGAAATTTTCATTTTATTTTACTGTTAAAGAAGCTGAATTCATGTATCTGATTGTCATCTTAGCATGATTTTTTTACCAAAATGGGTTGACTGTCATCTAAGGATGTTAGCTGTATACCAAAATCCTCCAAATCTGTACAAGAATTGGGCTGAACAAACCTTGTGCAGGTTTCTTTTGGAGCCACAAATATCAATGGTTTAGTTGGGATGAAGAATTAATAGAGAAACATATATGCTTAGATACTGGAAATTTTCATTTTCTTTTACTGTTAAAGAAGCTGAATTCATGCATTTAATTGTCATCTTAGCATGATTTTTTTTACCAAAATGGGTTGACTGTCATCTAAGGGTGCTAGCTGTATACCAAAATCCTCCAATCTGTACAAGAATTGGGCTGAACAAACCTTGTGCAGGTTTCTTTTGGAGCCACAAATATTAATGGTTTAGTTGGGATGAAGAATTAATAGACAAACATATATGCTTAAATACTGAAAATTTTCATTTTATTTTACTGTTAAAGAAGCTGAATTCATGCATCTGATTGTCATCTTAGCATGATTTTTTTACCAAAATGGGTTGACTGTCATCTAAGGATGCTAGCTGTATACCAAAATCCTCCAAATCTGTACAAGCATTGGGCTGAACAAACCTTGTGCAGGTTTCTTTTGGAGCCACAAACATCAATGGTTTAGTTGGGATGAAGAATTAATAGAGAAACATATATGCTTAGATACTGAAAATTTTCATTTTCTTTTACAGTTAAAGAAGCTGAATTCATGCATCTGATTGTCATCTTAGCATGATTTTTTTACCATAATGGGTTAACTGTCAACTAAGGATACTATATGTATACCAAAATCCTCCAAATCTGTACAAGAATTGGGCTGAACAAACCTTGTGCAGGTTTCTTTTGGAGCTACAAACATCATGATTTAGTTAGGATGAAGAATTAATAGAGAAACATATATACTTAGATACTAGAAATTTTCATTTTCTTTTACTGTTAAAGAAGCTGAATTCATGCATCTGATTGCCATCTTAGCATGATTTTTTTACCAAAATGGGTTGACTGTCAACTAAGGATGCTGTATGTATACCAAAATCCTCCAAATCTGTGCAAGAATTGGGCTGAACAAACCTTGTGCAGGTTTCTTTTGGAGCCACAAACATTAATGGTTTAGTTGGGACGAAGAATTAATAGAGAAACATATATGCTTAGATACTGGAAATTTTTATTTTCTTTTACTGTTAAAGAAGCTGAATTCATGCATCTGATTGTCATCTTAGCATGATTTTTTTACCAAAATGGGTTGACTGTCATCTAAGGATGCTAGTTGTATACCAAAATCCTCCAAATCTGTACAAGAATTGGGCTGAACAAACCTTGTGCAGGTTTCTTTTGGAGCCACAAACATCAATGGTTTAGTTGGGATGAAGAATTAATAGAGAAACATATATGCTTAGATACTGAAAATTTTCATTTTCTTTTACAGTTAAAGAAGCTAAATTCATGCATCTGATTGTCATCTTAGCATGATTTTTTTACCAAAATGGGTTAACTGTCAGCTAAGGATACTGTATGTATACCAAAATCCTCCAAATCTGTACAAGAATTGGGCTGAACAAACCTTGTGCAGGTTTCTTTTGGAGAAACAAACATCATGATTTAGTTGGGATGAAGAATTAATAGAGAAACATATATACTTAGATACTGGAAATTTTCATTTTCTTTTAATGTTAAAGAAGCTGAATTCATGCATCTGATTGCCATCTTAGCATGATTTTTTTACCAAAATGGGTTGACTGTCAACTAAGGATGCTGTATGTATACCAAAATCCTCCAAATCTGTGCAAGAATTGGGCTGAACAAACCTTGTGCAGGTTTCTTTTGGAGCCACAAACATTAATGGTTTAGTTGGGATGAAGAATTAATAGAGAAACATATATACTTAGATACTGGAAATTTTCATTTTCTTTTACTGCTAAGAAGCTGAATTCATGCATCTGATTGTCATTTTAGCATGATTTTTTTACCAAAATGGGTTGACTATCATCTAAGGATGCTAGCTGTATACCAAAATCCTCCAAATCTGTTGGGCTGAACAAACCTTGTGCAGGTTTCTTTTGGAGCCACAAACATCAATGGTTTAGTTGGGATGAAGAATTAATAGAGAAACATATACGCTTAGTTACTGGAAATTTTCATTTTCTTTTACTGTTAAAGAAGCTGAATTCATGCATCTGATTGTCATCTTAGCATGATTTTTTTACCAAAATGGGTTCACTGTCAACTAAGGATGCTGTATGTATACCAAAATCCTCCAAATCTGTACAAGAATTGGGCTGAACAAACCTTGTGCAGGTTTCTTTTGTAGCCACAAACATCACTGATTTAGTTGGGATGAAGAATTAATAGAGAAACATACATGCTTAGATACTGGAAATTTTCCTTTTCTTTTACTGTTAAAGAAGCTGAATTCATGCATCTGAAGATTTAAGATCCAGGATGACAAATTTTGATTGGGCTGTGATTGGATTGTTTAGTGGCTGTCGTCTATGTTCTTAATTGGGCTGTGATTAGAAAGAGAGGGCTCGAGTGGAGATCTGGAAACCCATATAGAGACATTTCGTTTATAATAATTTATTATTATTATTGTTCTTGTCGCTCTTGTTGTTGTTGCTGATGTCTCTTTGTGTGCGTGTGCTGAAGGGAAAGAAGGGATGAGAGAGAGATGAGGAAAATGCTGCTATGTTAGCCTGGTGTATCCTCATTCTCTACCATTTTCTGTTTCCATTTCTGGCTTCTATATTTGGTTTCCTTCCACGATGACAGTTCCTTAAAACTACACTTGATATGAGCCCCTTCTTATTTTTCTTATATTTGATTTCCTTCCACGATGACAGTTTCATGGATTGTCTGAACAATTCATGAAAGACAAGCTTAGATACTAGATTTTCATTTGTTTTACTGTTTTAGATACTGGATATTCCCAGAGGAGAATATAAAGGTTTCAAGTTAGATACTTGATTTTCATTTGTTTTGCTATTTTAGATATATTTAAAAAAAAAATTAAGTACTAGCTTTTTAGCACTGCAGTATAATTATTTTACCTCTCTATATATCATTAACAATTCCATTTGCAATTGGCACTTTGATCTTAGAATTTATGAATTGGGTAGATCTTTTTGCAAGTTCAAAAAATATGTATATTCTGTATTGTGGTCTACTGTTGAACTAAATTATTGTTTTTTTTCATAGAGTGGTCTCCGAGATGAAGGAAATTCTAATGATCAGAACTGAAGCTGCTCGAGGGGTATGAATCTGTGGTCGGCCTATCCTTGCTGTTGTTATGTCCTCCTTGCTATTGTTATGTCTTGTATTGTTGTTTTAAGTAATTGTTGGGTTATTTCGGATGTTCGTTACTGTATTTGTTAATTATGACACTATGTTAATTTTGCGGTGAATTTGGACGATGATATAACACGTATGAAACTTTATTATCTTTAATTCTTGTGTTTGGTTGTGATTTGCGCATTAATATGCCTAAAATTGGTTGAATCAGTTGTGAATTAGTTTACAGGTTTTTAAAATGAAATTGTGAATTGAAATCGAATGGAAAACTGGAGCAAGAAAAACAAACGGGCATACACCGGCATTTCATAAAACGCCGGTGTATCTAATTGTTTAGTTGAAAATTTCGTTAGAGAGGCATTTCCACACACGCCGGTGTACCCATAAGTTGCAACAGTACTAAGAAACATCGGCATTTTATAAAATGCCGGTGAATATCTCTATAGCGGCGTGTTTAAGACACGCCGGTGCTTGTAAGTAGGGAAAGAAGAGTGCTCAGAAACAAGCATACACCGGCGTTCTGTGACCGCTGGTAAATATTACACATACACCGGCATTTTTACAATCGCCGGTGAAAAGATATATACCGGCATTTTGTGACCGCCGGTATATGTATATTGGGGGAAAGAACGACACCCAGAAATTCCCATATACCGGCATTGTCTGGCCGTCGGTGTATTTTCAAGATATACCGACATCCAGTAGAAACGCCGGTGAATACGCCTATCTTTCCGCGACGCTCGATTCGGCGGCATTTGTACCGGCATTTTTATAAACTCCGGTGAATGTTTCACCGGCGTAAAAAACCGCCGGTGAAGGTCTAAAAAAATGTCGGCGAATAGATTCTGTGTTGTAGTGCTAGATCCTAGAAATTAACAGTCTAGACAATGCTGCATGTATCCCTTTGACAAGTGAATACAACTTCTAACTAGTGTCTATCCTTACAATCATTAACAACATAGCCTAGAGCTAGTATCACCCTATCGGACTTGTGTCAACAACAATAAGGGTTACTTGCCAGTAACTAAGCCTTATTTAAACTCTAGAACTCACACTTTAATTTATGGAACTTAACCACGAACTAAGTTTCCTAACAACAACCTAATCATTTGCTAATGAGAGTAATGGGATTAAGGGTACTAATCACCAAAGAATTATATACTAGACGACACCAATTTTCATAATATCCAATCTGTATATATTTATGCATTCCACAAAATCTTGCACAACTCGTGGTCTCACAACTTATTGAGATCACACTAATATTCAGTTTGACTCTATTACACTAACTCAACTTATTCTCAAAAGTTGATTGTACTCCAAAGCGTAATCATGTGTAAGTCGAACTCCCAAGATATTTGACCTTATCGGCCTAACCCTAGCCCACACATGCAGATTTACAGGAAGAATCATCAGTTATGAACATTCCTATGAGCCGCAGCTCTTTACCAGCCATTTCATGAACCTTCCTGGCCTACCCCTAGCCCACACACATGAATTTTTTGGGCGTATCCTCAGCCACGAACCCCAGCGAATTGGTATTCCAAAACTATGGACCTTACCGGGCATATCCTCGGTCCCCGAACATTCCTAGGAGCCTCAGCTCGTTACCAGTCATGTCCGTCATTGTTTCAATCATATCTTTTTCTAATGCAAGTTGTTTACTAAGTGATGCAAAATATAATCTAAACTTAACAATCCATATTCTGGACATACATTTCACACAAACCGAAATTTTGGTCACACCGACTCGATTTCACTCCTTCCTCGGAGTTCTTTAACTCTACCGAATTCGGGCTTCGCCTAAGTCACGATCATTCTCTCGGATTTGACCAAGTCATTATCTTGGATTCATGGACCTTACCGGCCTACCCCTAACCCACACACATGGATTTACCGGGCATATCCTTATTCCCAAATACAGAATCCACCATTTGAATGTTCAACTCTGTATTTGGATAACAACATAGTAGTATTACAAAAATCATATATATTCCATTACTTATCAGAAAATGGATTTCTTAGTTTCATATGATACCTGGATAAGTTTACTACAACATTGTAGATAAGAACTTCTCAATTTGACCACAATTGTTTTGTCTAAATTCACATGCAAAATAGTAGGTTAAGTTTTCTGGAAAACTGCAGCTCTTGCTACTTATAAAAAATCACTGGAAATCCCACACTTCATGGAAATTTGATTTCTTAGACTCTAAAGAAAGATTAGCAAATCTATTTCAAATTCTTAGTTTTGAGTTTTCTCAAAATACTGCATATAAGAGGTTAAAAAGGTCAGAAAGCAGAAGGTGTCCAAATTTACAGAACCAAGACAAAACTGTCAACCAGTCCTAGGTTCGGATTTGTATAAAATACTAAATGATATCTAAACCTCATAAAATTTTGTGAACCTATTATAGACATATACGGGATACACATAAAAAACTTTTAGCTTCAAATTTCATCTAGTTAAAGAGAAATGATTTTCAGAAGTAAGTCCAAAATTCGAGACTGAGACTACAAAATGTTTCCAAGTTAAATTTATTGTAATTTCACACAGTTAATTGGAAACCATTTACACATAATTATAAGGGTGGTATACCATACCATACCATACCATCATTGCTCTACCGTCTTCCGTACCGAAATAAGCGGTACACAATTTTTTTACCATTACCGTGCCAAGATTTTGGTACTACCGAGTTCGGTAATATCGAAATATTGGTACGGTAATGATATTACCATGGTAGTACCGGACATCAATTAGCTCAAAAAATTAACATTCACATAAAAGACAAATAAATGAAAAAAGGACAAATAAGCTTAACATAAATATATATATGAAGAAATTTCAGCATACACAGAGTTTATACTATCAACATAGAGAACTCATTGCTATTAGAAATTTAGAATCACTACAAGCATTTCAAAATTAATAGACATAGAAATAATGAAAGGAGTGGGTGTTAGAGATGATATGAAATAGGGAATTACCTGATCATCAAACCATCTACAATTTATTTAACTCCTGTTTTTCGTTTTTCGTATTTCATATTTTTGATGTATTTTTCTTCCTTCTTGAATATTTTGTACTCTCTTGTATTTTTCTGGATCGTATATTGGAGTTGTTTTCAATATATATTCATTTTTGGCTCAATCTTGATCTTTTGTGATTTATTTTCGGTTCCTTGATTTGTTCTTGATCATTATGGTTATTTTCGCTCTTCATTTGTGCCTTGCTCTCTTTATTTGTATCTTTGGGTGCTAATGGTGGTTTGGTTGCTCATCCTATTCCCAATTCTACTGTTTGATCTCTAATTGATTACCAATGCCAAATTAAATCCACAATCCTATTTGAAATCCTATACACATTGAGCCTAATCAAATCCTATTAGACTAATCCTACTACTCCTCCTAATCTACCCACAACCCATTAACCCAATACCCATCTCATACTAAACCCTAAACTCAAACCATATATAAACTCATCTCATTAAAACCTTAACCCTACTTCAATACCTCGGCCTCCTCCCTCTCTTCCCTGCCCTTGCGCCGCACACCTCGACACCCCCGACCTGCCCTCTTACCACCTGCACCCCAATCCCGGTGCCAACCATCAGCGCCGACCACCCCTATCCATTGCCGACTCCACCCTAGCCGACCTCCATTATACCCGAGCACCTCCATCCTCAATCACCTATCTCTCTCCGTTCTTCCGTCATCAACCAGCAACGGCAGCCAGAGCGCCAGCGGCCAGCCGACGCCCCGACCCCCATTGTTCTCTTTCTCTCTTGCTTTGCGAGTTTGCACGTGTTGGAGTTTTGCACGTGCGAGTTGTTCGTTGATTCATGGATTTTTTGTTCGTGGGATTGTTCGTTGCCAGGATTCGTTCCCGTTATTCTTGGTCTTCTTCGTTTTCGTCTTCGGTTAAGGCAAGTAACTTGTACTCAAATTCCTTTGTATGATACAAGTCAAAAAATACCGCTTATAGTGTAGTTGGGTTCTAGAGACAACTCATGTGTGTGTTATTTTTGATGGATTTTGTCTCTATAGTGCTATTGACCATAGTTGTCTCACGACACAAAAATCTGACATGAAAACAACTAGGTTTGACCGTTCTTGATCTATTCATATATGTGAGATAATTAGGTAAAATTATGTGTTTGATGAGATCCATGTGATATGATGGTTGTGAATATGTTATATACTCTATTTCATGATGGTTGGACACTTAGTAGACTCTATACCATCTTTGATTGTGATTGGAACGAGTTTCGTGTGGTTTATGTTGGTTTTGTTTTCAAGAGAAAATCTGTATTTGTTGATGATCAGTTTTGATTTGTATTTTAGACCCTATTAAGGTCATAATTCTTAATTTTTGTATTAGACATGAATTGTAGAGAAATCGGTCTTATTTCCTAACCCTCTGACCTTGATCGATTTCGTTTTCGTATGAGTGAGTTATGGCTATTTTACTACAGAGGTGTATTCTATTTCTAGATTTCGTTTCTTGATGATTTTGATGATCAAACTATTTTGATGCTAGTCCTAATTATATTATTTTGATCTGAACCTTTGCACAGTATTTTTATATCTATTTAGGAATTACCCAAAATTTTGGTGGATTTTATTAATGAGTTTTATACGCCGTTTCATGCTTGTTTATGAAAGTTAGACTTGCTGTATTTTGCTCGCTGTTCTGTAAAGAATCGTATTTTCACCTTATTTCCTTTTACTTTATGGAAAATATTTATAAAATATGAAAGTTATCTTATTTTTTCTATTTTTATCTCCCTTTGACGGATTGGGATTTCTTTTCACGGTTTGCGAGACATTACAGTTTTCGTACAGCAGTGTTGGGAATTCCAAATTTGCCAAACTATTGTTTCTTGATGTTTTCTGATTTTTCTTGACGAACTAATTTTACTGGAATATTATGAAAATTTATATTCTGATACTAGACATATAGGGAATTACCCAAGATTTTTCCTGGATTTATTTGAGAACTTTTAATACTGTTTTCCTATCAATGAATACGATTTACTGATTTCTGGCTGAACGTATTTTCTGGATTCAAATCAGTTTTGAGTTATGATTTTGTGAAATACTATATGGTTTATATATAATCGCTGGATTCGTGTGGAAGTCTATTTTCCGAATTCTTTGACGGATTCAGATTTGGATTCTTGTAGTAACGGAAATCACTGTTTTAGTACTGTACTGTCATGCTGTCCTGAATATGAACATACACTGTTTTGCTCGTTTATGTGACCGTATATCATCTATGCATGTTTATTTGTTTTCCTGAACCTAATAATGATTATAACATGATAATTTGACACTATTTTATGCACTATCATGTCTGTTGATAACCATAATAAAAGTGATCAAGTCGGGGTTTCTTGAGGGAATATCTAGTAGTGGAAAATATGGAAACATGTACTTGGAAGGAAACTAGTGTTCCATACTGTTACTATTACTGTTACTGTTACTGCTACTTTTACTGCTACTGTTACTGTTATTCTTACTGCTACTGCTACTATTACTGATACCTGAGTACACTGTCCCATTATGGTCCACTATGAAATCTAAAAGCGAAACTGTTTGTTATAGCAACCATGTGTTATATTTTGGGGTGCATGAAGTGCTACCTAGCTAGTAATACACACAAGATTGTAAGAACATAAGACTGATACTGTTACACGGATACTGTTAGACTGATACTGTTATATTACACCGATATACTGAGCTTACTGTTACTAGACACTGTTAGTTGCCATATGACACTATACTTGACACATTCATTTGTACTGTTAGTATACCATGCTAGTTGACTTTGTTTTACTGATTCATGCTAGTTATTACTATTTTTTTTTGAAGAAAAGGTGGAATCTGGCCACCCTGTTTCATTAATAAGAGATTAATAAAACATACTCAAAGAACTGAGCCTAGTACAAAATCCTACAACAGAACAAAAGTACATAAACTCCACCCCGAACATGGGGGTTGGGACAAAATAAACACAGCGAAACAGCAAGGCGATACATCAGATCCCCCCAACAAACCTTGGGGTGGAGGGTATCAATGTACCTAGTAGACCGTGCTGTGCTGGCTGTCAGTCGATTGTCGGCCCAATCTCGATCTCCTCATCATCAAACTCCTTTACCTGGAAAACACTCGCAATCCTTCTCCTGAGACCTGCTGCTGCCACATTAGCCCAAAATGAGATAAAATGCATAATGTGAGTCAAATTGCCAGAAATACTATTGCAAGTTCTATAAAAGTAAAGATTATTTCTGTCTAGCCATAAAACCCAGGTCATTGCGGCAATAGCTAAATACCATGCTTCTCTCATGGCCCCCCTCTACGTTGTGAACTTTGGGCCTACCCATAGGTCCTCGTAAGTGCTAGGATATTGAGTAGCCCCTACAGCGCTGAGTACCTCTACTAGTACCGCTTTACTCCTAGGACATTGAAGAAAAAGATGGTCTCTAGTCTCAAGGGCGGTATGGCAGAATTTGCATTGAGAATCCACACTCGGTTGTCGCTTAGCAAGGTTTTCTCTAGTCAGGATCGCATCATTCAGTACCAACCATAAGAAGGCTTTGATTTTTAGTGGAGCTTTCGTCCTCCAGATGACGGTAGCCCACTTTGGGGAACACCCCGTAAAATGGATGCGCTTGTACAAGGACCGAACCGTAAACTTGTCGTTCTTCTTCAATCCCCGGAGTTTTTTATCTAGACCCTGGGAGCAGCCAATTCTAGCGTTGGAGATGTAGGCCTGAAGTTCCGTAAGTCTGAGGTGGGAGCCTATGTCAAGCAGATGTTTGAAAGATGGATTCCAGGTGCCTCTTTTCCAAGCTGCGGCCACCGTGCAATGTGGTTGAGATGCCTGCTCATATAGATCAGGGAACAGGGTTCTGAGCATGTGATCAGCACACCACTTATCCCACCAAAACCTGGTCAGTCTTCTGTTACTGATAACTGACTTGACACAGCTAGTGAAGGGTTCGTATGCCTTAGTGATGCCTTTCCAGAACCAGGAAACCTGAGGGCCTATCCTGAAGCCCAGATTTCTCGTCCCATTCCCATGCATATATCCCTAGACAAATTGCTACCACCCTTCTCCATTAGGGTGGAACATTTTCCACCACCATTTACCCAGAAGCACCAGATTCATATCTCGCTAGTTATTACTGTTGATGCATTATTCCATGCTATTCGTTTACCTTTCCCATGTACTTGTATCCTACATTATAAGTGGTCCGTAACTTGCATTGACGGGTACTTTTTTTCTTTTTCTATCTCCTGTAATTATTAATTACAGATTAGGATGGTCAGCGGCCCGACGGCATTGATGAAATGAGATATTAGTGCTGGATTCTTGCTTATTAGTATTGCTATTATTGTTGCTTTGAATAATGTATTTTGAGTACTTGGATGATTTCTTTGTATTTTGGGCGATGTGACCCAGGATTTTGTCTTGTCCAGATTCTGATTTATTTGAGTTTAATGTGTTTTGTTTCAAGTAAATTCTTTTGGTTTATTAATTCAATTATGCATGTGTGGTTGACTCTTTTGCTTCCGACTCTGATTATTTTGTGAGATGTTGTAAAGATTCCTGAACAGCTTATGGATGATGCAAATCATTCGCTGGGTTGAGTCGCATATCTGTATTCCATATTTTTTTGGGAAGCGGGGCGTGACAGTTTATGATTGACTTCATCCTTGGAATCTCTATGTTAATCATTTAAGAAGCTAGGAAAACAGAGGATGAACTTTTGCAGACAACCTTGCTGTTAAATCTTCTTCCCCATAACTAGTACTGGTATACCCCTCACCATTAGGGTTTTCACCGTACCGTAGCCTCTTCAGCTCTCTATCTTTATCTATACAGAATCACGGTCTCACTACTGTTCTTTATTACATTCGCCTGTTTGTTATTTGATCTCTCCTCCCAGCTCAGTTGTGGGTCATCATGAAAGACACATTTACTTTCTATGGAGATGACCTGAATTCCTATTCTGTTGGCACTGTCACTTCTGCTGATATCCATACCTGTTAATCAAGTGGAGGAAAAGTTGAACAAAATCATATGATATGCAAGAACTTGTATGAAGTCATTTAGGATTTCATGTACAGTTAGTTACATTTAATCTGATATGAAGTGGGTGAGACTAATGCTCGACTACACCCGAGGTGTTGATAAGTTGCAGGAAAATGAGTTGGTGGGGCCACAGCCGCGACAACATGTCTTCCTCCAGAATCATCCCCTAAATTTATCTCCATGCAAGTCAAAATACATTAGGTAACAAGTTTATGTACATAAATTGGAGAAAATAACATGTTTCTACAGTTTCCAAAATGTCAACAAGATAGATTCAATTTAGAGCCTAAATGCAGTTGAAAGCAATTAAAATCCAATCAAGAAACATTTACAATGTCCAACAGAAGGCATAAAATAAGTTATAATCAAGAATTTTACCAACTCAGATGAAATTATGCCTGCGAAAAATAAATAAAACAAAGATTTACCAGATAAGTGTCTTTATTCTTCACATTTTTTGACTGCTATGTCATTTGTATTCTAAATTTCTAATATTTTTGACCGAGAGACAAATAATTTATAGATCATACCAAAATATAAATTAAATTGGCTTTCTCAACCTCATTTAAGATAACAAGCAACTCGGATATTTTAAGCAAGTGTGATAACATGTTAACAGATAAATCTATTTTATAAGTTTCCTTCTCTTAATCATTCTTGTACTCTCTCTACAGACATACATTTGAGTCTATCATATAGCTCAAAACTTTAGGGCAATGTGAAAAAACCCTTCAATAGAATCAATACTCATTACCACTCCATCTCAATCCACATGGAAATTCAAATCCGAAGATCTTGTACATCCTAAATTCCAAATTACTTGTGAATAATATAATTAGCAATTTACAATACTGATATGGCTAAAAATAGGAGTAAATCGGGACTGTACAAATCGGACACAAATCTTAAAGCTTATAGGGGAAACAGTAATTTCATCGACAAACGGGTCCGAAATGGGAACTGAGTCTCTTCTTCAGGACCCGACAACCCATAAACGGATATTCCCTATTGGATATGGTTCCCAATCCGTTACAATCCAATTTGGAAGGATAGGGAGAAATCCAGATTCGTCCTTATCCCTAAGGGGTGGTTTTAACCACTTCTATCCAGCAATACCGGGAAGTAGAGATTTTTTCTTATCTCGAAATGAATCCCAACGGCAACTATAAATACCCCCCTTATCCCCTACCATTACAAGGTGATCACTCTTTGCCAATCTAAAGCACTTTCATATTTTTTTCTGAGTACTGACAAGAGTGTCCGAGAGTTCGTCGTCGGGATCAACCCCGGTGTTTCGAACTTTGTGTAGGTCAACAGCAGCAGCAAGAAGCCAGCCAAACAGTGGTGAAAGCATTCAGGTTTGACCCATTCGATTCCTTATGAACCCACAAATTCATCTATTTGCCCCCATACCAAAATCAGCAGCAACAGATTGGCGCCGCCTGTGGGAATCAAATAGCAATCTGACCCTACTCCATCAGCAAAAGCAGCTCCTAGTTATACCTCTAAACAAAGGAAAGCCCATGGTCTCCAACCGTAGAACAACTTCCATTCCTCCTCCGCCTCCAGAGGCTCTCCCTCCGTCCATCCAGCCGGTCCAGTCAACGGGCCAGCAGCTCGGGCAACCGATCCCTCAACCTTTCCAACAACCTCTTCCTAAGCCGCCTCACCACCAACCGGCCTATCAAGGACCTCAAGGGGCTGTTGGATAACCCTCTCGCCGAAGTCTCCAAAAGAAATCCCTTCATCAGGTCCATATCTCCATTTACAACCCTTCCTCCGACTCCATGGCCTCCCATAGCCCTCCAACACCAAAAAATCTATGTGACGTTATCATCAACTGGCAGAACGAGATAGATATGCGCACCCGCTTGGATGAGAGGCAGACCCGTGATGGGAACCCCTGCCGGGAGCATTAAAGGGACCGATCCCTTCGTAGGCCCAACCGCCAAAAGTCGAACTCTCCTAGAAGGCAGAGGGAGTCTCCCCAGCGCCGCCAGAAGAGTCGTTCCCCAATCGGCCGTCCAGCCCAAAGGCACTGCCGAGACCAAGAGGCACCCGTCATGATGGCAGAGTTCCAGGACTTTCAGGAGGTAGTCCTACGGGCCCTTAATGTCGCCCCCAATAACGACCGACGGTCCCCCAGTCCTCGGCCAACTCTGAACCATCACCGCCGCTCTCCCAGTCCTCGGCCGGCTCTGAGCCATCACCATTTCTCTCCAAGTCCTCAGACGGCTCCGAGCCATCGTCGCTGCACCCCTAGTCCTCGATCTACTCCAAGCTACCACCACCGCGGCCTTAGCCCTCTTCCACATGAAGATGAGTCCTGGGCTCAGCGAGATATGACCAAAGAAAGGACTCGGTCTACCGCCATCTTCACAAGACGGAGAGGTGCCTTGGCCAATTCGACAGAGATGAAGAACAACGGGCGAGGAACCTCTGCCCGAGCAGGCCCCCGTTCTCCCGTACCATCATGGATGCCCAAGTTCCAGAGAACTTCAAGCCTCTGCATTTTGAGTCATATATAGGGGAGTCGGACCCCGCTGATCACATTGAGAGTTTCAAAACTCTCATGATGATCCACCATGACTCTGACGCCCTTCTCTGCAAAACCTTCCCAGCCACGCTCAAGGGGTCCACTCGGGAGTGGTATTCCAGACTTGCTCCAGCTTCCATCTTCTTCTTCGACCAATTCGAAGGTCTCTTCCTCACCCACTTTATGAGCAGCCCCCGCTCTGAGAAGACAAGCACCTCTTTGCTCTTCCTCAGTCAAAGTAAGGGCGAGCGGCTGAGGGACTACGTCAAGCGGTTCACTGCCGATGCCAGATCTATTGCCTCTCTGGATCAGTACGTAGCCTCGGTCGTTTTCCAGTCTAACATCATCAATCCCGACCTTAGGGCATCCCACGCCAAGAAGCCTCTTCGGGACTTCTCAGAACTCCTGCTCAGGAGTTAGAAGTACATCTAAGCTGAAGAAGCTCTCAACCGCCCCACTCTTGAGGGATCATCTTTCGGAAGCAAGCGGAAGACTGCTGAAGATGAAGGAGCTAAGAAGCTCCAGAAAGATAACGGCGACCAGCGTCACCCTCCTCCCCACTTCGAGAGGTTCACTCCTCTCAACGCCAGTGTCTCGGCCATTTTGGTGGAGGTCGGGAAGGAGGGAATCCTTCCCCCTCCTCCAAAAATGAATACCCTGGGAAAGAAGAGAAATAGGGAGAAGTGGTGCCGCTATCACCGGGATCATGGCCACGACACGGATGACTGTCGGGCCCTCAAAGACGAGATAGAAGCCCTCTTCCAGAGGGGGAAACTCTCCCGGTTCGTCAGGAAAGATAGGGCAGATCCACCTTCGCCCCCTAGGGGGGCTAACACACAAACCGAGCAACGTGCGGAGACCCCGAAACTCAAAGCCGAAGCTGTCTTGCACCTCATAAATAGAGGACCTTCCCCCCACCATCAAATAAGACATCTCCCAATGTATAAGGGAGAACCACGATCTCTTCGCCTGGACCGCGGCTGATATGCCCAGAATCTCAGAAGAACTCCTGATGCATCACCTCAGTGTTGCTCCGGGAGTTAAGCCTATCCTGCAGAAGTGGCGTAAATTCACTCCTAAGCACCAACAAGCCATCAAGGAAGAGGTCGAGAAGCTCTTGAACGCTCGGTTCACCAGGAGGTAAATTACCTCGAATGGCTATCCAATGTGGTAATGGTTAAAAAGGACAACGGGAGCTGGAGAATATGTATCGACTTTACTGACCTTAACAAGGCGTGCCTGAAGGACCCATTCTCCCTCCCGAGCATTGATGCTCTAATCGATGCGACCTCTGGCCATGAACTCCTCAGCTTCATGGATGCCTTCTCGGGGTATAACCAGATCTGAATGTTCCCTCCTGACATTTCGAAGACCTCGTTCGTAACCGACCGGGCTGTACTGCTACCGGGTCATACCCTTCGGGTTGAAGAATTCCGGAGCTACATACTGGTGCCTTGTTAACAAGTTCTTCCAAGACCAGATAGGCCGTAACATTGAAGTCTATATGGATGACATGTTGGTCAAGAGCGTCAGCGGACAAGATCATGTCTTCGACCTCCAAGAAGCTTTCGGGGTGTTAAGAAGGCACAACATGAGATTGAATCCGAGCAAGTGTGCCCTCGGCATCTCGTTCCGTAAATTTCTCGGGTTCATCGTTAGCTAGAGGGGCATAGAGGCCAACCCTGAGAAGATCCAATTCATACTCAATATGGCTCCCCCATCTAATGTTAAAGAAGTGCAGAGGCTCACGGGACGCCTCGTGGCTATAAGGTGTTTCCTCTCCAAATCATGGGAGAAATGCCTCTCGTTCTTCAAAGCCCTGAGAGGTGCGAAGGGCTTTGAGTGGGGGCAAAAATAGTAAAAGTCCTTCGATCAACTGAAGGCCTATCTGGTAAACCCCCCACTCTTTAGCAAGCCGAAGCCTGGTGAAGCCCTCTACATATACCTATCCACTTTGGAGCAGACTCTCAGTGTCGTCCTGGTAAGAAAGGAGGATAAGATGCAATATCCAATCTACTACGTGAGTAAGGTCCTTAGGGACACAAAACTCCGCTACCCGAAGGTAGAAAAGATGGCCTATGCATTGGTCATGGCGGCAAGGAAACTTCACCCCTATTTTCAGTCCCACTCGGTGGTCATTCTTATCGACCAGCCGCTGAAGAAAATTCTCCATATGCCCGAGACATCGCGACATCTAATGAAATGGTCTATAGAGCTGAGCTAGCATGACATCAACTACCAACCCCAAACCGCTATCGAGGCACAAGCCCTAGTGGAGTTCATTGTGGAGAGTACCATTCCCGACCCCTGTGAGTCGGCTGAAGAACCCCCGGTCTGGATCGTGTATGTTGACGGGACCTCGTGCACCGACGGAAGTGGGGCTGGTGTCATCTTGATCGGCCCAGATAGTTTCGTTCTACAATATTCCCTCCGGATAAGCTTCCGTGCGTCGAACAACGAGGCTAAATACAAGGCCCTTATAGCAGGACTTTGTATGGCTCGCAAAGCTGGAGCTAAACGTAACAAGATTTTCAGTGATTCACAATTAGTGGTGAACCAAGTATCTGGGGAGTATGAAGTGAGAGATGATCAGATGGCTAAGTACTTGGCAAAAGCCAAAGGGCTGCTGGCTTTATTTGAAGATGCTCAACTCCAGCGAGTCCCCAGAGAGGAAAATGCACAAGCAGACGCCCTCTCCAGGCTTGCCTCCTCCTCCCTCCAGGGTTTGGAGAGAACCGTATTGATAGAGGTCCTCCTGAGACCCAGTATTGAGGAAGACAGCCCAGAACCGATGGAGACTATGCCCCTGACACTTGGGGAAAATTGGACAAAACCCCTACTCGAGTACCTTAGAGACGGAGTTCTTCCAACAGACCCAAGAGAGGCTAGGAGAGTCAGGACCAGAGCCGAGCGGTACACACTCATTGAGGGAGTCATGTACAAATGCTCTTTTACTCAGATCGATGGCAGACCCTACCTAAAATGTCTCTCCCCCGAAGAAGCACATTATGCCCTGACGGAGGCCCATGACGGGATGTGCAGCGCGCACTTAGGAGCATGATCCCTCGCCCGTAAAATTTTAAATTACGGCTACTTCTGGCCCACACTTCTTAGTAACTCCGAACAGTACGTCGCCAATGCGGCTCTTGCCAAAGATTTTTCTCCGATCCGTAGCCTACCACAAGCCCAACTCTCCTAATTTGCCAGTTCGATCCCTTTCGTAATGTGGGGGATGGACTTGCATGGACCGTTCCCCCCAGCGCTAGGCCAACTGAAATTCCTCGTCGTGGTAATAGATTATTTCTCCAAGTGGATTGAGGCCGGGCCCCTTGCAACGATTACAGAGAACACAGTTTAGAAGTTCTTCTGGAGGAACATTATTTGTCGGTTCGGCGTACCCCGTATCCTCGTAACCGAAAATGGAACCCAGTTCGCAGCGGTTCTCCTCAATATCCCACCCTCAATTCAACGGCCAAGCAGAGAACGTTAATCGAAAAATACTCTCTGGCCTAAAGAAGAGGCTCGATAAATCCACCAAAGGATTATAGGTCGAACAGCTTCCCAACGTGCTATGGAGCTATCGCACCACGAAAAAAACCCCGAGAGGAGAGTCCCCCTTCAATCTCACTTATGGCTCCGAAGCCGTCATCCCCCTCGAGATTGACCTCCCCTCGCCCCGTTTGATCGCCTATAATGAAGAGCAGAATGCGAACCAGCTTTGCAACAGCTTGGACCTCATCGATGAGATCCACGAAAGAGCCTCCATCCGACAAGAGACATATCGACGTAGGGTAACCCAGTCTTACAATAAGAAAGTTCGTCCCGCTAATCTTAAAGAATGGGATCTAGTACTCTGGAAGCTGTCAGTCTCTCTTCCAAGAAAGAAGGGCAAGCTAGCACCTAACTAGAAAGGTCCATATAGGGTCTCCGAAGTTATCCGACCAGGCGCATATCAACTCGAAGACCTGGGGGCAAGAGAGTACCAAGGACGTGGAATGCTTACTCCTTGATGAAGTACCAAGAGGGTGTTTAAACACCGCTCCAAGCAACTTCTCCAAGAATGTTCTCCATAAAACACATTAAAGTTTGGTTTTATCAAAGTGTAATGGCGGCTCGCAAATTAGAAGCAGCCGCCTAAGTGTTTTCAATAAAAGTGATCTACTCCTGCAAGTTCTCTATTCTGAGCATTCTAATTGTACTACTTTTACACTTAAAAAAAACTCATTAAAACAAGAAGTTCGGAGTCCAACACTTGGCTCGATGCGACTTCTGCTACTTGTGAATAAGCAAGTACGAAGTAGCTCACCATTCGGAATTATTCCCACAACTGTTGATATTCTCTAGACAACAAGTTCGGAGTCAAACACTTGGCTCGATGCGACTTCTACTTCTTGCGAACAAGTGAGTATGAAGTTGCTCGCCATTCGGAATTGCTCTTACAACTAGTGATATTCTCTAAACAACAAGTTCGGAGTCCAACACTTGGCTCGATGCGACTTATGCTACTTATGAACAAGCGAGTACGAAGTAGCTCACCATTCAGAATTGCTCCCACAACTGTTAATATTCTCTAAACGACAAGCTCGGAGTCCAACACTTGGTTCGATTCGGCTTTAACTACTTGCTTGTAAGCGAGTACGAAGCGGTTCACCATTCTAAATCGCTCCCACAGCTGTTGATATCCTCTAAACGAAAAGTTTGGAGTCCAACACTTGGTTCAATTTTGCTTTAACTACTTGCTTATAAGTGAGTACGAAGCGGTTCACATTCAGAATTGGTCCCACAACTGTTGTATCACTCAAAACGACAAGTTCGGAGTCCAACACTTGGTGCGATGCAACTTTTGCTACTTGCGAACGAGAAAGTACAAAATAGCCCACCATTCGAAATTGCTCCTACAACTGTTGCACTTACAAACATTAGTAAAATGCAAACTCTCACAAGAAGCTTGAAAAGAATGTCTATTATTTCATCAAATTCGAGGCACAAGTCTAATTCTGGGCCAAAAACTCATTGAGATACAACTCATGAAACAAAAGACTACAAAAGACTACAAGATTACAAAGTTCTGCCCTAACCCCTTCTAGGGAGCGGGATACTTCTATTTAGCGACAAACGGGGTCGGCGAGCACTTTGCTACTGCCTCATTTCCGTAGAAGTCTCTAACCCGGTGAGCCGAGTAGCGTCTTCGGCACCTAAGAACCTGAGAGTCGCCCCAACAGATGCTCCGCTCGACGAGCCAGCCAATCCACTCTGTGCATCCCCAGGGTGCCTCAAGACAGGGGGCAAGCGTAGCGCCAAATCATGGAACGACCTTTTTTGTGCATACTCGCCTCGGGGGCAGGAGGTACTTCGGACATTACTCCCCTCAGAAAGCTGTCGTAGGCGAAGGTTCTCTACCTCCAGCTCCACGACCCATTCCTTCAGCGAGTCGTTCGTCAACCCGATCTTCAGAAGGGGCATTCAGCTCGAGCTACCACTACGAGAGGCCTCAGAGATGGCCCTCCGAAGATGTGCCGCCTCCAAGCTCTTCTCAAGTACTACATTCTTCAACCCGTCTCTCTCAGCCCTGACATCGAATAGAGACTGACAAAGAAACTTGAGTCTTAAGCCTTGACTAACGGCCATCGAGGGACACTTCTCCCTCCTTCAGGGGGCACTTCCCAAGCCTTCTCCTTTAAACGTTTCAGCTCGAAGTCTCGACGGGCCAACGTCAGCTTTAGATAATTTAGCTCCGACTCGGCTTTATACAACCTCTCTCGAGTTCGAGCGAGGCCTAATTTCGTGACCCCTAGGCCAGATCTAAGGCATGACAACACTTTGGCAACCTGAAAGAGTTAAGCAGAACTTAAATTCCCACGAAGCTACTACGGGACAACTCAAAAGCAACGCGAACACACAAATCTCTTGGCTACAACACTTAGTCAAAAATTATTTCATTTCATTAAAATTCAACAAATACAAGCGGTGGCCAGTCCGCGGTTAGGCAACATTTTTTGGGGTACAAAATATAGATGATCTACAACTAGTTCAGGGGCGGACCTCTTTGCCGTGGTCCCCGGTCGCTGAGAGCTCCGACCCTTGCATGGCGGCGATGATTGCTAGAGGTATGGCCTCTGCATCAGCCTCTCCCCTTGCCTCGTTGACGTCGACTTCGACAACCTCTACCTTGCCCTCTTCTTCACCCTCTTCGGAGGCATCGTCGAACCCTAGGACGGGGTCGGGGAATAGATGCCATCCGGCACAGTCTACCTTGGGGTAGCTTTCCTTTACCTGCGCAATCGTCCGGGTGTGGGCCTTCGCCATATTGATGGCAAGGAACTCCTGTGCCCTCTCCATGGCCTCGGCCTCGACCTCCTTGGCAGTAACGACCTTAGCAGTAGCGACGACGTCCTCCCTGTCCTTCGCTGCCGACTCCTTCTATTGGAGCAGAACGGCGATGTCGGCCTCGAGCTTCGCCACAAGACCATCGAGGTACTCCATCCTCGCCGTCTTCCCCTTGGCTTTGGCCTTCAGCTGTTCGAGCTCCCTGGCGATCCGAGCCTTCTCCGCCTGAGCTTTATCCATCCCTTGCTTTAATTCTTTCTCTAGTTCAGTCATCTTTTCCATTAGCTAACCAAAGTGGCAAGTTATCCGCAAAAAGAAAACAAAGCCCCATTAAGAACTCAGAAAGAATTCAAGTGTTCAAAAAACAAGCCCAAAGTACTTACCGATACCGCCGCTCGAGCGATCTCGAGCATGTCGTCTCCTACCCCTCCGGCGTCCATGGCCGCCCTGTCCTTTAGCATGGCGAGGTGCCAGACAGCCTTCATACTGGACGTCGAGTCCCCTAGGAACCCGTCAAGCTTTCGAATTTGCCAATCCGGGACGAAGATCTTTTTGTGCTCTTCGGTCAGGAACACCTCGGCCTCGGCCGTTAGAGGTGCGGCCTCCATACCCAAGGTAGCTGCTAAGGGAAAGGCCCCCACCTCCGTCGAGGCCGAAGTCACTGCTGGGTTCGGTGGCTTCTAAACTACGGTGGCCGGCACCATCACCTGCTCTACGGCGGTGGCGGCAACCGTCTTCGGCCTCGGCAAGGACACCTTAGAGACGAACCTCTTCCTCTTCCTTGGAGCCTTGCTTCTCAGGACCCCACGCTGTGCCAACATTGCATCGAAGCCCATAGTTTCTGCAACAACAAAAGAAGAGAAGATCATGCACAAGTAAACCAAACTCAAATAAAAAAGAAAAAAAAAATTAAACCGCATACTAGGATTTATACGGTTGAGACCCCCCCTGAAGAGCACCTCCTCGGTTAGGTCCCTCCAATCAAACTTCGGCCAATCGAGAAGTGTCCGAACCTTCTCTTCTTCGTCAGGGCTTAGCACCAGACCTTCCTTCACCCTCTTCGACACCTCTTTGACCTAAGTCGTCGGGATGCTCCACGACTCTCGACTCTAGATGAAAAAGTACTTGTCCCTCCAGTACTTTATCGAGTCGGGGCAGCTGACGAGCCTGGCACCATGCGTCGGAGCCAGGTAGAACCTGAACTCCGACTTATGTTGCTGATGAAGACGGTATACAGTCCGGAGCACCCTCAGGTCCGTTTCGAGTTCCGACGCTTGACAGTGGAGGATGAACTCGTTGATCAACCTCTATATGTTTGACATGAGTTGAACCGGTATGATATGAAACCATCGTAGCACCTTCACGATGAAAGGGTAAAGAGGCAGCTGCACCCCGGTTATGAAGGCGTCGACCGGCCAGAAGCACATATTCACCGGCATCGGAGAATGGCCCTCACTCCAGGCCCGGGCAACATCAGCTCGAACTCCTCGGGGATCTGAAAGCACTCCCGAACGGATGCCAGATCGGCCTCATTAAGTATCGAGATAGTCTCGTCAGCTTCCGAAATCTCTCTGGTGGCATTCTCTTTGAAGCTCCGCCCCATGCCGTACATGATACGTTCGGCATGCTTCTCCGACAGTTCCCGAACCCTCTATAGTCCGGTCAGGACCCTGGGCATCCTACCGAACTCCCCCATCCTCTGTTGGTCCACCTACGGCTTTGCCTTTGTCGACTGGAGGAGCTTGCCTCGAGGCCGGCTCATGAGCAAGAGTGGGGGAGGTCTCTGGCCTCGGGGGAAAGCTAGACATTCTTTAAAAATAAGCTGAGTGTTAAATTACCTTGGAGTGACAGTGACGGTCGGAAAGATCACCGGAAATCAGTAAAATCTCGCCTGAATCTCCCGCTAGTGAAAATGAGTCGCCCGAGTAAAAACTAGAAAAGTTAACAAGTGAAGCGGGGGGGTAAAGTTTTATAGGAGCAGCACACAGATCGAGACTAAAAGGCCTCAAAGACTTAAAAGCCTGGCACATTTACCATAAGACGACAAGAAAGTGGAGAAACTCAACAGGCCTTTGACTGGTCAACGGTCAAACGGTCAGCGCGCCACGTGCCAATCTCCTGGACTTCAGCAACCTGTGCCGAGCACTCTTGCTACCGACGTCCAAATGTGAGAAAAATCAATCTCCTGAAATTCGGCAACCTGTGCCGAGCACTCTTGCCACCGACGTCCAAATGCGAGAAAAATCAATCTCTAGGACTTCGGCAACCTGTGCCGAGCACTCTTGCCACCGACATCCAAATGCAAGAAAAATCAATCTCCCGGACATCGGCAACTTGTGCCGAGCACTCTTGCCACTGACGTCCAAATGCAATAAAAATCAATATCCTGGACTTCGGCAACCTATGCCGAGCACTCTTGCCACCGATGTCCAAATGCGAGAAAAGTCAACCTCCTGGACTTCGGCAACCTATGCCGAGCACTCTTGCCACTGACGTCCAAATGAGAAAAAAATCAATCTCCCAGACTTCGGTAACGTGTGCCAAGCACTCTTGCCACCGACGTCCAAATGTCAGAAAAAATCTCTCATGGACTTCAGCAACATGTGCCGAGCACTCGTGCCACCGACATCCAAATGTGAAAAAAAATCTCTCCTGAACTTCGGCAACGTGTGCCGAGCACTCGTGCCACCGAAATCCAAATGCAAGAAAAATCAATCTCCCAGACTTCGGCAACGTGTACCGAGCACTCTTGCCACCGACGTCCAAATGTGAGAAAAAATCTCTCCTGGACTTTGGCAACGCGTGCCGAGCAATCTTGCCACCGACATCCAAATGTGAGGAAAAATCTCTCTGGACCTCGGCAACGTGTGCCGAGCACTCTTGCCACCAACGTCCAAATATGAGAAAAAATCTCTCCTGGACTTCGGCAACGTGTGCCGAGCACTCTTGCCACCGACGTCCAAATGCGAGAAAAATCAATCTCCCGGACTTCGGCAACGTGTGTCGAGCACTCTTGCTACTGACGTCCAAATATGAGAAAAAATCTCTTCTGGACTTCGGCAACGTGTGCCGAACACTCTTGCCACCGATGTCCAAATGTGAGAAAAAATCTCTCGTGGACTTCGGCAACGTGTGTCGAGCACTCGTGCCACCAACGTCCAAATGTGAGAAAAAATCTCTCCTGGACTTCGGCAACGTGTGCCGAGCACTCGTGCCACCGATGTCTAAATGTGAGAAAGAAATCTGTCCTGGACCTCGGCAACGTGTGCCGAGCACTCCTGCCACCAATGTCCAAATGTGAGAAAAATCTTTCCTAGACTTCGATAACGTGTGCAGAGCACTCGTGCCACCAACATCCAAACACGAGAAAACGTGTTGACCGGTCAACGGTCAACGGTCAACGGTCAACGGTCAATCTGACACGTGTCATCCTCTCGAGGTCCCTCTCGACTTCGGCAGCATTTGCCAAACTCCCTCGACCTCGGCCTCCACCCAGACACGTGTCAACCTACCGAAGTGGCAAAAGGGGGTCGGCAACTAGTGCCGAGCGCTCTTGCCACTGACCCCCAAATGAGGAAAAAATGCCTGTGCGCTAGGGGAGCCGTCCGATTGTTCATAAATTTGCACCGAAGGCTGATGGACATCCCATATCACGCCACGTCATAAATACCCTGATTAAATCTTTTTTCTTATTTATTAATTCGAATTAATAATTTAAAAATTACAAAAAATGATTAAAAATTCAGAAAAATTAATTAAAATTTCTAAAAATTAATTATAAAGTTGGGGAAATATTTTTGAGCCCCTAGATAAATAATTATTAATTAGAACGATTAATTAGTGATCTTTGAAAATAGATCACCACTTTGCAAAATTAAATAAATGATTCGAAAAATAGTTAAAAAATCAGGAAAAATCACCAAAGGTCCATAATAGCCTAAGAATGATTTTTGGCACATTGCCAGCTCAGAAAAACACCGTTACATCTCAAGTAAGATCCGAAACTCCCTTTTTAGAGCTCTGATAAAGTCCCGTACGCCATTGAAACAGTAAAACTACTTCCAAAAGGCTACAAAACACAGTCTTTAGGAGTGGGGGCTCGTGATATGGCTAAAAGTATGACTAAATCGGGACCGTACAAATCAGGCACGAATATTAAAGCTCACAGGGGCAAAACGGTAATTTCATCGACAAACGGGTTCGAAATGGGAACTGGGTCTCTTCTTCAGGGCCTAAAAATCCATAAATGGATCTGTCCTATTGGATACGGGTCCCAACCCGTTACAAGCCAGTTCGGAAGGATAAGGAGAAATCCAGATTCGTCCTTATCCCTAAGGGGTGGTTTTAATCACTTCTATCCAGCAACACCGGAAAGTAGAGATTTGTTCTTATCTCGAAACGGATCCCAACGACGACAATAAATACCCTCTATCCCCTACCGTTACAAGGTGATCACTCTTTGCCAACCTAAAGCTCTTTCATATTCTTTTCTGAGTACTGACAAAAGTGTCGGAGAGTTCGTTGCCGAGATAAACCCTGGTATTTTGAACTTTGTACAAGTCAACGGCAGCAGCGAGAAGCCAGCCAAACAGTGGTGGAAGCATTCAAGTTTTACCCATTCGATTCCTTACGAACCCACAAATTCATCTGTTTGCCCCCACACCGAAATCAGCGGCAACAAATACCCAAGATCTCAAGAAAACTCAACAAGAATAAGAAGAAGATGGATCTTATATTAATGCACCAACAAAACCCTAAATATCCCAAATTTGTCGAAAAATTTCCTCCAAAAATACAAGTGTGATTTCAAGAAATGGATCTTTACCTTCGCTAGAGGAGCTTTAGAAGTCGGCTATCCTTCTTAAGGGCCAATGGTGCTGAAGAAGGCATGTGGCAGTGTGTGCGTCGGTGCGTGAACTCTAGATTCTAAGACGAAAAATGGAAGAAGAACTAAAGAAGAGGTATACCATACTAGGGTGAAAATCGAAAAAGAAATAAGAAATAGGCATGGGACTGGGCCTGGACCTAGGTTTAGGCTTGGGTTTTTAAATTAAATATATATTAAATATACTTGGTACGGTACTGTATACCATGGTATCAATATTGGGTACCAGTACCACACCATATAATTTTGGTATGGTATAATACTGAGATTTCGGTACGATATTACCTAGTTTTCAGTAATGTTTGGTATGGTAATGGTATGGTGCAGTATGGTATGGTAATATGGTATCTTTTGACACCCCTACATAATTATTCCATTAGCACAATCCTATCATGCTACTAAGCATAAACCAAAAGAAGGAACACCCACCTTTAATCGAATCTGAATTCAATTGCATCTAAAGTCCAACGAAGCATTCCAACACCAAACTCGATAAACCTAATCTTATGACCAAAATAAAACATACACTATTAATATCATCTCTTATTTTAATAATCTACAACTCATGAAATAGAATAGAGTTTCTAAGTTTACCTTGTGAGAACTTCAACTCCAAATATTTTGTTTCTCATCTCTTGAAGGCACGGTTTATGTAGGTATTTATAACCCTAATTATGCACTATTCCATCCAACTCATTAATCAACCTCCCCTAACTCTAGATTGTAATTTAATTCCACCTCCCTTATGTCTCTAACCAGAAACACCCATGCTATATGGGTAAAAATCCAGTCCATCTGAACTTTCTGATCCAAACGGATCATGTGATATCCAAAGACATGCTTGTACTACTTCGGTTCAGCCTACAGAAGAGGGTCAACCCGGTCCACCAAGGGTCCCTCTCTCTACTTATAAATAATAATCCTTTTTCTCAGTTGCAAGGTAATCAACCTTTTGCCTTTAAACCCTAATCTCCTTCTCCAGTCATAGACTTGGTCGTCGGAGGGCATGTCACAGGGAAAACTCTCGGCGTTTCAAGGCTTTTTGCAGGTATTCGGCGGCCAAAGTCTAGCACCACCACTTCCAGATCCACATATCCCAAGCACATATCAACCACTTATCAAGATCCGATCTACGACTGAGATTAGCCTTTCTCATCTAACAAAAAACTCATTATTTGTTGCTTGGGAGCTGGAGGAGGATATCCAGTGGAGGTTTCCTCATTTGTTTGTGTAGCTCTTGTTTTGCTGTTTTTGCTTTTGCTATTGTATTTTGTATTTTGTATTTTATTTTCTTTTGGGGTTACCCTATGTACTTCTGGTTGAATTTCGAGGACGAAATTCTTCTTGTTAGGTGGGTATGACTTGTAACCCCTATTGCTCGTATTTGTATTTTCAATTATATTTAATAAAATTTTGATTATTTATTTTATTTTTGGTTGTATTTAAATCCTTTTCATTTTATGGTGTGTTGTTCTTCTCTCTTTTGTGATTCCTTTTGCATTGGTTCAGCCTTTTATTCTCTTTTATTTGGCCTGCAAATGTTTCTTGATCTCGTCCATTGTCTAAACCTATTTCATGGGCTAATTGTCTCTTATTGGATTTCTTTTTCCCTATTGGATACTACCTAGTTCACCCAAATCCATATTGTCTCTATTTAAACCCCCTAATTGAACCCTAACCCTAATTACCAAACCCTAATACCTACTTCCTCTCTCCTAGTCATCACCCCCTCTATCTCCCTTATCCCGACCTAACCCTGACTGCCCCTCTTGCTGTCGTCGTCTCTGACCGCCGGCGACACCCCCTAAACCCCAGACCGCCACCACACCTCTCTCTTCCTTTCCCTCTTTCCGACCACCTGCTGCACTCCTGTCCCCACTCGAGCCACAGCACAGCGCAACACCCCAGGTCGCTGCCATCCCACGTCGCCGCACCATCTTCGTCTTCTCTGTTGACTGCTGCCGTCTTTCTGTTGTTTAGCTGCTGTCTCTTTGTTCGTGTGCTTTTGTGTGCACGTGCTTCGAGTATTGGAGTTCTCATTTCTCATCTCTTATTCATGATCATTGCATTCATTTTTCGGGATCCGTTCCCGTTATTCTATTCGTCGTTTTCATCGTCTTCAATATCAGGAAAGTAGCTTGTATGTATTCTTTTTGTCATACAAGTTAATACCGTAAGTAATCTAGCATGAAAATATTTGTACTCTCATGATGATCCATATTTGTTAGTTTAACCATTGACATAATCTATTGATCATGAGTAGTTACAATGATTGACACCGGTTGCATGAAACAAATAGATTAGTGGACATCTTGATTTGTATCGTAGTTGTGCCACACACCGTATATTGTAGAAATTGCTACATGAATTCTTGTTGATTGTGTCGTCTTATTATAGACCGTTTATTTACATGCCCTGCTGATTTGAGTAACCCACATATACCTTGCTTTGTATGACATCTAGGTTGGACCGTTTGTAGTTAAGTTGTTTGATAAAATGCATAAAAGAACTTATGTTTGCTGCTGTCCTATTTTGTACAGTAATTTAGACCCTGTTAACATCAGTAAAATAAATAAGTTTGTGAACATGATTTGTGGCCTCTGATTTCTAGTTTCCAGAACATTTGACGGATCCAAATTCTGCATTTTGATGCATGAGTTATTGCTGTTTTACTACAGATATATCGTATTTTTCAGATTCTGAACTATATGTATTCTGTATGAAATATTATTTTAAAACTGATATTAAAAGTAGAATTTGAACTCTATATTTTGCTGAGTATGTTTAGATATGACTGGGAACAATCCAAAATTTTTGTGGAATTAATTAATGACTTTTGCTTCTCATTTTATGCTTTTCAAACCAATCGAAATATTTCCAAACTGCTTGCTGTTCAGTAAAGAATTATGTTTTCAACCTGATTCTATTCGTTTTTGATGAAAACTTTGTGAATAAGAACTGTAGCCTTATTTGTCTATTTTACTAACCTTTTGATGGTTCTATATTTGGAATTATACTTTATGAATTATCGTTGTTTTGGTACTGCTGTGTCTGAACTTTCAGGACTGAGATTTTGTCGTATTGCTCTGTTTTACCAATTTTGTTGACTATACTATCTATAATATAAATTCATGATATTTTAATTTTGAAACTAGATATATTAAGGAATCTTCCAGATTTATCTCAGATTTAATTGTGATGATTTTGAACTCTTTTCATGCTTGTAAACAAGATTTTACATTTTCTGGCTGAACATGATCTCTGTATTAAATTTTGTTATCGAACCTATTTCTGTGGCTGATATGTGACTTATATATATATATGCTGGAATCGGCATAGAGTCTAGTTTCTAGATTTTCTAACGGATCTAGATTTTCTATTCTGTAGCAACGGGAATCTCAGATTTGGTACAGTAGTGTCTTGCTGTCCAGAACTGAAAATTTCGTTGTTTTGACTATTATGAGTTATTTTTATCAACCTTTGTAAGTACTATTTCATTTTAGACTTATTCCCTGTTCTTGCCATGTCTTTAGCCTGTTTTAATTTGTTCAAACATGTTTATTGAAAATAAAATTAATCAAGCCGAAATTTTTAAGGAAAAAGATCGAGTAGTGATCAAAATCGAAATACATATTCATAAGGGACTCGTTTCCCTACTATTTAGTGTGGTACCTACCTTTTATCTCTGGATGCATGAGGGCATGATCCATGACATCGTTACTGTTTGTCTGAATATATTTCCCTATAGAAGTTCCACTACAAAATCTTAAGACGAAACTGTTTGCAGTAGAAACCATGTGGTAAAATCTGGGATGCATGAATTGCTACCTAATTAGTAATGAACATTAGACATAAGAGTTTATACTGTCATATCCTGTTACGGTTACTGTGGCCTTTACTGTTACTGTTGATCCTTACTGTTACTGTTATGCTTCTCCTGTTATCACTACACTACTTACTGTCATCTGTAAATTGTTATATTTACTGCTTTCTCCATGTTAGTATTACCTGTTTAGTTTAGTTTTTCCCTTCATTTTTTTCCTACTTGTATTGCTTGCGGCCCGGACTTGCATCTAACGGGCGCCATGTTTTCTTGTTTTCCCTATTCCCTTGTTATTGCCACATGAGCAGGTTTTGCTGATCAATTGCCTACTGGAGTTGGTGAGCAAAAGTTTTGAGCTGCAAAATTGGAATAATTTGCGTAAATATTTTGATGAACTATTTTATTTTATGAACTGTGTTGAGACTTGTATTTGGGCTTATTGTCCGAGGATTATTGTTTTGTTTCGGATCTAGTATTTGTTAGAACATTTATTATTGATGCAATAAATACTGCTGAGTTATGATTATTTTTGCATGCCTGATTGGAGTATATTGCTATATTTACTGTTATAATGAGTCATGCAGGTCCGTACAGCTTATGGATGGTGAAAACTATTCACTGGGCTTAGTCGTGTACCGTATTCTATATTCCTTTTGGGAAGCGGGGCGTGACATTATGACCAGCCGTAAGGCTGAGAAGATGCGCGTCTCCTTGCTTGATCTGAAACAGAAGGATGGAGAGTCTCTTCGGGATTTAGTCCAGAGATTCACAACTGAGGCCCGATCCATCTCCTCCTTCGACACAGGGATCGTGGCAGACGCAATCAGACACAATGTCTGACACGACTTGTTGAATACCTGCTTAGCTAAAAAAACCACCCAAGGATTTCCCCGACCTCCTTCTCCAGAGTGAGAAGAACATCCAAGTTAAAAAGGCCTTGCATCCAGGGGGCCTGAAAGAATCCCCAGCCAAGGGAAAAATGAAGATGAACAACTTTGAGGCACCGAAGAAAGCCTAAAAGGATACCTCAGAGCAGAGGCACCCTCCTCCAGTGCCCCAGTTTGAAAAGTTCACTCCTCTTAACGTAAGTATCTCCGCCATCCCCATGGAGGTAGAGGAAGAGGGGTTGATTCGACAAACCTCTCGTTCCAATAACAGTAATAAGAAGAGGGATATAAGGTTCTACTACCTGTTCCATCGAGACCATGGCCATGAGATCGACAACTGTCGGACGCTTAAAGCCGAAATCGAGGCTCATCAACAGAGCTTACCTGTCAAAGTACAGTCGGAGTGACCCAAGAACTTTGCCTCCTCCTCGCGAGCTTAATAAGCCCCCGATACAGACTCCGAGCCCCAAGGCTCTGAGAGAATGGCCATCCTCCACTACATACACAGATGGCCAGTGAAGGGAGACTCAAACTCCTCTCGTAAGGCATTCGTCCGGAAAGTTAATTCAGTCCAAAACTGCCTTCCTCCCCGAGGTCACAGACTCGTCATTTTGTTCTCGGACGAAGTCCTCGAGGGCATCAGGATTCCCTATTGCGATGCCTTAGTCATCAGCCTCAGCTTGGCAAATCACGAGGTTGGGTGCATCCATGTTGATAATTGAAGTTCAATTAACATTCTGTTCCTTGCCACCTCTCTCTCGAGAAAGGTTAAAGCCTATAGGCTACACCCTTCACAGTTTCTCTGGTGCCCCAGTTCAGATCAAAGGAATCATCACTCTGGACGTTACCGCGGGAAAATCCCCGACCATCCGAACTGAGCTTATGGACTTCATGGTAGTTGACATCAAGGCAGCTTATAGCACCATCCTCGGGTGCCCCGACCTCACCTCTCTCCAAGCGGTACCCTCTCCCTACCAAATGAGGATGAAATTCCCCACTAAAGCTGGTGCCGAGGTCGTCAAGGGTAATCAAAAGGCTTCACGGGCTTGCTATATAGCCATAGTGGGGGGCTCGGTCATCCCTCTCGATGCAGTCAAACTCCCATGCGATAGGAGTTGAATCGGCTCCAAGCCATTTGACAAGTTCAAGGAGGTCCCTTTCTCCGAAGTCAATTAGTCCAAATGGTTTCAAGTGAGTAAGGCCCTCACTCCTAACCTCGAAGAAGAGGTCATCAACTGGCGTCCGATGGAACATGGACTTATTTGCCTGGACCCCCTCAGACATGCCTGGCATCTTAGAAGATTTTATAATGAATAAGTTGAGCATCTATCCGGATTCCAAGCCGGCACAGCAGAGGTGCCGGAAATCTGCCCCCGAGAGGCAGCAAGCAGTGAAATAAGTTGAGAAGTCCTTTCCGCCCACTTCATCCAATAAGTCAACTACCCAAAATGGCTGGCGAATGTTGTAATGGTGAAAAATTCCAATGAAAAATGGAGGATATGCATCAACATTGATGCCATGATCGATGCGGCATCCGGCCACAAGCTCCTAAGCTTCATGGACGCCTTCTCGGGGTACAATCAAATTAGGATGTTCCATGTGGACATTCTGAAGATAGCTTTTGTGACAGATCAGGAGCTCTATTGCTATCGGGTACTACCCTTTGGCTTACAAAATGTGGGAGCGACTTATCAGAGGCTTGTTAACTGAGTCTTCAAGAAACAGATAGGCCAAAATATGGAAGTATACATGGAAGACATGCTCGTCAAGAGCCTGAAAGGGGTCGACCATATGAAGGACCTGGATAAGGCCTTCAGAGTCTTGAGAAAGTACAATATGAGGCTCAATCCATCCGAATGCGACTTCAATGTAACTTCGGGCGAATTCCTCAGCTTCATGGTCAGCAAAAAGGGGATAGAAACGAATCTCGAAAAGATTTGAGTCATCCTAACATGGCCCCTCCAAAGAATGTCAAAAAAGTCCAAAGACTCACTGGTTAGCTTGCGACCATCGGGCAATTCCTTTCAAAGTCGGGGGAAAAATCTCTCTTATTCTTTAAGGCCCTCCAGGGGCAAAGAACTTTGAGGGGGGAGAAGCTCAATAGCAATCCTTCGACCAATTGAAGGAATACCTCACCAACCCCTCTCCTCGGCAAACCCAAATTGGGTGAGGTCCTCTGCCTCTACCTGGCGGCATCAGAGCATGCCCTCAGCACTCTATGTCAGCAAAGTCTTCTGCGATGTTGAACTCCGTTATGCCAAAATCAAGAAGGTACCCAATGCCCTTTTCATGGCTGCACGGAAGCTTCGCTTTTACTTCCAGGCCCATTCTGTACAGGTCCATACAGACCAACCTCTCAAGCAAGTCCTCAACAATTCGAAAAACTCTGGTCGATTAATCAAGTGGTCCATCAAGTTTAGCCATCACGATATTAACTATAAGCCGAGGACCGCCATCAAGGGAAAAGCGTTGGCGAGTTTATCACCGAATGTACTATCAAGCGGGGCAGGTGTAGCATCCTAGATTTTTAAATAATGTTTTTGAGATTAATAAATGAATTAAAGTGATTTTTGGTGATTTAATAAACATTTTTATGAAAGTTATCTTTTTGCACGTGCAAAATACGTGCAAATATTTTTTTGGAAAGTTCAAAGTCAGAAATTATTTTGGAAAAACCTAATATTTATTATTAGGTATTATTTATGAATTTTCTAGATTTTTTTGATATTTACTTGGTATATTTGCAAATATTACAAAAAGATGGGCTTTTGTGCTAAATTACCACTTGGAGTAAAAACTCCAGAATTTTGTTTTTCTCGGCTGAGCATGATGGCTAGAAAACTCATAGTTAGAGCTTTTACTTTTTATTCTAATATATTTGGTTTATTTCACAAATTTGATAAAGAATTGTCTTTTTGCAAAATTGCCACTTGGAGGCCAAAATTACAAAATTTATTTTTTTGGGTTTGAAACCAGTGCCGGCCAGATCTGGGTGGTTATTTTTTATTTTAAATCTCAATTGAATTAGTTAATCTAATTTCCCAGTATAAAGATTTGTATATGTAAAGATATTCTAAAGGAATATTTTGTAAAATCTTCTCAAAACCCTAGAAACTGAATTTCGACTATTAAAAAGGGCACTAGCAGCCATCCCCCTCCTCTGCAAAAAAAAAAGACTATTTACTATTGGTTTTATTGGAGTTTTGAAGCGAGGATCTTGGAATTTCACAAAAGGAATGATTTTTCTTATTCTTTATTATTTCGGTTGATTCTTCAATAAGGTGAGTGACATATGTTTGCTTTCTTACTGTTCTATGCTTGTTGTATGTGGTGATTTGTATATTAGAATGAATGATAGATGATGGTATAATGAATTACTGATAGATGGATGAATAAAGATTAAACTTTTCATGAAAACTATGAATTGATGATTAAAATTCTATTTAGATGACTTAAGAGTATTAAGAACCTAATAGAAATCATGGGTATGTTGCTTTCTTTCATATTCTTACTGATTTGATTGAGTATAATGATTTGTATGATGTATAAGGCATATAGATGAATAAAGATGAATGCTTACTGTTGGTTTCATATATATATGATCTGTTGAGAGTTTTTGATGAGTAAAACTTGATGAATAAATGTTATAATTGCATATAATCATGGACAAATTAATCTAACTAGTTGTATATGTGTATAACAATGTTGCAAAGAGGTTTTGGATCAAAAAGATTAAGTCTTGAAGGGTTGAATTAAATTTTATTTCGGGTCCGACTTGGTGCACGCCGAAATTCATTTTTTGTGTTTTTGTAAGGTTTTCGATTGAATCTTGATTTGTATTGATACTGAGATTGAAATAAACTCTATAATACTCACATAAAATGAATTTTAAGGCTTTACTGATGCACAAATGCCCACATATACATATTCATATTCATGTTTCTTGATTTGAAGAATTTTTAATGAAAAAATTACTCTTTTGTGAACTTGATGGGAATTTGATTTTTTTTTAACTGCAGTATGTTAAATAAGTTGTATTTGATCATCTCAGGAATTTTATTTTACAAATTATGCTTTTAAAGATCTAAATCGATGTATAAGTTTGAAAAATGCACGAATATTGAAGCTGTCTGTTGGGGCATGACAGTCGACCGCCTAGTTTTACACTAGAAATGTCGGTCGACAGTCAATTGCTTGATTTTGGATTTTTGGCTTGACAGTCAATCGTTGATATTTTGAACTAATATGACAGTCGACCATCAGCCCTTATGCTGATTGTTTTGTTGAGTTTTCGTCATTTTTCTTGAACGATTATTTCTTCGAACTTATGGATTATTGATCTACTGTTTTAGATGAAGTTTTTGCTACATATTACTGTATTTTACAGAGAGTTATGTTTTCATTATAATAGAATTTAAATCATATTTCTATGACTTTATAAAGTGTAATATATACGGTTTTCGAAGGAATTGATGTTTCGTAATTTTTCTACAACTTCAAAATGTGAAACTCAGTTAATTAGGAGATTTAATCTCAGGTTTTACTTCTGGAAATTTTTAGGGTGTTTGAACAAATTTGGATTTTGTTGATTAAAGAAGTTTTAGTTGATATAAACGATTTGATAAGGGGATTAAGAGTTTTAATAAAAAGTTTTGTGTTGATATTCAATTTGTGAGTCTCTAGAAGTTGAGTGTGATTCCTGTAAACTGGCAGATGAGATTTTGTGGATTTTGACAAGTTGGGTCTTGGGGTTATTTTGGTGAAATTAAGTCTGGCAGGGTACACCAACTCTGGAGAGAGGAAATTGTGTTTTTTTTATTAATAACAACCAACTTAAGAACATGCACTAGTGGAGTGTGATAGAACTTGGGAAACATAAGTATATGCTCTAGGGGATAGTCCAACGGATACGTTCCAGGACTATGTGTTGTTTTGTCCCGAGTGGACAGTTGGTATGTTCGCGTGTCGAGGGTCGGAAGACCTATTCATGGAACATACGGTGCATTCGCGTGTTGATGGTCGGCAGGCCTATTCACGGGATGTACTGTGTATCTGCACGTCGAGGGTCGATAGGCCTATTCGTGGGGTACACGGCAAGGATGTGATTCTCCGATTTTTGAGCTATGCTTACATGATGCTTGCGCATCGAGGGTTATCAGGCCTATTCGTGGAGTAATCTAGATCTTGTTTCTATAACCGTAGTAGGATTAGTTGTATAAAGAGTGATCTAACCCTATAAAGTGGAGAATGATAAAGGCTTGCACCGGACCTATGTAGTATGGATTGCATAGAATCCGATAAATATGCATTAGAGAGTCATCATACTGCATTTGTGTTTTCTTAACTTGGTTTTATGTATGTTTGTTTTCTGTTTTCCTACACTTGACACTTAGCTTAGTTTCACTTGATGTTTTCATGCTTTATCTATCGTTATTTCATTATCCATGTGTTACTACTGTGGGAATGTGTTGATTATGACTTTATTCTTTATGTTTCATTTATATTGTATTTCTTATGATGTCACTCACACCGTTATGGCTGACCCCTGTAGTTTTGGGGGTTAGGGTTATCTCTAGCCTCATATTTTACAAGTAGGTACCTATAGCTTGGGATTTGGATGCATGTGATAGAATGATAATGTGGCTTATGCAAATTGTAAAAGGATGTGTTGTAAAAGAAATTGTAATTCAAGGGGTTTAATTTTTCGCTGTTCTTTGTAAAGAATTGATGTAATAAATTAAAGTTGAAAAAAATATCTGTGCTTGGCTATCTTTTCTATTACATTGAGGTAGAAGCTGGGAATTATGCCACATATTTCTGAGATATTATATTGGAAATTCGGGGCGCTACAGCAGGCGTAATACTGAACAGCCAGATAGCTTCGTCCTCCAATACTCCTTACTCCTCAACTTTCGAGCTTCCAACAACGAAGCTGAATACGAGGCTCTAATCACCGGACTTCTCCTGGATTGCAAAGCAGGGGACAAACAGGTTAAAGCCTTCATTGATTCCTAACTTGTGGTCAATCAAGTCTGTGGGGAATACGAGGCTCGTGACACCCGAATGGTCCAATAGTTGGCAAACACCCAACTCTTTTTGGTGTACTTCAAGGGGACTTTAGTTGTCCGAATCCCGCTTGAACAGAACAACAAAGCGGACACATTATCCAAGTTGGCATCCTCTACTTTCAAAGATCTTGATCTCACAGTGCTAGTGGAATTCCTTGTCTGACCAAGCATCGACAAATATAATCCTGAAGTCCTTTGACTCAAATAGCTAGCCACATGGATGGATCCGATCATGAAATTCTTGAGAAGTGGCGAACTGCCACAAGACCCGTCCGAAGCAAGAAAGGTCCGTGTCAGGGCCAAGAGGTTTGTTCTCTTCGATGATGTTCTCTTTAAGTGATCATGCATGAAGGTTGACGGAAGACCATACCTACGATGCCTGAGCCCAGAAGAATCCAAACACGTGTTTAAAGAAATGCATGAGGGGGTCGAAAGTTGCCACATGGGCAGTAGATCGCTCGTGAGAAAGGTCCTCAACCATGGGTACTACTGGCTAACCCTACTATAGGACGCTCATGATATCATCAGAAGATGTGGTCCATGCCAAAGGTTTTCCCCAGTCAAGCACGTCCCCCAAGCCGAGCTCAAATCGCTGGCAAGTCCAGCCCTTTTTGCCATGTGGTGGATGGATCTGGTCGGTCTACTTCCTAAAGTGATGGGCCAACATCGTTTTCTAATTATTGCAATCAATTACTTTACAAAGTGGGTTGAAGCGGAACTTTTAGCCACTGATCCGAGCACTAGGCCTAGCAATTCGTCTGGAAGCACATCATTCCTCGGATCCTCATCACCGACAATGGCACTCAGTTCGCAGGCAAAATTTTCCGCAAGTTCTGCGAGGACCTCGGGATTCAACAGAGGTTCTCTTCAATTTTGCACCCCCAGTCTAATGGCCAAGCTGAGAACGCAAACTGTCAAATCCTTGAGGGCCTTAAGAACCGATTAAACAAATACCCCAAGGGTTTATGAGTCGATGAACTACCTACCATGCATGCTTTGGTCTTACTGAACAACCAAAAGGATTCCGACAGGTGAATCACCCTTCAATCTAACCTTCGGGATCGAAGCTGCTATTCCTCTAGAACTTGGGCTGCCTTCACCACAGGTTATGAGCTTCAACAAGGATTTGAAACCAGATGGCCTTAGGGCCAACCTGGACCTCCTTGATGAAGTCCGCAAAAGGTCAGCTATCAGAAGAAATGTCTACTAGCAATGAATAGAACGATTCTATAACAAGAAGGTCTGCCCAACCAATATTAAATAGGGTGATCTAGTGCTAAGGAGACTCGACATCTTCGAACCAGGCAAAAGGGGAAAACTAGCCCCTAACTGGGAGGGCCCATACAGGGTCTCCTGGTACTTACCGACTTGAAGACCCGGGGGCCGGAGTGGTCAAGAAGACTTAGAATGCGGAACACTTGATGAAGTTCCATGAAGTTCCTTAGCGGTCTGCAATTGTACTGAGGCCTTAAAAGCCAGCAAATGTAATAAGCGCTCGCCTTTCGGCAGCCAAGTAATAAAATTTCATTTCAAATCAACATGTTTTAAACCAACTCTTTCAAATTCGACCAACTGTTGGCCTCGTTGCTCGGCGATGACTTCGAGCCACACGCAAATATTTCTCACAATCTCAATGTGGACTTCGAGACACATGGGAGGATATCTCTCAATCCTGCTTGGCCTCGTCACTTGACATAGACTTCGAGCCACACGCGAAGATTTCTTTCAATCCTGCTTGGCCTCATTACTAGACGTGGACTTTGAGCCACACGAGAAGATTTCTATCAATCCTGCTTGGCCTTATCGCTCGATGTGGCTTCGAGCCACACACGAAGGTTTCTCACAATCTCATTATGCCTCGGTGCTCGGGGTGGACTTCGAGCCACACGCGAAGATTTCTCTCAATCTTGCCTGACCTCGTCGTTCGACGTGGGCTTCGAGCCACACGCAAGTAAGCCTCAGTACCTTGCCCTACGAAAGAGAAGCCGAACCACAATGCAAGGTAATGGTTCAAGATAGGGCAACCCGGTTCCCTCTTTTCGTTACTCTCAATTGTCAGCAAGTGTCAAAAGGACCGTATGAATGCCTGAAGCTATCATTGATGAAGAATAAATCGATCCGACCAGAAGAGATCTCCTATCACCCAATGATAGTCAGGGTTAGAGCAGCTATACTTCATTGCTACCCCTAACTGTCAACGGGTAGTAGGAGAACCACATGAACAAAGGAAAAAGCATCCTCTACGAAACTGAGCGCTATCATGCCGAGTGCCGTAAACTTGGCTAAATTCAAAAGATAAGAAACACTTCACAAAAATCTTTAGTCCAGAATTTCGGACCAAAAAACCATTTTCATTCGTTCTTCAATGTCCGTATAAAAAGTGGTGGGCAGTCCGCGGTCGGCAAATACAAAAGAAAACGAAAACAAACTACTGCTTGAGAAAGAGAGGCACCTCTTCGGTCCCCATCGGGACGACCTCCATGTGAACCTCCTGGGCATCGGCCTCCTTAAGAGGCTAGCAATTCTTCTCTTCGCCTGCCTCGGGGATCTCCCGTGGTGTCGGTGGAGCATCGTCGAACTTCATGGAGAAACTGAAGCCCTTAAGGTCAAGGTCGGGTACCTCTGAAGAGCGTGCTAAATTGCCCGGTCGTACCCTTCGTCCTGGGCAAAAATCACTTTACAATGGCCTTCTCCATGCCGACCAACAAATTATTCTCACCCTCCTGCAAGCGAGTCTTCTCCTTCTCCAACTTGGTGTGTTCGTCGGCTGCGGTGGCCAGCTCAGTCTTCAGAGCATGCTCGTGTGCCACCAAATCGATGACCTAGAGCTTTAAGTCCTTCATCTCATTCTTAAACCTCAGTGCCTTTCGGTCGACAAGCTTAAGGTTACGGTTGTACGGTCTTCTTAACTCCGCTCCCTGCAGAGTTTCCTGCAAATCGAGAAGCAAAAACTTAGAGGAAAATACAAACATAGTTGAAAAGAATGAACAAGTCCTGTGAAAGAACACTTACAATCATATCAGCTTGAGCCCACTTCAAGAAGCTCGAGTCAAAGGTCTCAATCGTGAGACACTCCTCGTCCCGAGGTTTGGCTAGGTGGTCCACCACCTCCTGTGTAACCGGACCCTCCATGATAGAGTCTGCTAACTTCATGGCCCAGCTCGGCCCCCAGGGTACCATCCCCTCCTCCCCAACTATATTTTTAGCCTCGGGATGTACGAAAGGGAGACCCTCTTACTCAGCAACCTTGAAATTATCCGAGCTAGGGGTCCCATTGGTCGAGCTGGGAGTGCCAGTGATCATCAAAGCCTTTGCCTTCTTGGACTTTGCCTCTAAAATCCCCACGGAGAAAGGGGCCACAGACTTCTTCTTCCCTTTTGACTGCTCCGCATCCTTTCTTTTGGCCAAGACGGCCCTCCTTGCCTTGATCTCGGCATCATATATGGTTGTAAAAGGATAAACAAGTTATGAGGACGAAAAAAAAGAGTTTGCAAAAAAAAAGGAAACGAAAAATATACAAGGGTCGGCAGGGCTCAATCCAATCCTTGCCAGGTGTCCTTCTGTCACCTTCGGCCAACCTATATTTCCCCCAACAATGATCCGAGCCACCTTGCCCTTTGCTTTCTTCGTAGAGTCCTGTTCCCTCATAGCTACCTTGCCCTTTGCTTTCTCCGTAGAGTCCCGTTCCTTCGAAGCTTTGTGCATGGGTATGAAAAATGACCAATTTGTTACGTTGTCCCAAAGAACGTGACTTCGGACAACAAATTACTTCTCCTTCCACTCCTTGAACGAGTCTAGATGACTATGAACCACATGCCTCCTAGCTCGAGGCGAGAAGTAGCATCGGCCCTCGTACCCCCTTCTCTTCACAAAGAATCATGAAACAGACAAGTTGTTTCCAGGAATTCGACCCGTATTGCATCGGACTCACCCCTGCCTTTGACAAATAAGTGCATGACTGCATGGGAAGCCTCAACCCCAGAAAAAAGCATCTAAAGGAAACATACAGAACCAAGGAGCCAAGTTTTCCGTGGGCCTAAGTCTGTGGCTCGGGATCATCAGACATCAGCTCGAACTCTCGGGGGATAGAGTAACACGCCCGAATACAAGGGAGATCACTCTTCGTCAGCATTCTTTCAATCTTATCCACTTTAATCTTCCTCCGGCTCGGCGAGGATGGTTGTATACCAAACATGACATATATTGAAGACCATCTTGGTACATCCTTATCGAGTATGGCTCCTGGTAATACGGGATGTCACAACCACTCACTGACCCATATTCAATGAGTTCCGCCTTGGGGCTAGTCAGCAGAACAAACTTCAACTTCCTTCTTGGGTCTCGGGGGACCTTGGGAAGAGATGGCGATGCCAGACGCCTCAAACGACCTAATTCTTTAGGAGAACTGACCTCGTCATTTCCCCTCTTGCCAACTTCATCTCCCTCTACTTCATCATCCCCTGCCTCTTCCTCCTCACATGCCTCATCCTCACCTTCCTCATCCTCCTCTTCCACCCTGACCTCGCCTACCTCTTCCGCTTCTCCCACTTCTTCCTCCGAGTCACTCACTTCCACCTCCTCTACTTCACCACGGGGATTGACTTGCTCAATTTCTTGGACTTCCTCCCAAGAAGTAGACTCAGATCGAAACTCATGAACCTACCCGACAGACGACGATGAAAAGGAAGCACGCTCACCTCAGCTAGATGCTGAGGCTGAAGAACAGGATTGAACCCTAGACATAACTTTAAAATATTATACCTAATTTTGTTGCCAAAAAAGTTGCCAGAAAGTACGTCGTTGACTGTCCAAATGAATTCCAGAGCAAGAAACTCTGAGACTAGAGAGAATGTAACGAGCAGGATAAGAGGGGAGGGGGATATCTAAGCGAGAGAAGGGCTCCTCGATACCCACAATCGATCCTAGCCCTAGGATTGAATCTAACGGTGGATATAGGGGCACACCTCAATTTTCTGAGAAGTGGCATCAACACTCTCATGTGCAAGATACGTGCCTACATAGAGCTCATGACGTCAGTTAACATCATCTAACTTGTGGGCCATACTCGAAAAACCCAAAACATAGTACTCAATAGAATCCCTCAACTGTCACACCTTCGGCAGATCTCTACAGTTTTCGTGGGTCGGTGCAGACTCCGAGCCATGCGCGAAGATTTCTCACAATCTTACTAGCATTGTCATTCTTCGTGGACTTCAAGCCACACAAAGGTTTCTCACAATCTCATTTGGCCTAGTTGCTCAGAGCGGACTTCGAGAGAGAGAAACTCCCAAATGAATTCAAGAGAGAGAAACTCTAAGACTAGAGAGAATGTAACGAGCGGGATAGGGGGAGGGGATATATAAGCGAGAGAAAGGCTCCTCGATACCTACAATCGATCTTATCCCTACGATTGAATCTAACGGTGGATATAAGGGTAAACCTCAATTTTTCCAGAAGTGATGTCAACACTCTCACTGCAAGATACATGCCTACATAGAGCTCATGATGTCAGTTAACATCATCTAACTTGTGGGTCAAACTCAAAAAACCCAAAACATAGCACTCAATAGAATCCCTCAAGTGTCACACCTTAGGCAAATCTCTACAGTCTTCGCGTCTCGGCACGGACTCCGAGCCATGCATGAAGATTTCTCACAATCTCACTAGCCATTGTCGTTCTTCGTGGACTTCGAGCCACACGCAAAGATTTCTCATAATCTCATTTGGCCTAGTCGCTCAGAGAAGACTTTGAGCCATACGTAAAGATTTCTAATAATCTCGCTAGGCTTCGTCGCTCAGCATGAACTTCGAGCCGCATACAAAGATTTCTCACAATCTTGCTAGACCTCATCGCTCTTATTGGGCTTCGAGCCACACGCAAAATTTCTCACAATCTCGCTTGGCTTCATCGATTGGCGTGGACTTCGAGCCACAGGCAAAGATTTCTCACAATCTTGCTTGTCCTTGTCGCTCGGCGCAGACTTCAAGCCACATGCAAAGATTTCTCACAATCTCGCTTGGCCTCGTCGCTCGGTACGAACTTCGAGTGTAACTCTTGTTCCCATTATTGTATTTTCTTCAATATTTTGTTTTCCATTGTATTCTTCCTTGTTCAATGCTGAACCGTGTATTATTTTCCTCACTTAATAAAATTCATTATTGCTTTGATTCGAACTTTGTCCCCTAACTGATTATTTTAAATTGTTCTTCTTCTTGAGAATTGACTAATTCTAATTCATGGCCTATTTATTTTATTATTGACTTTTTCCCTTCCTATTGGTTACTACCCAATAGCCCAAACCCACTTAAACCCTACATAATCTGGTTTTCTACCCTAACCCTAATTATCAAAACCCTAATCCTATATTAACCCAGCCGTCACCCTCCTACCTTTTCATCTTCTTCCCCCACACCCTCTGCTCCGAAAACCCATCCCGCTTGTGCCCTTGCCCTCCGATGCCACCACCCTGTCGCCGCCTCCTTTTTCACTACCCTCGACGCAACCGCCCCCACCATCGACCCCCCTCATCTTCTCCGTCGACTTCTGATCCTCGAGCCATAGTCGAGCCTCCCGATCGCCAGCACCCTACCGCTCCATCCTTTTCCTGTTCCTCTTGCCGTCGAACCCAACCACCACCCGACCGTCAGTACCCCGACGCTCCTCACCGTCAGCCTCGCCTAACGCCGCCACCAATCGATGCCAAAGCCTCCCGCCACCGCCTTGTCGGTTGCTGCCATTGCTGTGTGTTGAGATCACGTGCATCGCACACGTTACTGTTTAGTTGCCTTGCTGTTCTGTGGTTGCCGTGCACTGTCCTTTGTGCACGTGTCTCCATGCACGTTACTCGGGCATTTCTTCGTGGTTCGCTGTCGGGATCCAGTCTCGTTATTCTAATGTTTTCATCGGAATCGTCTCCAATCAAGGCAAGTAGCTTGTATGTTGTTTTTGTTCCTCGTACAAGTTCAAATACCGTAAGTAGTCTCCCATTCATGACAATCCCTTGAAAATCAAGATCTTGTTAGCTTGACCCGTTTCCATCATTTCATGTCCATGATTACCCACAATAAGTTATCACACACACACTACATGAAAATAAATTGGATCTAGATAGATATCTTGATGGGTATATACTTGTTCGTGATCTATCATATATTGTGGATTTTTGTTACATGAATGATGTGCTAGATGTGTTATCTCGTTGTGAAATTGTTAATACACATACCATATTGATTTGAATGTTCAATATATCATGTCTTGCACCATACTCTAATTTGGATCTATCGTAGATAAGTTGTTTGATATAATGCATGAAAGAATTTTCTTTTTGCTGCTGCCCTGATTTGATACAATAATTTTGACCCTGTTAATGTCAGTAAAATAAATTAATTTGTGAACATGATTCTTAGGCCTTGGTTTCTAGTTTTCAGAACTTTTGACGGATTTCAATTTCGATTTTTGATGCGCGAGTTATTGATGTTTTACTGCAGCTATGTCGTGATTTCCAGATTCTGACTTTTAAGAACATTGCATGATTTATTATTTTAAAACTGATGTTAAAAGTAAGATTTGGACTTAGTATTTTTATGGGTATGTTTAGACATGACTGGGATCAACCCCTAATTTTTTTGGAATTGTTTAATGACTTTTATAACTGATTTCATGCTTGTGAAACCAATCATATAATTTCCAAACTGCATGTTGTTTAGTAAAGAACTCTATTTTCAACATGATTCTAGTTATTTTTGATAAAAACTTTGTGAATATGAAATGTAGCCTGGTATATCTATTTTACAAAACTTTTGATGGATTGGGATTTCTGTCAAGCTCCGCTTTCCAAAAAGAGATTACGGAATACGGATACGTGACTAAGTCCAGCGAATAATTTTTCATCATCCATAAGTTGTTCAGAATCTTTATAACATTTCACAAGAATAATCAGAGTCGAAAACAAAAGTATCAACCAAGCATGCATATATGAATCAAAATACCAACATAAATTTACTTGAAACAAAATATATTAATCTCAAATAAACCAGATCTGAACAAGTCAATAATCCTGTGTCACATAGCCCAAATACAAAATAAATCCAAGTAATCAAGTACAAATTGTTCAGAATAAGAAACAAGAAATAATAATAGCAAAATTCCAGCAGCTAGTATCTCATCTCGCCTATTCCATCTGGCAGCTGATCCCCAAAATCTGCAATTCAATAAATTGCATGAAGAGGAAGAAAAAGAAAACAAACTCCCGTCAATGCAAGTTACGGGCTGCTTGTAGTGCAGGATACAAGTACATGGAAAAAGATAAACAAATAGCATGGAATAGGCATGATAACAAAATATAACAGCTAGCATGGCAAGATAAATAAGTGTAAGTAGCATGTATCAAGTGTCAAGTGAACAGGTATCACGTAAACAAGCAACAAGTATCAAGTATCATGTAAACAAGCATCAAGTGTCATGTATCAAGTATCATGTATCATGTAGTCAAGTATCAAGTTTCATGTTCAAGTGTCATGGTCAAGTTTTGTAGTTATTACTATCTAGGTAGCACTTCATGCGCCCTGGCTTTTATCACATGGTTGCTACATTCAAACAGTTTCGTTTAGATTTCGTAGGGAATTCTATAGGTCATGTACTCGGGTATCACAGAATCACAGAACTTGGTCGGTAAACTTGATCGGTAACTTGATCGGTAACATGTCATACAGGAAACACAAGTCTCCTTCCGAGTACAGGCTCCTATATTATCCACTACTAGATCTTCCCCTTAACCCCGACTTGGTTATTTGTTATTATTATCAAACATGCATATACATGTCACAAAACAAAGCAAGAATAACATGGCATGAACAAGTAACAGGTTCAGGGTGACAGGTAAACATGTACAGATGATAGACAGTTCATAAAGGGATAGAACCAAGCAAATGCTAGTCTAGGACAGCAAGACGGTACTGTACTAAAACAGGGATTCCCGTTGCTACAAAAATGAAAATATGAATTCGTCAAAGAATCTGGAAAATAAACTCCCTTCCGAATCCAGCAAACATATATAAGTCATATAGTATTTCAAAAAACAAGTCTCAAAATGGGTTTGAATCTAGAAAATGCGTTCAGCCAGAAATCAGAAGATCATATTCAAGAACAGGAAAACAGTATGAAAACTCACAAATTAAATCCATGAAAAATATGGGGTATTCCACTATATGTATAGTAACAGAAAATCAAGTTTCATAATTTTCCAACAAAAATAGAGTAGTCAAGTAAAATCGGAAAACATCAAGACACGACAGTTTGCAAATCTGAAATCATAAACACTGTAATACGAAAACAACATTATCTCACAAACCATAAATCAAAATCCAAATCCACCAAAAGGAGAATAAAATAGATACCGTAGGCTAACTTTCATATTGAGAAATATTTTGGAAACAACAAGTAGAAACAAGTCGAAAATTAAGTTCTTTACTGAACAGTAGTAAAATTCTGCATGTAAAAATCTTTATTTGCAAGCATGAAAAGGTTTGTAAAACTGCTCAAATAAATCCACCAAAATTCTGAGTAAACCCCAATCAAGTATAGAAGTACTGATCAAAATTTCAGATCAAAATAATAATTTTAATATCAGAATAAAAATAGATTACTCTTCAGAATTCATAGAAAAACAAAATCTGGAAATCTTTCGACACTACTATATAGTAAAATCGACATAACTCACAAATCGTAAATCAAAACTGAGATCCGTCAAAAGGGTTGAAAAATAGACAAAATTATCTACAAATCATGTTCACAAAATATTTTCAAATACTGACCTTAATAGGGTCTAACATACTGATCAAAACGGAAAAGCCAGCAAAACTGAAAATATCGCATAAGCACAAAATCCACTAGTTCACATAGAACTCATCCAAAAACAACCAAACATGAGATAGAGTATACTATATGTGAAAGCAACATGTTATAGGGTATTTCACAAGTCCACAACAAGTCTACCACAAATAACACGAACGAGCACGAGATAACACATGAACAGCACGCATATATGTAACAAGATGTGGTCGATTCTAGGTTATATCATGTCATGTATGTCGTGAGACAACTATAGTCAAATCATCACAATAGAGACAATATCAACAAGGGATTCACACACAAATTGTCTCTAGAACCCAACTACAGGCGGTATTTAGTACTTGTATTTGCAAAGAAATTTAATACAAGTTACTTGCCTTAATTGACGATGAAAACGACGAAAATCAAAAATAACGGGAACGGATTCCCGGGGCACGATCACAATAACCACGAACGACCACGAACCACGAACACAATCATGAGCTACGACTCACGACGAATCGCACGAACCGTGAGTACTCGAGATCCAACACAGACCCACCAACCAACTCGCACACAAGGGGGAACGAGAGAGAGCCCGGGGCTGCTGTCAAAGCAAGGGCAGCACAGGGAGACCGCGGGGGGGGGGGGGGGGTCCGTGTTGTTGGTGAGGCCCGAGATGAAGGCTTGCTGCGGCAGGGCTGTAACACCCATTCCCGTAAATATATATTTTCTGAATAATTTTCTGTATTTCGAATTATTTATAAATTTAGTTGTGTTAAATTCATTTTGAATTTTCTATTAAAATCTTTTCTAATCGGGAATTATGTTTATTTCGAATGAGGGTATATTTTAACTTTACTTTCCATTTTTTATTAATCGACTATTTTCATTTTAGCCAAATTTAAAATATTCGGAATTTCTTTAATAATTTGTTAAATCCAATTCTTTTATATAACTTTGTTATTATTATTTTATTATTTTCATTATTATTATTATTATTATCATTATTATTATTATGAGTATTATTGTTGTTACTATTATTATTGTTATTATTAGTATTATTATTATTGCTATCATATTGTTATTTTTAGTATTTTCATTGTTATTATTTTTATTAATATTGGTTGTTCTTATTATTAGTAATATTATTATTGTTATCATTAAAATTAATGATGTTTTTATTACTTTTATTTTCATGATCTTTATTATTATTATTTTTGTTATAGCCCAATTGATCTTGACCTATTTTGTATTATTTAATTATTTAATTCGAAGCCCAAACCCAATTGTTTATTTTAAGCCCAATTTATATTCATTTGATTTGCATTATTTATTTAACCTAAATTGTGAAGCCCAAATATAAAGCCCAATTATTTTAAACCCAAATCCATTAACCCAATTTCTCCTTAATCTATGTTGACCAAATCAATTCTACTCCACATTCAAATCCCCAAAATCTCTCCTGTAACCCCCAAATTTAATATCCCTAATAATCAGCCTATTGATTCCCGTAAACCCCTCCTCCCACTAACTCCTCTCTTTATTATTATACATTTAAATCATATTATAACTCTCCCATCTTTTCTTCCCGTTTTTTCTCTCTCACCCTCCCTGTTCTCTCTCTCCTATCTCTCTTCTCTCCCCTTCGATTCAAAACAAAACGAAAACAGAGAAAACCCAACTTCCCCATTCACTCCTCCTTTCTCCCGCTCTCCCAAATTCTTCTTGTCTCCAAAACCCAAACAGAGAAACCCATTTCCCCTTCCTCTTCCGTTCTCCTTCTCCACTTCAGAGAACCCAAAGCCATCAGCTCCACCCTCGTGCCTCCGCCTGCGCTCGCCCTACTTTGCGAGCGCTTCCCGCTTGCCTCACTTTCTCCACCATCCGCCTCTGTCAACCCACTCCTCGTCGTCGCCATCCCTCTCCCCCAACCTTCGAAGAACCCATTTCCCCACATTGCCCCTCCTCGACAGCAACTCAGGCCAGCCCCTGCGCTCCCCGCAGTCAGCCTCCCTACATCGTCGACTCCATCTTCCTCTAGTTTCGCCCTCTGTCGATGCGTTGCACCTCGTAACCCCCTCCGCTCGAGCCTCCTGCTCGATCACCCCCTGTCCTCCGCTCGTCTCCAACAGTGCGCATCAGCCAAAACCCCGATGCACGCAGCTTCCCTACGTCGCATCGCGCCCCTGTGTGCACCCCGTCACCCTGCACCTCTGCCCCGTCAATGCTCCGAGAACCCTGAAGCATCTCGACCCTTCCGCCGTCACTCCGTCAACGCTACAGTGGTGTCAATGCACCTTGCCGCCAGTCTCTCCCGTGCGAACTCTCTCTCTCTCTCTCTCTCTCTCTCTCTCTCTCTCTCTCTCTCTCAGTTGAATTTGGAAGAAGGAGGAGGACTGAGGATTAGTGTTTGGTTTTGGTGTTTGGTGTTGGTGAGTGTGGATTGTGTTTGCTGGTGTGGGATTTGGGGATTGTGTGAATTGTTGCTGTTGTGTGTTTGTAAGGGGGACCCGATCCAGTGTATGGAGAAGTGGAGTTTGGTGTTTGTGTGCTTGATTGGAGTTTGCGGTTTGGAGTTGGGTTATTGGGTTAGTTGTTGGGGTGTTTGCTGTTGTGGAGAAGTGGAGTTGCTGTTGCTGTTTTGGAGTTACTGCCACGTATCTTGCACGTGTTCCGCTATTCGGGATTCTAATCCCATCATTCTCTCGTTCACATCGGAATCGTCAAATCCGACCAGTATCTCTTGTACAAATTCATTTGTTCTAGTACAAGCTTCTTTGCAAAAATACCGCAAGTATATTCTTTGACTCTAAATCACATTCATCGGTCGAATTGAAATTTGTTGCCACACAAAATCTGTTGATCCCGTATTCGTACATGACCGCGAATACCTTATTGCCACATGCATTATATGAACACTATTAATACACATATATATACTACTAGGACTATACATGATTATGTACATGATTGTCTTACCCGTGATAGTAGTTTAAATATGATATCTTGTATTTGTTGATTAAATTAATAAAAAAAACAAGCCGGGGTATAAGGAAAAAGATTTAAGTAGTGGGCAATATAGAATAGCGTACTCGGACGGGAGCTCGTAGTTTCCCGATGCAAGTTACAAGTTTACAAGTTGCAAGTTTGCAAATTACAAGTTTACATGTTTCACATTATAAGTTTACACTCTACATGTTTCACATTGCACGTATCTCGATACAATATTTAATGTACATATTTTTTCTGTGTACGTGACCTATAGAATCCACCACTAAGTCTAAACGTAACTTATTGTACATAGCAACCATGTAGTAAAAGTATGGATGCATGATGTGCTACCTAGATAGAATCAAACATTAGACTTAAGATTAACACGTGCACTTTCCAGCTACATGTACATGTTCCTGTTGACTTGTTTACTCACTTACTTGTTTACATGCCACTTGTTCCATAATGCCTTGTTCTTAATCATGTTTACATATTGCATTTTTCCTATTTCAATGACTCTCGATTCCTTGCTTTTTTCCTGTTTTTCTTTTGTTTAGTTTTGTACATGTCCCCTTAGCTTGTACCACTTGCAGCCCGTGACTTGCATTAACGGGCAACTTCTTATTTCTTCTTCTTGTATTAATGTACTTGCAGGCCCGGATGGAGAGTTTTCAGAAGGTATTGCTGATCAAGTGTTTTAATTTTATTTATTTTTCATGTTATCTTAGTTCATGTTTTATTTCATGCTACTCTTTATTGTAATCCAGGCATGTTTAACCCGTAACTATTTTTTATTCCCAGTTGTTGGTTATGTTATGGATTATGTCATGAACTTTCATTATCATATTGTGATTTTACATACCTGCGTGGTTTATTTTGTTATCTTGTTGTTGAGTTGCCTGTATAGCTTATGAATGGTGCATTGGCATCATTCGCTGGGCTTCAGTCATGTGCCCATATTTCCGTATTTTGGGAAGCGGGGCGTGACAGGGACTGCTGGCATCGCACAGAAGGAGCACAGGGGGGGTCGACTGGGGCGCGCTGCAGTGGTCGTCGAAGGGAGCTGGCTGCGCTACTGCAGCGAGAGAGAGGAGAAGGGAAAGATCGGGAGAAGGTAACAGGAGGTAGGGGTGAGCGGGAGCACAGGGATGAGGAGCGGGAGTGTGGCTGGTTGGAGGTGAGGTCGGGAGATAAGCGGATGAAGAGGCGACTGAGGGGGCTTGGGAAAGACAAACAGGCGCATGGGTGGGGTTTATATATACAGGTGAGCAAGGAGTTAGGGTTAGGGGGTGAGGCGGCCAGCTTTAATAGGTGCAATCGGGTTGGGGTATCCAATAGGGTATGGGTAGTTAACAAGTGGATTAGTAATGGGTAAGTAAGTAGGTTATAGGAGTAATGGGATAATGGGTATATATTATCCCATTACTAATAACAATATGGGCTATTAACTCTATGGGCTTAAAATCCAATAGGGTTAATAAAATATCCAATAAGAAATTAAATGGGTTATAGGGTTTTAAAAATTCAATAGAAAAAAATAAATTAACCAATAAAAATATTGTTTATAATAAAAATGTAATTTGCATTACAAAATAGTATTTATCTAAAATATAACAAATACAGTTAGTAAATAAAAGTGGATTTTTAATACCTAGTCAAAAATATCAATAATAACCATAATACTAATAACAATAATAATAAGAAGAAAATGGAAAAAAATAATAATAATGGTAATAATAATAACAGTAATAATAATAATAATAACAGTAATAATAACAAAAAAATAAGAATAGAATTACAATATAAAAATCATAGAAAATATTTACAAATAAAATTATAGATCGAAAACAGATTTTAATAGGAGATCCAATAATTCAATTTGATAAAAGCAATTGAAAGCGGTAAAAAAATAATTTACGAAAATTTTAAACACAGAAAATACACAAAAATATATTTTTGGGGAAACAGGGGTTACAGTTTCAAATTGTATTTTGTGAATTATCACTATTTTGATACTGTTGTGTCTGAACTTTCAGATTTACAATTTTGCTGCACCACTCTGTTTTCCAAATTAAATTGACTATGCTATCTGAAGTGGAATTTCATGAAATTTTATATGTTGAGACTAAAAATGCTAGGGAACCTTCCAGAATTTTCATCGATTTAATTATGATGTTTTTAGACCCCCCCCCCCCCTCTTTCATGCTTATAAACAAGACTTTCCATATTTTGGCTGAACATGAACTCTGTGTTAAACACTGTGTTAAACCCTGTTACTGTAACTGATGCATGACTTATGTATATGCTTTGGATTCGGCAAAGAGTCTAGTTTTTAGATTTTCTGAAGGATCTAGATTTGCATTCCTGTGGCAACGGGAATCTCAGTTTTGGTACGGCTACGTCTTGCTGTCCAGAACTGAAAGTCTCGTTGTTCTAACTGTTATAGGTTGTTTTGTCACCCATTTATGTTCCATATTCGACTTGAACTTATCCCTTGTTCATGCCATGTTTTCTTGCCTTGTTTGTGCACGTCCATACATGTTTTAATAATAAACACAAGTAATCAAGTCGGGATTTAAGAGAAAGATCTAGTAGTGGACAATATAGAAAAGTGTACTCAGAATGGGACCCATTTTCCCAACTGTTTACTGTTGTACTGTGTTTCACCAACTGTTTACCGTTTACCGGACTACATACTTCCTTATAGGAAGGTTTACTCGGAAGGAGGGGCCGCGTTCCCCAAATGTTTACTATTTACCTGACTACATAGTTCCCGATGGGAAGGTGTACTCGAAGTGTGCGAATTCAGGACACTGTTTACTGTTTACTGCTTACCGAATGCCTGAGTACACGACCCTATAGCTTCCACTATAAAATCTAAATGCAACTGTTTAAATGTAGCAACCATGTGGTAAAATTTGGGACGCATGAAGTGCTACCCAGATAGTATTGAACAATAGATTTAAGAATAACTTATTTCACTGGCATACCCCTGTTTTCCTGAGATTGTTTCCTGTTACTGCTACTTGTTACCATCACTGTTACTGTTATCCTTTACTGTTATCGCTACTATTTTTCGTTACTGTTTACCTAATATTGTTTCCTGTTACTTGTAGACTATTCATCTACTGTTGTTATCCTGCATGCTAGTATTTTCTGTTTCTTGATTCCGTTTCCACTCTTTCCTACTTGTACTTCTTGCGGCCCGTAACTTGCACTAACGTGCGTACTGTTTTCCTGTTTTCCTATTTTCTTTCTATTGCTATATGAGCAGATTTTGGTGGTCAACTACCTGCGGGAGTTGGTGAGCAAACATTTTAGGTTTCGCATGGGAAATCTTGTTTATTGATTTGTACTTGTTTATTTCCTTCTTGTTGCTGCATTGAAACTTGTAACGGGCTCGTAGTCCCGAAGTTTTGGTTTGTTCCAGATCTTGTAATTATCTGGAAAAATTTATATTTGTTGCAAATAAATGATGTTAGTTAATAAATTGTTCATGCATGCGTGGTTGAGTATATTGTTATATTTGCTGTTATGCTGGTTGAGTAGATCCTTACAGCTCATGGATAGTGAAAACCATTCGCTGGACTTTGTCGCGTACCATATTCCGCACTCCTTTGGGAAAGCGGAGCGTGACATCGAGCTACACACGAAGATTTCTAACAATCTCGCTAGGCCTCGCTTGGCTTTAGCGGTGGACAACTATTATCTGAACCAATCAATCCGAACCAATCCAACCAGAATTGACCAATTTATAACCGAACCAATTGGGGGATTGGATTGGCCCGGTTCTTGATCTTCAATAACCAACTGGACTAATTCGGTTGTTGGATGGGACTTTCAAATAACCGATAGAACCGAACCGACCGTATCTCTATGCATTAGTCCATAAAAAATCTAGTTCTCATTTAATTTCTTGAATATACAAACCACCATTTCTTGAAGATACAAATAGTCACCTTTAAATTCAGTTGAAACTTCAAAGTTCAAACCCTAAGTCCCACACTCCAAATTCCCTATCGTAGTGTTGTTGTTCTTGGCTTGAATTTGTAACTGTAACTTTCCCTGTCGTGGTTTTGTTTGTGTGGAACTATATTAAAATGGAAGAATTGTTTGCATATTATTGTGGTTTTCTAAGTAGTCTTCTCTGTTCATTTAAATTTATCGGTACATTTGTTGTCCAAATATTTATATACTGGGAACTCTTTGAAAATCTGCAGACATGTGGGTGCTTGGTATCAACAGAGGCATTTCGATTTTGTTTTGTACCTAATTTTTTTGTTCCTAAAAATTTTAGTGCAGTAAAAGGTCTAGTATGGAATTTCTCAGCACTTGCACTGCCAATATCAATTTTATTTACTATGTACAGAATTTGAACAAACTTTTGTTCTTTTAATCTCTTCCTGGTAGATCTTTTAATCATCATTTTAAATTCATTTCTGATAAATAATTGTAACACCCTAGAATTTTAAATAATGTTTTGAGATTAATAAATGAATTAAAGTGATTTTTGGTGATTTAAAATATTTTTCTGAAATTTATCTTTTGCACGTGCAAAACACATGAAAATATTTTCTTGGGAAACTTAAAGTTAGAAATTATTTTGGGGCAACCTAATATTTATTAGTATGTATTATTTATGAATTTTCTGGATATTTTATATATTTATTTGGTATGTTTGCAAATATTACAAAAATGGGCTTTTGTGCAAAATTACCACTTGGAGTAAAAACTCTAGATTTTCAGTTTTCTGGGCTGAGCATGATAGCTGGCCAACTCAGAGGTAAAGAGTTTAATTTTTTTCCTAATAGATTTGGTTTATTTTGTTAATTTATTAAAGAAGGGTCTTTTTGCAAACTTGCCACTTTGAGGCAAAAATTACAAATTTATTTTTCTGGATTTGATATAGATGCCTGCCAGATCTGGGGAGGTTACTTTTGTTTTTAATCTCAAATAAATTGGTTAATCTAGTTACCTAGTATAAAGGATCTATATATGTAAAGATATATTCTAAAGGAATATTTTGTAAAATCTTCTTGAAACCATAATACTCCAGATTTTGGCCTATATAGAGGCTGCTACAGCCGTCCCTCCTCTGCACAAACAAAAAAGTATATTTTTATTATTGATTTCTTGGATTTCCGAAACGAGGAGATTTTGGTGAAAGGATGAACTTTTTCTTATTCTTTATTATTTTCTGTTGATTCTTCATTGAGGTGAGTGACGTATGTTTGATTTCTTGTTGTTCTATGCATGCAAAATATGATGATTCGTCTAGTAGAATGCATGTTAGATGATTGTATGATGATGTAATGAATAATTTGATGGGTGGATAATTAAAAATAGAACTTTTCATGGAAACAATGTAATTCAGGATTAAACCTACTGTATAGATGATCTAAAAAGATAGAAACTTAGTAGAACTCATGAATATGTTGTTTCTTGTAACTTCTTACTGATTTGAATGTGTATGTTGAGAGTGGTATGATATATAATGCATATAAGTTGAATAAAGAAGGTTATTTACTGATGGTATTAATATACATGATCTGTTGATGTTTTGACGAAGAAAATTTTGATTAAAACATGTTGTAGATGCAAGTAATCAAGGGCAAAGTATTGTAACTAGTTTGTATGTGTGTTTAACAAATTAGAAGGGAAGTCTTTAGAATCAAAGATCAAGTTTTTATGCATTGAAGATTGAGTTTTTCGTTTTCGGGTGTGATGGTATAGGCCGAAATTGAAATTTTTGAGTTTTGTGATATTTTCAAATTGATTGATACTGATATTGGATTGAACATATATACTACTCAAATACAATGAATTTTGATGTTTTACTGATGCATATACACACATATACACATACATATAGAGTTTTTCCCTGATTTGAAGAAGTTTTGATGAAAATTTGCTCTTTTGTGAATTTGTTAAGAGTTTGATTTAATTTATAAACTCCGGTATATTAGAAAAATTATATTTGATCATCTCGGGATTTTAATTTCAAGAATTCATGCTGTTAAAGATCTAAAACTATGTATCAGATTGAAAAGTGCATGAAATTTAAAGTGTTGTCTTTGGGGCTCGACGGTCAACCGCCCAAGAACAACGCTTGAATTGACAGTCGACTATCAATTGTGGATTTTTGGATTTTTAGCATGTCAGTCGACCGCCACTTTTTGAACTAAGATGTCGGTCGACCGACATCTGCTGATGGTGTTGTTTTGTTGAGTTTCTTGCTATTCTCTTGAACAATTGATTCTTCAAGCTTATGGATTATTAACCTACTGTCTTAGATGAAATTTTTGCTACAGATTACTGTATTTTAAAGAGAGCTATATTTTGATTAATAATGGAATTTAATTAGTATTTCTATGGCTTTAGAAAACGAATTATATATGGATTTCGAGGGGGTGATGTTTTGTGATTTTTCTTATGACTTTAAAAATGTGAAACTCAGTTGTTTAAGAGATTTAATCTCATATTTTACTTCTGAAAATTTGTGATGTATTTGGATAAATTTGGGATTTGTTTGATTAAAGAAGTTTTCTTAATATAAACGAATTGATGATGGAATTACGAGTTTTAATGAAAGATTTGTGTTGATATTTGAGTTGTGAGTCTCTAGAGGTTGAGTGAGATTCCTGTAAACTGACAGATGAGATTTTGTGAATCTTGATCAGCTGGGGCCTTGTTGTTGTTTTAGTGAAATTAAGTCCGGCAGATACACCAACTCGGGAGGGAGGGGAGCGGGGGGGGGGGGGGGGGGGGGGGGATTGTGTTTTAATTAATAATAATCAACCTAAGGACAGGAACTAGTGGAGATGTGATAAAACTTGGGAAACATAAGTATGGGCTCTGTTGTTAGTCCAATAGATGTATTCCAGGACTGTGTTGTTGTGTCCCTAGAGGACAGTTGGTATGTTCACGTGTCGAGGGTCAGCAGGCTTATTCACGAAACATACGATGCATTCGCGTGTCGAGGGTCGACAGGCCTGTTCACGGAATGTACAGTGTATCTGCATGTCGAGGGTCGGCAGGTCTATTCGTGGGGTACATGGCAGGGAGGTGATTCTCCAGTTTTAGAGCTATGCTTACATGATACTTGCGCGTCGAGGGTTGTCAGGCCTATTCGCGGAGTATTCTAGATCTTATTTCTATCACCGTAGTAGGATTAGTTGCATAACGAGGGATTTAACTCTATAAAGTGGAGAACGATAAGGGCTTGCACCGGACCTATGTAGTATGGAATGCATAGAATCCGACAAGTATGCATTAGAGAGTCATCATACTGTATTTGTGTTTTCTTGACTTGTATTATGCGTGATGTTTCCTGTTTTCCTACACTTGACACTTAGCTTAGTTCACTTGATGTTTTCATGCTTTATTTATTGTTATTTCATATTCCGTTATTACCATTGTGGGAATGTGTTAATTTTGAATTTATTCTTTATGCATCATTTATACTGTATTTCTTTTGATGTCACCCACACCGTTATGGCTGACCCCGTAGTTTAGGGGGTTAGGGTTATCTCTAGCGTCATATTTTACAGGTAGGTACCATTAGCTTGGGATTTGGATGCATATAGTAGAATGATAATATGGCTTATGGAAATTGTAAAAGAATGTGTTGTAAAGAAAGAAATTATAATTCAAGGTGTTTAATTTTCCGCTATGCTATGTAAAGAATTGATGTAATAAAAGTTGAATAATTTTCTGTGTTTGCTATGTTTATTATTACATTGAGATAGATGTTGGAAATTGTGCCACGTATTTTCATATTTATTATTGGAAATTCGGGGCACTACAACAATTAACAGGTTGCTAGCATGTTTTTTCTTAAGATTGACTGAAGTTGATCTTTTAAATTTCAACAAAATTGTGAATGATATAGGAGGTGAAAAGTAGCGCGCTAAACCGAACATCTAGTTCAATCCAAACTGAGCTTAATCGGCTTGGATGGAAATCGATCCGATTAAGGCTCGGATTGGTTGCGGATGAAACAATTAAAAAATTGATCTTCTTTGGATCGGTGGTGGACGGTCCATATTTGGTCGGATACTGACAGATGCCCACCCCTACTTAGCTTCGTTGCTTGGCGTGGACTTCGAGTCACACGAGAAGGTTTCTCATAACTTTGTTGGTCTCGTCGCTGTCGCAGACTTTGAGCCGTACGTGGACTTCGGCGCTCTGAGCGGACTTCGAGCCACCCCTAAGTAAGTCTCGGCACCTCACCACTCCATGCCTCTCTTGGCCTTGCATGGCCCTGTCGAACCACTTCAGTGCTCGGCATAGACTTTGAGCCACCCCTGAGTGAGTCTCGACACCTTGCCGCTCCACGCCGAGCCTTGCCTCGCAGAACCGCTTTGGTGCTCGGAGTGGACTTCGAACCACCCCCGAGAGAGCATCGACATCTCGCCGCTCCATGCTTTGCTTGGCCTCTACTGGCCTGGCCAAACCCCTTCGGCGCTCGGCGTAGACTTCGAGCCACGCCAAAGTTGGCCTTGGCGCCTTGCAGCTCCAAGCCTCGCTTCACCTCGCCAACCCCGTCGGGCCTCGGCATGAACTTCGAGCCACTAGTGAGAAGACCTCGACACCTCGGCATTTGGGGCGAACCGCGAGCCAACAATGGAAAAACACTTCACAAATCGAATTATCTCCTCCGTACTAGCACTATTGACTGGTTTTTCTCCCATGGGAGTGGACTACTCCTCGACGGCTGATACATCCAACCTCCAGGAGTGGGGGGCCTATGATATGGGTAGACATCCAGTCCATCTGAATCGTCAGATCCAAACGGATCCTGTGATATCTAAACACAAGCCTATACTCCATGTCGGTCGTTAGCAGACCCACTGCTTCGGTTCAGCCCACAGAAGATGGTCAACCCGGTCTACCAAGGGTCCCTCTCTCTACCTATAAATACTAATCCCCCACCTCAGTTGCAAGGTAATCAACCTTTTGCCTTTAAACCTTATCTCTTTCTTCAGTCACTGACTTAATCGGTGGAAGGCCAGTCGCCGGAAAAACTTCCGGTATTTCAAGGTTTTTTGCAGGTATCCGGTGGCCAACGGCTAGCATCACCACTTCCAGATCCACATATCCCAAACACACATCAACCTATCATTAGGATCAAATCTACGACTGAGATCTGTGTTTCTCATCTAACAAAATAACTCATTATCTGTTGCTCTCACACACAAAAAACAGCAGCATCACAATGCATGATAAAAGAAGGATAATTTCATTAAGGTCTTTTTTCATGATTCTCATTCACCCATTTTCTAGAAGTCCCTAGTTACCAACTCAATTGCTCTTAAATTCTCAAGTTCACAAAATAATATATTAAATATGCATATGGGTTAGTCCTAAATATTCATATTTTACAAACTAATATCTAAAAATATTTAAGGTATTACATAAGATACTATACGCAATGATATAAAATATACATGTATAATACGTGTAGTGACAAAATTGTCATGATTCGGGGTGTTACATATTGATTCAGTGCTAGTTGATTATTTTGCTCCGGCTTGAGCAGAATGGCATTAATGCTTATGCAGATACAGAGATACCTAATGGGAAGTAATTGAAACGCGTCAACTTCTATATATATAGTATCATCCTTATTATTAAGAAGTATCTCTGACTACCTTAGAATTAATAATTATTTTTCCATATCCATGTGTATAACAGAGGAATATGTGTTGTAATTTCATATTATGATAGTGGCGATAAAAGCCGGTTATATGTAATAATGTAATTCTTTTGCCTGTATGCTTGAATTATTAGGTTGATCTCAGGGATGGCAATAGGGCCGGGCTAACCTAGGCCCGACCCGCTCGGTCCTGGACTCAGCCCGATCCACCCAAAATCGGGCTGAACCGGGGTGAACCCCGCAAAAATTGATAGGCCAGTCCGGTTCAGCAAAACCCAAAAAAGCCCGACTTCGGCCCAGCCTGGCCCGGTCAAACCCGAGATCGGATTGAACTGGCCCTGTCCGGTCCGGACGGGGCCACGGGCCGACCGTTAGAATTTCTGTTTTCTTTCCAGAATTTTACTTTTAATTATTGTGTTTGTGTAATTACTAAAATAACCATCAACGGATCTATACTAGCTAGTTTTGGGGATATTTTGGGAAATTCAAAAAAATCCCTAATCTATATATACAACCTCATTTCATTCAATTTTCTTCACAAATTCACTCAAGTCTCTCTACTATCTCTCAACTCCCTCAACAAATCAACAACATTCAACTACTTTCTTGGTTTGCTCAACATTAACAACATCAACAACAACACTACAAGTTCTCAACTCTCTCTACCTTTATTCTTCAATCAACATTCTACAATCATACGGAATTTTTGTATTTGTATAATTTTTAGAATTAGCATAGTTATTTGTTCTCATTTATTTCTCTTAATTAGATTGTGTTTGGTTGTACTTCTTCTTCTTCTTCTTCTTTAGATTTTTTTTAAAATTTAGTAACCATACACTAGTTATTCCAATTAATTGTTGTTTTTTTTTGAAATATTTCTTTTTTTTAGATTTTGTTTATTAACATACACCGGTTTATAGTATTTCTTTTGTAGAATCATTTTCTATAACATACATCAGTTTATCTATCTTTACTTGTTTTATATAATTCATTTTAAAACATACACTAGAATTAATTTTTAGAACAAACACTAGAAATAATTTTTTAACATTCTAAACATACATACACTAGTCTAGATGGCATCTAACCGTTCACGTTGTAGACATAGTAGCAAAAAATCCACTAGTAGTCGTTGCATTCCTTCCATTCCATTTCCATATGTAGAAAGTGAAGAAACACTTAAGAAGTATGATAGTATTCCCGATTTTCATGAAACACACACGGATCAAGTAGAAGTAGAAGACATAGAAACATAACCATCAGAACAAGGCCCTTCTCAATCCCGTAAAATAAGAGGGACCACTTCCGAAATACACAAATATTTTGACTATGTCTCTTCACTAAATGATAAGAGTGTAGGATTAAAAATTTGTAAAAAGTGTCAAACTCCCTATAGGTTTAAAATATGATCGGGAACTGGTACACTTCAACGTCACTTAAATAATTGTCAATCTGAAATATCAAAAGACAATTTCACACTACAAAAAATATACCCTAAGACCGGTCAAGTAGATAGTCATAGCTGCGATCACGATATCGTTCGTAGAAAAATGACTAAGTTAGTAATTAGAGATGAATTACCTTATTCGTTTGGTGAAATTAAGAATGTAAATATTTTTGCACAAACCGCATTAAATCTTCATTATAAAAAATTTACGAGGAATGTAGTTAAGGGTGATTGTAAATAGGTTTACAATGAGGCGAAGAATTTTTTAGTAACAACACTAACATCACTAAACGCTACCGTTTCTTTGACATCGAATGAGTGGGTAGGAGTGAACGGTGTACCAATGATGTGTGTAACATTTCATTCGATGGATTCTGATTGGCTACTTCAAAAGAGGATAATTTCATTCATATTTGTTAGGTACCCACATAAGGGTGAAATAATTGCCACACACACCATGGAAGCATGTAATAATTTTGGAATTTTTGATAAAGTTTTTGCTATTAATTTTGATAACGCCTCTAATAATACTAAGACAATCGCTAGTTTAAAATTTACATTAAATCCTATAGAACTGGACATTTTTCATGTTAGGTGTTCTTGTTATATTTAAAATCTTTTTGTCCAAGATGCACTAATATGGACACGATAAAATTTAGGAAATGAGAAATTGTGTTTATTTTATTATATTGAGTGGTCCAATATATCAAACTTTTCATGATTGGTGTCAACTTAGGGGAATTGTATTTAAACATTTTTCTAAAGATGTTCGACATCGTTGAAATTCTACTTATGATTTATTAGGTGTTGTTTTTCACTATCGTTTTAATCTTAGAGAATTTTATGTTGCAATGGGTATGCAAGATTATATGTTAGATGATGATTTTTTGTTTTTGCCGATAGTTTGTATAAATGTTTAAAACCTTTTAATGATGCTACTTTACAATTTCAATAATATATACATCTACATCTTGTGGTATTTTACTTGGAATTGTCACGATGATGACAACAATTAAAAATTTGATAAATGACCCTTTTATTGGAGAAATGGTTTATTCCACTTATATTAAAAATTTAAAATATTTACATCCACTTCATATGTTATATTGTGTTGTTAGTGTAATGAATCACATGATTAAGTTAAAGGGCACAAAAAATTTAGTTGATATTTTTTATTTATGCTCCACATGATGAAATACAAGATTTTGATCATGTTGATTTTGCTACAAATTTTGAGCATGTTTTGACTAGTTTATATAATAGTTACGATAGAATTTATCCATCTAACACTACACAAATGCAAATTGTTAGTTCTTCTTCTTCTTCTATATTATCAAAGGAAAATGGTCTTGCAGCTAGTAGTGTTTTAAATATCATAAAATCAAGAAAACAAAGAACCAAGAACCAAATGAGCGGAATTGGTATAATGCACAACCTCCCATTGATGATGTAGTAGATGTGTTTTATATTTGGTAAACCAAAAAAATTATTTTACTATTCTTTCTCTTATGGATACAAATTTGGTAACTACACCAGTGTCAACTGTTGCATCGGAAAGTTTTTTTTTTCTTGGTGCCAGAATTATGAGTCCGAATAGGGATCACTTGACATCAAAAAATTTGGAGATGTTATTTAGCGCCGAAGATTGGATGAAAGAGAGAACCCAAAATTTACATGAAGCACACAATGGCTCAACAAGTAGTGACGAATGAACATCTAGTTTAATGAAGTTTGGATAATGTATTGTACATAATTGGGAAATTTAGGGGTATGAAATTCTATATTTAGGTTAAATAGAAGTGCAAAACAATAGTCCAATATCTTCTCTTCAATCTAAATAGAGGCCATCTCGATCTCTAAATACAAATGTTTTCCTCATATTATAATTTGATAAAATTTGTATGAAATGTTACTAATTTATTTGATTTTATATTAAACTTTGTAATTAATAAAAACAATTAAATTTATGAATATCTCTTTTATCTATATGTTTTTGATAATTCTGAACAATTTTCTTTCTCCTTTGTCTTTGTAAAAATAATAATAAATAATAAATAATATTAATAATAATTCTACCCTAGCCCCGGTCGCACCGGCCCGACCCCCAAGCCAGGTGCCAGGGGCCAGGTGCCAGGTCCGGGCCGGCATTTCCCCACCGTGGCCCGACCCGCACCTCCTCCCAACCCAGCCCACTAGGCCCGAAGGCCACCCTTAGTTGATCTGATATTTTCCTCCTCCCAACCCAGCCCACTAGGCCCGAAGGCCACCCCTAGTTGATCTGATATTTTTACATCTACATTATATGTGATACAAGATAGTAAGTCACATATCTAACTCTAATCTATAATTCCTTACGTTAATGTATATATTGAGGTAGAATCAAGTGAAAAAGTTAGTATGGTTTGGTCTTGAATGTGATATTGTTAGATTTTAGTGCAATAGGTCGTATGATGATGGAATGGCAGACATTTTATTGGACCAGTATTGACGTAACATCTGCCTAAAAATAATGTATTTGATTCTTAATGAAATTATAACCCCGTTTTCGATAATTAGTATTTTTCGTGTATTTTTTATAATTTATTTTTTTTATATAAATTTATGTTGTGGTGAGTTCTTTTCTGATCATGTATTAAAGTGTATTTGAACTTATTTTCTATCCCTAATTGATCGACTATTTATTTTATTAATTTTCGGATTTTAATAAATTTGTTAAACTCAAATCCTACCTTGATTATTATTATTATTATTATTATTATTATTATTATTATTTTTATTTTTATTAGTATTATTATTATTGTTATTATTACTTTTATTATTATTATTATTGCTATCATTATTGATTTTCTTACTTTTATTGGTATAAATATTTGTTATTATTGTTATCATTATTTTTATTAGTGTTAATATTTTTATCGTTATTGTTATTATTATTATTATTATTATTATTATTATTATTATTATTATTTTGTTTTAAGTCCGAATATGTTCGATTTCATATGCAGTCTACTGTTTGATTTAATGCATATATGTATATATGAATATTTTTAAATACAGTATTTTTCTTTCTGGATTATTTTATTTTTGATTGAAGTTGTTTATTAAATTACCGTTCTTTTTGTCGGGCTATTCTTGTTGATCCCTATTATCTCTTTTGAATTGTGAGTATTTTTATTTTGAACCCGACTAATTTTGATCTATCCCTTAATTGAACCCTAAAACCCAATTTGAGTTGTCCTTGATCCAGATCCACTTTTATTGGACGCTAAACCACTAACCCAATACCCTAATTGTATCCTATAAATATAACTCTGCTGCAAACCCTAAAAATTGTACAATTCTGAAACCCTAGAGCCGTCTAATCTCTCTCCTCTCTGTTCTCTCTCCCCGCTAGACACCCAAGAACCCCTAACCCATTGTCGGCGCCTCCTTCCTCAACCACCTCTGGTGCCAACCCTCCCGTCGCGCCACTCCCGGCGGCATCGCGACCCCCGTTCCCCTCCCGTCGACGCCCCTGATATGGCTAAAAATGGGGTTAAATCGGAACCGTCCAGATTGGGTACGAATTTTGAAGCTCAGGGGTAAAACGGTAATTTCACATACAAATGGGTCCGAAACGGGTACTGCATCTCCTACTCACAGATCCAACAACCCACGAACGGATCCACTCCAACTGGGTACGGGTCCCGACCCGATACAGACCCAGACCAGCAAGAGGAAATTAGGGTCTCTGATTTGACTAAATCAACGGGCCTGATTCGCGGTTATCCTCTCACCGGGAATCAGGGATCAATTTCCTAAACTGATTATGAGGATTTTACTCCTAACAGAATCACGGGAAATCAGGTCCCTAATCAGACTCCCTTGGCGACTATAAATACCTCCTACCCACCACTGTAACCAGGTAATCACTCTTTTTCCAGTTTAAGCTCTTTCTTAATCATCGCTAGTTACTGACAAGAGCGTCGGAGGGTGCGTCGCCGGAATCAACCCCGGTGTATCGCACTTCCTTGCAGGTTCGCGGCAGGAATCAGCAGGCTTGGATCCGCTATTCAGGTTTTTCCACGAACTCACAAATCTCATCTGCTTACCCCCACACCAGATCCAGCGGTAATAGATTGGCGCCGTCTGTGGGAAGCCATACGAATAACAGCCTCTCCTCTTCCTCGTCGACTAACCCTTCTCCAGCCATGCCTCCCAAAAAGGTCACGTCTAGGGGGTCCAACCGCGGACCCAATCCCGCCGATCAGCAAGAGGAAGTCCCCGTGCATCCTGCTCCGCAGCCCGAATAACTTCCTCCCCCGGTCCAACAGGGCCAGCCTCCTCTTCCGAATCAACCACCCCCAAATGGTCCTACTGGTCAGAACCAGTGGAGGCAGAAGCAACTTCTCCACCCAGACCATGTCTCAATTCACAATGCCTCCTCGGACTCTATGGCTTCCCATAACCCCCGAGCCTCCGACCTCCGCAACACCATTCTGAATCGCCAAAAGGATGAGGACCTTCGCAACCATCTAGATGAGAGGCGGGCCCGAGAGGGAGCCTCCCACCAGCATCAAGGTGAGCGATCTCCTCATCGCCGAGATGGCAGGAGGTCTCCGGACCGAAGAGGACGGGGGAAATCTCCCGAGCGTCATAGGAGGAGGCCGCATTCCCCTACTGATCGACATCATCCGAGGAACGATGAGGCACCAATCACTCGTGCCGAGTTCCTACAATTCCAGGCAACTGTGTTGCAGGCCCTCAACCTTCGCCCCAACAACAATAACGCCCAGAGGGTTCCAACGCCCCCACGGGTTCCAAGTCCTCACCACCGATCCATAAGTCCTCCCCCGGCTCCTAGTCACCGGCAACACCATCATAGTCCTCGCCGATCCCAGGACTATCGACGTCGTAGCCCCCGCTCCCCTTCCTATGAAGACGAGTCCAGGGGCTCGATTGACTATCACCGGAGGGACGATGCCCTCTATCATCGTCTCCACGAGATGGAGAGGCGCATCGGCCGTATGGACAAGGAGGAGGAGTCGAGAGGAATGACCGTCCGCCCCAGCAGACCACCCTTCTCTCGGACTATCATGGAGGCTCCCATTCCGAGAGGTTTCAAGCCTCCGCAGTTTGAAACGTACTCAGGGGAGTCGGACCCTGTTGATCATGTCGAAAGCTTCAAGACATTGATGCTGATCCACCAAGCTTCCGACGCCATGCTTTGCAAGACCTTCCCTGCCACTCTTAAGGGTTCGGCACGGGAATGGTACTCCCGGTTCGCTCCCTCTTCCATCTTCTCGTTCGAGCAGTTCGAAACGCTCTTCATAACTCACTTTGTGAGTAGCAGGCGAACAGAGAAGACTAGCCTCTCCCTACTCCACCTCCGACAGGAGAGGGGAAAAAAGCTGAGGGACTATGTGAGGAGATTTACCGCGGAGGTCAGGTCCATCGCCTCCCTCGACCAGTCAGTGGCGACCGTCGCGTTCCAGTCGAACGTCCTCAACTCCAACCTCCGGTCGTCCCTCGCCAAAAAGCCCCCGCACAACTTCGCCGATATTCTCCTCAGATGCGAGAAATATATTCGGGCGGAGGAGGCCGAGTGCCTCCCGAGTTTCGGAGGATCCGCCTCCGGATCAAAGAGGAAGACGACAGAGGAGGAAGAGTCCAAGAAGCTACAGAAGGACAATAGCGATCAGCGTCGTCCTCCCCCCAGGTTCGAGAAGTTCACTCCTCTCACCACCAATGTCACCACCATCCTGATGGAAGTGGAAAAGAAAGGGGTTATACCTCCTGCTCCGAGGATGAACACCCCGGCCAAGAGAAGAAATAAGGAGAAATGGTGCCGTTACCACCGGGACCACGGCCACGACACCAACGACTGCCGGGCGTTGAAAAATGAGATAGAGGCCCTCATCCAGAGGGGGCAGTTGGCCAAATTTGTGAAGGCAAACGATCGGGGGGATCGCACCACTCCTCCGCCTCGGGGGGCTAACAAGCGCTCCGAGCGACGCGATGAAACCCCCGAGTTCGAGGAAGAACGGGTTCTGCACCTTATCCACGGAGGCCCCATGGGGGGCTCTTCCAACTCCTCTCGGAAGGCCTTCGTCCGAGAGGTCAACTCAGTTCACAGCGCCCCTCCCCCCAAAGGCCTCGGCGTCCCAGTGACCTTCTCTAATGAAGACCTCGAGGGGGTCCGAACTCCCCACTACGACGCACTTGTTATCGACCTTTGCATGGCGAACTTCAAAGTGCAGAGGGTCCTGGTAGACAACGGGAGCTCGGTGAACATCCTCTTCCTCTCGGCCTTCCGAGGGCTGCAGCTGTCCCGGGACCGCCTCAAACCGGTCGGCTACACGCTCCACGGGTTTACGGGGGTACCAGTAACTGTCGAAGGGGTTATCACCCTGGACGTAACTGCTAGGAAGATCCCTACCACCCGGACTGAGCCGATGGACTTTATGGTCGTCGATGTCCCGGCTGCATACAACGTTATCTTGGGTCGGCCTTGCCTAGCTTCCCTGGAAGCTGTCCCTTCGGTGTACCACCTTAAGATGAAGTTCCCCACCCAGTCGGGAGTGGGAGAAGTCAGGGGCAGCGAAGAGACGGCTCGGAAGTGCTATATGACTTCCACTGGGGGTCCGGTGCTCTCCCTCGAGACTTTAGAAATCCCCGAGCCGAATGTCCGACCCACGTCCGAGCCGGCGGACGAATTGGAAGAAGTACTCTTCTCGGATGAGGACCCGAGTCAAAAATTCCTCATCAGCAAGTCCTTGCCGACTGCCTATGCTCCGACTTGGTGCAGTGCATCTGGGGGAACCGCGACCTATTTGCTTGGTCCGCCGCGGATATGCCCGGGATTTCCGAGGAGCTTCTAGTGCACCGCCTCAGCATCGAACCGGGGTGCAGACCGGTTCAGCAGAAGAGGCGTAAATTCGCTCCCGAGCGACAACAAGCCATCAAGGAGGAGGTGGACAAGCTCCTAAAAGCTCGGTTCATACAGGAGGTGAACTACCCCGAGTGGCTCTCCAATGTCGTCATGGTTAAGAAGTCCAATGGTTCCTGGAGGATATGCATCGACTTCAAAGACTTGAATAAGGCGTGTCCGAAGGATCCGTTCCCTCTCCCGAATATCGACACCCTCATTGATGCCACCTCGGGCCATGAGCTCCTCAGCTTCATGGACGCCTTCTCCGGCTATAACCAGATTCGAATGTTCCCCCCGGACATTCCGAAAACCTCCTTCATTACCGACCAAGGCCTCTACTGTTATAGAGTTATGCCGTTCGGATTGAAGAACGCTGGAGCCACCTACCAGCGCCCCGTCAACAAAGTCTTCCAAAGCCAGATAGGCCGCAACATGGAAGTATACGTCGACGACATGCTCGTGAAGAGCATCCGAGGTACCGACCACGTAGCCGACCTCCAGGAGGCATTCGACGTATTGAGAAGGCACAACATGAGGCTTAATCCAAACAAATGTGCGTTCGGGGTCTCGTCGGGAAAGTTCCTCGGCTTCATGGTGAGCCAGCGAGGGATCGAAGCAAATCCTGAGAAAATCAAGGCCATACTGGACATGGCCCCGCCCCGGAACGTCAAGAAAGTGCAGAAGCTTACGGGTCGCCTCGCCGCTATTGGCCGATTCCTTTCGAAGTCTGGGGAAAAGTGCCTCCCCTTCTTCAAGGCTCTCAGGGGGGCTAAGGGTTTCGAATGGGGCCAACCGCAACAGGAGTCGTTCGACCAACTGAAGGCCTACTTGGTGAACCCTCCCCTGCTCAGCAAACCCGTTCCAGGGGAAACCCCCTTCATCTACTTAGCTGCTTCCGAGCAGACCCTAAGTGCTGTTTTGGTGAGGGAAGAAGACCGGGCTTAGAGGCCCATCTACTATGTGAGCAAGGTGCTTCGGGATGCCGAGCTCCGTTATCCGAAGATAGAAAAAATGGCCTACGCCCTGATCATGGCGGCAAGGAAGCACCGTCCATACTTTCAGTCCCATTAGGTTGTGGTCCTCACCGACCAACCGCTGAAGCAGATCCTCCACAAGCCAGAAACCTCAAGCCAGCTTATGAAGTGGTCCATCGAGCTGAGCCAACACGACATCTCCTACCAGCCCCGGACTGCGATCAAAGCTCAGGCCCTCGCCGACTTCATCGTCGAGTCCACCATTCCCGAGGTCAGCCATGTCCCGAACAGACCCCCCATTTGGACAGTTTTCGTGGACGGTTCCTCCTGCAAAGAGGGTAGCGGCGCCGGTATCATCCTGAACGGCCTTGATGACTTCGTCCTCCAGTATGCCCTCCGCATGAATTTCAAGGCCTCAAACAACGAGGCGGAGTATGAGGCACTAATCGCGGGCCTCGGACTTGCCCGAAGTGCCGGGGCGCAGCGCCTCTGAATCCATAGTGACTCTCAGCTAGTTGTGAACCAAGTCTTGGGCGAGTACGAGGCGCGAGGCAAACGGATGGCGAAGTACCTCGCCAAGTTCCGAACCCTCATGAGCCGGTTCGAAGAGGCACTCATCCAACGAGTCCCTCGAGAAGAGAATTCGCAAGCCGACGCCCTCTCCAAGTTGGCCTCATCCTTCCTCCAAGGTCTCGAGCAGACCATCTTGATCGAGGTCCTCATGAAACCGAGCATAGAAGACGAGGCCCTTGACTCAGTGGAGTCATTGCCGATCATACTGCAAGATAATTGGATGAAACCCTCAGTGGAATTCCTAAGGGGAGGACTCCTCCTCGAGGACCCGAAGGAAGCGCGCCGAGTAAGAACCAGGGCCGAGCGGTACGTCCTGATCGAGGGAATCTTGTACAAGCGCTCCTTCTCGCAGATTGATGGCCGACCGTACCTGAGGTGCCTTTCCCCGGAACAGGCCGAATACGCCTTACAGGAGCTCCACGAAGGCATCGGCGGAGCACATTCAGGGTCTAGGTCTTTGGCTCGGAAAGCCCTGAATTACGGATACTTCTGGCTGACTCTCCTCCAAGACGCCGAGCGACACGTTCGGTAATGTGGCTCTTGTCAGAGACATTCCAACATTCGTCGCCTCCCCCAAGCCAACCTCGCCTCCCTATCAAGTCCTATCTCCTTCGCAATGTGGGGGATGGATTTACTAGGGCCTTTTCCTCCAGCTCCGGGCCAGTTCAAGTTCTTGGTCGTAGCCATCGACTACTTCTCGAAGTGGATTGAGGCCGAGCCCCTTGCCACTATCACCGAGAACAAAGTGCTTCAATTCTTCTGGAAGAGCGTCATTTGCCGGTTCGGCATCCCTCGTGTCCTAGTAACAGACAACAGAACTCAGTTTACTGGGGCCACATTCCGAGCTCTGTGTGAAGACCTTGCCATCCAACAGTGCTTCTCCTCCGTCTCCCACCCACAGTCGAATGGCCAGGCGGAGAACGCTAACCGGTAGATCCTCTCTGGTATCAAGAAGAGGTTGGACAAATGTTCCAAAGGCTTGTGGGTCGACCAACTCCCCAACGTGCTGTGGAACTACCGCACCAACAAGCGGACCCCCACAGGAGAGTCCCCGTTCAACCTCACCTATGGGTCCGAGGCGGTGATACCTCTTGAAGTCGGAATACCTTCTCCTCGCCTTGCAGCCTACAACGAGGAACAGAATGCCACAGACCTCCGGGCGAACTTAGACCTGGTGGACGAGCTGAGGGAAAGGGCATCAATACGACAACAGAACTACCGGAGGAGGGTCGAGTTGGCGTACAACAAGAAAGTCCGACCCACCGATCTCAAGGAGGGGGACTTGGTCCTCAGAAAGCTAGCCATCTCCTTCCCCAATCAGAAGAGCAAACTAGCTCCGAATTGGGAAGGACCCTACAAGATCACAAGGGTAGTTCGCCCCGGAGCCTATCGTCTGGAAGACCTAGAGGGCAGAGAGATTCCGAGGACCTGGAATGCCGACCACCTTTTAAAATACCAAGAAAGTGCCCCGGCGCCTCTCTGAGTATCACAGGGTGTCAAACCATTCCTCTCCTCTAACTTGTAATTCCTCTCTTAAGTTGTCGTATTGTTTTATGTAAAAACGGCTCGCCGTCAATTATCAATAAAGAATGCTTTTTCATATTTATAAAGTTGCTCGTGTCTCTCCGCCTTTATTCTTTAATTCGATCAATGGTTCGAAGTCCAATACCCGGCTCGACTCTACTTCGCATGCTCGCTCTTAAGCGAGCCAGAAGTAGTTCACCGCTCGAAATTGCTCCCACAACAGTTGAACTTCAACGATGGTTCCGGAGTCCAACACTTGGTTCGATTCTACTCCGCAAGCTCGCTTCTCAGCGAGCTAGGAGTGGGTCGCCATTCGGAATTGCTCCCACAACCGTTGAACTCTAACGATGGTTCCGGAGTCCAACACTTGGTTCGACTCTACTCCGCAAGCTCGCTTCTCAGCGAGCTAGGAGTGGGTCGCCATTCGGAATTGCTCCCACAACCGTTGAACTCTAACGATGGTCCCGGAGTCCAACACTTGGTTCGACTCTACTCCGCAAGCTCGTTTCTCAGTGAGCTAGGAGTGGATCGCCATTCGAAATTGCTCCCACGACTGTTGAACTCTCACGATGACCGGCGAGCCCACCATGGGGTAAGGCTCGGCTCATCTCTCAACTTCGCTGCTCGGCACCACTGGCCGAACGCTCTTGTCGCCGAACCGCGAACGATCAAGACGTAGGCTCGGAGCGTGCCTCCGGTCGGCAAACCGAGCAAGTGCCCATCCGAGCCAAAAAACGGAGAAAAGTTGCTTTTCCCTCAACATTCGTGTAAGATCTCGATCAAACGGCTCAGATCTTGCCAGCATCGCTAAACGACAAGATAGCGTTTTCTTGGGAACTGAGCCGTCACGAGATTCGTGCCTAATTCTAACGGCTCAGATCGCGCTACGGCGCCGAACCACGAGCGAGAAGGGGGCCGGCTCGGAAACCTCGGCGCAATGAACACAGTCACAAACGAAACAACTACACAGAGCTACAAAGGACGTGCTAGTTCGATAAAGAAATGTTATTAATAATTGGGACACAGTTCAAAGCAACTTTTCCATACAACAAGGTCACAAAGCCTTAAAGAACAAAAATTACAATGCCGACCCGCTACACTTGGTTTTTAAATGAAAAATCATCACCGTCCCGTTCGGTCGTCGGTTTGGCATCCTCGGCTGCCAGTTCCTCTTCCTCCTTCCGAAGCTCCACCTCTACGGTCTGCAAGTGATGGATCTCAGAGAGCAAATCGTCCCTTTCGGCTACTATTTTCGACAAATTGTGCCGAACACACTGGATCCGAAGGGTGTTGCTAAAGGCAGTCTGCGAACCTTCGTCCTCTCCTATAGGGATCATCTCGGCGATCCTGCTCTCCAAACGCCGGACCTCGGCATCCCGTTGACCTAGGATGAGCTGAAGGTGACCCCGCTCGCTTTCAGCTCGGCGTAATTCCAGCTCGACTTCATAGAGCCGCTCTCGGCACCTCGCCGAGCGCAACCTCGTCACCCCCGAGCCAGTCTCGGTTCGAGCGTTGTCGTCCGAGCGATTGGGGTCGGCGTCTTGAGCTACCACCATGAGCTGAAAAGAAAAAAAAAACGAACAACAAAATTTCAAACATTGCCGAAGTCCAACAGTTGAAGAATTTTCAAAACAAACTATCAAGCTTTTATTCCAATGAAGTAACTCTACATATAACAAGACTGACGCTACAACAGGAGTTTTACAATATAAAACGACTTGTTCAGTGCCTCTTCGGAAGTGGTACGCTTCGGTTCAAGGAAACGCGGGGGCGGCGACGCCTAACCTCCGAGCTCGATTCCAAACCAGCGAAGCGAGATCCCCCTTCGCCACTAACCCCAACTGTGGCGCCGACCGAGGCACCGCTAGACGAGACAGCTACACTACTCTGAGCGTCAGCAGGACTCCGCTTAGCCGCAGGCAAACGAGTTGCAAGTTCGTAGAAGGTAATCCCTCTCTCGCTCTCTTCGCGAGTACACGACGTACTACGAACGTTGGCCCTCTCAGGCAGAGGCTTGAGCAACGCGACCTCTTCCTCCAACTCGATAATCCTATCTTTCAGAGCATCATCCTTCGCCGACATCTTCAAACGAGGAGGTCTTGACGGGCCCGAGACATTGGCGCTATCGGTCGCAAGTCGTCGATAATGGGTGACCTCGATCCCCCTGTCTATCGTAATCCTCCTAAGCTTGTCGACCTCGGCCAACAACTTTTGGTGCTCGGATGACACCTTCTCCAACTCGGAAGCTAGCTTCTCTTCTTCCGCCGAACGTTCTTTCTCCGCTAACTCCAAATGTCGGATCTCGGCCAAGAGCTCGTTATTCTTCTGCTCGATGACGGAAAGCTCCCTACGAAGCCGCTCAGTCTCACCTTCGGGACAAGGAGCTTGGGGTTGCTTCCGCAGTTGCTTCAACTCGCGACAATACCCCCTCGCAGCTACCTTTATCTCCTCCAGCTTCAAGAACATATAAAACCGCTTCTCTCGGCTAAGTGAAAGCTCTCGCTTCGTTTTGGTCAGCTCCTTACGAAGGTACGAAACCTCCGTGAATGGACCAAACTTCACCTGAAAAGCAGAGATAAATCCGACACCCAACACTTGGAGAATTTTAAGCCTAATCAAACACAAAATCCGAAGACTAACACTTGGAGAATTTTTGGCCAAACAAAGAGTGTTTTCATTCAAAACTCAAAAAAGCGTTACAAGAGCAGTGGCCAGTCCGCAGTTAGGCTTACAAAAAAAACAAAAGACTAAAAGACGCAACCAAGTCAGGGGTCGACCTTTTTGTCGTTCGGGTCTGTCGACCGCTCGGCCTTGTCCTCACCCTCGACCTCGTCCTCGTCCTCGCTCTCGCTCTCGCTCTCCTCCTCAGAGTCCTCCTCCTCCTCACCCTCGGCTTCAGTCTCGCCCGAGCCTTCGACACCGTCGGTCTGTCCCTCGGGGCCGAGCATCGCCTGGGGAAGCTCCTCCTCCCCCTCCACGGGGTCGTAGAAGTGGTAGGAGGACGTGTCGAACCCCGGGTTCCGAGCGGCGATATGAAGCAGGGCTCGGCCGTACGCGTCCTCCATGTTCTTGAACATGTGCTACTCGGCCTCGTCCTGGACAGCCCTCTTCGCCTTTGCCACCTTAGATCGGTGCCTGGCCATGATCTTCTCGGTCTTCTTCTGAGCCCTCTCTGCCTCCGACCGAGCATTGGCCAACTCCTCCTTCAGCTCGGCATTCTCCTTCTCCGAGGCCTCGAGCTTGGCGGCCGCATCCTTCGACTGCTGAATGGCGTCAGCCAGCTTCGCCTCCAACCCTGACACTTTGGCACCACGTTTTGCCGAGAGGAGCTGCTCAGCATCTAGCAGCTTCGCAGCTTTTACGCGCTCCGACCTCTCCCGGTCATACTGCGTCGTCAGCTCTTGTTCTTTGCTCGCAAACTCTTCGAGCAAGAAGTTGAAGTGGCAGAGGGTCTGAAAAGAGAACAAACCGTTAGGGTCCGAACCTAGAAACTTAGAAAATTTCAGAAAAAAATGCTTCAATAAGAAAGTATTCGGCCCACTCACCGACATCGTGTTCTGAGCGATCTGCATCGTCACGTCCCCGACTTGACCGGACTTAAGGGCCGCTCGATCCTTTGGGGTCGGCAGGTGCTTCACCGCCTGCATGCAAATGTTGCCGTCGCCCAAAAAGCCGTCGACCTTCATCACTTGCCAATCGGGGACGAAGATCTGCGTGTGCCCCTCAGTCAGGATCTTCTCCACATCGGCAGTGAGGGGCGGAACTTGGAGGGATAACACCTTGCTCACGTCGAACGCGCCGCTCGACGAGCCGGGAGCATCTCCCTTCGCCGTTGGTGTCGGTGCATCCGAAACAGGAGGATCGGAGGCCGCGACCTTCTCCTGCTCGGGATCGGCCTCCGGAACCACGACCCCCTGCAGGTCGGTGGTCTTCGGGACCGAAGGTATCTTCGGCGCTCGGCCGCCCTGAGGCCCAGTCGAGGGTCTCTTCTTTCTCGTCTCCTGCTCCCTCGCCTTGGCCTTCGCCATCAACGCCCTATAGTCCATCTTAGAAGACTCTGCACAAACCGAACGAAAAAACTTAGATGAATTTTTCAAGAACTTCAAGCAAAGAGTAAAAATACCAGAAGCGTACTAGGGTCGATCGGACTGAGACCCCCTCGGAACAAAGCTTCCTCGGTAATGTCTTTCCAACTGAGCATCGGCAAGGTGAGGAGTTTCTTGAGGACTCCCGCCTCCTCGTCACTCAGCACCGGCTCCTTCTTCGCTCGCTTGGGCAGACCTTCCCTCGACCAAGCAATCGGAATTGCCCAGGGTGCGGGAGCTCGGACAATGAAATACTTCTCCTTTCAATGCTTGATCGAGTCCGGGTTCTCGATCAACTTCACGCCCGTCCGCGGCGAAAGGTAGAACCTCTGCTCATTCCTGTTTGGCTGGCAAGGGCGGTAGAGGCTCCGAAGGAGAAACATGCTTGGCTCGGCGCCAATCTCTTGACACTGAAGAACAAATGCCAGGATGTGCCTCCAAGTGTTCGGCATCAGCTAGGCAGGGCTCAAACCATACCAATTAAGAACCTCGACGATGAATGGATGAAGCGGAAAACGAAGCCCGACGGCCAAGGAGTCGAGGGGAAAAACGCACGCGTCAGCCGAAGACGAAGTGTTGGCTCGGAAACCCGGTCCAGGGAGAAGTAGCCCGTACTCGGCAGGGATCTGGAATCCGGTCCGGATCCGATGCAGATCAGCCTCCGTAAGAGACGAGATGGTATGGTCCACCTCGGACAATTCTCTCGGCTCATTCTCCTCTACAGACTTGGCAGTGCCCTGGGTCACCTTCTCCAGCATCTCTTCGGAGTAGCTGCGAACACCCCCCATGCTCGACAGAACAATAGGCTGCCGACCGAACTCCCCTTCCGTCTTCGGCTGCTCAATGATCGTGACCACTCCTTTACCCTTCTGGGACTTCGCCACAACCTCCTGGAGCAGCTCGGCTACTTCGCCACTCTTGCTCGGCCGAACAACGGTCTGCTCGGTCGACTCTATCACCTCCTTTCCTTTACCCGCTCGGCCGACGACTTGGTTCGAGGCGGGGGTCTCATCCGAAGAAGTAATCTTAACCATTTTTCTAAAAAGAAAGGAGAGAGACTGACCTTGAAGTGACTGCTACGGTCAGAAAAGTTCACCGGAGCAAAGAAACGCCTTGCCGCGACAGCTAGCAGCACCACCCAGGAGCTAAAAACTTCGATGGTGAAAAGTAAAAACTTGAGAGAGAAAGTAAAAGTGAAGAGTGAGATTTGGGGTGGGGGAGTGAAGATTTATAGTAAAAGAAAAAGTCTCTTGGGCTTCCTAACGAAAGGGCGCGAGTTTTGGCCTGCTCTTGAAACGTTACAAAAGCCCAAATGACTTTGTGAAAGTCAAGTAGCTTGGCTCGCACGGGATCAAAATCCGAGCATCATACGATCCGACCCTAACATCAAAGGGCCCGGTCGGCGAACCGAGCAAGTGTCCATCCGAGCGTCAAAACGGAGAAAATTCACTTTCTCCTCAACTTTCGTGTAAGATCTCGATCAGACCGCCCAGATCTTGCCAGCGACGCTAAACGACAAGATAGCATTTTCTTTGGAACTGGGTCCGTCTCGAGATTTGTGCCACCATCCAACGGTTCAGATCGTGCCACATCGCCCGGACGAAGCACTTCGGACCCAGACGCTCCACCTCTGTCTGAAGAAGCCAGAGAAAATTTGGATTAAAAATTTTAAGGCACCGCCCGCGGCGAGCCCCCCGGGCCCCAGGTCTCGGTCGGTTCCCCTCTCACCCGTGAGCAACTCGAAGCCTCCGGCCTCAGAGCCGAAACCACGAATCGTTCAAGGGTTGGAGAGAAACCACCATCTCGCGGGGCCCGGTCAAAAAAGCAGATCGGCACACCTCCCATCTCTAACTCCTTCAGGCTGACAACCATCAGAAGCCGTCAGCCCGGAAGGAAGACAGAGATCGGAAGAGACCAATCATTCCGAAGCAACTTGTCCCTCGGCTCCGGACTTCAGTCGTCACCTCTTCTGCCATGATCTCCGCTGACCCTGACACCCACATCGGGGCCGTCAGAGTCAGGAGAAGATCATGGCGGAAGAATGACCACCCATCCTTCCGAAGCACCTTGTACCCCGGGTCCGGACTCCGGTCATCACCCTTTTTGCCCTGATCTCCTCCGACCCTGACATCCGCATCGGGACCGTCAGAATCGGGAGAAGATCACGGCAGAAGAGTGACCACCCGTCCGACGACCTCAGGGTTAGGATTTTTCAAAAGAAGACAGGCATCCGCCTTGACTCCGGTCGTCACCTCTTCTGCTCTGATCTCCCCCGACCCTGACATCCACATCGGGGCCGTCAGAATCAAGAGGAGACCATGGCCGAAGAGCAACCACCCAAGGCAGACACCTCCGTTGGCTAAAACTCAACATTGTTGGGACTGAAACTACAAGGGGAGTGGGGTATTTATAACCTCCCCTCCAAGAACCAGCCATTATGACCCTCGGGAGCTGAAACGCCACGCAATAATTGGAGGGCGTCATTCTTAATGACCCCGGAAGTTGGAACGCCGCACAAATCCTGGGGCACCATTAATGCTCTTGGGAACTGAACCGTCTCGAGATTCGTTCCGCCATTCAACGGTCCGGATCGCGCTACCACGCTCGGATTGCCGAACCTTTAGACATCCGGTCGGCTAACCGAGCAAGTGCCCATCCGAGCGTCAAAACGGAGAAAACTCACTTTCTCCTCAACTTTCGTGTAAGATCTCGATCAGACGGCCCAGATCTTGCCAACGATGCTAAACGACAAGATAGCATTTTCTTGGGAACTGAGCCCGTCTCGAGATTCGATCCCCGATCCGACGGCTCAGATTGCACCACGTCGCTCGGACAACCGAGCCCTCAGACCTCCGGTCGGCCAACCGAGCAAGTGCCCATCCGGCGGCCCAGAACGTCACTCGACCAACCGAACTCTCAGATCCCCGATCGGCCAACCGAGCAAGTGCCCATCCGAGCATCAAAACGGAGAAAAAAAGCAGTCGAACGATCACGACCGTTGGATCTTCCAGAAATTCGTGCTTCTGATGATGAACGGTCCAGATCTTGCCACGTGCGCTAAACGACAAGATAGCATTCTCTTGGGAAATGCGCCGTCTTGAGATTCGCGCCACCATCCAACGGCTCAGATTGCGCCACGTCGCTCGGACGGCCGAACCCTTACACCTCCGGTCTGCCAACCGAGCAAGTGCCCATCCGAGCATCAAAAGCGAGAAAATGACTGCCGAGCGACTACAACCGTCAGATCTCACGGAAATTCGTGCTCGCCCAAGATCAACGGTCCAGATCAGGCCACGCCATAAATAGGTATTAAAAACCAGTTTTTATTTATTTAAATCGTTTTATTTATTTAAAAATTGCAAAAAAATTGCTAAAAATTCGGAAAAATTAACCAAAAATTCTAGAAAATAATTAAAAATTTGGGGGAATATTTTTGAGCCCCTGAACGAACAATTATTGCCTAGAATGTACTGTTAAGGCCCCCGAACGATTAGTTAACACATCGCAAAATTAAATAAATAATCTGAAAAAATAGATAAAAACCGTCAAATACTCAACAAGGCTTCAGAACAGCTCACGGCTTCAAAAATCACCTCACTACCCCCTTCGAGATTCAAAACCCTCCATTCGGACTCCGATACAACTCTACTAGCCACTAAAACGGTTAAACTACTCCTCAAAGGCTGATCACACTTAGACTTTAGGAGTGGGGGGCTCGTGATATGGCTAAAAATTGGGTTAAATCGGAACCGTCCAGATTGGACACGAATCTTGAAGCTCAGGGGTAAAACGGTAATTTCACATACAAATGGGTCTGAAACGGGTACTGCATCTCCTTCTCACAGATCCAATAACCCACGAACGGATCCACTCCAACTGGGTACGGGTTCCGACCCGATACAAACCCAGACCAGCAAGAGGAAATCAGGGTCTCTGATTTGACTAAATCAACGGGCCTGATTCGCGGTTATCCTCTCACCGGGAATCAGGGATCAATTTCCTAAACTGATTATGAGGATTTTACTCCTAACAGAATCACGGGAAATTAGGTCCCTAATCAAACTCCCTTGGCGACTATAAATACCTCCTACCCACCACTGTAACCAGGTAATCACTCTTTTTCCAGTTTAAGCTCTTTCTTAATCATCGCTGGTTACTGACAAGAGCGTCGGAGGGTGCGTCGCCGGAATCAACCCCGGTGTATCGCACTTCCTTGCAGGTTCGCGGCAGGAATCAGCAGGCTTGGATCCGCTATTCAGGTTTTTCCACGAACTCACAAATCTCATCTGTTTACCCCCACACCAGATCCAGCGGTAACAGCCCCCTTGCCCCCGCTCTGATCCCGTCGACAACAACAAAACCCAAATCCCCTTTTACTGTACTTCTTCCCCAACCCACCTCCGGCGACTCCCAACGCCGCCACTTCACCTGGCTCCCCAAACCCCAATCCCGATCATTCCCTACCCCCTCCTTGATGCCGTGCCACCACAGGTTCCCCCTGCCTCCTCCTTTTCCCACTCCCCTCGACATTAATGGAGCCCAACCTCAAATCCCGACCGCCCCTTTCCCCTGGTTCCGTCGCGCCATCACCGCGACGCCGTCGACGTTCCGCCGCCGTCGCTCGCCGCCAGTGACGCCCCCCACTTTACTATTGCTGTAGCTGCTCTCTCTCTCTACTGTTGCTGCAACCTCTTTGTGCTACTGTGTTGTATTGGGTCTTTTATTGCACGTAGTTTATACGTGCTATCTTGTGGAATTGTTGGTTGTGCTATTTTTGGAGTTGTTGGTTCGTGAGTTCGTTGCTTCGGGATTCTCATCCCGTTATTCTTGGTATTCGTTTTTACCGTCTAACAGGCAAGTCACCGTTCTCTTGAATTGCTAATTGTATCAAATTCAAGTGTTATTGAAATTCTTGCAAGTAGATATTTTTGTTATCGTATTGGCCTTTGTTATCCCTTTCGTTGGATTTATTGTGGGTTTACACGAGCTAACCCCAATATTCTTGACATCGTGCCAATTTGACTCTAAAGTTTGGATTTTTAATGAATGCATATAGAATTGTTAATAGGGTTATTCGTACGAGTCACAACATAAATAATTTATTGTAGAGACATTCGTTAGGTTGTATGTCGTTTGATGATTGATTAATGTTGGACTTGTATATGTGTGTGTTCTAGATTTTTATTTATCATGTTTGGATGCCTATCATGCTAGTTACACAAATTATTGACTATAGAATCGAAATCCATCGTGTTTAATTAATTTATGTCCAAGAAATATACCCTAAGAACTATACATGTTGCTGACCTGAACTTGATTGCTATTTCGAAATAGTAAATGACCTCAAAATAAAATATTTTCTGAATATGAAATGTAGCCCCGAATATCTAGATATCAGTAGCATCCAGAATTTTCGAATTTCAAGTTTTGTAGCAAGAGTTATGCCCATTTTACTGCAGCTGTGTTTTTACATTCCAGATTTTCAGATTCTCGAACCTTTCATATTTAAACAGTAAAAAGGTTGATCAAATGATAGAATTTTACTATGAAAATTTCCAGATTGTTTCTTAACATGTTTAGGAGTTTAGATTATATTTTTACTGATTTTAATGTTGAGTTTTTGCTGATTCAAAAATTAAAACGATAAGATGTCGAATTTCTGCCTGAACATAAAGCCTGAAAAGAAACATGTGTTTGACCTAGCTACTGTTGTCGGAATGTGAACTTTAAGTATGCGTTGGAACCGTATGGAAGTCTAGTTTCCAGATTTTCTGATGGATTCAACTTTTGATTCCTGAGTCAGCGGAAAACTGCACTTTTGTACAGACAGCACATGCTGTCCAGAATTTTTGATACTACTTTTTAATAGATTAATTATTCTTATGTTGTACTATTGCATGATTTAATGAATGTATGTTGCATTGCATATCCCCAATGAGTTATTGTCACTATTGTAACCGTCCTATCCATGTTATCAACCTATTGTTTCCTTATTGATACTATTGTTCACTCCTTGTCCCTTAATTGCATATTGTGTTGTTGCATTGATAAATAATTAACAAGCTGGGGTTTGAGGATTGACTTTTCGTAGTGGACAATATAGGGACTGTACTCGGAGGAGGGGCCTATGTTTTCCTAAATAATGTTTCGGCTATTGTTTTATCAGTAATTATGGTTATGGCCGTAACCCAATCTATCGTGTATTGTATCGTTGTCGATGACCGTACTGTACACCGAAAGGTGAATAATGTTTAATGTTGAAGAGTACATGAACTACAGAGCCCACTACTAAGTCTAAAACGTAATTTGTTTGTATGTAGCAACCATGTAGTAAAAGGATGGATGCATGAAGTGCTACATTAGTTAGGATTTAAAATAATTAATAGACTTAAGGATCACACTACATCGACACTACATATTGTTCCTATTGGTATCGAATATTGGCTAAGTGTTACCGTTATTGATCATTGATTATTGTTATTAATAATGCATCATTATTATAGCTATTTCATCCACTATCATGATTATTGTCCTATGTTATTGATTCCTATTAATCCATTGATTCATTGTTATACCGTTATTCCAATGTTTCCTGCTTTCTCTACTTGCTGTCCATGACTTGCTCTAAAGACAATTATTTTTCTCTTTTTAGATGAAATATTTACAGGTAATGAAGGAGTTTTGCCTGCTGGAGTTGGAGAACAAACATTTTGAAGATTTCTGCTTTTAATTTGCTTATCGCTTTAAATGACTTAATGTACTGAGACTTGTATTTATTTTTGGATTGAGATTATTATTATTTCCAGACGTTGGATTATTATTATTGTATTTGGATATTTATATTGCTTCATTCCAAGTATTTTTGTTCATGAGATCATTATTATTGCCTGCGCAATTGTTCTGTATTGTTTATGTTGTTGAGTAAATCGATTAAACAGCTTATGGATGACATTAGTCATTCGTTAATCGATTAAACTGCTTATGGGTGACGTCAGTCATTCGCTGAGCTTTTGTCATATACTCGTATTCCGTATTTTTGGAAAGCGGGACGTGACAGTAATAATGTGCAAACTTTTAACCAACTGTGCAACGTCTTCTCCCATGGTTTACTAAGCCAGCGTAACATAGCAAGACACGAGCAATGAAGTTATGAAAGATGCAAGGTGCTAAGCATTCCTAGCACCTGAGATTCAATTCACAAAATCAGTCAATCATGTTTTCATAGCTTAGGAGCATGTTCTTTTAAATGATCTTAGAGGCTGGCGTGATCTTGTGGTGAGAGTATAGTGAATATTTACTTGATCATGTGAACAACAATAACTGAAAATTTAGTTTTATGAACTTTAAATCTAACAAGTTTTGGCAAAATGAGTATTCAAGACATGAAGTAATGTTTACACACTTAATATGGAGAGGGATCTCCTGATTTTTGCATAACTCACTCTTGAATTGAGTAGTATCTAGATAAACTTTCTAGCAAAAAATAATAATCTAGAAAGCGTTTTGGGAATGATAGCACAAATGAGATAACTTGATAACTGAGTTATAGATTGTTAGCGTTGAGTAGGAGTGAAGATAAATTTATTCAAATCAAGCCTTGTTTGAAAATAGAGAACACCGATCTTATCTAATACCTTCACTTTCATATGTATACACCCCTGTACTTTCATACACTAAAACTTTTCTCATGTATTTTTTGTGAGAACTATTTTCTCTCATGTTAAGGCACCATCTTGATAGGATTAACCTAGACACAACGATAAAAACTCTGCTTACGAACTCCATTGCCTTTATTTATAATACTCATAGCACATTGACTACAGGCTATTACATGACTTTAGTAAACCTATCTCGCAAAACTAGGAAGAGCATAGCAGTCTTAATTAGCAATTTTTCCTTCAAACCTATCTTTAGAAGAAAGGGAGAAGGGCTTATTGGCACCTAAAGTTAGTATTAATATCCTAAACACACCTAAAGTTTCTATAATACCCTAAACACACTCAAACTCTTATAAATTGGACCTACAGGCCTTCGCCATTTAATTCTCAGTTAAGTTAGTGAAATATTCTGGGAATATTCCTCTTAACAGGTTTAAACCCGTTAAGAGGCATGTAAAATTACAAAAATACCCCTCTCCAAAAAAACTGATTTATGAGCGGTGGGTGCCTATAAGTCCAATTTCTAAAACTTCGGGTGTCACTGAGGTACTACTGTAACTTCAGGTGTTTATAGGGTATTATTATTAACTTCAGGTGTTTATAGGGTATTATTCTCATACTTGTTTTTAAGCTTCTGGTTCAATTTCTTGCAATTTATTTTGGTTGTGTGTGTAGGCAATGATGATTCACAGTTGGATATAAGTTGGTTCTTACAATCTCTAAACTGGAATTTCATCAAGTTGGTTCTTGCAATTTCAGACTTTACAAATAGGTCTAAGATTTCCATTGAAGGATAAGGGATTTGAATATTATGTTACCTGTTTAATTTAGAGGGGAAAAAACATCTTATAAATACACTAAAAGGTAATCTTGTGGGTTTTGGAGAAGAAACAAGTGTAATATATTTGGAAAAGAGATTCATCCTATGGTGATACACTGATACTAGTGGCACGAGCCGTAAGAGCAAATTAATTTGCTTTCATCAATTATCTGCTTTTATGAATGAATGGATGAATGAATATGAAGTATCTGCTTTTATGAATACTAGATACATCTCTGATCACTTAAATATCAATTATCTGTTTTTTACTTGTTTCTTTGGTTCTTACCTGAGACTTTACCTTGTTCTTTGGTTTTTTGGTTCTCATAAAAGCATTACCTGGTTCTTTGGTTCTCAGGATTATTACTCTGGAGCATTACCTGATCTCTATGCTTATATGCTTATATGCATTGCCAGTTATTTATATGTGTAACACCTCGAATTTGCAAAATACCGAAAATGCCTGTTTTTATATATTTTGAGTGGTGAAAATTATTTTTGATGTACTTTAATTAAATATTGATATCGGTATGGATATTTGGAGTAGGTTGGAATTATTGATATATTGGAGCTACGAGTTGAAATTTTATGTGAAAAGATATTGTTTATTTTTATTTTATTTTATAATTTTGAAGGAGTATTACGAGGTAGTTTTAATGTATTTTATATTGTTTATGATATTTAAGTAGAGATTTGGGACTTATTTGAAATATATTGGGATTTAGGGGCTTATACAAAATATTTCCTTATATTATTTATTTTTCTAATTAATTACTTATTTAATTTACAAACCCACCCTCCTCTCTCCTCCCTTCTCCCTTCTCCATCCCGTTTCTTTCCCCAAAACCGAAGAAGAAGAAGGGACCCAAACCCCGGCCCTCCTCCCTTCTCCTCCTCCAGTTCACCCCCAGCCGAAGGAACCGACCCCTTCTCCTTCTCCATTCCTTCTTCCCGATCGGAAAAAAAAACCCACAATCGAACCCATTGACCGATGTTTTCCCCACCTCAAATCCTCTCCATTTCTTCGTCAATTCCAAATTAAACAGAGGGGTAGACTAAGTGAGGGGTTCTCTACATCGTGGTAGCGTCGGATTTTCGAAAGGATTTCGGGAAGGTAAACCCAAACTATTTTGTTGTATAAAATTTAGTTGGGTTAATTTTTATTGAGTAGGAATAGTAGGGTAGAGAGATTTAGAGATATTGGAAGGGGTAGATGTGAGAAATTAGTGGATTGTTAGAGAAATTGTAAGTTGTTAGTAAATTAGGGTTTTGGGTTTGTAAAAGAGAATTATATGGATATGAAATAATTCTCTTATAGTAATAGCAATGGTAGTTGGACTATTAGAATATTTTGGAGGCGATTTTAGTAATTATTTGGGGATGAAAATACCATAGGTATTAGATTATCACGTGCATCACACGTGTCTATCCCAAGCGTTCAATAAACGTTTGTGTAGTATTTGGAATAACGATTATTTGCTCTTGTGATTGATTTGAATGAATTGAGTTTTAATTGCTTTGAAATTGATGATAGGACGTATTTGCGACTTTGGATGCGAGGTGGCATAGTGGCTCTTTGGATTTTCGCAAAATTAAGTGAGTACTAATTTGTTTATATATTTTTGTGATTTGAGGAATATGTGAGTGTTGCCGCTAAATTTGGTGTGGGGGCAAACAGATAGTATTTGTGGATTCTTAGGGAAACTGAATAGTAAACCTGTGTACCTGTTCCGTCGGGGTATGATCGTCGCTCCTGCCGTACACCTGCAAAAAGTGCGAGACACCGGGGTTGTTCCCGGCGACGCACCCTCCGATGCTCAAGTCAGTAATCAGAGAAGACTATGAAAGAGCGCAAAAACTGGAGAAAGATTGATTACCTCTTAATGGAGATGGATGGGGGATATTTATAGGCGTCTTAGGGAACAGATTAGGAATGTGATCCCCGTGATCTGATAAGGAATATTCTCCTTGTAAACAGATTAGGAATGTAATCCCTAATCCCCAGTGAAAGGATAGATATGAATCAGGGCCGTTGATTAATATTAATCAGAAAACCTAATTCTATCCTGCTGGACCGGGTTTATTGCGGGTTGAAACCCGCACCCAGTTGAGGTGGACCCGTTCGCGGGTTAACGGTTCTTTGGGGAGGAGATCCAGTACCCGCTTCAGACCCGTGAGAAAGTGAAATTACCGTTTTACCCCTAGGCTTCAAGATTCGTGCCTGATTTGGACGGTCCCGATTAAACCCCATTTTTAGCCATATCACGAGCCCCCCACTCCTGAAGGCTGAGCTTGATCAGCCTTTGAGGAGTAGTTTTATTGTTCTAATGACTAGAGGAGTTGTATCGGAGCCCAAATGGGAGGTTTTGAATCTTGAAGGAGGTGGTTTGGTGATTTTTCAAGTAGATCGAACTCTAAGTCGCTCTAGAGCCTCTTGTTGGAATATCCTCCTGACCTAAGAAAGTGTCGATTTGACGTCCTGGGGTTTTGGAAGATTATTTTTGGGCAACAATTGTTTGTTTGGGAGTGAGAAGGTACTCCCCAACTTTATAATTGCTTTCCAGGAGTTCTTCCTTATCTCTTCAAATTTTTTAATTGTTTTTTGGCGCAATGGCTTGGCCGTTATCCTTCGTTGAGGGGCATATACATTTGTATCACGCTTCCGACCCCCTCTAGAGCTCGCTGACTAAGGGGCCAAGGTCCGTATGCGGTTCGGCACGTTTTTCCGAAGTGGAGAGCGAGTTCGGCATAGTTGTGAGTACTGGGAGGGAGTCCATCATAGCGCGAGGTCCAATCTTTCCCTGTAACGAGGTCGGTGCCAAGAACGCTCGGCAGTGGGTGCCGAACTCGAATTTTCCCCCCGTAACGAGATCGGTGCCATGAACGCTCGGCAGTGGGTGCCGAACTCGAATTTTCCCCCATAACGAGGTCGGTGCCAAGAACGCTTGGCAGTGGGTGCCGAACTCGAATTTTTCCCCATAACGAGGTCGGTGTCAAGAACACTCGGCAGCTTGTGCCGAACTCGAATTTTCCCCCGTAACGGGGTCGGTGTCAAGAACGCTCGGCAGCTTGTGCCGAACTCGAATTTTCCCCCGTAACGGGGTCGGTGTCAAGAACGCTCGGCAGCTTGTGCCGAACTCGAATTTTCCCCCGTAACGGGGTCGGTGTCAAGAACGCTCGGCAGTGGGTGCCGAACTCGAATTTTTTCCCGTAACGAGGTCGGTGTCAAGAACGCTCGGCAGTGGGTGCCGAACTCGAATTTTTCCCCGTAACGAGGTCGGTGTCAAGAACGCTCGGCAGCTTGTGCCGAGGTCCACAACTTGTCGTTTTTCGTCATAGGAGTTTGTATCTACTGTGCGCCTTCTGAACCTCTGACAACTTCTGACAATTCTGACAGATGGGACGTTTATTAAATGCGGTGACCTCTGGGCTTCCATCAGATGGGACGCGCATTAAATGCAACGCATGATTAGGCGTGGTAAACGATGCGACGATTGAGGTCGCTTTGTCGTTTTGTGTACATGGGCCGGTCGTACAGGCCCACTAACCTCGTTTGGCATGCGCCTCTCTATTAATCCTCACCCCCCTCTCTCATTTCTCATTTCTCCTCTCTTTTGCTCAGGCGGTCTCTTGTGCTTAGGCGAATTCTTTCGGTGGTCGACGTTTGTTTCCGGCGAAGTTTTCCGGCAGCTATCCTCTTTAAGGTAACTTATAAATTATGTCTGTAGCTTCTGTCTCCGAAGAAATCTCTTGGTCCGAGCCCTCCCTTGAGGTCGTCGAGGATTCGACTCCGACTAAGGGCAAGAAGGTGTTCGGCAAGGATTCGATTGTTGAGGATCCGAAGAGAATGGGGGAGTTCGGACAACTGCCAGGGCTGCTGACAGGGCTCCATAGAGTTAGGCAGCTCCCGGAGGATCAGGCCGAGTGAATCGTCCATGGGAGGGGGAGGTCCTTCGAGGAGAACGCCGCGAGGGAGACGACAGAGGCGGACGAGACGGCGTCGATCCTGCGCGAGGAGGATTTGGCAGTGATCCGGGATTCTTTTCACATCCCAGAGGAGTACGAGCTCATGCTGCCGAGTCCCGGGGTTAGGGCCAATTCGCCGCTGTCAGTGACGATGTGTTGCTGGCCGGTCGATGCCTTCATCGCCGGGGCTCGGCTACCTCTCCACGCGTTCGCCGTTACCGTGGTGAGTTGGTTCGGGGTCAGCCCCATCCAACTCATGCCGAACGCATGGCGAGTGATAAATGGCTTCGTTCTCCACTGCCAAGCCGCAGGGATCGAGCCACAGCTGAACGTGCTTCGGACGTTATACCGGCTCCACCAAGGGAATAAATCGGAGTACCGGTATTACCTGACTCCGAGGCACGGCGGCAGGCTCTTCATATGCCCCAACTCCATTAAGCACTGGCGAGAGAAGTGTTTGGTTGTGCGGAGTCGGGAGGCATGGCCGATCCCCTCGAACTGGATAGAAGAGGTGCCGAAGAGGGCGAGGGCGCTTCCGAAGCTCTCTGTAGAAGAAGAAGAGGCGGTCCGGACTCTCCTAGATCGGCCGAAGTATGATTGGAGGGAGCTCACGGAGGACATCCTCTACAAGGGAGGGCTCTGCTGCGTAGATCCCAGTACGCGGCTCTCGTCATGTTTTTATTTTCCGTACTCTCTTCCTTGTTATTTGCAATGTGTTAATCAATTTTCGCTCTTGATACAGAAACCATGGACTACGACGCAGTACTGGCGCTCAGGGCAGGACTCGCGAGCAAGGCGCCAAAGAAGCGCAAGAGGGTCGTGACCAAGCTGCCGCCGACCTCCAAGACTCCGAGGATTACAGCCTTGGTCGAGGAGGTGGAGGCCCTCGACAGTCCCTCCGATGTCATGGCGGGGACTTCGGCTCCGGCAGCTGGTGGCGAGTTCCCCATCGCCGCCGCCCTTGGTATGACGACGCCGCCGCTGACGGTTGCAGCTGAGGAGCTCCTGACGGAGGAGCACAAGAGAATCCACATTCCGGACTGGCAAGTCCGGAAGCATGACGGGTTCCTCGGCAACTCGTTGGCGAGCATGCAAGTCGTCAAGCATCTCGCCACTCCGAAGGACCGAGCCGCCATGGAGGCCGGGCGAGAGGGCGACGACGTTATCGAGATCGCTCGTTCGGCGGTGTCGGTAAGCGTTGAGCTTCTTTCATTCATTGTACTCCTTTAACCAAAAAAAATTTCTAACTCTTTTGGTTCTTTTTTACTACAGATCATCGTCCACTTCGGTCACCTCACCGAGAGGTTGACAGCTCTGGAGAATGAGCTAAAACAAGAATCCGACCAGGCTTGGAACGAGAAAGCTCGGCTGTCGAACGAGCTCGACAAGCTTCGCGTCGAGCACGAGGGCAGATCGGCGAGGATCGAGCACCTCGAGGCTGAGGTGACGAGGTTGGAGGGCGAGCTCCTTCGCCAGAAGGAGGGGTCGGCCAAGCAGTTGGCCGAGGCCGAGGCAGCCAAGGCGGCGGCTGTGAAGGCGGTGGAGGACGCGACCCTGGAGAAGGCGCAGGGGTTCCTCGCCCAGAACATGGCGAAGGCCTTCGCCGCAGCCATCGATCGGGTGTCGAAGGAGTTCCCCGAGGTGGACGTCTCGGGGTGGAGGCTATTCCCCGGCCACGTCGAGGGTTTCGACCCTGAGTCCGAAGGGGAGGAGGAGGAAGGGGATGACGAAGCTGATGCCGGGGCCGGGGTTACTGATGAGGTCCCCAGTACCGTGATCACTCCGCTGGCGGTGGCGTCCCCTTCGGAGAAGTCGACCCCCACCCGAACTCGTCGCCCAGGGAAAGAGGTCGCGCCTTAACTCCGCTCCTCATTTTCTTGTTTTGTTTTTTTGTTCTTTTTTCTTTTCTTTTCAATCATTGTAATGCCTAATAGCGGACTGGCCACCGCTGCTTTTTTGAAATGAATGAAAAGAAATTTTTTTTGAAGTGTTGGTGTTCGGATCTGGGTGTTTTGCCCCTTTTCTCGAAATCTGTTGTTTTGAAACCTTCTCAAGTATTAGCCTTCGGCAGTGTTTGAACTTTTGTGTTTCCCCTCGTTCTTTTCAGCTCATGGTGGTTGCTCAAGACGTCGAGCCTACCCGTCCGGATGAGGAAGCTCGAGCCGAAGCCGGTCTAGGGGCGACGAGGTTGTGTTTGGCGAGATGTCGAGAGCGGCTCTACGAAGTCGAGCTCAAATTGTGCCGAGCCGAAAGCGAGCGGAACCATCTTCAGCTCGTCCTCGGCCGGCGGGATATCGAGATTCGACGTTTGGAAAGCAGAATCGCCGAAATGACTCCCACAGGAGAAGGTGAATATTCGCCAACTGCTTTCAGTAATGAGCTTCGGATTCAATGCATCCGTCATAATTTGTCCAAAATAATAGCGGAGAGGGACGACCTGCTTTCCGAGATCCAGCATCTGCAGTCCGTAGAGACGAAGCTTCGGTCGGAGGGCGAAGGGCTAACGGCCGAAGTGGCCAAGTTGACGACCGAACGGGTCCAGTTGATAGCCGAGGTCGAAGCATTGAAGAGAGCGACGGTGGATAAAAGCATCGAAGTCACTCATCTTCGGCGCCTCATAGCCAATCGATCAGGAGTGCTGGACTCCGCGATACCCCCTCGTTTCGAAGTTAACGTCAAAGACGACTTGTTGCGTGATCGGATCTCGGAGTTAGAGGCGGAAGTGGCTCGTCTCAAGCCGCATTCGGGACCAATCAATGTCCGAAGCACCTCGTGCACTCGCGTGGAGAGTGATCGGGGCATTACCTTCTACGAGATGGCGACCCGTCAGCGCAACGGCCATCCTAGTCCGGGGGACGCGCAGAGCTCGGTAGCAATTTCGTCGAGCGGAGCATCCGTCGGAGCAGCTACGAGGAGCGGCGCCGAGGACACGTCCCAATTTGCTGGCTTGGGGTCGCGCTCTGGAGACAAGCGTCGTCACTCTCGAGTGTCCTTAAAGCGGAACGCCCCAGCCCCAAGAAAGCGCTGAAGACGTCGCCTCCAAGAGCTTTTGTGTCATTTCCCCCCCCCCCTTTTTTTTACGCCAAGTGTAATAAGTCGGCATTGTAATCCTGCTGTGTTTGTCTTTGTATCGTATCCCATCCATCAATAAAATGTTGTTGCTGAATTTGTGTGTTCTTTACTTTCGCGACTGTTGTTTGTTGCGCCGAGGCTTCTAAGTCGGCCACTTGGTCGTTTGTCGATCGGTGAGGTGAGTGTTCGGCCAGTGGTGTCGAGCTTTGCTTCTGATGCCCAATCACGTAGTCTTGCGAGGTGAGTTGAGCGGCGGGCTCAGGAAACGCGTCTAAGCGCAAGTGTTAGGCCTCGGATTGTTGCTAGAGTGATTCGGCAGTTATGGGAGCGATCCCAAATGGCGAACTACTTCTAGCCCGCTTAGAAGCGAACATACGACGTAGGGCCTAGCCGAGCATTGGACTCCGAACCATCGTTAGATAAGTTCGACGGCTGTGGGAGCAATTCCGAATGGCGAACTACTTCTAGCTCGCTTAGGAGCGAACTTGCGAAGTAGAATCGAGCCAAGTGTTGGACTCCGAACCATCGTTAGATTAGTTCAACGACTGTGGGAGCAATTCCGAATGGCGAACTACTTCTAGCTCGCTTAGGAGCGAACTTGCGAAGTAGAATCGAGCCAAGTGTTGGACTCCGAACCATCGTTAGATTAGTTCAACGGCTGTGGGAGCAATTCCGAATGGCGAACTACTTCTAGCTCGCTTAGGAGCGAACTTGCGAAGTAGAATCGAGCCAAGTGTTGGACTCCGAACCATCGTTAGATTAAAGAGTTAAAAGCAGAGAGATGTAAACAGTAGTAAAAATATGAAAAGACTTTATTCATTAATATCCAATGATCGGCTGCTTCTAAAGTTGCTAGCCGTTATTACAAAAGAAAATGAAAGAAAATCATTACAAGTAACAGGAATGGAACGGTTCGTCATCTCGAATTACTTAGAGAGGCGTTGTTGTACTCTCTTGGTATTTTAAGAGATGGTCGGCATTCCAAGTCCTGGGAATCTCCCTGGCTTCGAGATCTTCTAGTCTGTATGTGCCGGGACGGATCACTTTAGAGATCTTGTAAGGTCCCTCCCAATTCGGGGCCAATTTGCTTTTCTGTCCTGGGAATGAGATGGCCAACTTTCGGAGGACCAGGTCCCCTTCTTTGAGGTCCGTTGGGCGGACTCTTTTGTTGTATGCTAGCTCGATCCTTCTTCGGTAAGTTTGCTGGCGTATGGCAGCTCTCTCTCAGATTTCGTCTATCAGATCTAGACTTGCTCTGAGCTCCCTAGCGTTCTGCTCTTCTTCATAAGCTATCAGACGAGGAGAGGGTAACCCGACTTCTAGGGGGATGGTGGCCTCGGACCCATAGGTGAGAATAAACGGGCTCTCACCTGTTGGGGTCCGCTTTGTGGTGTGGTAGTTCCACAGCACGTTGGGAAGCTGGTCGACCCACAAGCCTTTGGAACACTTGTCTAACCTTTTCTTAATGCCGGAGAGAATCTGTCGGTTGGCATTTTCGGCCTGGCCATTTGACTGAGGATGAGAAACGGAGGAGAACCGGTGTTGTATAGCGAGGTCTTCACATAAAGCTCGGAAGGCAGCCCCAGTGAACTGCATTCCGTTATCTGTAACTAGGACCCTGGGAACGCCAAATCGGCAGATCACACTTTTCCAGAAGAATTGAACGACCTTATGTTCGGTGATCGTGGCCAGGGACTCGGCCTCTATTCATTTCGAGAAGTAGTCGACTGCCACGACTAGAAACTTAAGCTGTCCGGGGGCTGGCGGAAACGGCCCTAGTAAATCCATCCCCCACATTGCGAAGGGGATCGGACTTGATAGGGAAGTGAGTGGTGCTTGTGGAAGGCGTCGGATGTCGGAGTACTTTTGGTAGGAGCTGCATTGCCGGACGTGTCATTCAGCGTCCCGTAGGAGAGTGGGCCAGAAATACTCGTAGTTCAACACTTTGCGTGCTAGGGCCCTGGACCCTGAATGGGCCCCGCCGATGCCCTCATGGAGTTCTTGCAGGGCGTAGTCGGCTTGCCCGGGGGAGAGGCACCTCAGGTAAGGCCGACCGTCCACCTGGGTGAAGGAGCGTTTATATAGGATGCCCCCGATTAATGTATAACGCTCGGCTCGGGTTCTAACTCTTCGTGCTTCCTTGGGGTCCTCGGGGAGGAGTCCGTCCCTTAAAAATTCGATGAGTGGTCTCATCCAGTTGTCTTCGAGGATGACAGGCAATGTCTCCATAGAGTCGGGAGTTTGGTCCTCTATGCTCGGCTTCAGAAGGACTTCTATCAGTACGGTCTGTTCGAGACCTTGAAGGGAAGAGGAGGCTAATTTGGATAGGGCGTCGGCCTGAGCATTTTCTTCTCGGGGGATCCTTTGGATGAGGGCCTCTTCAAACAGTGCCATGAGGCTTTTGACTTTGGCCAAGTATTTAACCATCCTGTCATCGCGGGCCTCATACTCGCCAAGGATCTGATTGACGACCAACTGAGAGTCGCTGAAGATCCGTAGGCATTGTGCCCCAGCAATTCGGGCCATTCCAAGACCGGCTATTAACCCCTCGTATTCAGCTTCGTTGTTCGAGGCTTTGAAGTTTATACGGAGGGAGTATTGAAGGATGAAGTCATCTGGGCCTGCCAGAATGACTCCTGCCCCGCTTCCCTCATTGCAGGAGGATCCGTCAACATAAACTGACCAGACGAGTGGTCCCTTCACTGTTTGGCTGGATTCGGGGATAGTACTCTCAACTATGAATTCGGCCAGCGCCTGAGCCTTGATCGCGGTCCGAGGCTGATAAGTTATATCGTGTTGGCTCAGCTCGATTGACCACTTCATAAGGCGACCCGAAGTCTCGGGCTTGTGAAGAACCTGCTTCAGCGGCTGGTCGATAAGAACGACCACCGAATGGGACTGAAAGTACGGGCGAAGCTTCCTCGCGGCCATCACCAGGGCATAGGCCATTTTCTCTATCTTCGGATACCGGAGCTCGGCGTCCCGAAGCACCTTGCTTACGTAATAGATGGGCTTCTGAGCCCTGTCTTCTTCTCTGACTAAAACCGCACTAAGGGTCTGCTCGGAGGCTGCCAGGTAGAGGTAGAGTGGTTCGCCAGGTATTGGTTTGCTGAGAAGAGGTGGGTTGACGAGGTAAGCCTTGAGCTGGTCGAAGGACTCCTGTTGCTGTTGTCCCCACTCAAATCCTTTAGCCCCCCTGAGGGCTTTGAAGAACGGGAGGCACTTTTCCACGGACTTCGACAGAAAGCGCCCTATGGCGACTAGGCGACCCGTCAACCTTTGGACTTCTTTTACATTTCTGGGTGGGGCCATGTCCAATATGGCCTTGATCTTCTCCGGGTTTGCTTCAATTCCTCGTTGGCTAACCATGAAGCCGAGGAACTTTCCCGAGGAGACTCCGAATGCACACTTGTTTGGGTTGAGTCTCATATTTTGCTTTCTTAGAACATCAAACGCTTCTTGGAGGTCGGTTGCATGATCCTCCCCTCGAATGCTCTTCACAAGCATGTCGTCTCATATACCTCCATGTTCCGGCCAATCTGAGACTGAAAAACCTTGTTGACGAGGCGTTGGTATGTAGTGCCCGCATTCTTCAGACCGAACGGCATGACTCTGTAGCAATAGAGGCCTTGGTCGGTCACAAACGAGGTCTTCGGGATATCCGGAGGGAACATCCGGATCTGATTGTAGCCTGAGAAGGCGTCCATGAAGCTGAGGAGCTCATGTCCCGAGGTTGCGTCGATCAGTGTGTCAATACACGGCAGAGGGAAGGGGTCTTTGGGGCAAGCCTTGTTGAGGTCGGTAAAGTCAATGCAAATCCTCCAAGTCCCATTGGACTTCTTCACCATTACTACATTTGACAACCATTCAGGATAGTTGACCTCCTGTATGAACCGGGCCTTCAAGAGCTTGTCCACCTCCTCTTTGATAGCGAGCTGGCGCTCGGGGGCGAATTTGCACCTCTTTTGCTGAACCGGTTTGGACCCCGGAACAACGCTCAGGTGGTGGACCAAGAGCTCTTCGGAGATCCCGAGCATATCTGCAGCTGACCAAGCGAAGAGGTCTTTGTTCCTTCGGATGCATTGTACAATGTCTGTGCATAGGGCGGACGGGAGGGTCTTACTAACAAAGAATTTGCGGGTTGGGTCCTGCTCAGAGAAGAGCATTTCTTCCAAATCGTCCACCGGCTCAGAGGTCGGCCAGGCAGTGTCTTGGGGGATTTCCAGAGTTTCTAAGGAGAGGACAGGTCCGAGGGTAGAGGTCATGTAGCACTTCCGGGCTGTTTCCTGGTTGCCCCTTACTTCCCCTACTCCGGCCTGAGTGGGAAACTTCATTTTGAGATGGTAGGCAGAAGGGACGGCTTCAAGGGCGGCTAGGCCGGGCCGACCCAGAATGACATTGTAGGCTGTTGGGACATCCACGACCATGAAGTCCATCGACTCCGTTCGGGTAGTAGGAGTTTTGCCAGCGGTCACGTCCAGTGTAATCACCCCTTCAATAGTCACTGGCACTCCCGTGAACCCATGGAGCGTGTATCTGGTGGGCTTGAGTCTATCTTGGGAGAGCTTCAGGCCTTTGAAAGCGGCGAGGAAGAGGATGTTTACGGAGCTGCCATTATCCACTAGGATCCTCTCCACTTTGAAATTTGCCATGTGGAGACTAATGACGAGTGCGTCACAATGTGGGGTGCGAACTCCTTCAAGATCTTCGTCTGAGAATGTGACAGGCACTCCGAGGCCTTTGGGAGGAGGTGTGGTTCGGACCGAGTTGACTTCTCTTATGAATGCTTTCCGAGAGGAGTTTGAGGAGCCCCCTATTGGGCCCCCATGAATGAGGTGGAGGACTCGCTCTTCCTCGAAGTCGGGCATCTCTTCTCGTTCCGGACGCTTGTTAGCCCCCCGAGGGGGTGAAGGAAGTTCGGCTCGGTCCTTTCTTACAAACCTAGTCAGTTGCCCCCTCTGAATAAGGGCTTCTATCTCGTTTTTCAAGGTGCGACAATCGTTGGTGTCATGCCCGTGGTCCCGGTGATAACGGCACCATTTCTCTTTATCTTTTCTCTTGGCGGGGGTGTTCATCCTCGGAGCAGGAGGTATGATCCCTTCCTTTTCGACTTCCATCAGAATGGTTGAGACGTTAGTGGTGAGGGGAGTGAACTTCTCGAATCTTGGGGGAGGTCGGCGCTGGCCGGCATTATCCTTCTGGAGCTTCTTGGCTCCTTCCTCTTTTGTTCCCTTTCTCTTAAACCCGGAGGAAGACCCCTCCCAGTTGGGTCGATACTCGGCCTCTTCGGCCCTAATGTACTTTTCACTGCGAAGGAGGAGGTCAGAGAAGTTATGCGGAGGCTTCTTGGCGAGGGAGGAGCGGAGGTTGGAATTGAGGACATTAGATTGAAATGCTGTCGCAGCGACCGACTGGTCGAGGGATGCTATGGACCTGGCTTCAGTTGTGAACCTCTTCACATAGTCTCTCAACTTCTCACCCTTCTTCTGGTGGAGGTGCAATAGCGAGACGCTGGTTTTCTCAGCTCTACGTCTGCTTACGAAATGGGTGACGAAAAGGGTCTCGAACTGCTCGAAGGAGAATATTGAGGAGGGGGCAAGGCGAGAGTACCATTCTCGAGCGGGGCCCTTGAAAGTTGCGGGAAAGGTTTTGCAGAGGAGGGCATCGGAAGCTTGATGGAGGAGCATCAAGGTCTTAAAGCTTTCGATGTGATCAACGGGGTCGGTTTCCCCGGAGTAAGTCTCAAATTGGGGAGGTTTGAAACCGATCGGCACAGGTGCATCCATTATGGTTTGGGAGAAAGGGGGTTTGCTAGGACGTAGGGTCCTTCCCCTAAGCTCTTCTTCTCGGTCTATCTGGCCCAGGCGCCTCTCTACCTCATGAAGACGGCGGTACATAGTGTTGTCCCTCCGACGGTAATCAGCCGAGCCTCTAGACTCGTCTTCGTACGAGGGAGAGCAAGGGCTGCGGCGGGGGTAACTTCGAGAGCGACGAGGACTTGGAGTATGCCGGGAGTTGCTAGGAGCAGGAGGAGGAGATGGGGAACGTTGGTGAGGGCTTCGGACCGGAGGAGGAGAAGGGTTCCTGGGTGCATTGTTGTTGGGACGGAGATTGAGGGCTTGAAGGACGATGGCTTGGAACTGCTAGAACTCGGCACGTGTGATGGGTGCCTCATTGTTCCTAGGCTGTTGCCGACCTGCAGGGGAGTGTAGCCTCCTGCGGTAATGCTCAGGGGACTCCTTCCGCCCCCTTCGGATGGGGGACCTCCTGTATTCTCGGCGGCGAGGAGACCGCTCATCCGGACGGTGTTGGCGGGAGGTTCCCTCTCGGGCCCGCTTTTCATCCAGATGACGGTGAAGGTCATCATTCTTCTGTCGGTTGAGGGCGGTATTGTGGAGAGCAGAGGCTCGGGGATGATGGGAAGCCATTGAGTCCGAAGAGACGTTGTGGATGGAGACGCAGTCCTGGTGAAGAGGTTGTTTCTGGGGGTTTGGACCTTTGGGAAATGGTTGATTTGGAGGAGGAAGGTCCTGTTGGAGCGGGTCTTCTTCCTATGGAGGGAGTTGTCCTTGCTGTTGGGTAGGTTGGTTGGGGACCTCTTGCTGCTGATCGGGGTTTGGCCCCCTGTTGGACCCCCTTGATCTGATTTTCCTAGGCGGCATGGCTGGAGAAGATCTGTTCACCGGGAAGAGGAGAGGTTTCTATTCGTTAGTTTCCCACAGATGGTGCCACTCTGTTGCCGCTAAATTTGGTGTGGGGGCAAACAGATAGTATTTGTGGATTCTTAGGAAAACTGAATAGTAAACCTGTGTACCTGTTCCGTCGGGGTATGATCGTTGCTCCTGCCGTACACCTGCAAAAAGTGCGAGACACCGGGGTTGTTCCCAGCGATGCACCCTCCGACGCTCAAGTCAGTAATCAGGGAAGACTATGAAAGAGCGCAAAAACTGGAGAACGATTGATTACCTCTTAATGGAGATGGATGGGGGGTATTTATAGGCATCTTAGGGAACAGATTAGGAATGTGATCCCCGTGATCTGATAAGGAATATTCTCCTTGTAAACAGATTAGGAATGTAATCCCTAATCCCCAGTGAAAGGATAGATATGAATCAGGGCCGTTGATTAATATTAATCAGAAACCCTAATTCTATCCTGCTGGACCAGGTTTATTGCGGGTTGAAATCCGCACCCAGTTGAGGTGGACCCGTTCGCGGGTTAATGGTTCTTTGGGGAGGAGATCCAGTACCCGCTTCAGACCCGTGAGAAAGTAAAATTACCATTTTACCCCTAGGCTTCAAGATTCGTGCCTGATTTGGACGATCCCGATTAAACCCCATTTTTAGCCATATCAGTGAGTATACTTATACTAGGGATATAGTCTCCCTTGACATAATCTTATGCGAGTTTGATGTGATCTGTGTGAAGTACAACCAAATGGAAGTTTAACCGAAAATACGGATCTTTTTATATGTTGAAATGGTGTTATATGGTGAATTTGGATGGTATTGAATATGTGGTTACGAGTGATACAGTGGATGTATGTATATATGATGATATGAGGTAATTGGTGTTGATATACGTATGATATCCAGAAGATAGATAAAGATGATATATATATATATATATGTGTGATATATATATGGGTGGCAACGAATAGTGGCATCATAATTGATGAAGGTAATGAGTAAGTGTGTATAATATATGGAGATGTTAAGTGACACTAATGGACGTAAATACGATATAATCATCTACTTAACTGGGTTTATTTTTAATTTTATAATGGGGCAGAATAGATCATTCAATGCATTCTTGATAGAAATAATGTGCTGTCATAATATGATTATTTAGTTAACCAGGCGTATGCAAACATGTGATAATGAGATAATAAATAGTATGGTATACTCATGAGGTATGAGGTAATCATAAAATAAATGATACAGTACAGTTGTGACATGCAATTAATGATATATCTTATGTAGGTTTTATTATTGTGTTTGCAGCGAATTAATGGGTGGGTATTAACATGATATTATAATGTGATGAAGTATACATTTTGATGCTTTTGTGATATGGAATAACATAATGTAATCCTTCTATTAATGATATAACCTGGCGTATGTCTATTTGTGATTTAATGAAATAGTAAAAGCAGGGTATTCATAATGTGTGATGTTATGGCAAATTAAATAACATGGTGCATTCATGATAGGTAATACTATGACATGATGGTTTCTATGTTAAATGACATGGTGTATGTATATATGTGATACAATGAGATGATAATTAATATCGTGGACACCGGATATGCATCAAATGGTAAGATCAAGATAAGATGGTAAGTGCTAATTAAATGTGTTATTAATACACGTGACTAAAATCAAGGTGGTAGCTATTCTTGAATTCAAAAGTGTAATGTTGTAGAACATAGTAAGATGGAAAGATGAAATGATTAATGCTAATAACATATGGTTTTGTTGACCAGTACCTACAGCAATCCTGGGGGTTTGGGCTAGACCTCCTAACGCCCAAGGACCGGCTTGGGAATAGTGGACCCAAACTATGTTTGGGGTAAGTGATTTTTATCGCCCAAGCTATCTGCTTGAGGTCTGGTTTTCCCTCGATGACAGCTGTCGCGAGGAAGCACCCTAGTGGGACTAGTGGTGAGTGTTTACCTCGCTGGCTTCGGCTGGGAGGAAGTACCCTAGTGGGACTAGGGGATTGTGGTTTTTTCCTCGATGACAGCTGTCGCGAGGAAGCACCCTAGTGGGACTAGTGGTGAGTGTTTACTTCGCTGGCTTCGGCTGGGAGGAAGTACCCTAGTGGGACTAGGGGATTGTGGTTTTTTCCTCGATGACAGATGTCGCGAGGAAGCACCCTAGTGGGACTAGTGGTGAGTGTTTACCTCGCTGGCTTCGGCTGGGAGGAAGTACCCTAGTGGGACTAGGGATTGTGGTTTTTCCCTCGATGACAAATATCGCGAGAAGGCACCCTAGTGGGACTAGGAGTGCTGTGTTCCCTCGCTAGTTCGGCTAGGAGGAAGACGTAGCCTCGAACGAGTAAGACTCTGGGAGAGCATCGGACCGCGTGTTTACTGGGCTATCGGCTTTCAGTATGTTGGGATACTGTGGTTCACTGGTCAACAAACTAATAAAATAAATAAGTGTTAATAATAAATGTGGTAGTAAAGAAAGTGGAAAGTGGAATGTGAATTGTGTATGGGAAAGAAAGTGGATAGTGAAAAGTGAATTGCGAATGTGAAAGAAAGTGGTTGTGGATGAAATGCAGTATGTGGTTAATTTAAAATAAAAAGAGTAAAAGAGAGACATGTGTTAATATGAATAGTATGAAGTAATTGTGAAATGAGAATGATTATTATAGTAAAATACATGATGATTTGAGTGGATACACGTTGGAATTGTGTCAAGGAACTACTCGCCCGCTATTTCTGTGGAAATGGTGAGAACTACCTGCCTTGGCATGATTCGCAGGTGAGTGGCATGATATTGGTAATGAATAATGGAAATGAAGAAGAAAGTAATTGACTGCAGCACGGTGGGACCGTTGACTGCCATACGGTGGGACCGTATATCTTTATCGTCACGGTTGTTGACTGCAGAACGGTGGGACCGTTGACTGCTATACGGTGGGACCGTATATCTTTATCGTCACGGCTGTTGACTGAGGTGAATTCATAACCAAGCGAGTATAAATTGATAAGAATGAAAATGTAATAAATGGTAACTTGAGATATAAGTAAAAATGAAAGTAAGTTTAATTCTCAGTAAGATTGAGTAGTAACTAAGTGATAAAATGAGATGAGAATGAGCTATAAAACATGCTTTTGATGCAATGTGAATAAGCGTTCTAATTAGTGATGTGTTAATGATGTGATGAAATGTGAGTAAATTGCAATGGGCAATGAGATGTTATATTTGTGTCATAAGACGTGAATGAATGTGGTATTATGAGAATAGAAGTATTTGTAAGAAGTGATACTTGATAGGGCATAATAAAATAAATACCCGTATTATGAAACTGGTTATGAAAATGGTTATTAAGAAAGTATGTTGTATTATGAGTTGTATTCTCATAAATGGTTATTAATGAAAGGAATAATAACATCGTGTAATTATATTCATATAATGCTATTATGACGATATTTGTGGAAGAATGAATATTTGGGTTAGAGAATTTAAATTGAAAAATAGTGGATTGTCTGTGTATTCGCGCTACGCGGATGTAAAATAAGAATATATATATATACGAGGTTGATGTGAAGTACATTATGAAATGTGGGAAGTTGTGGATAATTAAATAGTTGAATGCAGGATTGGCAAAGTATTTGATATATCGTCGTATTGATGATGTTGTTGTGTTCAGGATTCAGGTCGCATTATCTTAACTTGGTATTTGTAAGTTTAAATTATTTTCTTTATACTATTTTAATTTGTTATTAGATTAATAACTATACTCACACCAGAAATGGCTAACCCCTTAGTGTTTGGGGGTTAGGGGAGTCTGAGGACTACCCTAGATCCCCCACTATTATAGATTCTCATCAGTGCAGAGGTGAGGCGTAGATTGGTAGAGTGAAGTTTTATTTTAAAAATTTGTACTAATTAGCTATATGAATAGTAAAAATTTATGATCTAAATTGTATTATGGATGTATGAGCATGTATATGATAATGATGAGTATAGTGTGGGGTAGTGTGGTGTGTTTGTGACCCGTACCCACCTCGTTGTGGAGTACTGGGCTCTGTGGTAGGTTTTACAAGGATTTTTCTAAAATTTTACCTCGTTTTTCAAAGAAATTTATAGTTTTTATTTGATATTTAATAATCCGTTATGAGATTGGCCCCCAAAGCATTATATTATATTGCCTGTATGTTTCTGCTCATTTTGGCCTGGGGAGCCCGTGAAATTATTATGTGTATTGTGAGTTACGGAATTTTGAGCAGAATTCCGTAAGCTATTTGTGTTTCGGGGCAAAATTTACAGGGAAAATTCTGCCAAAATTTTCTCTGAAATATAACTTTCTTAGTTTATGTTTAAAGTGATATAGAAATTGAAAGAATGGAATTTCGAGGTTTAGTTTTCAAAAAAAAAAAAAAAAAAAATTTGGGTGTTACAATATGATTAAACAGTTTGAGCCTACTAGTATGCTTTGCTATGCTATGCTATGCTGACTTATATGCCAGTTACTTATATGCTATGCTATGCTTATATGCTTATATGCATTGTCACTCTTAAACAGTCTAGTACATATCTTCTGTTTTTGTTTTATTAAACTTATTAACAGAAAACTATGCTTTATCAAATTCTATTGTAGGTTAAATGGTTCATGAGTAGATTAAGTCAATCATTCATGTTACTCAATTGTGAATTTCATATTTGTCATGTAACCTGGACTTGATACTTCATGTTAGTCAATTGTAAATTTCAATATGAGGGAGGGTTATTTTTGCATTTGAACTAGTTGGCATGGCTTGAATATTTGGCACTGATGCTTGAATAATTGGCCCTAGTGACACAAATTTTTATCTCTTTATTACACTGATGCTTGAATATTTGGCAAATTTGATAAATCCTTGCTGAAAGTTGTGTTCTGAGCCTACTAGTAATTATTTCATGTATTGCTTAGTTTCATGTACATAAAAATACATGATTATTTTTGATTTTTTTTTTTTTTGTTAGCAGCAGCAGCAGCTTGCTTCGTTATGTAATATTGATTGTGTAATTGTTTCATGTCATATAATTATTGTTTCATGTTATGTAATTGTTTCATATTATATAATATTGATTGTGCATTTCAAGTATACAAAATAGTTATGCATTTAGGATTATATTTATATTCTTCAGTTCTTTCTTTGCTATCTGTTGGATACTTATGATCTAGAGATGAAAATATATCTCAATAAACTCTTTGCTCTATGTTGGTTCTGAATAATTTGTTTGCTCTTGATGTTATGATATATTGATATAAGATGACTAAATATTTTTTGTTCTGAACAAACTATGGCCTCTGTTAAGGATTTAGAGAACAATTTTTTAAAGGAATTTTGAAGGATTTTTGGTTCAGTTGGCACTCTCAGTTGCAGAAATACTCTCAATTTTGAAGGACTTTTTGTTCTATTTTAAAATTAATTGTAAAGAAATTTTACAGAAATTTTTAGCAATTTTTAAAGGAATTTTAAAGAAAATTTAAAGTAAATTTAAAGAAATTTTAAAGGAATTTTAAAGAAATTTAAAAGGAATTTTAAAGGAATTTTAAAAGTAAGTTTAAAGGAAATTATAAGGAATTTAAAAGGAATTTTTAAGGAATTTTAAGGAATTCAAAAGAAAATTTAAGGGAATTTTAAAGGAAATTTTATGGAATTTTTAAAGGAATTTTAAGGAATGTTTAGGAATTTAAAGGAATTTTTACGAATTTTAATGAATTTTTAAGAAATTATTAAAGCATGGGGGTAAAAAAGTCATTTTGCCTCTTAACTGTTAGAAAATTAACAGAAATGGACGGGAGGTGGCTATAGGTCCAATTATAACATGTTTGGGTGTGTTTAGGGTATTATAGAAACTTTAGGTGTATTTAGGGTATTAATACTAACTTTATGTGCCAATAGGTCATTCTCCCTAGAAGAAAACATTGCCTCCGGACTATACTTAAGCAGGTAAGATTCCACCACACAGAAATAATTTAGGTTTATTCCTCGAATTTGCTTGAGGCATCTTAAGTCTTATTTTAAGCTTTTAAAAACACATTTTGCCTTAATGGCTTGATGAAGATATCAGCTACCTAATCGTCAAAGAGTTTATTAGCTTCACATTATTTTCTGTATCGGGTAGTGGTAGGGGATGAGGTTACAATTTTTTGGGGTGCATATATAGACCTCATCATAAGGCATATGGATTTTTATCCAGTCGATCTATTGCTGACTTGTTGTTGATGACCACTCCATAACATCTCTTTCACTTTGTGCTTAAGACATTTTGCTACAAATGCACCTGATGCTTCTACAATGCATTTAGTTTCGCAGCACAACCGTGCCCTGCTTCTTCAATAGCTAGGATTCTGTTATTGATCAATGTTTAAGACATACTTGCATGTCCTCATCATTTCATCTCGTTCTCTCTATAACCTTTATCATTGTAGCTGCCTAACATTGAATCTTCTATCTCTATATTAGTTCTCAATTCATATTTTCTTTGATGTGTCGAATATCCTCCTAGTCACCATGAAATACTCCTGCATTTGGCTCTTCCATGTATCTGCTCAGTAGGCCAAGCTTATGTTTAGCCATGCGATAATCAAGTGTTGTGGACTTCCAATTAAGGTCTTGAAAACTTTGATTCCAATCAGTTTGATACTAGATTACAGTTACTTAATATGGGAACTTTTAAATATCTAGTGAACATACTTCTATAAATATTCAGTTATTAGAATGTGTTACATACTCTCCACCTACAAGTGGAAGGTGATCAGTGTTTTTAGTTTGACTAGGATATGCATATATGCTTCTTCAATGAGATGAATTTTTCATTATTAGATAGTTTTACCGAAAATCTGTATACAAGTGAAATGTGTCTCAGAGACCTAGAGGTCGAACCAAGTTATATCACTGTATTTTACGTGCTTGTTTTGTTTGCTTTCTTTAACTTTATCTCTACTTTATGCATTTTATCTAAGTTTTTAATTTCCGCACAATCACCCTATTCACCCCACCCCCCCTGGGTGATTTATAGTGGTATCAGAGAGAGGTGCTCATTAATAGCTTAAAAGCTAAGAGCAAAATGTCCAATGGCCGAAATCCCTCCGCCCGAAGGCTTATACACATCAGAGTCATCCAACTCCAACGGAACAAGTCTCACGCGTTCGCATTACTTTGATGAAAAATGCTATGATATTTGGAGAGTTCATATGTTTTATTTTTTGCAGATGCTTGGAAAAAAAGTATGGAACGTTTGTGTAAACCAAACAGATATCTTTATCAGTGATGGAAAGAGGACATTCACAACATCTGAACTATCATTGAAAACTGCAAACTCCAAAGCTATGACAACACTTTATGCAGGTCTGAACAATGAAGAATTGATGCGATGTGGGCGACTGTAAAACAGCATATGAAATCTGGAACAATATGTTAAAATGTCATGGAGGAACCGCATCTAAGGTAAAAGCTAAACTTACGTTATGCTTTTGTAAGTTTGATGTTTTTCATATGATTCCATGAGAGAACGTAGATCAGATGTTAGCCCACTTTGATACTATCGCACAAGAGCTTGAGAGCTTGGGTAAGGGATTAGATGATGAATGAAAGGTCGGAAAACTCATAAGTTGTCTCACGCCTAAATGAGACATAAAAGCTGCAGCAAAGAGGGAGACAGTTGAAGAGAGAGGATTTGACTACTACACTTTTTCGGAAAAATTGATGACGTATGAGATGGAGATGACCCAAAAAAGAGGTACCAGCAGAACATTGGGATTATACCCAAACCGAATAGGAGACCATTGTCTTGAAAGCAACAACTTCATGATCATCAAAATCAAAATCAAATCCTGAAGAATCAGATGAAGATACCGCACTGCTAACTAAATAATTCATTAAGTATCTCAAACATAAAAAATATGGCAGGTCGTAAAGAGGAAGAGACAAAGACAAAGAGGATGTATGTTACAAATGCATGAAGTCAGGACACATCTACACACATTATCCCCTCTCGCAGGACAGGAACAAAGAATATCATCACTCCAACTCAGAATTCCGAAAGAAGGCATTAAAGGCAACATGGCTCGATTTAGACTCAAGTGATGAACAGTAAGAACACAACGACTTCGAATTCATGACTCTTGGAGATGATGAGGTGCAATCACCACTCCAAGAAGAGATAATCGAAGAACCTACCTATTATGATCTAGTTGACATATGTAATGGCTTAAAAGATTATGCAAAGAAATTAAGTCATGAGTTGAAACAATATAAACAATATCTAATGAATCACATGACTCCTGTATTGCCAAAAATAAAAAGTTGAAAGTTGCAAATTTGTCGATTATTGAGAAATTCGAATTATTTAGGATGGATCATGATTTATTGATGGAGGAAAATGAGTGCCTAAAACAACAAGTTCGAGAATCTCTAGCAATAAATAATGAAAACCTAAAAGAAATTCATGAGAAATTTGTTTATATTGCTAAACTCGTCAATGACCTAAATGAATACAAAAGAAAATTTGACAAGATAGTGGAAGGTTGTAAGGAAGCACTCGAAAAAAATATGATACTTGATGCTACTCTAGATACTCTTCGTTGAAGCACTAAAGACGATGAGAAAATTAGAAAAAGACTTTGTAATAGAATAATTGAATTCGAAAAAGTTGTTGAAAAATATGAAGGGCCCAATTATCTTATGACAAGGAATTTAAGATTATATCATGATAATCGGAGACTTGGTTATAATGAGCCACTACAACGTCAAAATACTAAGCAATCATGTCAAACACATATGCATAGCCACCAAAATAATTACAAATTAGTACATAACTATGCAAATATGCATCACCCAAGGCATAATCGCATTCTTTATCACTATTGCTGTAAATTAAGGTATATATCTTATAATTTCTCATTAAAAAAGAATACTAATTGTTTGGGTGAAAAAGAATGTAAGTGCAGGAATAGTACCAATTTGGGCACCCAAAATTACACCTACGAATCTTAATGTTGGTGCATTAACGTGCCAAACCTAAAGATCGGTGGTACCTTGATAGTGGATGCTTAAACCATATGACAGATGACAACAAATACTTTGCATCACTATCAAAAGGAAAGAGGAAAGGACATCATCTTTGGAAATAACAGTACTGGTCAAACCATCGGTAAAGCAAAATAAATTTTAGTTTATCATGCCATTGATGATGTACTTTTGGTAAGCATTTTAAACACAATTTACTTAGCGTTAGTCAGTTATGTGATAAAGGTTATACATTTACTTTTTGATTAAAATGCATGCACTGTATTAGATAATAATAAATTATGTTTACTTCTTGCTAATAGATGCAATAATGTGTAAGTCATCAATTCTAATGAATTAGCACAGGAGAATATGAGATGCTTTGTTGCTAGAAACGAAGATGGTTGGCTATGGCATCGGATGTAACATCCTGTAAAATAAAATGTATTTTTTGAGTTATTAAATAATATTGAATTAGTGAAATTGACTATTTTGACCGTTTTCTTGAAATTGTTGTTGCACGTGCAAAGTTAGAAAATTTTGGATTTCTCAAAAGTTGGTTGTCGATAATTGATGTCCCTCATTTAAGTATGATATATTTTATTTTTCAGATTACTTGATTAAAGAAACTCATTTTTGGACTCTATGTTGATATGATTGATTTTTTATGAAAGAATTACATTCCGGCCGTAAAAGAGATAAAAATTTAATCAAAAGTATTTTCTATTAATTATATATCATTTTTAATTAATAAATAATTTTGAATTAAAATTTTTAATTAGTTTGGCTATTTTATGAAATTGCCATTGCACGTGCAAAATACGTGCAAATATTTTTTCTGGAGAATAAGAAGTCAAAATTTTCATTTGGAGAATGTAATATTTTATAGTGGGTAATAATTCTAAATTTTCTGGATTTTTATGAATAAATTATAGCATGTTTGCAAATATTTCAAAGTGAAGGACAATATTTCAAAGTGAATGACTTCAATGTAAAGTTGCCACTTGGAGAAAAATTTCCAATTTTGAAAATTTCTGGCTGCATTGGGGGCCTGCCAACTAGGAGTGTAGGGGGGAGATTAAATCCTACCCTAATTGATTTAATTAACTACTTGATTTAGAAAATCTATATATACATATGTAAATATTTGATTTTTGGAGGGGATTTTGTAAAATCATAGCAAAACCCTAGGATCTGGACCCCCGGCCTATATTAGCAACAACAGCAACCGCCCTCCCTTGTTCACAACAAAATACCATTTTTTATTATTTCTTGGAGTTTGGAGCTTGGATCTTTGGATTTTCGCAAGGAGGGAAGGAGGTTTTCTTTAATGTTCTTCATTGGATTTTATTTGAGGTGGTGATACTATCTTGTCTCTTGTATTGTTATATGTTTGTAGATATAATGATTGATCAAGTAAGATGCATGCCAGAAGTTTTATGGTTATATATAACTAATAAAAACCCTAATTGGTAGGTTAGGATTTGTAACCCCTATTTTTCCTATTTTGGATTTCTATTGTATTTTCATTTATTGTATCTGGATTCTTTCTATTATATAATTGTTTCTTTCTTGTGTCCATTTATTTTCTTTGATTATTTCGTTCTCTTTCTATTTTTGGCTCATTGCAAATTTTGTTCTTCGTGATTTGAGTTTGAGTTGTTCTGCTATATGCTCTTCCCATTGTTTTATGCTTGTTTTTCTTTTTTTGGAACCTAACCTGTACCCTAAACCCATTAACCCGCAACCCAAAATCCCAATTTCTTAATCCCTATAAATACTCTATTACAAAAACCCTAATTTATTATATTACTCTCTCTCTCTCTCTCTCTCTCTCTGCCGCTTTCTCTCTCCCCCATCCCGTCTCTCTCATCTTCTCTGTTTCGTTCCCTTCAACCCAACCGCCAACCAAGCCTCGCCCATTCTCCGACCACCGCCTCACCCTCATCACCCTAGCCCCTCCGCCCACTACTCCTTGTCGATCCTTCCGTCTTCGTCTTTATCCCATCGCCATCCCCCATCGACCTTCGAACCCATTGCTGCTCGCACCCATCGCCTGCACCTCCCTATCCGCCACACCGTCAACCACCGTGACCCTTCCCCACAACCACCGCTGATCCCTCTCCCTCTCGTCATCACCGTCCAAGCCCTGAATGCCTCACCATTCGTCTTCCCTATTTTCGAAGCGAAACAGAGTTCGCTAGCCCCGTCGTCTCCCATCACTGTGTCGCTTCCTGACCGCAGCGCCACCGTTGCCAGTCCTCGCCACCCTCACCGTGGTTGTCGCCGTCGTCGCCAACCGCTGCCATTGTCGCCGTCCCCTCTCCCGCCAACACTCTCACTCTGTCGATTAAAGAAGAAGCACAGTGAGTGCTTAGGTTTTGCTGTTCGTGAGTGTAGGGAATCCGAACTCGGTGTTTGCTATTTTGCATGGATCTTGAGTTGGTGTTTTGCTATACGTGATTTGAACGTAGCTCGCATGACTCGCACGCATTCATGGTTCGTCGCCCGGGATTCTCATCTCTTTATTCTAAATATTCGAATCTACTAATTAATAGGCAAGTCTCTTATTGAACTAGTTGTTTGTTTTGTTCAAGATTTCTTTGATCTCTGTAAGTAGATCCAGTCATTTTCTTTATCGTACTGCTATTTGAAATTCCGTTAAGTTTATTGAGGGCTTACATGAGCTAACCCGATATATTCTTAACATCGTGCTTACCTCTTTGATCTAAAACCTAGTCACCTTCATGCATTGCATATGCACAATTATATGAAAAATAACTAGATCCATATTGTAGACTTATTTGATGAGTTGGACATGTTAGATTCATTTGATTTGATGAAATGATTACCATCCCTATGAAATTGCATCTTAAAACTGGAATTATACATGTTAAACATTTATTGGCACTTTGACGATTAATTAGCATGAATTATATGATTGTATTATTAAATTGTTACCTATTCATATCAAAATAAATTCTGGACTGCTGTGTGTTTCTTTTTTTATCAGATTTTCGACCCTGTTGCTGTTGTATTTTGAAATAACTTTCTGAACATGAATTATATTCCCATGAATCTATTTAATAGAGCTTTTAACGGATCTGAATTCCGAGTTATACTCTATTAGATATCATCATTTTAGTACAGATGTGTCAGAATTTCTAAATTCACAAATTCATGCGTACCTTTCTATTTTAGAATTTAATTGAACATGCTAACAGTAAAATAAAATATGAAATAAATTTGGCTGAACCTAGACATGTGTAGGAACTGCCCTAAAATTTTGTAGATTTAATTGATGAGTTTTCTAACCCGAAACATATATGTGAACACAATTTATAACATGCTGCCTGAACATAAAATCTGAAAAGAATAGAGTTTTCGCCCTAGTTTCTGTAACTTTTATATGTCGTGTATATATTTTCTGGAACCGACAGAGAGTCTAGTTTCTAGAATTTCTGATGGATCCAGATTTGCTTTTCTGTAGTAGCGGTAATCTGTGTTTTAGTACAGCAATGTCATGCGGTCCAGATTATGTAAATTGTGTAATTGTTATGTTTGCTTCTTACTTTGTCTGTAATGAGTAGAATTAGTCACACTTAGTATCATACAACATTGACACCTTCGTGCATGCTCACATAGGATGAAAATAAATAATTAACAAACCGAGGTAATATGGGATGACTTGGTAGTGAACGATCGAAAAATGTACTCGGTAAAGGCCTTCTTGCTTGCCTGATCTATAACTTGCAAGGAGGAGAATTGATTATCATTATGTGATCACATTGTCATGGTATCTTGTCATCTCGATACCAGGTTTTCTGTGGTATCAGAGCACCAGGTTTGGATAATATATCAGTCAAACATGACTATCTTTATGAATGTTTGGCTTTGACTGATATATTAGTCAAGTTTGGCTCTAGCCGGGTTAACTCAGTAATGTGCACACCACGATGATCACATGAATGCATATAATAACCAACATATAATCTGGGTGTTGACCATCTTAGCTAGTGTTTCAAGCTATGGCTCGTGGAAATTCTTCTTCTTCCCGTCCGAGGGATGAGCAACCCGACAACGCTGCTATTCTTCAAACGATTCAGCAGATGATGGCTCTCCAGCAAGAGCACAATGAATTGATGAGGGCCACTTTGGCGGCCAGTGGAACTGCTGCTGGACCCGCACCTGGGCCACTGCCACCTAGGCCCGTTATAATAGCAGATTTCATGAGGCTGCACCCAGATAAGTTTTTGGGTACTGAGTCGCTGCTGGAGGCCGAGCAATGGCTTATCCGGATGGAGCAACTACTGATTGCCGCCCGTGTTGCTGATGTGGATCGTGTGGATGTGGTTTGCATCCAATTGGTGGATCTCGCTGTAGCGCCCCGAATTTTCAATATAATATCTCAGAAATACATTGCACAATTCTCAGCATCAACCTCAATTGTAATAGTAAATATAGCCAAAACACAGATAATTTTTATTTTAACTTTTATTACATCACTTGTTTACAAAACACAGCGGAATACAAAACACCTTGAATTACAAATTCTTCCTTTACAACACTTTCTTTTACAATTTACATAAGCCACTACATCAATCTATCTCATGCATCCAATCCTAATGCTAAAGGTACCTACTTGTAAAATATGAGGTTAAAGATAACCCGAATCCCCGAAACTATAGGGGTCAACCATAACGGTGTGAGTGACATCAAAGAAAAGTAACATAAATAAATCATGAAGAATAAAAACCATAAGCAACACATATCAACAGTGACAATGAATGAAGTATGAAATAGCAATAAATAAAACATGAAAACATCAAGGAATACGAGATAGTAATAAGTAAGACATGAAAACTTCAAGTGAAACTAGACTAAGTGTTAAGTGTAGGAAAACAGAAAAACAAACATGCATAAAACCAACTCAAGAAAACGCAAATGCTAAATGCTGACTCTCTAATACATACTTTTCGGATTCTATGCATCCCACAATATATAGGTCTAGTGCAAGCCCTTATCGTTCTCCACTTTATAGGGTTAAATCCCTCATTATGCAACTAATCCTACTACATTGATGGAAACAAGATCCAGAATACTCCGCGAATAGGCATCACAGCCCTCAACGCGCAAGCATCATGTAAGAATAGCTCAATAATCGGAGAATCACCTCCCAACCGTGTACCCCACGAATAGGCTTGCGAGGCCCTGGACGTGCAGATACACCAGATACATTCCGTGAATAGGCCTGCAGACCCTCGACACGCGAATATACAAATGTCCTCTCGAGACAGAACAACAAACAAGTCCTAGAACGCATCCGTTGGACCAACAAAACCAAGAGTATATACTTACGTTTCCCAAGTTCCATCACATCTCCACTAATGCATGTCCTTAAGTTAGTTATTATTAAAAACACAAAATCCTCATCTCTAGAGTTAGTGTATCATGCCGGACTTAAATTTCACAACAATAACCCCAAGACCCAACTGCACTAAATCAACAAATCTCATTTGCCGGTTCACAGGACTCCCACTTAACTTCTAGAGATTCACAAAATGAATATCAACACGAAACTTCCAATAAAACTCACAAATCCACCATCAAAACGTTTATACGAAGAAAACTTCTTAAATCAACAAAACCCAAATTCATTTAATGTGTTCACAAAATTATAGAATTCACATGAAATTTAAATCCATTAAATAACAGAGAATCATATTTTGAAACCGCAAAACACCAATTACTTCGAGAAAAACATATTTATTTTACTATACGAATTTGTAGAAATACAAGTTTGAACGAAATACAACCCTTTGTAAAATAATCCAGTAGATTAATAATCCATAATTGAAGAGATAATCATTTAAAGAAACATTAGAAACTCAAGAAATTCATCAGTCAAAGCAGTGGCAATCAACTTCATAAGGTAGTCGGTCGACTGTCCCGCGTAAAATCCAAAACTCAAGAAAACATCATTCGGAGCAGTGGCAGTCGACTGCACAAGAAAGTCGATCGACTGTCCCGCGTAAAATCCAAAACTCAATAAAACATCAATCAAAGCAGTGGCAGTCGACTGCATAAGGTAGTCAGTCGACTGTCCCGTAGAAAATTCGAAACTCAAGAAAATGCTTCACCAGGACATCAACAATCGACTGTCGACATTGGTCAGTCGACTGTCGAACCTGCAGACTGCAGTTTAAGCATCTGTGCATGTTTAACCGATACATCGTTTTACTTCATAAAAACACAAACTTGTAAAACTAAATCCCTGATATGGTCAATTATGACTTGTATAACATATAGGAGTTACTAAACCACATCAAAACATATCAAAATCTCGAAGTAGGAATTTTTCAAAAAAATCTTTAAAATCAGCAAAGTGGTATTCATATATATGCATAGGGTAATTAAGCATCAGTTTAAATATCAGAACCCCATAAAATAAGAATAGTAAAATGTTTAAAACTATCTCAGAATCAAAACAATTGAAACACAATCACAACTCCATCAAAATTCATAAAAACCTTCAAAACAGAGGATTAAGAATGTGAAGGTGTGTGTATGTGTGTTTGTGTAATTGTGGGTGTGTGCACATCAGTTAAAAATCATTGAAAATCCATCAGTAGGGGTAGTGTGGTATCTCAATTCAACTCAGTACTAAAACAATCAAAGATCCATCGAAAACTTCATAAAAATATCACAAAAACCAATTTTCGACCACTCATCAAAAGCAGAGATATATAGCTTGTGTGCATGGATGTGTGTATGTTGGTATATATATATGTCTAGGCATTAAGTAAGTTCATTCTAATAACAACTCAAAATCTATCGAAAACATCACAGAATCACAACAATCCACTTTTGGTCCAAAACCATCAGACCTGAAGTCTGTTACTCAATCTCAACATCAAAATTTGATCTTTTTAATTCAATAACCCCTCTTATGATCCATTTGATCTATATAAAATTACTCACAATAGTTTACTCACGAGTATAACCAAGTATAACAACTATTAATCAAGTTTCATTCTTTAAAATATCACAACAAGGTGTGCACTCAACATACGCAGTAAAAGTCAAGACTTGTTCACCTTTTGGGGTGGAACAACATGCAAATTTAATATGATCCATCAAAACAGCAAAAGTATGAATAAACAACCTATTCATGATCTCTATTCAGTTCTTTAACAATCTCAATTCACCAATTAGGGTTTTAGTTCATCATAAATATAGTTTCAAGTAAAGATTCAATTTTTGAATTCATCTACTCATCAAATCTATTAAATCTTCATACAAACTCCTAACATGCTTTCGAATAGTTAAATCATCACATACAACATACATGGAACAATACAAAACAAACATGTCACTCACCTTTATGAAGAATCAACCGAAAAAAATAAAGAATAAGAAAAATCCTCTTTCGCAAGAAAACCAAGAATCCTCACTTTAAAACTCTAAGAAAATAACAATAATAAAATCTTTTGTGTTGTGCAGCAAGAGATGGCTACACTCCACCCTTTATAGGCCGGAAATCCAAGAGAATTAGGGTTTTGAGTAGATTTGCAAAATACCTCTTTTAAAATATATCTTTACATATATAGATCCTTATAATTGGAAATTAAATAAAACCAACTTAATTGAGTTTTTTTATAAAAAAAAATCATCCTACAACCAGCCGGCACACTTTGAAAAACCCAGAAAACGAATTTTACACTTTTGCCCCTCTAAATGACAAATTTGCAAAAAGACCCTTCTTTATCAAAACATGCAAAATAAACCAAATTTATTAAAACAAAAAGTAAAATCTTTACCTCTGAGTTGAATAGGTATCATTCCAAGCCCAAAAATCTAAAAAACTGGAGTTTTCACTCTAAGTGGTAATTTTGCACAAAAGTCCATCTTTTTCTAATATTTGCAAATAGGTCCGATAATTGTCAGAAAAGTCCAGAAAATTCAAAAATAATATCTAATAATAAATAATGGGTTTACCCAAAATAATTTTTGACTTTGAACTTCCAAAAAATATTTGCACATGTTTTGCACGTGTAAAAAGGTAAATTTTCAGAAAACTATTTATAAAATCACCAAAAATCATTTTAATTTATTTATTAATATTAAAAACATTATTTAAAAATCTGGGGTATTACATCACTCCCTCCTTAGAATAGTTCTGTTCTCAGAACTACTACTGATAGGGTCCAAACCAAAAATAAACAAAAGAAAATGAAATCTCATAAACGAAAACATAGCTTAAGAAATACAATTATATAGGAGAAAGTAATCTAACAAAAGAAATACAATTCAACTCAAAGAGTACAATCATACAAAAGAACATAATCATACAAAGGTTCAGGAAAAACCTTCCACATGCGATCCTCCGACTCCCAAGTGGCTTCCGCTGCGCAACTCTGATAACTTGCCTTCGGAAACCTGCTGCAACATCTTCTGAATCTCTACATCTGATTTCTGACCTTCCACAATCTGCTTCAACCTTCCGAGGATCCGTGGCCACTCCCTTCTTAGAAAGGACATGACCAATATAAGCTACCTCAAGCTTGCAGCTCAATGAGATCAACACTAAATAATCTCCCACCAATCTCGATATCACAATCCTCGCAATATCGATCAGCAATCAATTCTTCTCCTGACGGCGTTGCCACCAAAAAGACTCTGCTTGGAAACAACTTAGGTTCCACACCTAAGACTTTTGCAAAATTGGGCGACACAAATGTATGTGAAGAACAAGTATCAAATAAAACTTTTGCTTTTATTCCATTAACCAAAACAAATTCTATTACATGGAGAATAAAACTCAAATCTCCAATTTATTCTTAAAAAAAGTTTTACTTAATACATAAATGAATGAATTCAAAATTCTTGCACACCCTAGATCACATCCCTGAGTTAACCGCATCCTCCTCAGTCAATGTGAACACTCGCCCCTGCCTCTAAATTTTGCCTACGCCTGCACCATCCTTCTTCAACCACGGACAGTTTGGTCTGAGATGCCCTTCACGACCACACTGATAACAAACCTGCACCTTCCGAGGCTTGGTGCATGCTGCCTAATAATGACCTGCCTCTCCACAGTTCAAATAAGTCATGCCTTGAATCGCGGATGGCTTCTGCACTAGCCTATTGAACTTGCCTTGCTTCACTAGGAACTCCTTCCCACTCTAACTAACTGCTAGCCTCTTGTCCCTGTTCCAAGTCTCTTGCTTCTTCTAGAACTGATCCATGTCCTCTTCAGTCATAGCTGCTCTTCTGACCAGCTTATCAAACCTCCTGATGTCCAAAGGAATTATTCGCAACCTCAAATTTGGCCTCAAGCCCAGCTCGAATTTCTTGGCTTTCTTCGCTTCATCAATAATCAGCTCCGGTACATACCTTGACAGCTGAGCCAACTTACTCTCATATTCACGCACTGTCATACTGCCTTGCTGCAGATTCAAGAATTCTGTTGCCTTCTTCTCCTGAATATCTAGAGGAAAGTAACAGTCCCTGAACTCATCCAGAAAACTCTCCCAAGTCACTTGCTGATCTCCAAAAGTCATCTTCACTGACTATCATCAAACGCCAGCATCCCTCTCTAACTGCATCGTAGCCAATTTCATCTTATTGACTGCTAGGGTCTCCAAGACTTCGAAGATCATCTCCATCTTTCTAATCCAATCATCAGCCTTATCTGGATTAAACTGCCCTTCAAACACAGGCAGATTTGTCTGCTTGAAGGACTCAACCTGCTTGATAGGATCAGCGTTAACAAACATTGGTCCAGCCCCCTGATTCTGATTCTGCGCCATGCTAGCTGCCATGAATGTGTTCAAGGTCTGATACACCCTGGCAATCTCAGTCTCAAGATCAAGTCCTACTCCATGGGAACCTTCTGCCCCATCACCATTACTACCATTCCTGGTCCTGGGTCTTGCCATTCTACTGAATACTGCGAAATGAGGGTAAAGTTAGAGCATCACAACACAATTCATATTCACATCAATACCCTATGGTAAAACCCCAACCATACCCCAAACCAAAACACCATGTTCTAACTCTATGTGATACTCACACTCTAATATCCACACCTAGGTACTCAGGCTCTAGTGTCCACACCTAGGTTTATTTTTATGATAGGGAAATAGGAGGGGTATTTATACTAGGAGATAAATAGAATGGAGGGTTAAGATACATCAGGGAGTTGGAAAATCAAGGGCTGAGATCCAATCGGGAGTTTGAGAAACTACCCACACCTCAAAAGTAACCACCCATGACCCTAGTCCATTACTCCACAATCCGGCCAAGCTTTGTGCCTTGTGCACGTGTACATGTAGTGCACGTGTACACACAAAACCCCACTACAAAATTGTACACCATACCCGGAAAAATAAAGAAAAGATGCTACCAATACAAGTTGTAGGAATTAAATAAATGTAAGTTTACGGGCTTAAGTTCATTTGGGCCAAAATATTTTAAAAGAGAAAATAAACAAATTAACATTTGGGCTTTAAGGAAAATACTTTATAGGAAACAATATACTTTATTCATCATGTGGAGAAATAATAATCAACATGCTATACAGCATACCATAAATAAATAAATAATCTTTAAGTATTAAGAAAAAAATCGGGGTATTACATCACTCCCTCCTTAGAATAGTTCCGTCCCCGGAACTACAGCTAAGAGCGAGAAACAGAAAACACCACAATAACAAGAGATACAAGGATACAAAGATACAATCAAACAAAGACAATCAAGCAAAAAGCTCAGGATAGTCCTTCAACATCTTCTCCTCAGATTCCCAAGTAGCCTCTTCAACCAAGTGGTTTCTCCAGACTACCTTGACCATCGGTATTGTCTTATTCCTCAAGACTTTCTCCCTACGGTCAACAATCTCAACAGGAGTCTCGATGTAATTCAGGTCTAACTGCAAACCTTCCGGCACTTCAGGCAAATGATGACTCGGGTCTGGAATATAACCTCTCAACATAGACACATGAAAGATATTGTGCACCTGAGACAACTCCTCCGGTAAATCAAGCCGGTAAGCAGTTTTCCCGATCCTTTTCAATATCTTATACGGGCCTATAAATCTCGGGGCTAACTTCCCGCCTTTGCCAAATCGAACCACACCTTTACTGGGTGATACCTTCAGAAAGACGAAGTCACCAACCTCAAACTCAAGGTCCCTTCTCCGATTGTCTGCATAGCTTTTCTGCCTGCTCTGAGCTTCCACCAACCTTTTCCTGATCAGATCAATCTTCTCAGAAGTTAGCTGTACAAGCTCAGGACCAAACAACTGACGCTCCCCAACCTCATACCAACAAACAGGAGTCCTGCACTTCCTGCCATACAAAGCTTCATACGGCGCCATCCCGATGCTAGCCTGAAAACTGTTGTTGTAGGCAAACTCTACCAAAGGTAAATGCCTTTCCCAACTGCCTCCGAAGTCTAGTATACAACACCGAAGCATATCCTTAAGAATACGATTGACTCTCTCGGTCTGCCCATCGGTTTGCAGATGAAAAGCAGTGCTGAAATCTGTTTTGGTACCCAAAGCTGCCTGAAGACTCCTCCAGAAATGCGAAGTAAACCGCGCATCTCGATCAGACACAATAGTCGAGGGAACACCATGAAGTCGGACAATCTCACCAACATACATCTCAGCCAACTTGTCCATCGAAGCAGTGAGTTTCATTGCCAAAAAGTGAGCGGACTTGGTTAGTCGATCGACTATAACCCAAATCGCATCATTGCCTTTAGAACTCTTAGGCAATCCCGTGATGAAATCCATACTAATGTTATCCCACTTCCATTCCGGAATAGGTAACGGCTGTAATAGACCTCCGGGTCTCTGGTTTTCGGCTTTGACTTGCTGACAAACCTCACACTTCGCGACAAATTCAGCCACATCCCGCTTCAAACCTGACCACCAGAAATGCTGTTTGATGTCTTTGTACATCTTAGTACTCCCAGGATGTACTGACAAAAGAGTAGCATGCGCCTCCTGAAGAATACTCTCCTTCAGGTCTGCCTGATCTGGAACACACAGCCTATCTCCGAACCACAGCACTCCATCCCTGGTTTGAAATCCGGGCAACCTGCCAGCACCAACCTGCTCCTTCATCTCCAAGATATCAGCATCAACTTCCTGACTTGCAATGATCCTTGCATTCAAAGTAGGCTGAAGCTTCAACTGAGATAAAGATGCTCCCAATCCTTGCAAGACAACCTCAATACCTGCCCGATCCAGCTCTTCAATCAGATGCCTCTGAGTTGTAATCAAACTGGCCAAACTGCTCTTGCGACTAAGTGCATCAGCCACAACATTAGCCTTTCCAGGATGATACTTGATCTCAGGTCGCATATCCTCGAGCACTTCCAACCATCTCCGCTGCCTCAAATTGAGATCCCTCTGCTGATATATATACTTCAAGCTCTTGTGGTCCGTGTACATGTTCAACTTCTCACCATACACGTAGTGCCTCCATTGCTTCAAAGCAAAAATAATCACAGCCAGCTCTAGATCATGAGTCGGATAATTTTTCTCATGCGGTCGTAGTTGCCTAGACCCATAAGCGATTACTTTACCCTCTTGCATTAAGACACAACCAAGCCCCCGATGTGAAGCATCGCTATAAACATCGTACTCAACTCCCGCTCTAGGCAAAGCCAAAATAGGTGCAGTAGTCAGTCTATCTTTCAACTCCTGAAAACTCGCCTCACATTGCTCGGTCCACTTGAAGCTCACATTCTTCTTGGTCAGTCCAGTAAGCGGTACGGCTATCTGAGCATAACCTTGAATGAATCTCCTGTAGTATCCAGTCATCCCAAGAAAGCTTCTGACTTCCTTCACTGTAGTAGGCCTAGCCCAATCTCTCACTGCCTCTATCTTCTGAGGGTCAGTTGCCACTCCCTCCTTAGAAAGGATGTGACCTAGGAATGCCACTTCAGATTTCCAGAAATCACACTTGGATAACTTGGCATCCAACTTCTGCTCTTCCAACTTCTGCAAAACTGCTGCCAAATGCTCGGTGTGCTCCTCCTCAGACTTGGAGTACACGAGAATATCGTCGATAAACACCACGACGAAAGAATCAATAAATGGCCTCAGAACTCTGTTCATTAGGTCCATGAAGATTGCGGGTGCATTCGTCACTCCGAATGGCATAACTAAGAATTCGTAATGCCCATGCCGAGTTCTAAACGCAGTTTTGTGCACATCTTCAGCTTTCACTCGCACTTGGTGATATCCCGATCGAAGATCTATTTTGGAGAATACAGCTGCTCCTTGTAGACGATCGAACAAGTCATCAATTTGAGGAATCGGATACTTATTCTGAACAGTGACCTTATTCAGCTCCCGGTAATCGATACACATCCTCATCGATCCATCCTTCTTCTTTATCAAAAGCACTGGTGCTCCCCAAGATGACGCACTAGGTTGAATAAAGCATTTTCCCAACAGTTCCTTAATTTGCCGTTTCACCTCATCCTGTTCCACTGGAGCCATCCTATAAGGTGCCTTAGAAATGGGTGCACTTCCCGGTTGAACAGTGATGCTGAACTCTACATCACGATGCGGAGGTAACCCAGGAAAATCTTCCAAGAACACTGTCGGATAGTCCCGAACCACAGGAATCCCTTGCAATTCCACAGGAGTCTCTTCCTTGCGGATAATTGCCACCAACTTAGAACACTTCAACTTCCCTTGGAACGTGACTTCAGGTCCACCTGGAGCCTTCACTGTCACCGTCTTGGTCTTGCACTCGATGCTTGCACTGTACACCGACATCCAATCAATGCCAATGATAACATCGACTCCCAAGATAGTCAGCTCGATTAGATCAATGCCAAAGATTCGATTCCCAATCACTATCTCGCAATCAGCATAATACCGATCAGTGGTTAAAGTTTCCCCTGATGGAGTAGCTACTGCTAAGATCTTGCCTGGAAAAATCTTCGGCTCAACTCCCAACACTTTAGCAAACTTTGGAGACACAAAAGTATGAGAGGATCCAGTATCAAACAATACGACAGCTTTCATTCTATTAAGATAGAGTTCGCCTATTACATAACATACACCATTACATAACAGTTTCACACTATGAACGGGAAGAAGAAATGACAAAACCACACTAAATATCAGCCCTCGTACCAGAGATGACCTGATCCGCCTCCTCAGCATCAGCTTCTGTCAAAGCAAATACTCGCCCTGACTGGTACGGCCTCTTCCCAGTCTGCTGTATTGGCACATTGTGATTGCCAGCCCGTGGTTTGAGACATCGAGATTGGTAATGTCTCACTTCACCACAGTTGAAGCAAGTGACTGCAGAAGGTCTCCCCACATCGTTTCCAGGTCTTCCAGCTACACTGATAGCGTTTGCCCCTGTCGGTTTGAACCTCTGTGCAGACGGTTGCCCCTTGAAACTCCCCGATTGAGCAGGTCTCTTCCCGGACTGCCAGTTGCTCTTCTGGTGCTGAGCAACATGGAACTGCTCCATATCCGCCTCCGTCCCTGCCGCCCTCTTGACCAGCTTATCGAATCTCCTGATACCAAGAGGTATCATACGAGACCTCAAGCTCGGCCTCCAGATCCAAACCTTCCCCATTCCTAGCTCCTCTTCTCGACATATTCTGATGCAAAAGATCCATTAAATTCGAAGTATAAGACAAGAATTTTAAACCAACTTGTATTTCATTGAATTCCAAAGTTTATACATTCGAATTAAAACATTTCTTAACATCAGAATAGAAGAAAGTAGAAACTAAGACAATCTAATCCCTACGGGTCCTCTTCGCTGCTCGAATTTCATCCCGTAGTTCATCCACTTGGTCCTTCAACACATCCGTCAGGTTCTTTCTCTTCTCAAGTTCCCACACTCGGTGACTGAGAACAGAGAAATCAGCCTTCCGCTGTGCCAGCTGAGCCTCCAAAGCTCCAACTCTATACTTCAGGGTATCCACTTGCCTTTGAAGAGAAGCCACAGTGCCTCTCAGAGCTGGTCCCTCTTCTTCATCGGAAGAAGAATCGTCAGATGAATCCGGCGATGGGGTAATCTCTCGAGATTCAGGGTACTCCTCATCATCAGAATCTGCTTGCCCAGGGTGATACTCGTCCTCAGAATTAGCCTGTCCAGGATGGTACTCTTCCTCAATAATATGCCAGTCGTCGCCTCCAGCAGGGTCGAAGTGATCAGCCATCTTAGAAATAGAGAGGAAGAAGCATAAATCATAGAGCAACACAAATGTAAGTCACTTACATTTAAATCTCTAGACTCAAACACACACTCTAATGTCCACATCTAGGGTGTCGTTCCCTATAAATTTGTACAAGTGTGAAAGTGTAGAAAGTGTGGCTCTGATACCACTCTGTAACGCCCCGAATCCCAAATCACTGAATTCGAGATGTTCTACGGGATCTTTTCACTTTCTTTGAGTACAATTTTACAAGGAAATTCAAACTTTTCTTTTTACATCAGAGTTACAACATCTTACATTTAAATTTACACAGCGGAAGCAAAATATACAACATTTACATAAATGAACAACAACATAATGAGATCTTTATGCATCCATTCCTCTTTACATGTAATTCATCCTGCATACAAAACTGTGGGTACGTCAGTTTATTCAACCGACGATAATTATACATGGCCATCCTCTCTATGCCAGAAACAGTATAATGAATCTCATTTCTTACAAATCACAATCTTGTTCATAATAAGCAAGTAAAATAAAAAGGGAACTTTTAATGATGTCGTGTCGTGACTGTGCACTTAAATCCTTAATGCAATTACTTAATTCTCACATGACACTAATGCACACTTGTTCGAATTCTATGCATCCCATTCTACATAGGTTCGAGGGCAAGCCTCTTATTCGTTCTTCATTTTTGTAGGGTTCAATCCCCCGCCATGACTTACTCTACTTCTGTAATTTCAGTGAGTATCTTAGATGATTCTATGAGTACAAGCATGTATCCTGGCCCCTGGAGTAGAATTTCGCGCCATGTCTTGACTCGTCAAGCATGCATTCTGCGACAATTCAGCCTCCTCCCTGAACACACTCCTCTTGCAGTCACCAAAACATCCCACAAGCGTGACTAAAGTCCGATCATTACTGAGTTGTGCCCGCACCATGTCTTGACTCATCAAGCATGCATTCTGCGGCTCACACACCCGCACCGTACCCTAGCTCTCATACTCATGTTTTTCTCTCACCTTCATCACCTCCACACTATGTATTAATTTGATTAGAATCATGAATAAAATCAAGCTCTAGAGTTAGCCTCTCCATCAAAAACCGGACTTATCATTTCATTTCACATGACCAACCTGGTCTATTTCTCAACATCATTTCAATTCACTGCCGGGGAGATTTAGCTACTCTTTCGTTCAATTTCAAATTCACAATATCCAATTGAGCATCATCAGCTCATAATTCATTTTAGAGTCTCACAGATTTTCTTGTCATGATTTCACATCTCATATGTTCATTTAATTCTCAATTTTCTCATCTACGTTTCATTTCACATAATTCATACAGCCATAACCAGAGTCCATCGATTAAATCATAAAGTTCACCATTACCAACAGTAAATAACATGAATTCAAATATCAAAGTCCACTCTGTACAGTCGACTTGGAAGAACACCAGTCGACTCATACAGTCACATACAGGATCATTCATAAATAGTCGGGATAGTCGACTGTTGTACACAACCAGTCGCCTGTCCCGCAACCTTTCATGTTCACAATATTGTCCTCATGACAGTCGACTGTTCATCCATCAGTCGTCTGTCCTGGAGATTCCAACAGCACAATTCTATGTCCAGATCAGTCGACTTGCTACACGCATTCGGTCGACTGGACAGATCCATTTTCAATTTAAGGAGATCATCTACAGTTCTAACATGCACTCGCATCATGATGTCAATTACCAATATACATAAATTCATGTTTCCTAGACAGAGTCTCTTATCGTTTGGTAACATTACAACAAGAATTTTCAAGTTACGAACATGCTCTTTTCTTTAGAGAAAAATACTTTAAAACATGCATTCACATTGCTCACACTTCTTACGACCATGAAGATATGAATCCCAAGTCATCATACTAGGTCTACATAAATAGAATATCTTAATTCATGGAATTTCCAAACAGTCATAATCAGATTGGAGCACCAGTCGACTTAACACGACATCAGTCGACTGCCCCGACAATTCTAAGTTATTAATCACCATTAGTTCTTTTCATTCATTTACCTTCCCTCCATCATATGTGTCATAGGGAAAATATACATTTAATAATCACACCATCATGTCTATTCACACACATGTTTATCAGCACATTATGAAAATAGTGTCTCGTACCAGTCGGCTGGTTCACATGCCAGTCAACTGTACCGACAGTCTCGTTCTCAATATTAATAGTATGTTCAAGCAATTTCTACTGCATTCAATTCACTTTCTGTAACATGGTATCAATCATAACAATCATAGTATCATTCCTACATTAGAAGTCCTGAGAAACACCCACCTTATATGAAGAAATAAACGTAATCCCGCAAAGCTCTTCAACACGGTACTGCACTCCTTGCTCCTTTGTTCCACACCGAGCTCCTCAGAAATGCTGCCTGTCTCCACAGAAAAGCTCCCGCACACTAACTCACAAATAACCCTCTTAAAGTAATCTTAGAAAATCTTAGTGTAAAAGGAGATAGGGAAATAGGAGGGGTATTTATACTAGGAGATAAATAGAATGGAGGGTTAAGATACATCAGGGAGTTGGAAAATCAAGGGCTGAGATCCAATCGGGAGTTTGAGAAACTACCCACACCTCAAAAGTAACCACCCATGACCCTAGTCCATTACTCCACAATCCGGCCAAGCTTTGTGCCTTGTGCACGTGTACACACAAAACCCCACTACAAAATTGTACACCATACCCGGAAAAATAAAGAAAAGATGCTACCAATACAAGTTGTAGGAATTAAATAAATAAAAGGGTAAGTTTACGGGCTTAAGTTCATTTGGGCCAAAATATTTTAAAAGAGAAAATAAACAAATCAACATTTGGGCTTTAAGGAAAATACTTTATAGGAAACAATATACTTTATTCATCATGTGGAGAAATAATAATCAACATGCTATACAGCATACCAAAAATAAATAAATAATCTTTAAGTATTAAGAAAAAAATCGGGGTATTACACTCTGCGAATAGGTATCACAGCCCTCGACGTGCAAGCATCATATAAGAATAGCTCAACAATCGGAGAATTACCTCCCAACCGTGTACCCCACGAATAAACTTGCGAGACCCTCGACGTGTAGATACACCAGGTACATTCCGTGAATAGGCCTGCCGACCCTCGACATTTCCTCACTGTGCAGAAGGAATTAGTGGAGGACATGAGGAGGTTAGAGTTGGATGTGCTACTTCCGGGATCGGATCGGCAGTTCATGATGTTGCAGTTGCAGTCTTCTTTGATTGAGCATGTTAAGGGAGCTCAAGTGGGTGACCCGCAGTTGCAGCAGTTTTGAAGTGAAGTGGAAGCCGATTTGGTTGTTCATGCTGATGGGTCGCTTCGTTTTGGCTCTAGGTTGTGTGTACCTAGAGAAGAAGTCAGGCTGAAGCTGCTGGAGGAAGCTCATCAGTCCCCGTATTCTATTGATCCAGGTGGTACCAAGATGTACAGGGACTTGAAGCAAAATTTCTGGTGGCATGGCATGTAGAGAGTTGTGGCTAGATATGTCTCTTAGTGCCTAATCTGTTAGCAAGTGAAGGCTGAGCATCAGAGGACTGCGGGACTTTTGCAACCTCTTCTAATTCCAGGGTGGAAGTGGGAGCATATCACGATGGATTTTGTGATAGCTTTGCTGAGGAGTCCCCAGGGTCATAATGCTATCTGGGTAATAGTGGATCGGTTGACGAACTGTGCTCACTTCATTCCTTTCTGTGTGGGTTAGTTCACAGAGAGTTTGGCTGAGACGTATGTTCAGGAGGTTGTTCGTCTGCATGGAGTTTTTGTCAGCATCATATCGGATAGAGATACGAGATTCAAGTCTCAGTTCTGGAAGAGTCTGCAGAAGAGCTTGGGTACTAAGTTGAGCTACAGTACAATGTTCCATCCTCAGAAGGATGGGCAGTCAGAAAGGACGATTCAGACCCTATAAGACATGTTGAGATCCTGCGTTCTTCAGTTTGGAGATTCGTGGGAAGATCATCTTCACTTAGCCGAGTTCTCTTATAATAACAGTTACCAGGCGAGTCTCAAGGTCGCTCCATTTGAAGCTTTGTATGGGCGCAAGTGTAGATCGCCGGTCTGTTGGGATGATATCAGCGAAAAGAAGCTTTTGGGTCCTGAGTTGATCACAAAGACATTTGATACCGTGGCTCAGATCCGGAAGCACTTGCAGGCCACTCAGGATAGGCAGAAGAGGTGGGCTGACTGTCGTTGTAGACCTCTAGAGTTTGAGGCAGGCAATCATGTATTCCTCAAAATATCGCCTTGGAAAGGTGTTATCTGTTTTGGAGGTAGGGGCAAGTTGTGTCCTCTGTTCATCGGTCCATTTGATATTGTGGAACGTGTGGACAAGGTAGCTTACAGGCTCGCATTGCCTCCAGCTTTGGCGGGTGTCCATGATGTATTCCATATTTCTCAACTCAGGAAATACATCAGGGATGACAATCATGTGATTGACTACTCAGACTTGTCTGTGAGGCCGAATTTGTCCTGTGAAATTCAACTAGTCCCTATCTTAGACCGTCGAGAGAAGCTGTTGAAGAATAGAGTCATCAAGTTGGTTCGAGTTTCTTGGAATCCTCACTCGCCAGATGAGTCGACTTGGAAGTTGGAGGAGGACATTCGGGAGAAGTTTCCTCATTTGTTTAAGTAGCTATTTTGCTTTGTTTTGTTTTGTTCCGGGGTTCACCCTATGTACCACTTGTACGAATTTTGAGGATAAAATTCTTCTTGTAAGGTGGGTAGGATTTGTAAACCCCATTTTTCCTATTTTGGATTTTTATTGTATTTTCATTTATTGTATCTGGATTCTTTCTATTATATAATTGTTTCTTTCTTGGGTCCATTTATTTTCTTTGATCATTTCGTTCTCTTTTCTTCTATTTTTGGCTCATTGCAAAAAAAAAAATCGTAATTTGAGTTTAAGTTGTTTCGCTATATGTTCATCCTATTTTTTTATGCTTGTTTTTCTTTTTTTGGAGCCTAACATGTACCCTAAATCCATTAACCCGTAACCCAAAATCCCAATTCCTTAATCCCTATAAATATCCTATTAAATAAACCCTAATTTATTATATTACTCTCTCTCTCTCTCTCCACCGCTTTCTCTCTCCTCCATTCTGTCTCTCTCATCTTCTCTGTTTCATTCCCTTCAACCCAACCGCCAACCAAGCCTCGCCCGTTCTCCGACCACCGCCTCGCCCTCGTCACCCTAGCCCCTCTGCCCACTACTCCTTGTTGATCCTCCCATCGTCGTCTTCATCCCGTCGCCATCCCCCATCGACCTTCGAACCCATTGCCGCTCGCACCCATTGCCTGCACCACCCTATCCGCCTCACTGTCGACCACCGTGACCCTTCCCCACAACCACAGCTGATCCTTCTCCCTCTCTTCGTCGCCGTCCAAGCCCCAAACGCCTCGCCGTTCGTCTCCCTTATTTTCGGAGCGAAACAGAGTTTGCTAGCCCCGCCGTCTCCCATCGCTGTGTCGCTTCCTGATCGCAGCGCCGCCGTTGCCAGTCCTCGCCACCCTCGTCGCGGTTGTCATCATCGTCGCCAGCCGCCGCCGTGGTCGCCGTCCCCTCTCCCACCAACTCTCTCTCTGTCGATTAGAGAAGAAGCATAGTGAGTGCTTCGGTTTGTTGTTCGTGAGTGTAGGGGATCTGAACTCGATGTTTTCTATTTTGCTGGGATCTTGAATCGGTGTTTTGCCGTGCGTGATTTGCAGGTAGCTCGCACGTATTCATGGTTCGTCGCCCGGGATTCTCATCCCGTTATTCTAAATATTCGAATCGACTAATTAACAGGCAAGTCTCTTATTGAACTAGTTGTTTGTTTTGTTCAAGATTTTTTTGATCTCTACAAGTAGATTCAGTCATTTTCTTTATCATACTGCTATTTAAAATTTCGTTAAGTTTATTGAGGGTTTACACGAGCTAACCTGATATATTCTTAACATCGTGTTTACCTCTTTGATCTAAAACCTAGTTGCCCTCGTGCATTGCATATGCACAATTACATGAAAAATAACTAGATCCATATTATAGACTTATTTGATGAGTTGGACATGTTAGATTGATTTGATTTGATGAATTGATTACCATCCCTGTGAAATTGCATCTTAAAACAAGAATTATTCATGTTAAACATCTATTGGCACTTTGACTATTAATTAGCATGAATTATATGATTGTATGATTAAATTGTTGCCTATTCATATCAAAATAAATTCTGGACTGCCGTGTGTTTCTTTTTTTTATCAGATTTTCGACCTTGTTGCTGTTGTATTTTGAAATAAATTTCTGAACATGAATTATATTCTCTTGAATCTATTTAACAGAGCTTTTAACGGATCTGAATTCTGAGTTATACTCTATTAGATATCATCATTTTAGTACCGATGTGTCAGAATTTCCAGATTCACAAATTCATGCGTACCTTTCTGTTTCAGAATTTAATTGAACATGCTAATAGTAAAATTAAAATATGAAATAAATTTGGCTGAACCTAGATATGTGTAGGAACTACCCTAAATTTTTGTAGATTTAATTAATGAGTTTTCTGACTCGAAACATATATGTGAACACAATTTACAACATGCCGCCTGAACATAAAATCTGAAAAGAATAGAGTTTTCACCCTAGTTTCTCTAACTTTTATATGTCGTGTATATATTTTCTGGAACCGGCAGAGAGTCTAGTTTCTATAATTTTTGATGGATCCAGATTTGCTTTACTGTAGTAGCGGTAATCTGTGTTTTAGTGCAGCAATGTCATGCTGTCTAGATTATGTAAATTGTGTGTAATTGTTATGTTTGCTTCTTGCTTTGTCGGTAATGAGTAGAATTAGTCACACTTAGTATCATACAACATTAACACCATAGGATGAAAGTAAACTATAAACAAGCCGAGGTAATATGGGATGACTTGGTAGTGAATGATCGGATAATGTACTCGGTAAAGGCCTTCTTGCTTGCCTGATCTATAACTTGGAAGGAGGAGAATTGATTATCATTGTATGATCACATTGTCATGGTATCTTGTCATCTGGATACCGAGTACACGATCCGTGAATTCACCATCAGTCTAAACGTTCACTGTGTGCTTGTACTAAAATTGTGGTATGGAACATATGGGACGCAATAGTGAGATTGATTAATAAAATGATTAATAACCTGTATTTGATATTCCATGCTTGATCATGTATATCATCATCAAGATAGAATTGAAATTGACATCATTCATTACATGCATGCTTAAATATAGACATTTGATATTATTACCTATCTTTGCTTTATTATTTGATTTTGATCCCGTCCCTTATTCTTGATATACATGCTTTCTTTATCCTTTGTTTTCTCTACTTGCTGTCCACGACTTGCTCTAAGGATACTATTTTTTCTCTTTTTAGATCAAGAATTTACAGGTACTGAAGGATCTATACCAGAAGAAATTGGTGAGCAACGATTCTACAGATAGAGCTGGATTGCGCTGCTTAATTTGCTTTATTGCTATATTTATTTCTTTGAACATTGTTATGAATTTGTACTTTGTTTTGGGCTTATGTTCCCGGAGTTTTTTTTTTCTCCCAGATGTTGGATATTATTACTGTTTAATTATTTCATTTATTATTGGAGTTTATCTTGATTCATGTGATTATATCTTTCTTGCGTGGATGTGTTGTTCATATTGCTGAGTTGGTGTGGTACACCTTATAGACAGTGTTTGCATCATTCGCTGGGCCTACATTATGTACTCGTATTCCGTATTTTGGGAAGCGGGGCATGACATCTTTCATATCTCTTGATGTGTTTAAAATACATTGTTATGATGAATTTAGTTGAGAGCATGCTAGGGCTTGTTGTGGATTATGTAGATTTGTATATCTATATTTTGATAGTTTGATCATGGTTAAAATATTAGATGATAATGTTAGGCATGATCAATGAACTTTTAGATGTCTATATGAAATAAATGTGCATTTTTATGAGTGATGATCACATTTGTGTTAATCTTGAAGGTTAAATATTGATGTTGCATGAAAGATTTAATTTGGGATTTATAAAATTGATTGGATGAACATAGATTTAATTGTAGATGATGGAGATTTGTAAAGATAATTAGAACTTGTTGTATGCTCTTAAATTCATGCTTGATTGATATTAAAGTTGAGATTCTTTTCCATGTTTATTCGTTGTTTTTAATTATTAAAAATCCAAGCTTAATATTAGGGTTTGAATAATTGTTGTATGGATCGAAATTAATTTGTCTTGAACAAAGAAGTTGTTTATGCATGAAAGATTAATATTTTGTTAAAGAAATAAATTAAATGAGAACATATGTGATTGTAGATGTTGAATCTTGGTGTTTAATTCGAGAAGTATGTTTTAAAGGATTAAAAGATGGAACTTTTAATGTTTATTAATGCAAATAAAATTCTTGATGATAAACTCCAATTGTTCATGCATGCATGTGTATATGGAAAGAAATATATATGGAAAATACATCAAATACATGGGGGCTAGGGTTTGAAGGGTCGAAACCCTAGGTTTTGAGGGTTGGGGTTCGGGTGAACAGTAACCCGAGGCAACTGTTCAACCCGAACTGTAGACAGCAACCATGCTGCTGCTGTCTTGGTCTGCTTGGCTCGTTTTGGGTTGTTTTTTAGGGGTCTTTGTGTGTGGCCTTGTGTGCTATGGTGGGGGAACCCTAGTACACATATAGATATGTGTATATTTGGGTTTAATCTAATAATTGTGTGAGATTTGATTGAGTTTGGAATGGAATTTAGAAGTTGTTAAATTTCAGATTTTGTCGAAATGTAGTTACACGTTTCTAATATTTTCAAGTAACATTTTGAGGAAGTAAATCTGTATTTTTAGAGATTAAATTCTCAGTTTTTAGAAACTATATATTTCAGTTTTAAAGATGAAAACCTTGAGTTCTAAAGGGATATTTTTTAGTTTCTAAAAGAGGTAAATTTCAGAGTTTTGGGAATAAAAGAACTTCAGATTTTTGGGCAAAAGATCCCATATAATTAAGAGTTTTGTGTCAATTTGAATTGCTTGAATTCCTAGTTGAATAAATTGAACTTATGGATGACTGGGAAATGAGATTTGAGAGTTGATTTTAAAGAATTTTCGTAAAGTGATTATGTTTCCATATTTGAAAGAGTCTTTTATGGTATTATGAGTTGATTAAAAGAAATGTGATTAATAAAGAATTTTGTATATTAATCTAAGTTGGGGTTTGACTTGTGAGTTAGGGTTGTGATGAGAACCCTAGAAATATTGTTGCGAATTTTGAGTTGTGAGACTCTAGAGGTTGAGTAGGACCCTAGTATGCTGGCAAATGAGATTTTGTGGAAATTGGCCAGTGGGGATTTTGTTCTTGATTCAGTAGAGTTGAGTCTGGTAGGGTACGCAAACTCTACGGGGGACTGTAATTTTTAATTGAACATAATAAACATAAGGACAGGCACTAGTTGGAGTTATGATGAAATAAGAGAAAACATGGGTAGGGGGCCTCATATGATTCGCGGTGGGAGATAATCTCAAGAATGATCGGGGTGTAATCACTTGCGGTGTGGGATGCATCTTCAAAATTATCGAGATCGATGCGACGCTAATGAGATATTCGTATGATGAGGTACCATTTGTTTTGCGGAGTGGGTTTCAATTTCTAAAATTATTGGTGTGTGAGGGAGTGTACCCAAAATCACTGTGCGGTGGGAAGTTGATTCTCAATAATTATCCGGTCATGGCACTAGATACTCACAGAATAATCTAAATCTTAAAGTAATTACCGTAGTAGGTTAGTTGCATAACGAGGGATTGAACCCTATAAAGTGGAGAGCGATAAGGGCTTGTACCGGACCTATGTAGTATGGGATGCATACAAACCGACAAGTATGCATTAGGAATCATTATGCATTTGTGTTTCTTGACTTGTTTTATACATGCTTGTTTTCTATTTTCATCTCATACACTTGACACTTGGCTAGCTTCACTTGTTGTTTTACGCTTCATTGAATGTTGTTTTATGTTCCATTTACTATTGCTATGGTAATATGCTTCACTTGTTGTTCTATGTTCTATTTATTATTGTTTTTTGCATCAGTTATTAATGTTTTATTAATATGCACCAAGTTTGTGTTTGTGAGATTTAGAAGTATCTCTATTGCTATAGTTGACGTCAGTTACATTTAACTGACGTGTCCACTTTCCAATAGACTTTTACAGGTTTTCAACTATGGGTAGCAATGACGCAAATAAAGCTTAGAGTATAAATACAAATTGAAGATTCTATTTGTTGTAAAGATTTGTAATTAATGTGATTAATTCCGCAGTGTTTTATAAGAAGAGAAGATGTAATAAAAAGTTTTAATTTTCCCCGTATTTGATGTTGTATTTATGATTGCGATTGAAGTTGATTCTGAAAATTGTGCCACTTATTTCTAATTTTATTTATTGAAAATTCGAGGCGCTACATCAGCAACTTGGACACATAATTGTGGATAATCTTAACAAACTTGTCAATAAGGAACTTGTGCGTGGAATTCCCGAAATCTAGTTTGAGAAAGATAAGCCCTGTGATTCGTGTCAGTTCGGTAAGCAAACTAAATGTTTCAACAAGCCCAAGAAAATGGTATCAACTTCTAGACCTCTTGAATTTTTGCACATGGACATTTTGGACCATCACGAACACGTAGTAATGGAGGTGCACGGTATGCTTTCGTAATTGTAGATGACTACAGTAGATTCACTTAGGTTGTTTTTTTTATCAAAAAAAAGATGACACATCATATGTTTTTCAAAAATTCTGTCGTAGAGTAGAAAATGAGAAAATCCTTACCATTGTCACCATTCGTATTGATCATGGTGGAGAATTTTAAAATGAACTCTTTACGTCGTTTTGTGATGAAAATGGAATAAATCATGAGTTCGCATGTCCTCGCACTCCCCAACAAAATTGGGATGTGGAGAAGAAAAATCGATATCTTCAAAAAATGCCCGCACCATGCTTAGAGAAATGACTTACCAAAATCTTTTTGGGCAGAAGCTGTCAATACAGCTGTTACGCATTAGAAAATATCTTGAGAAAACACCTTTTGAACGATATTATGGCAAAATTCCAAACTTGAGTTATTTTCGTGTATTTGGATGCAAAGTATTTATTTTAAATACCTTAGATAACTTGGAAAAATTTGACCGCAAAAGCGATGAAGACGTATTCTTACGATATTCTCTAAGTTGCAAAGCATGTCGTGTATTTAACAAGAGAAGACGCACTATTCAGGAATCTACTGATATTATATTTGTTGAAACTAATCCTCTCACAATAGAGATATTACATGTTATTGATGATGATGAGACATGTATTCACATTGAAAGAAACAGGTACATGCTGAAAAGAGGCCGAATGATGCCTCCCAAAACAACTCATCTCATCAAAATGAAGATCTATCACAACAAACCATCAATCAAAACACTGAAAAATCCTTGATGGACGAGATGCACACACAACAAATTGATGCCATGAAAGATAATCCCACTCCTCCATCAATACCAACTCAACCTCCTACCACTGAAAAAAACGTCCTGCTTGAAAAATTATGTCTAGTCATCCCTCAGATCTTATACGAAATGATATGTCAAACGGAGTAACTACTCGAACTCAAGCTAAAAATTTCATGTGTTTTACTGCATTCGTATCCATACTTGAACCGAAAATTGTTAAGGTCACCCTGCAAGACAACGATTAGATTGTTGCCATGCAATAAGAACTTAATCAATTTGAATGGAATCAAATATGAAGACTTGTCCCTAGACCCCTTAGTAGAACCGTTCTTGGTATGAAATGGGTGTTTAGAAATAAGTTAGGTCCCTCTACATAGCGGCAAATCCGAATCGGGTGAGGTCATGTCCCTCTACATAGCGGCATCTGAGAAAGCCCTCAGCGCCGTCCTGATCAGAGAAGCAACGGGGTGTAGAGGCCCATCTATTGCATCAGTAAAGTCCTACGGGACGCCGAGATTCGTTATGCTAAAATGGAGAAGGTGGCCTACGCCCTTGTCATTGCTGCAAGAAAGCTCTACCCATATTTTAAAGCTCATTCTATCTAAGTCCTAACAAATCAACCTCTTAAGCAAGTCCTCAACAAGCTAGAGAGCTCTGGCCAGTTGGTCAAGTGGTCCATCGAGCTTAATCAACATGACATCAGCTATAAGCCCAGGACCGCCATCAAGGGGAAAGCGCTCGCTGAGTTCATAACCGAGTGCACCATCTCAGGGACATAAAAAATCTAAGCGACTGAGCCAATATGGGAACTCTAAGTGGGCGGCTCGTCCTGTGAGGATGGAAGTGGGGCAGGCATAATATTGAACAGACCGGACAACTTCATCCTCCAATATACTCTGTGCCTCAACTTCTGAACCTTCAACAATGAAGCCGAATACGAGGCACTTATCGCCAAACTCCTAATCACCTGCAAAGCAGGGGCCAAGCTGGTCAAAGCGTTCAGTGATTCCCAACTTATGGTCATTCAGGTCTCGGGGGACTACAAGGCTCATAACACCTGAATGGTCCAGTACTTGGCACACGTCCGTCTCCTATTGGTGGATTTTGAAGAAGCCTCGGTCGTCAGGATTCCATGTGAAGAAAATATCCTGGCAGAAGCATTATTCAAGTTTGCGTCTTCCTCCTTCAAAGGTCTTTACCGCACGGTCTTGGTGGAAGTCCTCATTCAACTAAGCATCCACAAAGATGACCCCCAAGTCCCTTGTGTCGAGCAACCAATGCAACCTGCAACATGGATGGACCAGATCGTGAACTTCTTGAGAAATGGCAAACTTCCGCAAGACCATTCTGAATGTAACATCCCGAATTTCAAATATAGATAAATTCGAGATTTCACAGGATCTTTACTTCACTTCGTACAATTTTACAAGGAAAATTTAAAACTTTTTATTCACAATACATCAGAGTTCAATTACAACTTGGTTTTACACAGCGGAAGACTGAAATTTACAATAAAATATTTACAACATCTTTAGAATAAAACAACACCAGCATATCTTCTTACAACTCTCCACTTTCCTAACTCCATGAATAGTCCAGCACCTGCATGTCAATCTGTGGGCACGTCAGTTACTTAGAACTGACGAAATGTTATACACGGCTATCCTCTCTATGCCGGGAATAGTATAACGATCTCATACTTTAACAAATCAACAAAAGATTGAATGAACAAGTAAAGTGTCAAAGGTGATTATTCTAAACATAAGTGTATGTCATGCCTTAATGCCTAATGCACACATTTCTATACTAGGATGACACTAATGCACACTTGTTCGGATTCTATGCATCCCATACTACATAGGTCCGAGGGCAAGCGCCTACGTACTCCACATTGAAGGGTTCGATCCCTCGCCATGAGATTACCCAGTAATAAAACAAGTTTTAGAATTATTTCACAGATACGGATCTCAGCCTCCCTGGCTAGCCTCCCTGGCTTAAATTAACAGATCCCAGCCTCCCTGGCTATTATATCGTGATGATAATCCCGTAAATGCCCTTCTAGCCCCAGTATATACATATTCTTTGGAGTATGGTAAACATCCGTCGACTACCCTAAGTCCCGGATAAAATACAGTCCATCTCCTATGGGGCAACCACAGTCCACCAACTGGGTCTATAGCCACGGAGATCCACCGCCGACTATATAGAAGCACCCATTTACGTTTGCACAAGTTTATCACATCTTCACTTAAGTGCCTAATTATTTTTAGTTCAAGACATGAATATGTTATCACCCTAGAATCAGTTTTACCTCATACCGGATTTATTCACAAAATACGAGATCGCCCGACGGCATTATCTCAAAATCATATCAATTCTTTCTTTCAAAATTACCGGTAACCGAAGTCTTACTAATTCTTAATCATAATCTTTCATGTACAAGAAACATGGGTACACATACCCTTTTGTAATCATGTCTTAAACTTATATAATTTCATCTTTCAATTCATTCACAATTGATCACAATCTTGTCTTAACACTTATCCACAAAGTAATCATTTCATAGTCTTACCACTATTCATGATCTAGTTATTCATAATAAATAATAATTCATTCATAATTTCAAATTCATACGATGTCTAATTTCAACACGATTCAATGTCTCATCTTTGGCACTAAACATGATTTACTTATTCACAACAAAATATTTCATGATCTCAAAAGTCACATAACTCAACCATATTGCATTTCTAGAAATAAAGAGATTTCATTTCACCCTAAATCATTATTTTGTAAATTAAAAGTCATGCTCTTTACTAATACTTTTGTAGTCATTTATTTTTCTTCCTATCTCAAATCCTCGTTAAAACTTATCAATTACACAAACACAATTTTTAAGAATAAATTCTTCATTTATGTTTTATGAATACTAAAATTTACCCAAAATGAAACACTGTTGAAAGTTTTTTACCCAACTGACCCACTTTCGAAACTATTTACCAAATCATTTTAAAACCCCAAAATAAAATATAAGTTACCAGGGAGTTTTGAACCCGTGACTATTCTCAACCAAACCCAAATTTATTACGCTAACCAGTAAGTCTATGTGTAATCTCTGTTTAAAAAGGCACAAATGTTCTTTTGTTCAACTATCCACAAAGTGTGTCTTTTTCCATAAAATGTGTTCATTCCAAAAGATCAATTCTTTCACAATTTTAGAAATAATCCTTTCCATGATAGTAACTAATAAAAAGATAGTAATTAATAAAATTTACAATTATTTTAAAAATACTATTTTTCACTTATTTAAAGAAATTCCTTTTTCTCATCTTTTGCAAAACTTAGACTTTTCTTTAGGAACTAAATCCTACAAAAGAAATGAAAACTAGTATCCATGTCTATTTGATTAAAATCTCAATTTGACATAAATTATATTTTATAAAATAAAAATTGCTCTTTCACACAATAGTTCCCATTCTTTTAAAAATAGAACCTACTCATGTCGACATATTATAAACTAATCGAAATTTCATTTTTATTTTATTATAAAATCTAATATGGTCAATAATAAAATTTTACAATTTACCAACATGGTTTATACAAGAATTTGTCACATTAAGACTACTTTCGTATCTATTATGATAGCATGATTCCCATTTGTAAATTTCACATCAAAGTTATTCTCATATATTAACACTATTGTAACCACAAAGCTAATCAAACATACTAACATGGTTCACAACAATCAAGTAATTCTCTTTCTTTAGTTAGCATGGTATACTTCCTTTTTTTTTTTCTACTTAATCACATCAATTACAACATCACTTTAAACTAACATAAATTTTATCTATTCATAACAAGATTCTTCACAAAACATTTTTGCAAAAGAATGTATTCCCGATATTTTTCATACACTCAATTATATCCTCATTCATGCATACTAATTCATGACAATAACTTATTTTGTTATTCTTTCATGATTCTAGAGCATAAACTAAACAACATTTTTCAACAAATTTCCCATACACAAAAAAAAAAAATACACTTTTAACATGCATAACATTTTACAAGTATTTTAACATAATTTATGGCATTAGCTCTTTAGTCAAAATTTTCTATTATTTGTTTAATCATAACAATATTGTTATCATTCATAGCATGTAACATTAACATGAAATTTTAACTACACATCAAAACAAAAATATCACTAGCATGCATAATTCTAAATTAGAAAGCATGAGAACCCACCTTTTGTTTGAAGGTTGAAAACTACAAATGAATGGCTCCTTCTTGCTCCTAGCAACTCCTAGTCCTCTTCTCCTCCTAGCAAATGCTCCAAGCAAGAGATCCTCCAAGCACAATAACTCTCTTTCTTTTTCTTACACTCTTTTCTTTCTCTTTTCTTTCTCTTGTTTATTTTATTTTTGGTGTGAAAAAGAATGAGAAATGGGTTGTTATTTATAGGACAATGCTAGGGACTATATTGCAAAATCTCCCACCTAATAACTTCTCATTTTAATTCTCTTTTTAATTCTCACCTCTTCATATTTTTAACTCCTAAAGCTCCCAACCTCTCATCTCCCCACTCTCCATGAACTTAACCACTCCATTAATCCCCTCCCCTAGCCCACAAAATGGTCCAAATACATTTGTGTGTGCATGCATACATGCACAAACAAATATGAACACATTTCTATAACTCAAAAATGTGTACTAATATTGTAACTTGTCATGTATAACTTAATTTGTGATTTTAATAATGGGCTTGCTACATGGGCTCATTTCTAATTAATTAGTTTGATTATCTAGTGGGCTTGCTACATGGGCTCATTTCTAATTAATTAGTTTGATTATCTAGTGGGCTTGCTACATGGGCTCATTTTATTCAACTAATTTAATTATCCTAGTGGCTCTCTTTTTAATTAGTCTATTGGGCTAGAATTTAACTTTAAGTCCATGGATCAAAAGAAAGGCTAAATAAAACTAATGCATGCTAAAAATAGTAAAATGAGAGTAGCAAAATGAGAATAAAAATTTGCACGTGCACCATACGTGCAAAAATTGAAAAATGCATTTTAATCAAAACAAGGGGAAAATAAATAATTTAAACCTATAGAAAATATTATACATAGTGGTGGAAACACGTGCATCAAAACACGTAAAAAGCACGTAAATCCTAGGGATTGAAATATTATATTTTAGTTGACTGAAATTAATACGAAAAATGTATAAATAGTACGAATCCAAAATATGTAGTGAAACACATTACAAAATATACGTGCGTAACATCCAGGGGCAAAATTGTAATTTCCAATTTTGCGGGGTGTTACACTGAAACCAGAAATATCAGAGCCAGGGCCGAGAGATTCGTACTCATCGGTGATGTTTTATTAAAACAGTCGTACACGAAGGTCGATGGCCGACCGTACCTTTGGTGCCTGACCGCAGAAGAAGCAGAGTACGCACTAAAAGAAATGCATGAGGGTGTCGGCAGTTTTCACATGGGTAGCAGGTCGCTCACGAGAAAGGTACTCAACCACGGGTACTCCTGGCCGAAAATTCTATAAGATGCTCAGGATCTCGTCAAAAAATGTGGCCCATGTCAAAGGATCTCTACAGTCAAACACACCCCCAGGTTGAGCTCAAGTCGCTTGCAAGTCCAGCCCTCTTTGCTATGTGAGGAATGGATTTTGTCGGTCTGTTCCCTAAAGCAACGGGTCAAATGCGATTTCTAATCATAGATACCGATTATTTTACAAAGCAGAACCCTTGGCCCCGTGAGCATCAGGCCCAGCAATTCTTTTGGAAATATATCATCTACCAATTTGGGATCCCTCGAGTTCTCGTCACCGAGAATGGTACCCAATTCGCTGGCAAAGGTTTCCGCAAGTTCTGCGAGGACCTGGGAATTCATAAAAGGTTCTCTTCAATTTTGCATCCTCAGTAGAATGGCCAAGCCGAGAATGCCAACTGCCAGATCCTCGACGGTCTCAAGAAGCAATTAGACAAATCCCCCAAAGGGCTATGGGTCAATGAGCTACCCAGTGTGTTGTGGTCCATCCGAACGACCAAGAGGATTCCGACGGGCGAGTCACCTTTCAATCTAACCTTCAGAACCGAAGCTTTCATTCCTCTAGAGGTCGGATTACCTTCACCTCGGATTTTGAGTTTCGATGAGGACTCAAACTCAAATGCCCTCAGGGCCAACCTAGACCTACTCGATGAAGTCCGGAAAAGGTGAATCATGTAGAGGAATGTGTACCAACAACGAGTAGAGCGCTTCTATAACAAGAAGGTCTGACCAGCCAACATCAAAGAGGGTGATCTAGTGCTACGAAGACTCGACATCTCCGAACCAAGTAAAAAAGAAAAAGTTGGCTCCCAACTCGGAGGGCCCATATAGGATCTCCAAAGTGGTCTGCCCGGGGACTTACCAACTTGAAGACCCGAGGGTAATCAACATTTTTCCACTAATCCCTACCTTTACTTCCTCAGTCGCTGACTAGATCGTCGGAGGTCATGTTGCCGGAAATACTCCCGGTGTCTCAGGCTTTTTTGCAGATACTCGGCGGCCAGCGGCAGTCATCAGATCCACCAAAATCCATAAATATTAGCCTCACATCAAGGGTCAGGTCTATGGCTGAGATCCACTTTTCCTGTCCTTCCAAAGAACTCATTATCTGTTGCTCCCACACCTGAAAAACAGCAGCATCAGTTCTCACCTCTATCTTTTTGCTTTTGTAATAGTTCTCACCTCTATCTTTTTGCTTTTGTAATTCTATATGTACATGGCTGAATGCCTCAATAAAGATATCATCATTTTAATTTTCCAAATATATCTGAATCTAACAGTAATGGCATCGATGTTATTGGATTTTGTAGCTAGACCCCTGAACTTATACTTTCCGCAAATTAGGAACTGCGCTGAAATTGCCCAATGGGCGTAAAAGATCCTATATAGTCAAAACTACGCAAACCACAGTGTGAAACTTATATTTTTCAGTACTTAATTTCAGTTCTCAAGTAAGTTATTGGGTGGACATCTATTTTAGAATGGGCTTTCATTTATGGTCTCCATGCTCTGAAACTGCTATGAAATAGAGATCACATGATGTATTGTGGAGTAGAAGTACATAGGATTATTTTATAAATTTCAAGATTTTGGCAGGAGCCGCTGGACACTTCATACATACATTAACTTGTCAATGGTGGTATCACAAGCATCTCCGAAGAGACCGAGGTGTGAGAAACTGTAGTTGAAATTGCTATGATACACCATAAAGCAAATCATCTGACAAAACTGAAGGCACCTAAAACTTACATCAGACACAAGGAGATACTACATGGTTTCAAGAACTGAGAATCTACACTTCAAACTTGACAGATTATTACTAGCTAGGTGACAGTAAATAGGGCACCCAGCATTCAATTTTCAGGCATGAGGAGTACTGTTATTCAATCATGTAGTTTGCGAATTGCCCTCAGCTAGTTCGATTTTTGTATTTACCTATGTGGCTATTGTTTAACAAACAACGATCTTTAACGTGGATTGATAACATCAATAAGTTCTATCAATTACAATTTAACTATAGTGTCTAGTCTGTAACCAGGTTTAAGTCACATCTCAAGTTGTGATTTGCCTGCCCTCAACTAGTTCGATTTGTATTTACCTATTGTGGCTATTGTTTAACAAACACGATCTTTAACGTGGTTTGATGACATCAATAAGTTGTATCAGTTACAATTTAACTATAGTGCTCTGGTCTGTAATCAGGTTTAAGTCAATATCTCAAGTCCATTGACAAGTCACAAGTCTCAGTTCATATTATATTTGGAAAATGCAGAGAAACAAATGGTTTACGGCATGTGGAATGCTTGTTATCATGCAAGTAATTATTGTCTTAATGTATGCTGTATGGTGATTGTGTTCAACCATAGTGACTTTGATTATTTGGTTATAAGTTCGACTACTCTATGTAAATCATGCCACCTATTTGATCCCCTCAAAAATCGGGCAGATCAATCAGGGGGCACAATTTTTGAAGAGATCCAAAGGGTTTTTCCGGGCTTTCACAGAAACTGGATGCATGCCTAAATTTGCAAAAAAAAAATCTTTCCTGCCATGTCAGATTTGTAAATAAAAATACAAATCTTACATGGCAGGAAAGAAAATTTATGCAAATTTGGGCATACAGTTTCTGTATTTAGTTTTTGTTGACATAACCCGTAGTTTGGAATAAGCTTTGGAACTTAATAAAGAAAACCTTTTTCTGATTTCTGAAGTATATATTGATCTTTGAATTTTCTGAACTATTGATCTAATGAGATCTCATAGTCTTTATTGCTGATTGCAACTGAATGATGAGATCAGTTAATCGCCTTAATTTAAAAAATTGAGACAATTATTAGTGATATGGCTAAAAATAGAACTAAATCAGGACCGTTCAAATCGGGCACGAATCTTAAAGCTTTCAGGGGTAAAACGGTAATTTCACCTACAAACGGGTCCGAAATGGGAACTGGGCCTCTTCTTCAAAGCCCAATAACCCATAAACGAATCTGTCACATTAGATACGGGTACCAACCCATTACAAACCGGTTCAGAAGGATAAAGAGGAAATCAGATTTGTGATTATCCCTAAGAGGCGGTTTTAACCACTTCTATCCATCCACACCGGAAAGTAAAGATTTGTTCATATCTCGAAACGGATCCCTAAGACGGCTATAAATACCCCTCTCCCCCTACCGTTACAAGGTAATGAATTTTTGCCTACCTAAAGATCTTTCTTAATCTTCCTGGTTATTGACAAGAGCATCGGAGGGTTCGTCGTCGAGATCCATCCCGGTGTATCGAACTTTGTGCAGGTTCGTGGCAGTGGCAAGGAACGAGTCAATACATAGGCGAAATCAACAGGTTCGCTTTACTGTTTTCCTCAAAGAACTTACAAATTCGTCTGTTTGCTCCCACACCCGAAAGCAGCAGCAACAGATTGGTACCGTCTGTGAAAAACAAAAGCAGCAATCCAGTACTCTCCCATCAGCCAAACTAGCTCCGAGCCATGCCTCCCAAGAAGGGGAAGACCACGGTCACTAACCGCAAAGAAACTCACGCACCTTCTCCTCTTCCAGTACTTGAGGTTCCCCCTCAACCCACACACCAAGTCCAGCAGCCTGGACAACCTCTCCATCAACCCGTCCAACAACCGCAGCCTGGACGGCCTCTTCCTCAACAACAACAGTCCCAACCGGCTCCTCAAGGGCCACAAGAGGCTCCCGCATGACCCTCCCGCCGAAGTCGGCAAGTACAACCTCTTCACCGTGACCATGTATCAATACACAACCCCTTGTCAGACTCCATGGCCTCGTACAGTCCCCCTACGCCGAAGGATCTCCGGAACATCATCATCAACAGGCAGTTTAGAGAAGACCTCTAGACCCGCTTAGACGAGAGGCGGATCCATGACGGGATACCCTGCCAAGAACATCAAAGGGGCCCAACAATCTGGTCCCCTAGAGCCCGATCACCCCGCAGGCCCGATTGCAGATGGTCTAACTCTCCTAGAAGGCAGAGGGAGTCGCCCCAGCATCTTCAAAGGAGAAACTGCTCTCTAGTCGGCCGACCCGCCCCTCGCGACCACCGGGAGCAGGAGGACCCCATTCATGAGGGCAGAGTTCCAACAATCCAGGAAGCAGTCCTGAGGGCCCTCAATGTTGCCCCCGACCACGGTCAGCGAGCGCCCAGTCCTCAACCTGCCCGGGACCATAGGCGCCGTACGCCCAGTCCTCAACCTGCCCAGAGCTATTCTCATCGCACTCCTAGTCCCCTTCCTCGCGAGGACGAATCTTGGGCCTCAGCAAGGTATGATCGGATGGAAGATTTGGTCTACCACCGTCTCCACGAGATAGAGAGGTGCCTTGGCCGACTGGACAGAGAGGATGAGCAACGGGCAAGGAATTTCTGCCCCAGCAGACCCCCATTCTCTCGGACTATAATGGAGGCACCGGTCCCGGATAACTTCAAGCCTCCTCATTTTGAATCATACAACGGGGAGTCCAACCCCGCTGACCACATTGAGAGTTTTAAAACTCTCAAGATGATACATTAGGCGTCAGACGCCCTTCTCTGGAAGACTTTTCCAGCCACTCTGAAGGGGCCTGCAAGGGAATGGTACTCCCGTCTAGCCCCGGCCTCCACCTTCTCCTTCGATCAGCTCGAAAGCCTCTTCCTGACTCACTTAGTGAGCACCCGCCGAGCGGAAAAAACGAGCACCTCCCTACTATTGCTTCACCAAAGGAAGGGCGAGCGGCTGAGAGACTATGTCAAACGTTTCACCGCAGAGGCCAGATCCATCGCCTCCCTGGACCAGTCCGTTGCCTCCTCCGCCTTCCAATCCAATGTTGCTAACGAAAGCCTCCGAGGATCCCTCGCCAAGAAGCCCCCTCGGGATTTCTCAGAACTCCTGCTTAGGAGTGATAAATACATCCGAGTGGAAGAAGCCCTCTCCCGCCCTGCTTTTGAAGGACCTTCCTCTGGAAACAAATGGAAGGGCACTAAAGAAGGAGCTAAGAAGCTCCAGAAGAACAATGGAGGTCAGCGTCGCCCTCCTCCTCGCTTTGAGAAGTTCACTCCGCTCAACGCGAGTGTCTCAGCCATCCTGATGGAGGTTAGGAAAGAGGGTCTTCATCTGCCCCCTCCAAAGATGAACACCCTGGGGAAGAAGAGGAACTGGGACAAGTGGTGCCGCTTCCACAGGGACCACAGCCACGACACAGATGACTGTTGGGCCCTGAAGGACGAGATCGAGGCCCTCATTCAGAGAAGGGAGCTCTCTAGGTTCGTGAGGAAGGATAGGGCTGATCCTCTTCCACCACCCAGGGGGTTAATAAGCGACCCGGGCGGCACACGGAGACCTCAGACTCCGAACCAGAGGCCATCCTGCATCTCATCCACGGAGGCCCAATGGGGGAGATTCCAACTCCTCCCGAAAAGCCTTCGTCCGGGAAGTAAACTATGTATAGAACCGTCCTCTCCCCAGGGGCCTAGGGGTCCCGGTCACTTTTCCAGATAGAGACCTAGAGGGCGTCCGAACCCCCCATTGCGATGCGTTGGTCATAAACCTCCACATGGTCAACTTTGACGTGCACCGGATCCTAGTAGACAACGGCAGTTCGATCAACATTCTCTTTCTGGAGGCCTTCTAGGGGCTCAAGTTATCCAGGGATCAGCTCAAGCCCGCCGGCTACACTCTGCAATCTCGACATAACCGCTGGCAAAACTCCTACCACCCGAACTGAGCCAATGGAATTCATGGTGGTAGATGTGAAAGCCGCCTACAACGTCATCCTAAGCTGACCAGGCCTAGCTGCTCTGTAGGCCATACCCTTGGCTTACCACATGAAGATGAAATTCCCCACCATAGCAAGCGTGGGAGAAGTCAGAGGAAGCCAGGAGGCAACCCACAAGTGCTACATGACCTCAGTGGGAGGACCTGTCCTCTCCCTCGAAGCTCTTGAACTCCCCCAAGGGAGTAGCCCACCTATATCGGAGTCAGTCGATGAGTTGGAAGAGGTGGCCTTTTCAGAAGGAGATCCAACCTGCAAATTTCTGATTAGCAAAGTCCTTCCTCCTTCCGTTCGCTCCGACATTATCCAGTGCCTAAGGGGAAATCGAGTCCTCTTCACCTGGACTGCAACTGACATGTCGGGGATCTCCGAGGAGCTCCTAATGCATCACCGTGTCGCCTCGGGGGCCAGACCCGTTCAGCAGAAGCAACACAAATTTGCCCCCGAGCGCCAGCAAGCTATCAAGGAGGAGGTTCAGAAACTCCTTAGGGCTCGGTTCATACAGGAGGTCAACTATCCGGAGTGGCTCTCCATTGTCGTGATGGTCAAGAAGACCAACGGGAGCTGGAGGATCTGTATCAACTTCACGGACCTAAACAAAGCATGCCCCAAAGATCCGTTCCCTCTCCTGAGCATCGACGCCCTGATTGATGCAACCTCGGGCCATGAACTCTTAAGCTTCATGGATGCATTCTCTGGGTACAATCAGATAAGAATGTTCCCTTCTGACATCCTGAAGACCTCCTTCATCACCGATCAGGGCCTGTATTGCTACCAGGTCATGCCCTTTCGGGCTTAATAACGCTAGCACCACCTACCAATGCCTTGTCAACAAGATCTTCAAGGAGCAGATTGGGCAGAACATGGAAGTCTATGTGAACGACATGTTGGTGAAGAGCGTCAACAGATCAGGTCATGTCTCCGATGTCCAAGAAGCTTTTGACGTATTGAGGAGACACAATATGAGATTGAACCCGAACAAGTGCGCGTTCAGAGTCTCATCCGGCAAGTTCTTGGGATTCATGGTCAGCCAAAGGGGCATAGAGGCCAACCCCGAGAAGATCCAGGTCATACTCAACATGGCTCCCCCTCCAATGTTAAAGATGTGCAGAGACTCACCGGGCGCCTTGCGGCGATAGGGTGTTTCCTCTCCAAATCCAGGGAAAAATGCCTCCCGTTCTTCAAGGCCCTCAGGGGGGGCTAAAGGCTTTGAATGGGGGCAACAGCAACAAGAGTCCTTTGACCAACTCAAGGCGTAATTAGTCATCCCCCCACTCTTGAGAAAGCCAAGGCCCGGGGAAGTCCTCTACCTATACCTCGCCGCTTCGGAGCAGACCCTCAGCATTGTTTTAGTAAGAGAAGAAGGCAAGACGCAGAGGCCTATTTACTACGTGAGTAAAGTCCTTAGGGACGCTGAACTCCGTTACCCAAAGCTAGAGAAGATGGCCTATGCCTTGGTCATGGCGGCCCGAAAGCTCTGCCCCTATTTCTAGTCTCACTCGGTGGTCTTTCTTCCCGACCAGCCCCTCAAATAAGTTCTCCACATGCCCGAGAGCTCTGGGCGCCTTATGAAGAGGTCCATCGAGCTAAGCCAACAGATGACTTCATCCTCTAATACTCACTCCGCATCAACTTTAGGGCATCCAACAACGAGGCCGAGTATGAAGCCTTTATAGCAGGCCTGTGCATGGCTCGTAAGGCAGGGCAAGGCATGTCAAGATATTTAGCGACTCGCAGCTGGTGGTGAACCAGGTATCAAGGAAATACGAAGCGCGAGACGGTCGCATGGCCAAGTACTTGGCCAAGGTCAAAGAGCTGATGGCCTCTTTTGAGGATGCACAACTCCAGCGAATCCCCAGAGAAGAGAATGCGTAGGCGGACGCCCTCTCAAAGCTAGCTTCCTCCTCCCTCCAAGGGCTCGAACAAACTTTCTTAATAGAAGTTCTACTGAAGCCCAGCATCGAGGAAGAAGGCCTCGAGCCGATGGAGGCGCTGCCCTTACAACTCGGGGAGATTTGGATGAAGCCTCTGCTCGGGTTCCTCAGAGATGGGATCCTTCCCTTAGATCCTAAAAAGGCCAGAAAGATCCGAACCACAGCCAAGCAGTACACCCTCATCGAGAGAGTCTTGTACAAACGCTCCTACACCCAAGTTAACGGCAGGCCTTACTTGAGGTGTCTCTCCCCCGACAAAACCCAGTATGCTTTGAAGGAAGTACACAAAGGGATATCTGGCGCTCACGTGGGAGCAAGGTCCCTCGCCCACAAAGTCTTAAACTATGGATATTTCTGGCCTACTCTCCTTCGCAATGCCGAACAACACGTTCGTCAATGCGGCCCTTGCCAAAAATTCTCAATAATTCGTTGCCTACCGCAAGCCCAGCTCTCCTCTCTATCTAGTCCGACCTCCTTTGCAATGTGGAGAATGGACTTGCTCGGGCCGTTCCCTCAAGCACCGGGCCAGCTAAAGTTCCTTGTTGTAGCGATCGACTATTTCTCTAAATGGGTCGAACTCGATCCCCTAGCAATGATCACGGAGAATAGGGTGCAGCGCTTCTTTTGGGAAAACATTGTCTGCAGATTCAGCATGCCCTGCATCTTGATAACGAACAATGGAACTCAGTTCACGGGGGCAGCCTTTCGCACCTTTTGCACAGACCTTGGCATTCAGCAATGATTCTCCTCGGTCTCTCACCCCCAGTCCAACGGTCAGGCAGAGAACGCCAATCGGCAAATTCTATCCGGCCTGAAAAAGAGACTGGGCAGGCGACTAAGGGGTTATGGGTAGAGCATCTCCTCAATGTGCTCTGGAGCTATCGCACTACGAAGAGGACCCCCATGGGAGAATCGCCCTTCAACCTCACTTACGGCTCCGAAGCCGTTATCCTTAGAGGTGGGTCTACCTTCCCCCAGCTTGATTGCTTACAATGAAGAGCAAAATGCGATCGAGCTTCGCAGTAACTTGGACCTCATCGATGAAATCCGTGAGAGATCCTCCATTCGGCAAGAAATCTATCGGCGTAGGATAGAGCAATCCTAGAACCGGAGAGCCTGCCCTACTAATCTCAAAGAAGGAGATCTGTTGCTCAGGAAGCTGTCTATTTCTTTCCCCAGCAAGAAAGGCAAATTAGCACCCAATTGGGAAGGACCATATAGGATCTCCAAAGTTGTCCGCCCGGGTGCTTTTCAACTTGAAGATCCGGGGGGCAAGAGGGTGCCGAGGACGTGGAACGCAGAGCACTTGTTGAAGTACCAAGAGGGTGTTTAAACACCGCTCCAAGCAACTTCTCCAAGAGAGTTCTACTTAAAGCATGTTAAAGTTTGTCTCTTTTTCTTTATCAAGTGTAATAATGGCTTGCAACTTAGAAGAAGCCGCTTAATTGTTTTCAATAAAAATGATCTACCCCCTGGAAAAATTCTCTATTCTTAGCATTCTTGTCGTACTGCTTTTGGGCTTCCAAAAAGTCATTAAAGCAACAAGTTCGAAGTCCAACACTTGGTTCGATGCAACTTTTGCTACTCGCGAACGAGCGAGTACGAAGTAGCTCACCATTCGGAATTGCTCCTACAACTGTTGATACTCTCTTAACAACAAGTTCGGAGTCTAACACTTGGTCCAATGCAACTTTTGCTACTTGCAAATGTGCGAGTACAGAGTAGCTCACCATTCGGAATTACTCCTACAACTGTTGATTTTCTCTTAACAACAAGTTCAGAGTCAAACACTTGGTTCGATGCAAATTTTTCTACTTGCGAACGAGCGAGTACAAAGTAGCTTACCATTCGAAATTTCTCCTACAACTGTTGATACTCTCTTAACAAGAAGTTCGGAGTCCAACACTTGTTCGATGCAGTTTTTTCTACTGGAAAACAAGCGAGTACAAAGTAGCTCATCATTCGGAATTGCTCCCACAACTATTTATACTCTTGCAAGCATTAACGGAACACAAATTCTCACAAGAAGTTTGAGAAATGGGTATAATAATCAAAATTTGAGGTACAAGTCTAATTCTAGACAAAAACTCACATCATTACATCAAAAGGCAAGACTCATACAAGTAGCTACAAGATTACAAAATTTTGCCCTAACCCCTCCTAGGGAGAGGGTTGCTTCTATTAAGCGACACGCGAGGGCAACGAGTGCTCAGTTGCTGATGCCCCGCCTCCGCGGACATTCCTAGCCTAGCAAGACGAGTCGCGTCATCAGTACCTAATCTAACAGTGGCCCCAACATATGCTCCGCTCGACGAACCGGCCATGCTACTTTGCACATCCCCGGGATTTCATAGTATGGGGGGCGAACGAAGTGCTAGCTCATGGAACGACCTCCCCTGAGCATACTCACCCCGAGGACAGGAGGTGCTCCTAACGTTGCTTCCTTCGGACAACCGTCGCAAACGAGCATTCTTCGCCTCTAGCTCGACAACCCGCTCTTTAAGCAAGTCATTTGTTACTATAATCTTTAGGCAAGGCAGTCGGCTCGAACCAGCCTCGCACGAGGCATCAGAGAGAGCCCTTCGGAGATAGGCCGCCTCCACACTTTTCTCGAGCACCACATTCTTCAATCCGTCTCTCTCAGACCTCGCCTCGAATAGAGCGTGACGAAGAAACTTGAGCCGGAGACTCTGGTTGGCCTCCATCGAAGGGCAAGACTCCTTGCCCTCGAGAGGAACTTCGCGAAGCCTCTCTTCGAGGTGGCTCATCTCGATGTCTCAACGAGCTAAGGTCAGACTCAAATGGCCTAACTCTCGCTCCGCTTTATAAAGCAGCTCCCGAGAATGAGAAAGGCCTAACTACGTAATGCCGAGCCTATGATGGAGAACGGATAAATCGCCAACCTGAGTGAACCAATAAAAAAAATGATGTCAAATGCCCGAAGTGTGAGAGGAGCTACAAGATAGTTCTAATCTTCTTTGGGCCCTACATCGCAACACTTGCGTTCAAGAAAATTCATTTCATTGACAAAAGAGTACAAAAATGGTGGCCAGTCCGCTATAGGGCAGTATAAAAATAAAATGTCAAAAATCACAGACGAAGAACGAATATACTCAGAGTCAAGGGGCCACCTTGGGGGACTGCTCCGAGATCACCCTCGGCACCTCCACGAGCACTGTCTGCGGATTCGCCACCACAGCATCCCCTTCGTCTTCTTCTTCTTCCTCTTTGTTCTCTTCTCCTCCTCCTTCGACTTCTGCTGCCCCCCCCCCACCTTCTCGCCTTCGACGGGGTCATACAAGCTATACCCCGAGCTGTCTGTTGTAGATCTCAGCTATCTAAATAAACAGATGAACTGGACACAAATTAAAACCTCGCAAGTGTACGAATCGTTTATAGAAGCGTAGTGAAAAGCAAGGGTCGATTCCACAGAGATTGTAGTAACTAACTCACTAATCAATAAAACAGAAACACAATTCATAAAGTTTTGTTCTAAAAGTCTATTTGAATGGAAATGAAAAGATAAAAATCTAGATCAAGTAGAATCACAATTTGAATCTCAAATATCTATTAAAGTAGTTGGGCACGATCTCCACCTATAGTCAATAATGCTAAATTACTTTCTACACTGCTCTAATCACTCATGTTTGTTCCTTTAAGGGCATGGTATCTACTCCTTAAAGTTAAGATTTTCCTAGGCCAAGAATTAGGCATGGTATCTACTCTAATTCGTTTCTTTCTTTAAGTATTTAGCATGGTATCTACTAAGTTGCACTTGAAGAAAGCATAGGAACGATGGAAATAACAAACACTCAAAGTTCTAGAAGTTGGTATCAAATCTAGATCCTTCAAGTTGATTAAACCAAGAACCTAAAAGATTCCTATGTTACAAGCATGAGCACAAGATATGGGTCATCTCTATACTCATATAACAGAGTCAATTTTATAATAAGCTAACTTGATAATATCAGGTTCTTCAGATCAGTCGACTGTTGCTAACTCTCAGTCGACTAATTCTACAAACTTTCTAACAAATGTTGATATTATAATTTTGATCAAGATACCCAGATTTAATCAATAAGTGAATAAAGTAGTGTTTTAGAAGATTATAAACATTACATGACTACGGTTTTAATCAGCCCAACAATGAAATTAGTTGCACATAATACAACTTTTATTAAATAAACATTTAGAGTTCATGATTTTAACAATAAAAACAAAAACTAGAAAGAAGAAGAAGTAACACTGATTATTATGATATTCAGCCTTGAAGTCGACTTGAACTGCCTCTCAGTCAACTTGATCTTGTCCTTCAGTGCACTTGATCTCCTTCCTTGTTTGATGCTGATAGATCAATGCTTGCTGGTCGATGTTTGATGATAAATATCCTCTCTGGTGTATGGTTCCCCCTTCTTCTTATAATTTCTCTTGCCCTTATCTGCAGATCTTAAACTCCAGATTCTTATCTCTTCACGCGTCTGATATGGATTGAGTCGATCTTCTTACTCGCCAAACCCCGGGTTTTTAACTTTGATTGTTGGGAAGTTGTTATTTGCAGTCATCCCATATCTGTTTCCTGGATTTTGGCAGCTCACTTGGATTTGGATTTGGATGAGGATGAATCTTCAACTGTTCTTATCTTTTAACTCCCGCTGAATGCTAGTCGACTGGTTTTAGAATCAGTCGACTGTATCGTGAATTCTGGAAATTCAAATCCAGTTAGTCAAGTCGACTGTCTTTTGGAGTAAGTCGACTGTATTACGCAGCTTTAGAAACTCAACCTCCTATGTTCAGTCGACTGTCATTGAAGGACCAGTCGACTTGTGTTCTGCAGCAATTGTTTTGATGTAAAATTTAAGTTCTTCATCCAGTGTATCATCCTCCAGTGCTGGATTAATCTTGAATCTGCCTCGGTTAGTTGTTTTAGGCTGTTTCCTATGAAAAAGAGAAAAGAAGAGTAAATTACCACATATAGAGAATTTAATTGTCTAATTGCATTCAGATTATTACTCCAAAATGTGAATATATTGGATTTATCACTGTCGAAGCCAGGGATGCGAGCCTCTACGTGCTAGAGAGCTCGGGCGTAGGACTCCTCCATATTTGTGTGCATGTGGGCTTTCGCCTCGGCCTGGATCTCCTTCGCCGCCACAGCCCCCGCTGCCTCCCTCTCCTTCCGCATTTCCTCGGAGGCCTTCATGGCTTTCTCCTTCTCCAATTTGGCCTTTGCCTTCTCCTCGTCCGCTCTCGCCGCTTCCATAGTGGTACACTCGTTCGCCTTAGCCAAGGCCGCCTCGAGAAGGCCAATCTGAACAGCTCGAGACTCCGAGAGATGCTGCTCCGCCTTGTACAACTTCATTTCCTTAGCTCTCTCAGCCCGGTCCTTGTCGCATGGCGCCTTGAGCTCCTTCTCCTGCTCGGCGAACTGCTCTATGAGGTGGCTGAAGTGGCACATAATCTGAAATTTGAAAGTAGAGAAGACTTGAGTGTCAAATGTGACAAACTTTGAAATTCTGAAAACCCAACAAATACACTTACCGACATCATTGTCCTGACGATCTCAAGTGCATCATCACCCACGGTCCCCGCCTTCAAAGCCGCTCGATCCTTCGAGGTCGGCAGGTGACGCAGAGCCTGCATACTCATGGCGACATCTCCAAGGAAGCCATCATGCTTCATCACCTGCCAGTCGGGGATGAAGAGCTTCTTGTAATCCTCGGTGAGAATAGCTTCTGCCTCATCGGTAAGAGGTGGCGCTTCAAGCGCTAGTGCAGCTCCGATGGAGAAGGCCTCGGCAGAAGGGTCGGAAGGTGTGGACTGGGGAAGGACCGCCTGAGGAGCGGATGGAGAGGAGGTCAAGTCCACCATTGGGGCCACCGCTGACGGAACCTTAGTAGCTCAGCTGGACGTAGGTCCCGTCATCGTCCTCTTTCTCTTCTTGTTGTTGGAGCCCTTTCCGGCACCCCGCCTCGCTTAAGCAACATAGCTTGGAAATCCATACCCGGGGCCTCTGAGAAAGCGAAAACCAAAAGAGTTAGCGCTAGAAGAAAGAAAAATTGGGAATAAAAGAAGAAAAAATAAACGAAGCATACTAGGGTCGATCGGACTGAGACCCCCACCGAAGAGAACCCCCTCAGTTATATCCTTCCAACTCAGGGTCGGACGGCTGAGGAGCTTCGTTACGACCTCTTCTTCCTCCAGAGTCAGCACAGGCTCGGCCTTCGCCCACCTCGGAACGTCTTCCCTCCACCTCATCGGGAAACCCCACGGTTGGGGACCTCGGATTAGAAAATACTTCTCTTTCCAATGTTTGATGGAGTCCGGATTCTCAATTAGCTTGACGCCCTTCCGCAGTGATAAGTAATACCGGTACTCCATCTTGCTCATACGGTTGATCCGATATAGACTGCGGAGCAAGACGAGCCGAGGTTCGACCCCCACCGCCTGGCATTGGAGGATAAAACCGATGACATGCTGCCACATGTTTGGCATTTATTGGACCGGACTCAGTCCGTACCACTGCAGCACCTCGGTCACGAAGGGTGGTAGGGGCAGCCGAAGACTGGCATTCAGTGCGTCATACGGGAAGGCGCATGTATCAGGCGAAGTCGCTAAACACGCTCAGAATCCTAGACTGGGGAGGAGCAGGGTATACTCTTTTAGTATCATGAACCCCTTCCTAATACGCTACAGATCCCCCTTAGTCAGAACCGAGGGGATATCGTCAACCTCGGAATGCTCCCTCGGTTTATTCTCCACTTATGAGGCCGACCTCCTGTACACCACCTTAGCCAGAAGGTCGTCGGAATAATACCTCACCTTACTGAGGCTTGATAGTGTGGACGGCAGCCTGCCTAACTCACCCGCTCTTTTCACGCCCTCCTCTACCATCTCCATAATCGCCGACCCTGACACTTTCTTCCCCTTGTCCACCACCGATGAGACTACTAATGGTCGATCACTCTCTTGGTCCGAGGTAGAGGTCTCACTCCCCGACGACTCTCTAGACATCTTGAAAGATATATAAAATAAATTAAGTATATATTTATCTTGAAGTGACAGCTACAGTCGGAATAGTTTGTCGGAGAATTGAGCGCTTGGCCGGGACTGCTAGCAGAGCCACCCAAGAGCAAAAATAGATTCTCAGAGTGAAAAGTGAAGAATGAGAAAGTGGTGAAGGGGGAGAAGTCTTATAGTTAAAAAGAGGCTCGCGTGGGCCTCCAAGCATTTTGGGCCCCCATGGAAGCCCATCAAAAGGCTAAACGACAGAATCTGTAAGGACGGGGCCACAAAGCAGCGCGTTGACCTATCAGACTGACTCACGATTCGTGCCATATCTTCATCAAGCAGCTCAGATCATGCCACGTACTTCGGATCCGAAATCCGAGCTACCGAGCTACCAAGCTGCGAATTGGCAAAAACTATCGCCTCACAATTTGTGCCAAATCTTCATCAAGCGGCTCAGATCATGCCACGTACTTCGGATCCGAAATTAGAGCTACTGAGCTACCGAGCTGCGAATTGGCAAAAACTACCGCCTCACGATTTGTGCCAGATCTTCATCAAGCAGCTCAGATCATGCCACGTACTTCGGATCCTCAATCCGAGCTACCGAGCTACCGAGCTACCAATGGGGAAAAACTATCCCTCGTGATTCGTTCTTGATCATGATCAACCATCCAGATTGTGCTACGTAGCTCAGATCTGAAATCCGAGCTACCGAGCTGCCAATGCGGGAAAAAACTAATCCCTCGTGATTCGTGCCTGATCATGATCAACTGTCCAGATTGTGCCACATAAATCCGAGCTACCGAGCTGCCAACGGGGTAAAAACTAATCCCTCGTGATTTGTGCCTGATCATGATCAACTGTCCAGATTGTGCCACGTAGCTCGGATCTGAAATCCGAGCTACCGAGCTACCGAGCTGCCAATGGGGGAAAACTAATCCTTTGTGATTCGTTCCTGATCATGATCAACCGTCCAGATTGTGCCACGTAGCTTGGATCAGAAATCCGAGCTACCGAGCTACCGAGATGCTAATGGGGGAAAACTCTTACCTCCCGATGCGCGCTCTCGATCTAACCGCCCAGATCAAGCCACATCATCAAAGTGCTGATTCGCCCTTAGATTGTTCAGAAATTCATGCCAGCAACACAATGGACGTCCCAGATCGCGCCACATCATAATTTCCATGATCAATCCTTTTATTTTAATTATAAATCTGATTAATTATTTAAAAAATTGCAAAAATGATTAAAAATTCTTTAAAAATTAATTTAAAATTCTAAAAATAATTATAAATTCAGGGAAATGTTTTTCAGCCCCTGGATATATAATTATTAATTAGAACAATTAATTAGTACTTTTTTGAAAGAGATTACCACTTCATGAAATTGAATAAAGAATCCAAAAAATAATTTAAAAATTAGGAAAAAAATCGGGAAAATTCAGAAAAGTTGTGAAATCATTTTGGACACTTTGCGAGCTCAATTCAACACCGTTACACCTCAAGCAAGATATAAACCCCCTTTTAGAACTCCGATAAAGTCTCGTACGCCATCGAAATAGCAAAACTACTCCCCAAAGGCTGTAAAACACAGTCTTTGGGAGTGGGAGGCTCGTGATATTGCTAAAAATAGGACTAAATCAGGACCGTTCAGAATGGGCATGAATCTTAAAGCTCTCAGGGGTAAAACGGTAATTTCACCTGCAAACAGGTCCGAAATGGGAACTAAGCCTATTCTTCAAACCCCAATAACCCATAAACGGATCTGTCATATTAGATACAGGTACCAACCCATTACAAACTGGTTCAGAAGGATAAAGAGGAAGTCAGATTTGTGATTATCCCTAAGAGGCGGTTTTAACCACTTCTATCCCTCCACACCGGGAAGTAGAGATTTGTTCTTATCTCGAAATGGATCCTTAAGATGACTATAAATACCCCTTTTCCCCTACCATTACAAGGTAATGAATCTTTGCCTACCTAAAGCTCTTTCTTAATCTTCCTGGTTATTGACAAGAGCGTCGGAAGGTTCGTCGTCGGGATCCATTCCGGCGTATCGAACTTTGTGCAAGTTCGTGGTAGCAGCAAGGAATGTGTCAACACATAGGTGGAGTCAGCATGTTCGCTTTACTGTTTTCCTCATAGAACTTACAAATTCGTCTATTTGCTCCCACACCCAAAATCAACAGCAACAATTAGTATGGCCATAAATTACTGATCCTTCAAACCAACCGATAAACAGTCTTTTTTTACTTCTCGTTCATTCACTCGTTATTCTTTACTAGCAATTAAAATCAACAGTAATGGCAGGAAATCTATACCTCTTTCTTTCAATGATTAATAGTAATAGGTTTTCTCAAATATAGCTTACAAACACGTGTATGGGTGGTTTTTAATACACTGGATTAAGACAACCGGCTTGATGGGCTCTCACCTGACCTGCTCCCTCTTCCCTCTCTCCCCGCTGGTGACTGCTTTTGGTCCTATATTCCTCAACCCTAAGTGCCCCTCCTTAATCCCTCTCACCCAACCTGTTTCTCCCTCCCAACCTCCTTTTTCCCTGCTGCTTGCCTCTCTCTCTCTCTCTCTCTCTCTCTCTCTCTCTCTCTCTCTCTCTCTCTCTCACACGCTTCCCCCTGTTTATGTTTGTTGATGGACCTGTTTGAACTCGAGATGAGGGGGGCTGCAGTTTGCTGCCCTGATCCTCCCACTCCACCGTCATCTTCGATCCTTGCACTGCCACCAGCTCCGGTTAGGGACCCTCAACAACTCTCCCCACCACCTATGAAAATGGGCAAAAATGAACTTAGAGTGTCGCCCGCTCGTGATCACCGACGAATTGGCTATTATCATCGTCATCATCACCGTTCACCTTTGCCTCAACAGTGTCGAGGACGGGCTCTTCATGGGGGTCCTCCTACAGGCCATCATTGGCATAAGACGAGCCGCCGAAGAACTCCCACCCCACCCAAAGCGACAAAATTACCAGATTGGGGTTATGCAGGCAAAGATTATCACAGTGGCAGGGACCAAAACCATCGACACACCATCCATCACCAACATGTTCACAACCTGATACACACCCATCATTCACAACCTCACAACAACCGTCGTGGAACCAAACCTCATCCCCACCTAATCCCCTACCAAGGCCCTACCCCAAGCTCCCCACCCCCTCACAACACCTTTTACTCCCCTCCCACCTTGCTCCACCAATACTAACCATTTCACCTCCCAACCAGCCATCCCTTGCCCCCCTTCAAAATTCAAACTCACATCTCTAGGTCTCTAGAGGGGAATCCTGCGGTTCCGATTGGAGTTTCGGGTGAAAAGGTGCAAATTGCAAAGGAAGGAGCATCGTGGATCACGGTGATGAGCAAAGCGACCAAGAGGAAATTAGTGTTTGATAATGTTAACAGAAGGTCGAGAAAACTTCGTAAGGGGAAGAAGAAACCTATTCCGCCAAGAGGAAATTAGTGTCTGATCATGTTAACAAAAGGCCGAGACAACTTCGTAAGGGGAAGAAGAAACCTATTATGTGCTTCAACTGCGAGGATTTGGGCCACGCTAGAGCTGGATGCACGAAGGACGTAAGGTGCCTCAAAAGTTTGAAGTGGGGACACATGTCATATTTGTGTACTAACGTGGTGGATAACTAAGATGAAACCAGTCGGGTTGTGAAAAGAAGCAGATCGCCGGAAAACTTGACGCAATTCATATTGGCCAGTAGTCTCACTAATATCACGAAAGAAGAGTGGCTTAGAGCATGGTGCGCTACTGCTTGGATCATGAGTGGCCGACCATCGGAAAACCAACTCCTCGATGAACTCAACAAACGATGGCCAATGAGGGGTCATTGGGAGTGGGTTGTTAAGAAAATGTGCCACCTCCAATTCCTGGTTTCTTTTCCCTCTCTAGAGAAGATGGCAGAGACCACTCAGATGGGAACCGTTGATTTCGGGTTCTTCACAATCTAATTCAGTCAATGGTCCACGAGATTTGGGGCAGAGCTTCCTCAGGGCAAGACATTTTAGATCTGGATCCACAACGTCCCCCTCCATTGCTGGAGGAGAAAGAGGGTTTGAGGAGATTATCTCTGACTTTGGGACCACAGTGGAGATCGACCCCAAAACTCTTAGAAAATCAAATCTTATCTCAGCTAAGGTTCATATCAGGAGCCCCAACATCTGAAGAATTCCAAGATTTGCAAAATTCTTCACTTTCGAGTCATTCGCTTCATGCTCGAAGCTATGGTGGAATCCAAAGCTACGTTAGAAAGTGGAAACTTCACCAGCTCCTCCACCAATTAACTCCCTACTACTGATTGGGTCCTCAACTCGTCCATTGACGGTTCCCATGAGATCGAAATAGCTCCCCGATAACTGATCTGAGCTGCTAAAGAGACAGATCACCGCCAAAGATCACCGGTGAAGTCCACTAACCCTAGAAACTTTGAGGGCCAAGATCCCAGATCAATATCCGGATCCGAGGGCCCAGAGGGAGCTAAAAAAGCTAGTCAAAAACCTGAGGTTCTTACTTAGAAACCATTAGAATCAAATCTGCTAAAAGCCCTATAGCAAAAGCAAAAGCATCTAGGAAAGCGATGGTGGCTACAACCACTGCTTGGAAAGGCTTGCATGTAACTGGTAAAGAGACTGGGAAAGAGGGCTCTGGTTTTATCCAGAACTTAGAGCGCTGATAAGAAGAAAGAAGAAAGCAAAGCTTTTCGAATAGGAAATGAGAAGGTGCTAGAACCTGAAGAAGATAGAGATGAATGTGAGGGGCATCTAACACTTTGTCCCTCGAACCCCTCGGAAACTGCCCCCAAGCCATGTGACCTTTCCCCTTTGGTGACTCCTGCCATCACACATGCTCACCCATCGATTCCCCAAATCACTTTGGTGCCAAAACTCCTACCTAGTGCCTCTACATGCGAGGAATGTGATAAAAATAAGGAGTTGTTGGTTTGTGGACATGGGCCTGAGATGAGCTCCACTATTGTGATTTCTTCTATTGGGCCTCGTTTTAATTGTGATTTAATTAACAGGCCATTGAGAACTAAAGTAATTAATGTGATCAATTCTTCTCTTGATGAGCCGATTCATGAGTCTCTTTATGACAGTACCACTGTCGGGCCCAATACGGGGTCTAAGGTTAAGTCACCTCCCATTGATGAAGATGAATGTCTTAACTTAGATGATGATGATCTGTACACGGATGAGGATTCAGATTTCGAAGAGGAGATGGTTTTAGATACGCAGCCGCCTTTGACTTTAGTTCATGAGCCTTTACCCCTTCTATCCCCGGAGATGGTTCCCTCTACTTTCCCTGAATTCCAACCCTGCTTCATGGGGCAACGTCAAACTAAGGGTTTCAATCTTCAGACAGTGCACAAGAGGACCCATAAGGAGTCCCTAGATGACTATCTAGATATTGCAGTTGTAGCTAAGGAGGACCAACAGTGGAGGTACGCGTTACTGGTTATCATCTATTTTTAACTTTATGTCAAATTTTGATGTTTTCTGTCTAGCCAGTACCTGTGGGCTTGAGGTTGGCGACATGGGTCGTAATACCTCACGTAACCCTTGTGACTAATGTCGATCCCAATACCTCACGTAACTCCCATTCGGTTAGTAATGATTATGCTGAGTTGGATAGGGTAACCTAGATGGCTCATCTTATTCCCTCACCCCCATGTAACGCTTTACCTTTCTGTAATGATAATTCTGATGTGGAATGTTAAGTTCCTGGGAGGACGATGGAAACAAGAGATGGTTAAGGATTAATCTCTTCTTCCAATGCAGACAATGTGGGTCTTTAGGAGACCAAGCTCTCGTGCTCTAGATTGAGAGGAATCAGATCACTGTTTGAAAAATTCGACCTTCAGTGGGGGGCGTCCAGGAGTATTTCTGTGGGCTTTAATGGAAATCTATACTCGTGCCTGGAAGACTTTTAGGGGGGATTTCTCTCTATCCCTACGGCTGCAACGTTTATCAGATAACTGGACCCAAGTCGTGACGATAATCTACGTCCAAATCTTTCTGCTTTCAAAACTGTGTTTTGGGCAGAACTTCACTTAATCCAAACACACTGGCAAGAATCGTGGGTGGTTGAGAGCGACTTCAACATCACAAGGTTTGCCTTTGAGCATAGTGGCAGAGGCTCTAGCGACACTGATAAGGAAGAATTTAACATGATCATTACTAGTCAGGAACTTATTGACATCCCTATTTCGAATAGACTTTTTACTTCGTCCAAAATGCAAGCTAATCTGATCATGTATAAGCTTGACAAAATTCTTGTCTCATTTGACTGGAAGGCAAAATTCTCGTTGGCATGCACTAAATCCCTTCCTAAACCAACTTCTGATCATGTACCCTTTGTCCTATCTTCGGGTGAACGCAACACGAAGAGTACACCTAAATTCAGGTTTGAGAAAGCTTGGCTTGAAACAGGGCTTTCATCACATGGTCATGGAAAATTGGGTTCTCCCAACTCAAAATTCTGAAGCTGCGGCTATTTGAAGTGAAAAATTTTGCAGGTTACAGTTCAAGCTCAGAAAATGAAACCGCACCAAATTATCCATTATATGGCATGCGAAAGAAACTATTCTGGAGGACATTGAGGCTCTAGAATGATAGGAAGAGACTAGAGACCTCACACAAGATGAGCCTGCCATCTGTTAAAGTTGTGGGAGGATATCTCCCAACTATACAGGATTGACGAAATCAAATGGCAAAAAAGATCTAAAATTTTGTGGCTCAAATAAGGAGACACGAACACGGCTTTTTTCCACCACATTGCTAGTGCTCAACGAAGAACCAATCTTATAACCTCGGTTCAAACCGATTTGGGGGTGGTACTAGAAGATCAGCAAGTCTCACATTTTAAAAACCTTTTTGGACGCAAAGCTGAGTTTGAAGTTCCCCAAAATGCAGCATTCTTGCAAGACAGAACCCCCAATGCAGATGGTGCTCTATTAGCCATAGAAAGCATGTTCATGGTGGAGGAGTTTAGAGAGGTGATATCACAAATGGGAAGTGAAAAAGCCCCTGGCCCTAACGGTTTTCCTATCATGTTCTATCAAACGTTCGGGAAGAAATTACGGATGATGTCATGGCAGTCATGTCTGTATTCTATGATCACAGACTTAAACTCGGCAGGGTCAACTCAGCGAAGGTGGTTCTAATCCCTAAAAAGATGAATTCCAATAGGGTGGGGGACTATCGATCCATCAGTCTTCTTAACTGTTCGGTCAAAATTATCACCAAGGTTCTTGCAAACATATTGGCAAAGGTGATGGATGGTTTGATCAGTCACGAAGAATCTGGGTTTATCAAAGGCATGTGTATTCTCAACTGCATTCCTACGACTGAAAAAATTATTCATCATTGCCATGTTCCTAGTACCAAGAGCTATCTACTTAAGCTCGACTTCGTGAAAGCTTATGATTCTGTAGATTGGGATTATTTGCTAGAGGCTCTTAGGGGCGAGGCTTCGGGGATAGAAGGATCAAATGGGTGTGCCACTGTCTGACCACGAGCAGGACGTCAATAATGGTCAATGGTAAAGCCAGTTCGTCGTTCTCTTGTAGAAGAGGTATGAGACAAGGAGACCCCCTCTCCCCACTTTTGTTTACTATTGTGGCGGATGTCCTTAAAAATATGATTGATAACTGCAAAACATCGGGGATAGAGGAAAACCATTGCCTTTAAAGGTGCTTTGTATGATGGTCTGGCTTGCGGGTGAACTTTCATAAAAGTGCGCTTATTCCCATTGTCTTGTCCGATGAGGAGGTGCTTATGCATGCATCCAACCTCAACTGCTGCCATGATCGATTCCCACTCAAATACCTAGGATCGCCTATTCGTCCAGGTCAATTAAAAAAATCTAACTGGTTACCGATCAACGACAAAGTTGAAACCAAATTGTCTGGTTGGCAAGGCAAGTCGCTTTTTCTTGGCGGTAGAGTCACTATAATCAATTCGGGCTTATCTAATCTCCCAACCTACTACATTTCCTTCTTTAAACTTCCAAAATGGGTGATCCAAATGACTGATCACGTCCGGAAGAGATTCCTCTGGACAGGTGCTGACGATGACAGAAAAAGGTACCATCTTGTCAGGTGGGAAAAAGTCTGTATGAAGAAGATTCATGGCAGTCTGGGTGTTATTGATCTGATCATATATGAATTTGGCCGTCCTTGGTAAATGGTGTTGGAAAGCTTATCATCCGAATGGCTAAGGTTAGTAGGTTTTCGTCCAATCCTATTTCCAAGGAAAGGGCTCACGTCTTAGGGGCTTCAGGATTGGTCTCAGGGTTTCCTGGTTTTGGAGAAACATCTCAAAAGCCCACAACTCTTTCGAATTGTGAGTTACATCCTTTATTGGTAATGGCATGACAACTAAATTCTAGTGGGATAATTGGTGTGGAGCACACGCCTTACGAGACATGTTTTTGGATCTCTATGAAATTGCTTCTCAACCCCACACTTTGGTGGCCAAGTTGTAGAAAAGGGGTTCGGGGAGACCTTCTTTCAGACACTACCTATCACAGGAGTCTCACTTGCGACTTGCAATGCTGTAAGAGTTTATCGAACAATCGGGGGTGCGGTGTTCACAAGGCCCGGATCGGAAAGCCCACGACTCTATTCTGTGGAAAGCAAAGACCCCTTTTTTTGTGGTTGGTACTGAACGATGTTGTTCTTACAAGAGAAAATTTAGTAAAACGTCAACCATGATTGAGACGAATGTGGTTTTTGCCGCGTTACCCTGGAAACATGTAACCATCTTTTCCTTGAATGTCACAAGAACATATCGGTTCTGAGTGAGGTCCTCTGTGCACTGGGCACTTCGGTGTACCCCTTATCTTATGAGGAGCTGTGGGTTGGCCCCAAATTTATATCTGTACGTAAAGAAATGAAAGAAGCATGGTATATTTCTATCACCGCAATGACCTAGGTTTTATGGCTAGACAGAAATAACTTTTACTTTCGTGGGACTTGTAATAGTATTTCTGGTAATCTTACTCGTATTAAGCATCTTATTTCCTTTTAGGCTGCAGCTGCGGCGTTAGGTCCTAGACGGAGGATTGCTAAAGCATTCCAAGTGGAGGAGTACGACGACGAGGAGGATGATTTTGGCCCTACTATCGACTGAGTACCCACCCTCCAGGGTTATGTTGGAGGGACCCTTTCTGTACTCCTTTTGTTGCAATTTGTTGATTTTGTTAGTGGATTTGTCCCACCCTCCAGAGATTGTTGGAGGCATTATGTTTTATTTTCTACTCTGTATTTCTTGTATTGAAGCTCGGTACTTTGAATTTGTTTTGTTAAATTCTCATTATTGAAACAGGGTAGCTATACTCCATACTATCCTTCAAAAAAATATATAGCTTACAAACAATGAGCATGCAATTTGCTTACAATTGCTTACGCATTTAATTTTGTAATGTGATTACATCCCGTGATTATATCCAGGGGCGGAGCTAGCAGTGATAAAAAGGGGGCCAAAAAATAAATAATTGTATATCATATAAAAAATATATTAAATTACTAGGCTCAAATCTACATCCTCTCAATTTCCTAACAAACACACTAGTCAACATATCACAATAGTACTTTTAAAATATTTATGGACGAACCAACCTTTATCAATTGTAAATATTTTAGAAAATCTTATAGCTAAAAGTTGGGTTTTCAAAGACTTTACCCAACACACCTTTCTCTATCCCTGCCCCTGGTTATATCTACATATGAAGAGAAAATTATGGATGCTCATTATAATGCAGGGTAAGAACTGTCCTAAGAGTCGACTGTGAAGGCCACAAACAATGGGAATAAGGTGCTCCCTTTGTTTCTCTTAGTGATCCCTTTTTTTTTAACTGAAAGCCTTTTTTTAAGGTGACTATTGGTTACCAGTTTCATTAAAGAAATAGCGGGTACAAACTAAAATCCAACTGGAATTAAAATCTACAACATCGTTCATACACAAAAGCCTACTACAACCTCCACTACTAAGAAGCAGAAGCCTAATACATCATATATTACCAACTACTACATGATCCGTTACTTCTACAACCTTCATGCCAGAAGGAAGAAGAATCACTACAGATGTAGTTGCACCTACATCCCCTTTAGTCCTAAACTGAACTACTCTGTGCCCACCATGCAAAGTCTCTTCCTAGCACCTTCTTGACCTCCACAAGCGGACATAGGTTCATTTTCTTTCGTCGTTGATCTAATTAGGTCTTCCTCACGTGGACCCTGTGACCCCCATCTATCAATCTACACCTTACTCCTTCTTTTGCTCCGCCGCTTCCTTTGTCCTACTCTCTGTGTTCAGCCCGTTATCCACGTTTTCTATTCTCCTCACCCCTCCACCTGCTAATGTCATCATCTGTTTTTTCCCACTTTTCACTGTCCGTATGAGAGACTTGTGCATCCTCCTTAACCCCCTCCAAAGCTCCAATGATTTTTTCCCCTATGTCGCCACTTTCCTCACTAAACTTGCCCTCGACTTGGCCTTCCTCCCCTTGTCTCTTCTCCGATCCCATCCCAACTTCCCTGAAACCCTCCTATCCCTCCTTGTCAGGAACAATATCATTTTCATTTTCACTTTCAACTCCAGATTGAAATTTTCCCCTATATTCTGGGCCTCCAACAACACTATTCACACCCATATCTAAGTCTTCCTTGATTTTCCAGTAGTTTGCAGATCCATCTCCTTCTATTTATTCTCTCTCGAATTGAAGCCCACCATATTATATTGGCCCACTTTAATTAAATTACCTCCACCCGGTGATTTTTGAATTTGCGAATAAAGCCCACCAGACCGAAGCCAATTTGGGGTTGACCCAGTCTATTGGACTCTTTCTAAGATTTCCATTATTGCCATCTAGACTGACTCTTGAAATTGCTCTTAGGTCAATGGCAACATCTCCGTGCATGTGGGTCCCACTGTAGCATCAGCTCCTATTTGGGAAATAGCTGCAACATCTTTCAATCGTACCAGGTATGGGCAATCACGAGCTAGCGATGTGACATGTTGTTTCACGAATCCCCACCGACTGCATTGTCTTTTCCCTTTTATCTGTGCAGACTGTCCTCTAACTGCATGCCACCCTTCACCATTTGATAGTTGTCCCCCTCTGCACGCCAACGTTCAAATTTTGAAAGTTGTCCCCTTTAGCTGACTGCTTACTTACTTTTCCAGAACGGTCACTGAACACAACGTCGTCCCATTTTTTGATGGAGAATGGATAGTTGTGATGCTTGATCCTTTGATATGACGATTTTGGATCCTCTGTGTCTTTGATTATCATTGGACGGTCTAGATCTCCTCTCATTAGATCCAACGACCTATGTCTATCTTCAACCTCTAGAAACTTAAAATTCCCTAAATTTGACTCTGACCCTGTTTTCACCGAAGAACCCCAAAACGACATTGTTTTCCTCCCTTATTTCACCTTGTAACACTCATCTTAAAACTCCATTTGAATCATCGAAGGAAATGAAGCTAAAGTCTCAACTCCAACATGAAACACGCGAATTCCCAACGAGTCTATAAGTGTGAACTCTGATCAATTGACACCACATGACCAAACCCTCGTACCAATTTTTGGAATCTTGGTCGAACCCAACAATGGAATGGATAATTATACAACCTAATCCACACCAACAACAACAAGTTAATTTTGAGCACACCAAAGCTACGGGACAATCTCGAAAATGTAATGTAAAAATCATCCCTCTTTCCTCGGATTGGCAATAGACCATGAATACATTTTGATTAACTATCCTATATCCACTTCGATTCTGCCATTGTATTGATGAACAAGAGATTAGTAATCACACTAATCGATGGGTTGCCTTGATCATCACGCTTATCTGAAATTGACTCGGTGTTGGTGTGATTACTGCCTTAATCATTTTCCTATCACTGGCGACAGTCTCCTCCGTCTTGCTTTGCATCAACTAAATGGACTTCTCTGATTTTGGTTATGACTTGGAGAATGATTTTACATTCTCTGTTCTTCTAGGGCACTCTGTGTGACCATGGCATTTACACGTGTAGCAAATGCACTCTTTTTTGCATTCGTGTATAATGTGTCCCCTCGCAGCACACTTATGGCACTGCGGTCCTCTCTCCACCTTCTTCGACGAAGATTCTAATGGGCTCTTCCTCGCTGTATTCCTTACTTTTTGGGGATGATACAAGATCCACTCCCCTTCCTTATCTTCCCTTTCTTCATTTCTTCTATCTCCGGTTAGGTCCGGTCCCGGTGAGTCTTATCTCGTTCAGTTCCATCTTTCCCAGCCATTATCACCTCTGCATGGAAATGCATCATCCGTGTTGGGGTTGAGACGTCATCGCTTTCCCACTACGGTGAACGCTACATACACTTCTCATCCGTGTGGTGGCTTCTGATGCTGCTTGTTTTTGGGTGTAGGAGCAACAGATAATGTGAGTTCTTTTGGAAAAGAGGAAACCCAGATCTCGGCCTTCCTTACTATTTTTGGGACGATACAGGATCCACTCCCCTTCCTTATCTTCCTTTTCACCATTTCTTCTATCTCCGGTGGTACGGTCCCGGCGAGTCCTATCCCTTTCAGTTCCATCTTTCCCAGCCATTGTCACCTCTACATGGAAATCCCTCATTCGTGTTGGGGTTGAGACGTCATCTCTTTTCCGCTCTGGTGAACGCTACATACACTTCTCATCCATGCGGTGGCTTCTGATGCTGCTTGTTTTTTGGTGTAGGAACAACAGATAATGTGAGTTCTTTTGGAAAAGTAGAAACTCAGATCTTGGCCTCCGACTTGACTCTACTACGAGGCTAATGTGGTGGATCTGGGTGGCTCGGCAGGCATCGGGGACCCCAAGGGGGTTATCCTTCAAGGAATGAGCCCGAGCCTCGGGCGCTCATTGTAAGTGACTGAATAACTTAGATTTGGAATGAAAATTAAATTCTATTCATTGGCAGCTGAAAGCAAGTACATGGATCGGCTTTTGGGGGCCTTTTTACAAGTGCAGACCCCTAGGGGTCTTCGTGGAATTTCATCAAATGTTTTGCATTTCAGGTCTTCTCGACTAGCCTACCCCCTGGGTCTTCAAGTCAGTACCCAACTAGGCGGACCACTTTGGAGACCATGTGTGGGTCTTCCCGTTGGGAGCTCTTGACCTGATAAAGGAACCTCTTGGTCATCCACCTACACAGAAGCTATTGAATTTCGGACCGATGGAAGCTCAACCGCTTCAAGAGGGAGGACAGTGCCCCCCCCCCCCCACCGTGGTGGTATAACAAGTCTGGGCTACCTCCTGGTTTTCTTTGACGACTCTGACCCCGAACTTGGTCAAAATTTTCATGCGCATGTGGTAGGCCGATGGTACCACTTGACTGGAGTATGTCGTCGCCCTCAATTTCCATCAGGATGAAAAACATGCTCGCGTTGAGCAGAGTAAACTTGTCGAACTGCGGAGGTGGAGGGAAGTTCCCCCACCCCGAGGTATCCTTCTGGATTTTCTTGGCGAGTTCGGAGTTGTCTGCCTTCCTCTTTCCTTTAGTGGGGGATCCCTTCTGACCCTCGGGATGGAGGGCTCCTCAGCCCATATATACTTTTCGCTCTTGTGGAGAAGGTCAAGAAAGTCGGTCGTGGGCTTCTTGGCTAAGGAGGCCTTCAACAAATCATGGCGAACATTGTGTCGGAAAGTCGCCGCTGCTAGCCCAAAGTCGAGGGAAGAGATCGACCGAGCCTCGGTCGTAAACCTCTGGACAAAGTTTCAGAGGGATTCCTCATCCTTCTTTCTGAGGTCCAGCAGGGAGGCGCTCGTCTTCTCAGCCTTTCGACTGGTTACGAAAAGAGTGAGGAAGCTCTCCTCGAACTGGTCAAAGGAGTAGATTGAACCGGGGGCAAGTTTGGTGAACCATTCTCGTGCGGGGCCTCTTAGGGTGGTCAGGAATGCACGGCAGAGAAGGGGATCCGAGGCGCTGTGAATCATCATAAAGGTTTTGAAGCCCTCGATGTGATCAACAGAATCAATTTCTCCATTATAGGTCTCAAACGCTGGAGGCTTGAAGCTCCTCGTGTAACGCCCCGAATTCCATAATACGGTAATTCATAGCACAACAGAATCTTTACTTCACTTCGTACAATTTTTAAAGGAATTTAAAACTTTTATTTGTACAACTGTAACCCCCATTCCCGTAAATACGTATTTTCTAAATATTTTCTGTATTTCGATATTTATAAATTCATTATTTGTTATAAAATCGTTTTGGATTTTATATTAAAGTGTTTTTCTAATCGAAAATTTATTCATTTCGAATAACGATCTGTTTTGATCTTATTTTCTAGATCTTATTTATCAACTATTTGTATTTGAGTCCAAATTATATATATATATATATATATATATATATATATATATATATATATATATATATATATATATATAGGGTCAATTTAATAAATTGCTAAACCCGAATAATTATTTTAATGTATGATTGTATTATTTTTATAATTATAACTATTAATTGTTATTCCTTGATAAACCCGAATAATTATTTTATTGTATGATTGTATTATTTTTATAATTATAACTATTAATTGTTATTCCTTGATTATTTAATTAAAGTCCATTTAACGAATTATTTTGTTTTCGTACTTGATCTGATTTTCGTGGTGAATTCTAATTTAATTTCAAGCCAACTTATATTGTTTTCATTTGTATTATTTATCTATTTATTTGGATTTTAATTTTCGTTCATGAAGTTCTTTGTACTTTTGATTGAGCTTTTATTGTCGATCATTTTGTCATCTTATTTATTGGTGGTGTTTTTTATTTGAACCCTAATTTTTTTTATCTACCTCCTAATTGAACCCTAAAACCCAATTTGATGTGTTCTTAACCTAAAACCGCTTTTATTGGATCCTAATTCACTAACCCAGTATCCTAATTGTACCCTATAAATACAACCCTAAGATAAACTCTAAAAATTGCACATCTTTGAAACCCTATCCGCTTATTCTTTCTCCTCTCTCCTCTTTCCTCCAGTTCTCTCTCTCTCTCCCGATCTGTTTCCCGCCAAAAATCCCCCAACCTACTTCATGCTTCTTCTCTGTTTGTCCTCCGGTGCTCCTCCGGCGACCCCCAACCCCATCATCATCGCGCTGCCCCCCTAACGTGCACCGCCTGAGTACCCCCGAAACCCCCTTCCTCGTCCCTCCTCCCGTCGCGCCATAGCTTGACGTGCACCAGCCAACACACCAGAACCTGACCTCCCCTTTCCTGTTCCTCGACGACAACACACCAGACCCCTCGCCCAGTCACCAGCTCCGATCGACGCCGCCGTCGACAGCCCCCATCGCCGCCAGACCCCCGTGCCCTCTCTCTCCCTCTACTATTGTGGCTATTGTCTCTTTTACTGTGGTTGCTATTGTGGTTCTTTACTGGTGATGTTATTGGCTCTAGTGCACGTATTACACACATGTTATATTGTGTGTTCGTGGGTTCGTGTTGTTGAGGATTTGAGCTCGTTGCTCCGGGATCCTTATCCCGTTATTCTTGGTATTCGTTTTCACCGTCTAACAGGCAAGTCACCGTCCTCTTGAATTGCTAATTGTACCAAATTCAGGTGTTATTGAAATTCTTGGAAGTAGATCTCTTTGTTATCGTATTATCCATTGTTCATCTCTTCATTGGTTCTATTGAGGGTTTACACGAGCTAACCTCAATATTCTTGACATCGTGCCACTTTTGACTCTAAAGTTTGGATCTTTCATGAGTGCATATAGAATTGATACTAGGGTTGTTCATATAATTGATACACAAATAAATTATTGTAGAGACAATTGATAGGCTGTATGTTGTTTAACCGACTGATGATTGATTGATGGTAAATTGATGTATGAGCGTGTTCTAGTTTTATTTATCATGTTTTGACGCCCATCATGTTGATTACACAATTTATTGACTAGAGAATCGATACACATATTGTTTAATAAATTTATTTTCATGAAAATACCCCCAAAACCCTGTATATGCTTGCTGACCTGATTATTGACCGTTGTTTTAGAACCAGTAAACAATCTTAAAATGAAATACTTTCTGAATATGAATTGTAGCCCTATCTTTCTAGTTTCCAGATCATCTTGAATTTTTGAATTCTGAGTTTTGTAGTAAAAGTTATGCCCATTTTACTACAGCTGTATTTTTACTTTCAGATTTTCAGATTCTCGAACCCTTCATGTTTAAACAGTAAAAATGCTGATCAAATGGTAAAATTTTGCTATGAAAATTTACAGATTGTTTCTTAACATGTTTAGGAGTCTAGAAAATATTTTTTCTGAATTTAGTATTGAGTTTTTACTGATTCAAAAATTAAAACAACAAGATGTCGGAATTCTGCCTGAATATAAAAACCTGTAAAGAAACATGTGTTTGACCCAGATACTGTTATCAGAGTTTGAACTTTAAGCATGCGTTGGAACCGTATGAAAGTCTAGTTTCCATATTTTCTGACATATTCAACTTTCGATTTCTGAGTCGGTGGGAAACTACATTTATGTTGTTTGACCGATTGATGATTGATTGATGATAAATTGATGTATGGGCGTGTTCTAGTTTTATTTGTCATGTTTTGACACCCATCATGTTGATTACACAATTTATTGACTAGATAATCGATACACATATTGTTTAATAAATTTATTTTCATGAAAATACCTCAAAACCCTGTATATGCTTGTTGACCTGATTATTGACCGTTGTTTTCGAACCAATAAACAATCTTAAAATGAAATACTTTCTGAATATGAATTGTAGACTTATCTTTCTAGTTTCCAGATCATCTTGAATTTTTGAATTTTGAGTTTTGTAGCAAAAGTTATGCCCGTTTTACTACAGCTGTGTTTTTACTTTCAGATTTTCAGATTCTCGAACCCTTCATGTTTAAACAGTAAAAATGCTGATCAAATGGTAAAATTTTACTATGAAAATTTACAGATTGTTTCTTAACATGTTTAGGAGTCCAGAAAATATTTTTTCTGAATTTAGTATTGAGTTTTTACTGATTCAAAAATTAAAACAACAAGATGTCGGAATTCTGCCTGAATATAAAAACCTGTAAAGAAACATGTGTTTGACCCAGATACTGTTATCAGAATTTGAACTTTAAGTATGCGTTGGAACCGTATGAAAGTCTAGTTTCCATATTTTCTGACATATTCAACTTTCGATTTCTGAGTCGGTGGGAAACTACATTTATGTTGTTTGACCGATTGATGATTGATTGATGATAAATTGATGTATGGGCGTGTTCTAGTTTTATTTATCATGTTTTGACACCCATCATGTTGATTACACAATTTATTGACTAGATAATCGATACACATATTGTTTAATAAATTTATTCTGCCAGAACATAAAATCTGTAAAGAAACATGTGTTTGACCCAGCTACTGTTGTCGGGATTTGAGCTTTAAGTATGCGTTGGAACCGTATGGAAGTCTAGTTTCCATATTTTTTGACGGATTCAACTTTCGATTTCTGAGTCAGTGGAAAACTGCATTTTTGTCCAGAATTTTAGATTCATCTTTTTAATGAATTAATAATTCCTATGTTGTACTATTGCATGAATTAATGAATATATGTTGCATTGCATGTTCCCAATGAGTTATTGTCACTAATCTAATCGTCATATCCATGTTATCAACCAATTGTTTCTCTATTGATACTATCGTTCACCGAATTGTCTATTAATTGCATATTGTGTTGTTGCATCGATAAATAATTAATAAGCCGGGGTTTAAAGGGTGATTTAAGTAGTGAACAAAGTAGTGACTGTACTTGGAGGTAGGGCCCATGTTTCCCTAACTACCGTTCCGGCTAGCATTTTATCGTATGATTATGGTTATAGCAGTAACCTAATCTATCGTGTACCGTATCGTTGTCGATGACCGTTTCATACACCGAAAGGTAAATAGTGTTTACCGTTACCGTTGCCAAGTACATGATCTACCGAGTGTACCACTTGAGTCTAAAACGAAATTGATTGTATGCATCGAACCTGTAGTATGGGATGCAGTAGTACATGCATTAGTTAGGATTAAAATGAATAATAGACATAAAAATTGACACATCACAGACATTGCATATTGTTCATCATTGTTCCTATTTGTATCTAATATTGTTTAAGTGAAATTGATATTAATCGTTTATTACCATTACCGAATATTGAATCATTGTTACATCGTTGCATTGGTTACCATGTTATTGATTATTATCATCGTGCTATGTTATTGATTCCAATTGATCCATTGATTCATTGTTATACCGTTATTCCATTGTTCCCTGCTTTCTCTACTTGTTGTCCATGACTTGCTCTAAGGACAATTTTTCTCCTCTTTTTAGATGAAGTATTTACAGGTGTTGATGGAGAATTGTCTGCTGAAATTGGAGAACAGACATTCTGAAGACTACTACTTTTAAATTGCTTATTGCATTGATAAACTTAATGTATTGAGACTTGTTATTATTTTGGATTGGATTATTATTGTTCTTGGCTTATGTCCCGAATTTATTATTGTTTTCAGACGTTGGATTATTATTATTGTATTTGGATATTTTTATTGCTTCATTCCAAGTATTATTGTTCATAAGATTATTATTATTACCTGCGCAATTGTTCTGTATTAATTATATTGTTGAGTTAATCGGATAAACAACTTATGGATGACGTTAATCATTCGCTGAGCCAATGTTACGTACTCGTATTCCGTATTTTTAGGAAGCGGGGCGTGACAACAACACTGTTCATTTTACATCAATGCAACGGAAAAAAAATAAAGATTACAAAGTATGTACAATTTAATCAACAACATTTAAAACAATCTTTAGCTTCAAATTCATCTTCCAGTCTTAGCCAATCCAAGCCCTGCATTGAATACTGTGGGCACGTCAGTTACATACAGCCGATGCAATACTATATACAGTCATCCTCGCTATGCCATAATATAGCGACTCACTTATTTTAGCATACACAATCTTGAATATAAACCAAAGTGTGAAAAGTGACTATCTTAAACATGTCGGTGTATGCAATGCCTTAATGCCTAATGCAGATGTTTTATGCTAAGATGACACTAATGCATACTTGTTCGGATTCTATGCATCTCATACTAAATAGGTCCGAGGGCAAGCACATACGTACTCCACACTGAAGGGTTTAATCCCTTGCCATGATAACTACTCGGTAACAGAAACAAGTTTTAGACATCCCACGAGTACGGACCCCAGCCCTGGAATCCACCGTCAAGCTATACGGAAGTCCTCGTTGTGCGAACATCTCGTAAGTGCCGCTCCAGCCTCGGTATATGCATATATAATGGTGAACTACCTCCCATCCGCCCGACTATCCAAGGTCCTGGAATCCACTGTCAAATCAATCATAGTCTCTAATTTAATTGAGGATCGTCTCACCCCGCAAGCAACCACTGTCCAGGAATCCACTGTCTGACTGGGTCTATAGTCCAGGAATCCACCGTCAGATTATACAGAAACACCCCACTTACGTTTGCCCAAGTTCTATTACATCTCCCCTTAGTGCCTAATACTTATGCTTAAAACATGAATAAATTACACCACCTAGAGTTAGCTTTCCCTCCTACCGAACTTAAACAAAATACCGAGATAGCCTATATAGCCAATTCTCAAATCAAATAATTCTTTCAACATTTGCCGGTACCTGGGTCTCACTAAGCCTCTAGATCACATTCTTTCATGTTCCAATATCATGGGTACTCATACTCTTATCATTCACATTTCCAGTTTACTTTAATCACATCTTATTCAATTCTTTCATCTTATTCTTGTATTTATCAAACATGAATAACAAACTATTCTTTTTCACAAAGCTCTTTCCTTTCATATTCATCTAAACTTTCCCAATCCAAATTTTTTAAGAATTAAACATCAGCTCTGGAGACTCAACATTAGAAATTTATTATCAAAAACTCATCACTAATCAACTTTTATTATCTTGATTATATATATCTTCCTTGAATTTTCATCTTATCTAACACTTGAATATACATCTTAATTTTCCAAAATATAGTCCAAACAGTGAGAAAATATTTTCAGTTGTTCCCACAATATTTTAAAATATTTATAGAATTTTTTCTGAATTTTTAAAACTCAAAAAACTCAAAAAAAAAAAACATAAAAAAATGCACGTGTGGGGGATTCAACCCGAGACCCCCAAACCCCAACCCAAGTGCCACGTGCGTCGCCGCCCGCGCTAGCCACTAAGGCCAAGCAGGTCTTCTGATATATAATGTGTTTAATTCTTTAAGTATAGACGCTCTGTTAAATCTCATTTTCTACCATTTAACCTATTTTAATTTCCATTCTTTTCCCCAAAATTTGATATTATAAAAATATAGTCCTAGACTCCAAAATTCCTCTTTTACTGATTTTAATTGTAATTTAGAGGATTTGTCCCCATTTCATGTGCATATCCATTTTAAAACATATAAACATAAAAATTGATTTATTAGCAACTATCTCTTTTCTTCAAACTTATACTACAAAATTGCATCTATAAATCTCCAACATATATTATCTTACTGATTTTATTCATTTTAATGGAGAATTAGCTTCAAATTTCCCAAATTAATCATTCCATCCTCTTATATGAATTAAAATATATACTACAACTAGACAATTTTTCCTCCAACATTAATACATCTTTTCTTTCATTCTATTGTAACCATTCTCTTCCCCAAAATGTTTCTCAAAATTTTCCATTACTAATGTACCCACTTTTCATACACATTTTCTCTTTTTTTACCCTATTATAAACGACACACAATTTAATCAAATCGATTATTTGTACCTAACAATCCTACACATGCCTTTAGACAAATTTTCTGAATCATAATCTACCAATCAATTGATGTATTTCACTTTAACATACAATGAATTTTACAATTTTCTACTATTAGCAAATCTTTATCACTACAACGTGCATGAAATTAACTTGTAGGACTCATTAAACTAGTCAAAATCAATCATACAACACCTAAGCATGATTTCTATACTAAAATAAGATTAGACACCCCACCTTTTAGAAGAGTACTAGGACCAAATCCCTTCACAAATCCAAAGAAAATCTCAAAAGCAAGCACCAAAGTTCTCCACCAAAACTCAACAGCATAAGCACACCCGAAGCCCTCTGTTTGATTTTTTTGAGTAATGAAATTGTGTAGTGATTAACTTTAGGTTAAGTGTATTAGTAGGATTTGATTAGGTGGTTACATAACTAAGTGCCCATTATTTCCTCCACTACTCTACTCTCTCTCTCCCACTCACCAAGTAAGCCGGCCTTCCCCTATCTTGGTGTGCACATTGCACATGTGCACATGCACGTGCTTGTGTATACCACACACATTTAATTATTTTCATTTTTAAATTAAAACATATGTTAATATTTATAATATGTATTTAAATAAAATTAGTTTAATTTAATTAAAAAATTATAGTTTTGATGCATGAATAAAATAGACATATACATACTCTATAATTTTTATTTTGGAAGAGAATGCAATTAATACGTGCACTGCAAACACGTGTGTTGCACGTAAAAATATCAAAATACAAAATAGATTTAATCAACGGGGAAATGTTTATAAATAATCGAAATATACATACGAAAAATATATTTCATTAACTATATATATATATATATATATATATATATATATATATATATATATATATATATATCCAATCAACATGTACATGAAAAACACATGTACCGCACATATAAAATATTTTAATCGAAATAGGAGAAAAATAAATTTCCGCTTATAAAACGAATTTGAAAAAATCATAAAATAAATAATTTGAAACACATATAAAATATTACACGTAACGGTGGAATATACGTAATCGACACGTGCATCGATAACACGTGCAATGCACATAAGAACGCAAAGATTGAAATTTAATATTTGAGTTGGCTCAAATAGGATAAGAATGAATTTCGAGAACACGAAAAATGTACAAATAGCCGAAATAAAAAATATGTATGATATTTATACTAAAATACGTTACGGATATTGCCCGTAATAGTACAAAATACATGTGTGTAACACACGATGGAAAATCATATCCCAATTTTGCAGGGTGTTACATCTCGGGACGGGTGCGTCGAGAATATAGGAGGAGAATGGCAGCTTGTTCAGCCAGTATCTCTATTCGGACTGCATCCCACCCTCAGCGATCTGAGCAAGGTGACCATCCACTTCCTGAAGTCGCTTGAGGATGTGGTCTTCCTATCCTTCGGATCAGGTTGACCCGTGGGATTCATCATTCCCTTACCCAACCGCTTCTGCTCGTTCGATAGGTTGCTCGGGAGGGGCCCCACCTCGGATGGCTCGGAGGATTTCGTCTCGGAATTTGTGGAACTCTACCCTGGTTACGTGACCCCCATCCCCTCGACACTTGGAGGGTCAGTGGTCCCTCAGGCAGCGGCTGCACTCCCAGTCTCGACCGTGGTAGGAGTGGCGAGTCCGACTGAGATTGTGATCCAAGGGGTCCCCACCATTCCAGGATCGAGTTAAGAGAGTTTCAGAGGTCGTCCTCATTCTCTCGGCTGCTTATGACGTTTCTCAGGTTGGAGACCATCGGCTGGGTGACCTCCTATTCCACCAAGCAGGAAGCGCTCGGGATGAGCTACTGTAATCCTTGGTCCTGCTGCTGTTGGGACCCTTGAGTTGTTGCTCGACTTCGTGTCGAGCACGGAGGAAGTGGGGGGTCGGACGGTTGACCCCCGAATGGAGTCTTCTTGGCCCTAGGTGCCATTGGGATCGTCTATCACGAAGTAAAATTTGGAAAAGAGGCTCATATCTAGGTTTTCCATAGACTGCGCCAATCTGATGCTGGTTGTTTTTTGGTGTGAGAACAACAGATAATGTGAATTCTTTTGGGAAAGAGGAAACTCAGATCTCGGCCTCCGACCTGACTCTACTTCGAGGCTGATGTGGTGGATGTGGTGGATGTGGTGGATGTGATGGATCTGGGTGGCTCCGCAGGAGTCGGACACCTGCAAAAAAGTCTGAGACACCGGGAGGAGTCCCGGTGACAGACCCTCTGATGCTTAAGTCAATAACCAGAGTATTAAAGGAAACTTAAAAGATGAAAATTACGATTAGTTGGTTACTATAGAGATAGGCTTGTATTTATATGCGCAAGAGCCGGATTATGGGAGTTGTTCGGGTCCCCTGATTATGGGGTGCGATCCGGTCCACACTGGGCTGGATCTGGGTAACGGGCCCATAGTCGACCCAGAAGGAGAAGTGAGATGACTTTGAGATGCACGTCAGGATCGAGCGGTGCAGATCGTTTGCTAATTTTACTCTCATCAACGTCTAAACTCCCCTGTCGAGTGACTTCCATGGTCCACCGGAGAGTCTCCCGCCATTTGACCTCAACCTCTATCAGAGTCGATGGCAACTCCTCTGATTAGTCGATGTTCCTCTGCTTCCTCCCTTCCTCGCTTTGGCATCTAGTCACAGTGCCTGGCGGTTGTTAGGAAGTAGCTGCGGTTGTTGTTTGAGCGCTCCATTTTTCGTTCTTTTTTTTAACTGAATACTTTAATGGGAAATTACAGTGGTGGGGGTGGTAATGTAATGTTCAGATACAAATATATACTTTGGAAAGGCAAAGAATTACCTATCTTCTGAAATAGCAGATACAAATGTACTTAACAAGCCTATTTTCATTTCAAATGAGATCAAAGTTCGGGTGGGCTGTATTGAGATAAGGGCAAAGGCTACTCAAAATTTATTCTCTTTCTCTGAATGTGGATGTGTGCCGTGAGTGGTTGCTTGCATTTACCTTGAAAAAGGTGCTAGTACCTCTCATAAATTATTTGTTGAATATCTCAAAATATTTACTTTACATTTTTGAATAAATAGACTATCTTTACTTAAGGGACATTTGATACCTAGAAATGTGTAAAAGAATTACAGATTCTCTCTAACATTATCTTATTTGGTATGCGGTATGTATAATTTTGAAAGGAATGATAGATTATCAAGAAAATCAAAATTATTTGTTGGGAAAAATTTTCATTACCCCCAGGATTTGACTATTCCGATGGAATTTTCATAACAAACAATAAAATAACCCAAAAAACTAGAATAAAAAAATATTCTCCCATAAACTCATGAAATTTGAGGATTCTCATGGGATTTTTATAACAAACAATGAAATAATCCAAAAACCAGAATTCAAAAAAATACAATAATAAAGAATATTCGGGAATGCAATGTATTATACCAAATGCGATAATACAACATTTAACCCAAAAACTAGAATTCAAAAAAATACAATAATAAAAAAAAATCTGGAATGCAATGTATTATACCAAACGGGATAATACAACATTTCGGAAAAATTATAAATAATATATTATATAAGAATATATATAATAATATATAATAGTAATATATAATAATAATAATAATAATAATAATAATAATATATAATAATTTAATAAAAATAATAATAGTATATATAAAATAAATATATATTATAATAATAGTATATATAAAATAGTATATTTGAAATAATAATAATAATATTATTATTATTATTATTATAATATATTATGTGGTAATAAATATAATATTATATATAATAATATAAAATATATTGTATAATAATTATATATATAATAATATATATTATTATATAAATAATAATTATATATATAATAAGATATATAATAATATATAATAATAATAATATAAAGGGGAGAGAGAGAGAGAGAAACAGAAATAATTAAATAAATAAAGTAGTTGTTTTGGGGGGGATTTGAATTTAAGATTTTTTTTTGGGGGGGGGGGGGGGGGGGGGGGAATGTGTTTTGTGAAATTATATCTGGACCTTTGATTTTGGTGGATTGAAGGAGAGCCACTTGATAGCTTTCTTTGTGTTTTATAGATAATAATGCATAAGGCATAAGGCATAAGGCTTCAACTAGTACATGAATGAGGTTCTAAGAGCATCTATTAGTTCGTTGGCCATTTTCGTAAATTTTATTTGGCAAAAATCAAGTTGTAGTCGTTGGCTAAATACCTAAAATTTGGGTTTGAGGATAACAGTGTTCGGCTATATTTGGGAGAAAATATAGGAATTTGAAAAATATTGCCTGATATGGCTAAAAATAGGATTAAATCGGGACCGTTCACATCGGAGACGAATCTTAAAGCTCAGGGGTAAAACGGTAATTTCACCTACTAACGGGTCCAAAGCGGGTACTGGGTCTCCTTCTCACAGATCCAATAACCCGTGAACGGGTCCACCTCAACTGGGTACAGGTCCCGACCCAATACAAACCCAGTCCGACAGGATAGAATTAGGGTCTCTGATTGAACCAAATCAACGGACCTAATTCGCGACTATCCTCTCACCGGGAATTAAGGGATTACATTCCTAATCTGATTACGAGGATTTTACGCCTTATCAGATGACAGGAATCACATTCCTAATCTGATCCCAACGGCGACTATAAATACCCTCCACCTACTACTGTTACAGGTTAATCACTTTTTTGCCAACTTAAGCTCTTTTTTAATCATCACTGGTTACTGACAAGAGCGTCGGAGGGTGCGTCGCCGGGATCAACCCCGGTGTTTCGCACTTTCCTTGCAGGTGTACGGCGGGAGCTCAACAGCCCAACTCCGACGAACAGGCCTGGGGTCGCTATTCAGGTTTTTCCACGAACCCACAAATTCTATCTGTTTACCCCCACACCAAATTCAGCGGTAACATTGCCGATGAACGATGATTTTTCGTCCGTTCATTTTTTTAAAAGAATCGGGCAAAAGATCACTTCTTTTTTTTTTAAGATATTGAATAGGAAATGATTTCATGTCCAATCAATTTTTATTTATAAATTTGATCGGACGGGGAGGAGAAACTTCATTCACACCCTCATAGTTGATGGAGCCCTTACAACATCTCCCACTGTTATCAGATTTGCTTTTGAGAATCACTTCCAAGAGATTTGTGGAACAACTCGGTCTGATTTCATGATTGATTGGCACTCCCTCTATCCATCTCAAGACATCAACTTGGGACATTTAGATGCCCCGTTCACTCTGGAGGAGGTTCGAACTGCTGTTTTTGGTATGAGTAGCAACAAAGACCGGGACCTGATGGCTTCTCGATGAGTTTCTATCAAGTCTTTTGGGATACTATCAAAGATGACCTATTTGTCATGCTCCAATCGGTGCAGAGAGGGGAATGTGACCTAGACAGGCTAAATTACTCTAATATTATACTCATCCCCAAATGTGAAGGTGCAAATACCGTCTCAGACTATAGACCTATCAGCCTGCTCAACTGCTCCTTCAAGATCTTCACCAAAATCCTCGCCAACAGGCTTAGCCCAATCCTCCATTCTCTTTTCCAAAAGTCCTCTCAACAAAGTCCTCTCAACTGCTCAACAAAGTGTTTTCCTGAAAGATAGATCAATTGTTGACTGCTTTCTTGTGGCCCATGAAGCTATCAACCTCTGTAGTAGACGCAACTATGATACAATTTTATTCAAGATTGGCTTCACTAAAGCGTTTGACACTGTGAGCTGAGAATTCCTTGATCAACTTTTAATCTCCAGAGGCTTTGGACCAGCATGGTGCAGATGGATCCATATAATCCTTAGAACGGCCAAATCGTCAGTTCTCATAAATGGAGAGGGGGGAAGATTAATCAACTCCTAGCGATGACTCAAGCAGGGAAATCCTCTATCGCCAATGCTCTTTATCTTAGCTGTTGATGTGCTTGCTAAGATGCTTTTCAGTGGTTGAAGAAATGGTACTTTCTTTCCTCTTCCTATTAGGGGCTCCCTTGCAAATCTGACTGTGCTACAATTTGCTGATGACACTCTGCTCTTTTGTAGAGGAGATGAACAGGAAGTTCTTAACCTCAAAGTGGCGCTGCAACTATTTGCAAATGTCTCTGGTCTGGCCATATATTTTAACAAGTCCTCTCTTATATACTTTGGCAAATCAAGAGTGAAGCATCAGGCTTTCTCAACCATTCTGGGCTGTAAGCAAGAAAGCTTACGGATTAACTACCTTGGCATGCCCCTCACTAGAGGGAAACTAAGCAAAAGAGATTAGCAACCACTCATTCTCAAGATTGAAAGAAGACTCTTAGTATGGAAGGGCAAAATGCTATCCAAGGGTGGGAGATTAATATTAATCAATTTTGTACTCAGTGTTTTACCAGTCTACTTTGCCTCTTTCTTTAGGCTCCCCAGTTGAGTGATCAAAAGAATTGATCAGATTAGAAGTAGATTTTTTTGGAGTGGTTCCGACACTGATGTGAGAGGGGTGGCATGTATGCGGTGGAAGAATATCTGCCAACCCAAGCAACATGGAAGATTTGGAATTCTTGATTAGAAAGTTTTCAATGAAGCGCTACTCATGAAATGGTGGTGGAAGATTGTCTCTTCAGACACGCTCGTTAGCCAAACGTTGTGGAGCTTATACTATAAAGGCAATTCTAATAGCTTGATATGCCCCTCTAATGCTTCAAACTTCTGGAAAGGTATCTTCCTGCTCAAGGAGCAATTCTTGCATAATGTAAACTGGAAGCTAGGAAATGGAAACCAGATCAAATTCTGGACGTCAAGATGGATCAACGGCAACAACATCACCACCTTGTGCCCTACACTCGCCGCTGCAGCATGGAACCTGGATGCAGATGTTCTTTCTCAATAAGCTTGGATCAATAACATCTGGCATTAGCGACCAAGGCTACACTGCGTCTCTAACCCACCATTCGAGAGGAGAAACAGAGACTGCTAGGTCTGATTGCATACTGTCAACCATCAAACTCAGGGGACTCCCTTTCATGGAGGCTCACACTCTCAGAAACCTTCACTGTCAAGTCAGCCTACGACTTCTTCATCATCTATGGCCTTCAATCCCCATACTTTAAAGCCACCTAGGCTTCCACAGCTCCCCTGAAATGCAAGATCTTCATCTGGCAGCTTGGTTGGGATAGACTCAACTCCAAAGATTTCCTCCATTCCAAAGGCTGGTTGGGAGACACGACATACACCGCTTGTGCATGTCCTGTCGAGACGACTTACCATATCTTCTTTGCATGCCCAATTGCCATTAACACTTGCACCTTCTTCACTACACTCATCCACATTCACACTTTGCCTGCTGATTTGTATGAATGCTTTACTTCATGGCTCTTTGGGTCACAATTACACAGACACGTCTGACACCTACTCACAATATCAAACTGTTGGAGTATCTAGCTAGCTAGAAATGATCGCATTTTTTCTTCAAAGATTTTCCAACCAAGGGAAATTATTTCTAATGCAATCTTTTGGTTTCGATCTTGATTAGATGGATTCGAGAGCAGCAAGAAGAAGGAGCAACTTGTACGCGAAGTGGAAATGGTTGGCGTCCTCCTTAAGCACGCTCTGACCAGGATAGATCAGGCGGAAAGTGGAGAAGATAGCTGCTCGGGTTGATCTCCTCCTCAGTATTAGTTACTTGCTGTCTTTTGGAAGTTGCTTTTTTTTTGGCACTGTAATGAAATTTACTTTGAAAAGGCTAGACTTCTAAGCTATATTTTGGGAATCAAGAGTTCAGCATAGGTTGTAAGCTGAACTAGCTTGATCCATTTGTGTATATGTACTTGTTTTTACTCTTCTATTAATATATTTTGTGAGGTAGGGACTTATCCTACCTTTAACGAGTTAAAAATAAAAATAAAAATAAAATTGAACAGAAGGAAAATGATTTTCCATCCATGAGATTTGTTTCGAGGAAATTCTATGGAATAATGCCTATAGAATTCTTATGCATATAGATTAGGATTTAATCAAGATTTAATTAAGATTTAGGATTAAATTAAGATTTAATTATAATTAAATTAATTATTAATTAACAGTTAATTATCTAAACAACTCTCGGATGAGAAATGATTCTCCGTCTGTGAGCAAAAAAAAAAAAAATTAATGGTGAAACGAGAAATGATTTCCGTCTCTTGTTTTTTTTTTGTTATTTTTAAAAAAAATCAATGGACGGAAAATCATTCATCGTCTGATACATTTTTAATAAAAAATATATATATTCTGGAACGAGACATCATCTATTGTCCATCGATTTTTTTTAAATCAAAACTCAAATTTTGAATTAAAACGACTATTGCTCAAACACAAAATTTATATTCCTATTTCTATTTATATGCCAAATGCCCAAATTTTGAGATTGAACGACTACCGATAACATTTAATTTGTGGCGCTAGATATAAAGATAAATGACTGCGCCCGTTGGAACCTAATTAGGAGAATCCATAACCCAAATTAATTTTCCTGGTGGCAACCAGTTAAATGGATCCTTACGTGGGGTCCACATAATGTAATCATGTACCAAATCTTTTTTGTTTCGTACCTACTTTTTCAATTGACCAAAATTTGTGGGTTTTCCCTGTTTTTTTTCCCCCTCTGTTTGTCTATTAAAACATCCAAAATTGACAAGATTTCCTCGTCAAAATTCAAAACATGGCAATTTAAATCCAATAAATATTCAGTGAATCTCCCAGTTCCCACCTACGTATATAGACAACTTTGTCTTTGTACTTCGCCCTTCCATTCCATTGCTTCTCCTATGTGATATCACCTGAAAGTTCAAACCAAAACCAAATTCTGAAACCTCTCAAAAAAACAAAAAAAAATTCAAAGTCCTTCTAAATGGGTTTTGTGTTCTTCTTCACTTCCACTCTCATACTCTCCCTCCTTTTCACACTCTCAACGCCTCAGCCACAGCGCAACACCGACGCCTTCTACATCTCCTCCTTCTTCCAAACAATGGGTCATCGAGACCTCGTCCTTTTCGACAACATCTGCTCATTTCCAAGAATCACTTGTGATTCTCAAATGGATGGTAAAGTCATAAGTTTGAATGCTTCTGGATTGAATCTATCAGGCACAATCCCGGACACCACTGTCGGTAAGCTCGCAACGCTGCAGTCTCTTGATCTCAGCAACAACAACATCAGTGGCTTCTCTGCTGATTTCTGGGACATTGGCACTTCTCTGGTTTCCCTCAACCTTTCGGGAAATGCGATTGACGGGTCAGTTTCTAACAACATTGTCAACTTTGGGAGGTTGGAAAGGCTTGATCTTTCAAACAACAGGTTTTCGGGTGAGATTCCTGTTGGTATTGGTTCGCTGTCGAGTTTGAAGGTTCTTGATCTTAGTGCTAATGGCTTTGCGGGGGAAATTCCGCTTGGGATTGTTGGATGTCAGTCTTTGGTTTGGATGGACTTGTCGATGAACAAGCTTGGTGGCTGCTCTGTTTTTGATGGTTTTGGAGCGGGGTTTAAGAGTTTGAAGGGTTTGAATCTTGCTGGAAATGGATTTGAAGGGAGAATGCCGGATTTATCGGGGTTGCAGTCACTTGTGTATCTCAATCTTTCGGCTAATTCATTTAATGGTCCGATTGTGGGAGTTCTCGAGCAGGGTGGTTTGGAGGTCATTGATTTGAGTAGTAACCGGTTTCAAGGGTATTATTCTTCATCTCAGCCTCAGGTAGTAATAAACAGCAGCAGCTCTGGCTTCAATTGGTCGTCTTCTCTTACTTTTCTTGATTTGTCAGGGAATGAACTCAGGATCGAAACGTTCAGTGGTTTGCGCAGAGCGCAGTCACTTAACCATCTCAACTTGTCAACAACTCGTCTTGTAGGACAAATTCCTACAGAAATCTTGAATCTTTCTAGCTTGGCAACTCTAGACCTTTCACACAACCACTTAACTGGCGAAATTCCTGATTTCAACATCGACAACCTTCAAATACTAGATCTTTCTTCCAATAATCTAACAGGTGATATCCCCGCGTCACTTCAACATCAACTGCTCAGCTTGCAAAGATTCAACTTCTCTTTCAACCATCTATCGATCTGTACTGTTGATCAACTACCACCTCAAGCACTCAACTCTTCTTTCATAGGATCAAAATTCACATGCCCGATACCTGCAGGAAACCCCGGTTCTGGTGATAAAAAGAGGATCAAACACCACAAGGGTTTGAAGATAGTATTGGCAATGGCGCTAACATGCTGCTTCTTCCTGGTAACTGCATTATTCTGCATTGTTGTCGGTTTTAGTTTTAGAAAGACAAGTAGATCATGGCCATGGGCAGTCAAGCAACTTCCTCGCAAAGAAGAAGCAAACTTTTCAATCCCTGTTATAATCTTTGAGAAGCCACTTATGAACTTAACCTTCACAGACCTTGTAACTATGACTTCCAATTTCGATGAGAGTACATTGTTAGCAGTGGGCAGATTTGGTCCAGTTTATCGAGGTGTTTTCCCGGAAGGAATTCAAGTAGCCATGAAGGTTCTTGTTTGCGGGTCGCATTTAACTGAGCACCAAGTTTCAAGAGGGCTTGAGAAGCTTGGAAGGATAAAACATCCAAATTTAGTCCCTTTAATAGGCTATTGTTTAGCTGGGGATCGACGAATAGCTATATATAAATACATGGAGAATGGCAACCTTCAGGATCTCCTTGGTGAAGACAATAATAATGAAGAAATGACTAGTTGGAGGTTCCGGTACAATATTGCATTGGGTGTAGCAAGGGCATTGGCATTTCTTCACCATGGGTGTTTCCCTCAAATAGTACATAGAGATGTAAAGGCTAGTACTGTCTATTTCGACTCAAATTTTGAGCCCAAGTTAGCTGCATTTGGATTGGATTACGTTGTAGTACAGAATGACTTCAACTCTGGGACCGCTTTAACGACAAAATCTGATGTTTATGGGTTTGGAGTGATTCTTTTCGAGCTAATTACAGGGAAGGAATTGAATTTGAATGAAGATTTAGAAGGGAACGATACGAGTTCAGTGAGTTGGGTGAGAGCGTTGGTGAAGAACAACCAGGGGTTCTCAGCAATTGATCCTAAGATAAGGAGGAGCTCGGGATATTCAGAGAAACAGATGGAGGAAGCATTGAGGATTGCTTATCTTTCTACTGCTGATTTGTGTTCGAAGAGGCCTTCAATGCAGCAAATAGTTGGACTTCTGAAAGATCTTCAACCCATCGAGGGTGAACTGTGACAAGTTTTTATATTTTTTTATTTATTCTTCTATAGACAAAACCATTAGAAGTTTGAATAATCCCTTTTTTTTTTCTCTTTCCTGAGATTCGATCTTTTGTTAAATACTCATACATGATTGAATCAAATCAAAGAGGCTAAATTCTCAGTTTGCTTCATTTATATGGCTTTCATGTGTATGTTGTTTCCGGAATTGTTTCTTCTTTCAATTGTCATTTGATTTGCTTAACTCATATGAGAATGTGAGCTTCAACTGCTTATCATGAGAGAATGAGGCTTCACCATTGCTTCTATTGTATGCTTGTTTCTGGGATTGTTTATTTTTTCCAATTCTTCTTGTATTTTGCTTAATCCAAATCGAATGTGTGCTTCAGTTGCTTATCATCATGAACTTGAGACTTCACAAATCTCTCTATAGATAAATTTGCATTTATCAAGTATACCCCTTGTAGATAGTAGCTAGTTGGTGGTACCTGCAAGTGAGATTGACATGCATGTTCAGTATGATCCCCATAGCTAGAAGACCGATAAGTCAGTTACCTTTACACCTAGATTTACAAACTACAAGATTGCAAGATTGCAGATACTTTATTCTATGCGTCATCCTAGAAGAGAATTCTGTTAATTAATCCTTTTAGCAGACAAGAATCATTCTGTTGAAGTTTTCACCACAAAAAAAGTTGTACCCTTTCTTCCCCTTATGTTTATCAATTTGTTCCACAAATCTTTGCATGAAGGCAGGAAGTGGGACAGAACAGATGCACGTTTTCTTCCAACACCATTATCTTCAGAAAATAGAAAAAGGCAAGAATACTATGACTACTAACAAAATAGTCTTGATTAGGTTTGCTTATATTCATGATGGTGACAAATGCTATTATTTATTGTCACTGTGGGCATGAATGGTGGCACTAATGATACTTGAAATGCATCTCACATCCAACACTGATTTTGAAATTTTTTTCACAAGAAATATTTTGAAGTAACCAGACTACTAGCAACCTAGCCTAGGTAGATTTATCCATAGTCCGAATGTAAAGATACAAACTGCTGATATAGAATTAGATGTAATTTCGGAGGCCGGTATAGAGAAAAACGCACGCTGTTGTAATTCTAAGCAAAGTGTATAACAAATGATGCGTGTGTGCGTTAAACCATCAGTATTGTAAACTGTTGCATTTGTATACGATTGCATGTCGATTCAAGCTATGTTTTCTTGCATCCATTGAATATCCCCTTCACTTGGATCTAGCAGGAAAGTGAAGGAAAGGAATATATCTGAATACTCGATGATTAATTCTCTTGTGTATAATCCCTTTTCTCAGTTTCACAGTAACCACAAAATCTTATCATAGCAGAGTGCTAAAGTGAAGTAGCATGGGAAAGAAAAGTAGTGGTGATAATAATTGACTTTACAGAAGTCACAATCTTCAGAATAACATTGCACATCCTCTCCACTTAGCTTTACAAGGCCTGCAATGGGAGACTCTTGAAGTCCAGTTCTATGATTAGATCAAATGCAATTGTTTGTAGGTGACCTTGCAAAATTAAATTAGACTTTCCATATTATCATCATAATATGTATCTTCAATGCTCTGTCTTCTATAAAATCATTTCGAAAGAGATACTGGTTTGGCTTCTTACATGCGGTGCACATGTGAAATGCCTAGTTCATGTATACACAGAATATACAGTAGCAAAGAAATTCATGAAGTAGACATAAATACTGATACGATAAACAAATGAAATCATTCAACAGCAGTAAAAAATGCACAATAAAACAAAGCATCCTAACTTGTTCAAATGTCTACTGCTACAATTCTTTACCAGATGAATGTCCTACTATATAAGATCCAAATCCCCAAACAGTAAGCAGTAATGAAAGGATCTTAAAACTACTCATGGGATCATGTAAAAATATAACTGCTGCTATACTTGTAATAGGGACTCTAACAACATTAAGAACACCGGCAAAAACCGTTGAAGCCAGAAAGAGAATAGCAGTTCCTCCTAAAACTCCCAGCTGAAATGTGATGGCTGACCAAACCAACACCATAATATATGAAACCTCACCATGTTTGAAGCTCTTTGCTTCGGTTCTCATACTTTTGAAGTCGCCAGCCACCAGAACCCCCACAGTTGTGAACACGAATGCGAAAAATGATACCATCGCCTGCTGCTCTAGCACGACGTGGAATGATCGCCTCCCTAGAATCTTCACAAACACGAGCTCAGAAAGGGCGAAGATGAGGCCATGAAGAGCGGAGCCAAGGATGTCCCACACAAACCCCCAGTTGTACTGGCTGTTGCTTATACCTGGGTACCTGTTAGTTATTTATAGGACACAGTTAAATTTTACTCTGGAAGTCGTGCAAAGTACTACAAATAAAATTGAAAGATGGTAGTGAAATATTAAATTTCCAACGATACCTGTCTGAAGCCGAGTCCAGGGCTATGATGACTGCAGAGGCCGTGATGATAGCGATGGCATTGATGGACGAGAGGTTCAGTTTATTCTTCACAATGAAATAACCGAAAAGGGAGGAGAACACCAGTGAAGAAGCTGCAAGGAGCGAGGCGGTGGATGCTGGAAGGTAAGCATAGGCCCAGGCATACATAAGATTATCTGCAGAGCTAAGAAAACCGAGGACAACATACCAAAGAAAGAGTCTGAAAGTAAGGGGAGTTGGCGAAACTTTGAGAAATGAATAGAGAGGGATCAATGCGAAGGCAGTGATAGGCCACCCAGCAACTGCTACCCAAGAGATTATCCATTTGCTCTTTCCACCATTAGAGTAGTAGAGACGAGATAGTAGGGAGGAAGCGGGGAATGCTGTGAGCATAGCAGAACTGCTCAGGGTGAGAAGTATCCAGTAGGAGAAAGGGCGAGTTTTGAGTGCTTCCTTAGCAAAGGCTATCAGTTTCGCTACTCTTTGCGGTAAGGTTAGGCTCGATTCAGGTGCTTCTGGTAGTGATACTGGTTATGTAACATACGACAGTTCTTTTGAGTAAAAAAGCACAAGATTAAGAACAAAAACAAGCAGTGTATTGTAGATATGAGTTTTGCACAGTATATGTGCATATACATTACATCAGAAAACGGGTTAATGAAGTTGGATATATACTGTTTACATTCACTACTTTAATAGTCAATTAATGTGAGTAAAACCATTCTAAAAAAACCTGCTATCTATTGGAAAATCCGGATTGCTGTTACTTAGAGGATATATATGAATCCCTAATCAGTGGACACCCATCATAAATATGAATCCCACTCTCTTTGATTAGGTTACCAGTACATATTCATGTCGTACAAATAGTGTGAAACATAAGTATCATATGATCACAAATTTATTATCATTAGTTTCAGATTTCTGACTTGGAACTATGGTGCTTTTACTAAGTATTAACCGTAAAATCAAAATTCAAATATAACTTCTATTTTCACCCCTATAGTTGTTGCAATAGAATATAACCCTATTGATAGATGCAAAAAAATGTGATAGAGCATGAAAACCAACCTCAACCTGTATGGCTTATTCACAATTGCTCTATTTCCATAACCCAAGTTGTAATTCCATTCATGTCAAGTTGTCGCTATAGGATAATGTATGGAAAAATTCTCCACGAAGGTGTTGACTGGTTAATCCAAATAAACTACATACATACTCTTTCTCTCTTCGTCTATTTAGGATCATTCACTCATCACAATAGAGACTGAGGAGGAGGAGGAGGAGGAGGAGGATGTCTTTAGAATTGCAGGAAGTTGTTGAAGAGTATTGTATTATAGCAAAATACCGATAAATTATTGAGCAAAATGTTGAGACTAAATAAGATGTTCAAACCGAACATAGTGGAAATGGGGATAGTTTAGGCATGTAGAACATAGATCAATAATAACATCCATGAGGAAAAGAGTGATAGGATTGTCACTAATTGAGTAAAGACGAGAGCTAGAACTACAACATCTTCGATGTAGGTAGCCAAAAACTAAAAAAGATTGTTAATCTAATCGAGGGGAATCCCTAACGACAAGGATTCATGTGGCTTCTAAAGATTTGGGATTAAGGCTTTGATCATAAAGCGAAATTATTGAAGAAAACCAAAAATATAATGTCAATACAAACCCACAACATGCAATTATGGGTTTCACCAGCCTAAGTTAGAACAAATTCTAGAACAGATTAGCACACAACAAATTAACAATTATAATCAAATAAAAGAAGTACAAACTAAATTAAATTTAATCTAAATCAACAGTGCAATAAAAAATAAATTCTCTTTTACAAGAACAGAGACCCCCCCCCCCCCCCGCCCCCCCCCCCCCCCCCCCCCCAAAACACACACACACACACACACACACACAAAATTTGTGATGAGAAGAAAACATGGAAACAAAATTATTTCTCTTATACAAGAAAAAGAAAAAGAACCTGGAAGTGAATTTGGATGTAGAGATGAATCCGAGTCCATTGCAAAGACCTCCTCCGCTCTGTTAGAAGATTTTTAGAGAGACAACTAGAGAGAGAGAGAGAGAGAATTTCATGAACATGAGAAGGGAGATAATAGGATTAGGGTTTTGGGCATAATCAGCTGTTCGCAAAAACGAATAGAATTCATAATCAGAAAGCAGAAAAATTAAGAGAACAACATTGATTTTTCCCATCCGAAATAGGCCAGTTTTTTAAACTAATTTCCGAAATATGCCTCTTTCAAAATTAATTCAGAGATAGACCACTCGCAGTTGAAAACTGCAGCATGTTCGATTGTGAGGCCGCAGTTCTCTCCAAAAATGTGTTTCTTTTATGCCGCAGTTCCCGATCACGACCTTATTTCATTTTATATTTGAGCTAGAGAGACTTGAAAACTAAGACAAATATATCTAAGTAAAAAATGGGTGAATATAGGCTGCAATTGGCAAACGGCCTATATATAACATAGGTCGCAATTGGGAATTGCTGCCTAAGTTATTTATTTTTTAAAAATATTTTTATTAGAAGAAGAAAAAAATTATAATAAAGATTGCAGTTCCCAGCTGCAACCTCTGTTATACTTAGGCCGCAATTCCCAACTGCGACCTATATTTTGCTCTTTTTACTTAGATAAATTTGTCTAAGACTTCAAGTCTCTCTAACCCAAATATAAAATGTGACCTATATTTTGCTCTTTTTACTTAGATAAATTTGTCTAAGTTTTCAAGTCTCTCTAACCCAAATATGAAATGAACTAAAACTATGGCTTTGAAAAAACACATTTTTGAAAAATGTATTGATCTATTTTGAAAATTAGTTTTGAAAATGGCATATTTTGAGAATTAGTTTCAAAAGGTGGCCTATTTTGGAAAAAATGACACAAGATTTATGTGTGTGGCATGTGTCAATGGATATATGGATAGGTAGGTAGTTACTGTGCACACTCGCAGATCAATTTTTTGGGTTTTTTACATACGCAACCCCACAGATTATGATGATGTCGTATTTTCCTTCAACATTTATAGGTGTAAAATTGGGGATGGTCAACAGGCCGGTTCGGTCCGGTTTGTAGTTCGGACCCAACCGGACCGCTCTTGTAGCGGTCTTGTCTTTGATGTTTGGACCAAACTGGACCACTCCTGTTTGGGACCCACCAGGTCATGAACAAGACCAGCCTGGACCGGTTCCGGGCAGTCCAGTCCATCAGACCAGCAATGGTCGGCCCAGCTGGCCAGCCGTCAAACTTTTACTTATATTAATATTTATGGTTAATAAATATCGTTTTTACCCTTCTCAACAGCTATAAATAACCATAAATATCGTTTTTACCCTTCTCAACAGCTATAAACGGCTAGTTTGTGTGTGTGTGTGTGTGTGTGTGTGTGTGTGTGTGTGTGTGTGGGGGGGGGGGGGGGGGGGGGGGGGGGGGGGGGGAGGGAAATTAGAAAACACAACAAATATGAAATTCTATAATTAGAGAAGCATTCTAAATCATTTTCTTCACACTAAAACTTCCAAACTATTCTCTCACCTTTCAATTTATTCCAAGATTTCTCGTTCCCACAAAGCTTACCAAACACCCATCTTTCCCTTCATCACCTTACGATGACCTTCCTAAACTATTAGAACTCCACCTTGAGCTGTGTATCTGCAGCCCTGTGCTTATAGAGTTCCCAAGGATATCAGGTTCTGTTTCAACAAAGGAATATGTATGATGTTCTCTAGCGTGTATGTAGAACCCCGTATTTTCAAATATTATTTTAATTATTTGAAAATGAATTTAAATTTATTTTGGAGATTTAATTGGTATTTTCTAAAAGATTTATCTTTGGTACACGTGCAAATGACTTTTGAGATGCTTGAAAAAATTAAGTTTTCTTAATGAAAAATCATCATTTAATAATTGGAATTTATTTGTTATTTTTCTGGATTTTTCTGAAATCAATTTGATCTATTTTGCAATTTTTGAGAAAAGAAGGGCTTTTATGCAAAATTGACATTTTTAAGGGTTAAAATGCAAATTGTATTTTCTGGACATTTTGAACAGTAGCATTTGAGATTAGGATCATATTTTTACTTTTAAAACCTAATTTTAATGAATTTTAGATGAATTTCCAAGAGTAGATATATATATATACATAATTGTATTTTGAAGGGATTGTTTTGCAAATATATTTGGAAACCCTAAAAATGATATTCCCGGCCTATATAAGAGAGTTTGCAGCCGTCATTCGCTGCACAACTCAGATCTCGTTATTTTATTTCTTGGTGATTGAAGAAGTTTTTGGATCTAGCAAAGGGAGACTTTTCGTGGATTTTCTTGTTCTAAAGGTGAGTGATATGAACTTTGTTTGTTTATGTGTTTGATTGTGTGCTGTTTTGTTTGATGTTTCCGTATCTTGTATGTGATCGATGCAATGGTGGTTATTTATATTATGCATGAGAAATCCATGAATATTCAGTAGATATTGTTTAACAAAATTCTTTATTGCTCGAAACATGGTAAGATTCAAGTATGGTTTGATCGAATAGATGAACATCTGGATCTTGTGTTTATAAACAGATCTTGGTTATTATTTGTGAAAGAATTGAGTATTAAGAAACCCTAATGGAAGATTTAGGAATTTAGAACATAAGAATTTAGTATTGTATCCGTAATGGGGATCATCTTGAGATTGTCACTTTGACTAAATACGAGTTACTTCCATAGGCAATGAATCTTTAGAAAAACACCAGTCTTGATTTCTGTATTCAGACCTAATTTATGAAATCTGTAGGCCGACAGTCGACTGGTCTACGATTCAGTCGACTGGTATGACCCTACTGCAGTACTTTCAGACATTTGAAAATTTGTTCGGGACAGTCGACTGGGACTATTGTCAGTCGACTGGCCTGCTGAGTAGAATTTGTTCAGTCTTTTTGGGACAGTCGACCATGACCTCTATAAGTCGACTGTCAGCACTTGGAATGTTTCTTGAGAATTATTGGTAATTGTCTCGGGTAAGTCGACTGATGGTTTATTAAGTCGACTTATAGCACTTGTTATAATCTTGGATATCGTTTCTCGGGGCAGTCGACTTACTACAGTATAAGTCAACTGGTACTGATAAGTTTCACATAATCTTGAGTGTTCTTTCCAGTCTTTAGTCTTTGTAGATGGATATGTTCTACGGTGTAAGAGTCACTGTTAGTGATTGCGTACCGGGTATCCGATCTATACTATCTTTAGTCCTTGTAGATGGATATGTTCTGTGGTGTAAGAGTCACTGTTAGTGATTGCATGCCGGGTATCCAATCTATACTATCTTTAGTCTTTGTAGATGGATATGTTCTGCGGTGTAAGAGTCACTGTTAGTGATTGCATGCCGGGTATCCGATCTATACTATCTTGAGTCTTTGTAGATGGATATGTTCTGCGGTGTAAGAGTCACTGTTAGTGATTGCATGCCGGGTATCCGATCTATACTATCTTTAGTCTTTGTAGATGGATATGTTCTGCGGTGTAATAGTCACTGTTAGTGATTGCATGCCGGGTATCCGATCTATACTATCTTTAGTCTTTGTAGATGGATATGTTCTGCGGTGTAAGAATCACTGTTAGTGATTGCATGCCGGGTATCCGATCTATATTATCTTTAGTCTTTGTAGATGGATATATGGGTATCCGATCTATGGCATTATTGGTGATTGATCGTTGGACATGTACCGTGGTATTGAGAATAACCGATGATCAGGTATTGGTAGTAACAGTTGACTGGCCAATTATTCAGTCGACTGTACAATACAGTTGAGCTGTACTATTTTGAGAGTGATTGATTGAAGGATAACTGATCGATGGCATTGTTTCTCGACTTGGTTTTAAGCATGTACTTCCTATCGTTTCTTGTTTCACATTACATGTTCAGTTTATGTATTTTTGTTCAGTACATGTTGCTTGAGAATTTATGTTTATTGTTTATTTATGTTTGTTGTTTATATCACTCACACCATTTATGGCTGACCCCTTTAGTTTGGGGGTTAGGGTTCCTCTCTAGCCTCACATGATGCAGGTTGTTGCTTAGAGTTTGGAGGCTTGGATGCTTTGGGTTAGCTTTAGAGATTATGAGTGATATAATAGAGCCTTGTGTAATCTTTGTAAAGAGGAGTGTTGTAAAAGAATGTTGTAATTCAAGGTGTTTGTATTTCCGCTGCAATTGAAAAAGAATACTGTAATAAGAATTGGAATAAAAAGATTTGTTGTAATTCTAAGTTCTCATATTAGAAATTCGGGGTGCTACAGTGTACCTCTTTCCATCCGGCATCTCCAACTCAACTGTTCCCTCACCCCATTACTTAACAAATCTTATCAACCACCGTTTTTACACAACTATCTCCTATGGACTTGTAAATAGAAAACATCTTCCTTTCGGAGCAAATATGAGAAGAACTACCCGAATCAAGAAACCTTGCAAAATACACATCTATAGAACTTGAAATAAGAGTACAGTCAAAGTTATCACCTGATTCAGCTGCACTAGCAACACTAGTAATGTCGGCGCACTTCTGATTCAACCACTTGTGACAGTATCTTTTGTAATGCGCAATCCCTCTGCAATGGTGGCAACAGGTCCTATCCTTACGTGCACTTTTCCTTCCACTTGAAGTATCATCTACCCTGATGCAACTCATAGAAGTAGATGTCGATTTATGAGCCTCCTTCCTAAGTTCATCTTCCTCCAAGTCCTCGATCACCTCTGCTACCGAAAATGTCTCCTTGGCATACACTCCGCCTTGCACGGTGGTTATCAAATGCTTCTTTGAATCTGGTAGTGAATTAATTAAGTTGAGATATTTTTCCCGAGCTAACCCACTTTTTTAAACTAATTCTGAAGATGACCGACTTTCCAAACTTATTCTTAGAGTGGACTAGTCCTCATAGGCCGCAGTTCCCAATTGTGGCTTATTCGATTGTAAGGACGCAGAAAAATGTGTTTTTTGATACCACAGTTCCCAACTGTGGTCTTAGTTCATTTCATATTTGGGCTAGAGAGACTGCAAGACTTAGACAATTTTTTCTAAGTAAAAATGTGTTAAATATAGGTTGCAATTCCCAACTGCGGTCTAAATTTAATAGAGGTTGCGGTTTCCAACTGCTGCATCCATTATAAAAAAAATTAAGAGAGGAACACCAAAAAAATTATAACAGAGACCTCAGTTCCCAGCTGCCGCCTCTGTTATATTTAGACTGTAGTTGGGAACTGCAGCCTATATTTATTACATTTTTACTTAGAAAAATTTGTCTAAGTCTCGGAATCTCTCTAGCCCAAATATGAAATGAACTAAGGCCGCAGTTGGGAACTGCGGCATCGAAAAAACACATTTGTGAAGAGTCCGCAGTTGGGAACTATGGCCTTACAATCGAATAGGCCGCAATTACCAACTGCGGCCAATGAGGACTGGTCCACCCTAGGAATTAGTTTGGAAAGCGAGTCATCTTCAAAATTATTTTCAAAAGGTGGGTCAACTCGGGAAAAATTTCTTAAGTTGAAAGAGTTTAGATCATCTGCACTTATTGCTTTCAATTCAGATGATCACGAATTGACTTCCTCTATATGATCTAGAAGAACGGTACTTTCCTTCATTGAGCAATTGAACAGTTTTCTTTTTCAGTACATTCGATTTTGTAATGGTGATTCTGAGTAGTCAGTTCTGGGTCTTGCCCACAGACTCGTTGCACTTCTACACTTGACGTCGTTCTCCAAAAACATCTGAATTAAACCCAAGGCTATCGAACAAATCTCAAGCATATTCTCATGATTTATGCCGATTTATCTTCCTTTATCGTTGAGCAACGTGACCCAGATCTGTCATCTTCTCCAAGGAACTCAAGCAACCCCTAAACTGCAAAAATTTATGACATGTAGCTCTAATACCAATTATTAAGAATTTCGTTGTTGAGTTTGCGACAACCGATCCCTACTAACAAACTACCTCGCAATAGTAGATTGTAACCCATGTATTTTCCTTTCTTGTATTTTTGTATGTATTTATTTTCCTGGGTATTCATTCTGATTGTACTCTTTTATTCTTTCTGAATCGTGTAATCTTCCTTCGTTCCTAATAAACTATCTTTATTTGCTATCATTCAATTCCATGACTTCAATCTTTTGATCTAAATTCTTCTGCTAATCATTTGTCTCTAGATGACTTTGTTTAAGTCTAAATCATATTATTTCATGAACTCATTGTTTATTATTTGATTTCTACCCTATTAGATCCAGTATCTAACCCAATCTACCCTATTTAGACCCAAAACCATATAATCCGCCCTATTGGATCCTAAACCCGCTACCCAATACTCTCTTTTACCCAGTCTCCCTCAAATCTCTCCTCATGTTCACCTCTATCTGTCTAACAAGCAGATCCCTTCCCCTATTATCTCCCTCTTGATTCCTCAAATCCTAACTTACCAAATTCTCATTATAATCACAATCAAATTTGTTCTCTATCCCCTACAGTCATAATCTCCTAAACAATCCCTAATCAACATTTCTCTCTCTCTCTCTCTCTCTTTTTCTCTCTCTCTATTTAACTCACCTCCTCCCCCTTTCACTGTGCCCATCGGCTGGAGCCGTTACCAGCCACCAACCGCCGTCGCACCTTCCCCCTCGCGACCATCATGCCGCCTATCGCGCAATTGCACCGCCTCGACGTCCTGTCGCTTCCCTGTGCCGCGCCACCTCCTGAGCGTAGCCCTCGCTCCTAGCCCGCACCCCCCTTCCTCCCTTCATCGTCGACCCCCACTTTCGTCGCCGTCGGCTTCCTCATCCCACCATCGTCGCCGTCCGTTGTGCCGTCGACTCTCAATCCCGCAAGTTCCCGTTCGCTCGTTGTGTTTGTGTTCGTCGCCCGGGATCCATTCCCGTTATTCTTTCTCGTCGGATTTGTCATCTTCACCCAAGGCAAGTAACTTGTATTTTATTTTGTTCGTATAAAAGTACAAATACCGCATGTAGTCTTGCTCTCATTTTTTGTGTGTTCGTTCTCATGATGATCTCTTGAAAATCTTGGTCTCTTTGCTCGATCCGTTGCCATAGACTCATAGTCATGATCCATCATAATAAGTTGTCACACACACACACTACATGAAAATAAATTAGATCTAGATAAACATCTTGATGTGTATATCCTCATTCGTGATCTATTGTATGTCGTGGATTTTTGTCACATGATTGATGTGCTAGATGTGTTATCTCATTGTGAATTTGTTAAATACCATGTTGATTTGAATATCTAATACATCATGTTTTACATCATACTCCAATTTGGATATACTGTAGATGAGTTGTTTGATTAAATGCATGAAAGAAATTTCGTTTTGCTACTTCCCTGATTTGGTACAAAAATTTAGACCCTGTTAAGGTCAGCAAAATAAATTATTTTGTGAATATGATTTGTAGGCCTCGATATCTATAATTCAGGACTTTCGAAGGATCTCAATTTCGATTTTTTATGTGTGAATTATCACTGTTTTAATGCAGCTGTGTCGTAATTTTCAAATTTTGATTTATGAGATCGCTGCATGTTTTATTATTTTCAAACTGGTGTTAAAAGTAAAATTTGGATTTAATATTTTTCTGGGTATGACTAGACATGACTGGGACCAACCCCTAATTTTTATAGAATTGTTTAATGACTCTTATAACTCATTTCATGTTTGTGAAACAAATCAATATATTTCTAAACTGCATGTTGTTCAGTGAAGAACTCTATTTTCCACATGATTCCAGTCGCTGTTGATTAAAACTTTGTGAATATGAAATATAGCCTAGTATGTCTATTTTACAACCCTCTGACGAATTTGAGTTTCGAGTTGTATTTTGTGATTTGTCACTGTTTTAGTATTGTTGTGTTTAAAATTTCAGATTCATAAATTTGCTTCATCTTTCTATTTTCCAAATTAAATTGACTATGCTATCTGTAATGGAATGTTATGAAATTTGATGTGCTGGTACTAGACATACTAGGGAACCTTCCAGATTTTTCCTAGATTTAATTTTGATATTTTTATACCTTTTTTATGCTTATAAATAAAATTTTACAAATTCTGGCTGAACATGAATTCTGTGTAAAATATTGTTTTGAACCTTGTTGCTGTACTAGTTATATGACTTGTGTATATGCGCTGGATTCGGCAGAGAGTCTAGTTTCTAGAATTTCTAACGGATCTAGGTTTGCATTCTTGGGTCAACGGGAATCTTGGTTTTGGTACAGCTACGTCTTGCTGTAGAGTATTGAAAGTCTCGTTGTTCTAACTATTATAAGTTGTTTTGTCACCCGTTCATGTCTTCTATCCAACTCGAACTTGTTCCTTGTTCTTTCCATGTTTTCTTACCTTATTCATGCACGTTCATGATTGCTTTAATAATAATAACAAGTAATCAAGCCGAGGTTAAAAGGAATGATCTAGTATTGGAAAATACAGAAATGTGTACTTGGAAGTAGGCCTGTGTTTCCCACTTGCTTACCCGACTACATACTATCCTATAGAAGAGGTGTACTCGGAGGGGATCCGTAGATCCTACTTGATACTTAACACTTGACTACTTGATACTTGACTACTTGACACGTGACTACTTGATACTTGACTACTTGATACTTGATACTTGATACCTGAGTACACGGCCATATATAATCCACTACGAAATCTAAATGCAAATTGTCTGAATATAGAAAACACATTGTAAAATTTGGGATGCATGAAGTTCTACCAAGATAGAACTAGATACAAGACTTGAGAATAACATGATCACTTGCACTTTCCTGTTACTTGTACATGCTACTCGACACGTGTTACTTGTTACTTGCTTGCATGCTACTTGATACTTGTTACATGCCACTTGTACCCTATTATCTTATCATGTTACTTGATTCTATTTCTTGATTTGGAGTTAGTTTCTCTATTTTGCTATCACATCCCCTCCATGCTTACTTCAGTACTTGCTTCTTGTTGCTACTCTGTATTTTTGTTTATCTGTTTTCCGTACTTATTGCATGTACTACATGCGGCCCGTAACTTGCACTAACGGACGTATAGTTTTATGTTTTCCTTTTCCTACAAATTGTCAAATCTGCAGATTTTGGTGACCAGCTGCCCGATGGAGTAAGTGACCAAGTATTCTAGGCTTGGCTAGAGTTCCTGCTTGAATTATTTCCTGTTTTGAATAAGCATATCTATTGTTACTTGAATCTTGCATTGGGCATTTTGTCCCAGAATATATAACTTGTTGTTTCCAGATCTGGTTATTTGAGAATTATGTATCTTGTTTTCAAGTAATTTTGTTGGTTATATTTATTTGTTTCATGCATGCGTGGATAATTATTTCCTGTTTATTCTTGTTTATTCTTGTGTATTGTTGTAAAGATCCTTACAGCTCATGAATGGTGAAAGCCATTCGCTGGACTTTGTCGCGTATCCGTATTCCGTATTCCTTTTTGCGAAGTGGGGCGTGACATAAATCAATCCAAACACACAAAGCACACAATTTTATCCCGGTTTAGGCAAAATCTAATCCGAATCTGAGAAAGAAATAATCGAGATATTATTCACTAGAGAAAAATACAAGAGTTATAAATGTTGGGATTGTATGTCTTGCATACTTGCAGTTCGATTGGTAGAACAAGAGATGAAGAACAGAGGTCAAAGCGTCTAAGTGAGTCAAATTCATAAACAGAGAGCAGCAGCTAAGAGCACAGGGTCTGGAAGTCGACTGCCCCCCCCCCCCTCTCTGATGTATTGCAGTTGACCGCATCGTTGTGCAATCAACCACCCGCAGATGCTGTAATGTTTTGGGCTTTTATCTTGGTGACATTTTCGGCCCACTCTTCAAATCCAAGTTAGATCGTACAGCTCCTGTCAAGTGACTTCTTCTACAAGATATATCGGACGGCTTATGTGACAGGACTACAAAGTAGGGTTTCTCTAAATCTCTATATATGTTTATGTAAGTCTTTATTGAGAGTTGAGACTGAGAGTTCTCCATTGTAAACAGCTATTATCTTCCAGTTAGGCTTGAGCGATATATAGATTTGTGGTGCGAGTGTAATACATTATATTTTCTCTAGTTGAATAATGTTGCTGCTGAAATCAGTGTGGGGGCAAACAGATAGATTTGTGGATTCGAGGAAAGCTGAATAGTCAAACCTGAACACCCTCACCGGAGTTTGACCGAGATTCTCTCGCCGTTCACCTGCAAAAAGTGCGAGATATCGAGGTTGATTCTGGCGACGCACCCTCCGACGCTCTTGTCAGTAATCAGAAAGATTATGAAAGAGCTTTGATTGGCAAAAGATTGATTACCTGGTAACAGTGGGGGATGGGGAGTATTTATAGCCACCTTAGGAACTAGTTTCGGGATAAGATCAAATTCCTACTTCCCAGTGATCAATGGATAGAAGTGATCAGGACCGTTGATTAAGGACAATCATAAACCCTAATTCTCCTATCCAACTGGACCGGGCTTCTTGCGGGTTGAAATCCACACCCAGTTAGATGGACCCGTTTATGGGTTATTGGGCCTTTGGAAAAAGGCCCAGTTCCCATTTCAGACCCGCTTGTAGGTCAAATTACCATTTTACCCCCGAGCTTTAAGATTCGTGCCTGATTTGGACGGTTCCGATTCAACCCTATTTTTAGCCATATCACGAGCCCCCCACTCCCTAAGACTTAGTTTGATCAGCCTTTGAGGAGTAGTTTTATTGTTTTAATGGCTTGCGGAGTTGTATCGGAGTCCAAATGAGGGGTGTCGAATCTTTACATGAGGTATTATGGTGATTTTCGGTGTTGGTTGCGCGCTCAAGGTTGTTCTTGCGCTCTCCTGGACTTTTGGTGACCTTTTTTAATTTTTATTTGTTTTCCGGATCAATTATTTAATTTTGCGAAGCGGTGATTTATTGTTCGGGGGCATTAATGCAATAATTATTTACCCGGTGGTTCAAAAATATTATTTATAATTATTTTTTAGAATTTTTAATTAATTTTCCTGAATTTTTAATCATTTTTTCACAATTTTTAAATAAATAATTCGAATTTAGTAAATAAAAAATTGAATTTTAATACCATTTATGACGTGGCGCAATCTGGGCCGCTCATCAGCCAAAGCGCGAATATCTAAGCGACCGGACGGTCTGAGTGGCTCAGCAGCACTTTTCTCCGCTTGTGGAGGTCGGTGCCCTGGTAGCTCGGTCATAGCTCCTCGGTAGCTCGGTAGCTCGGTGCTTCATGAGCTGCTGAGCTACGTGGCTGAATCTGGAGCGTCCATCATGGCGCGTATCACGAGGTAGGAGGCTTAGATAACGAGAAAATGTGATTTTGTCATTTTGTGGGCGTGGTGTGATCTGAGCCGCTTATCATCTTTTAGCACGAATCTTGGAACAATCTGACGGTTTGAGTAGCTCGGCGATATTTTTCTCCAAGGTCGGTGCCCCGGTAGCTCGGCACAGTGCCTCGGTAACTCGGTAGCTCGGCGCTTCATGAGCTGCCGAGCTACGTGGCCAAATGTGGAGCGTTCATCACGACGTGAATCACGATGTAGAGGGCTCAGATCACGAGAAAATGTGATTTTGTCGTTTTATGGGCGTGTCTAAATCTGAGCCTCTCATCATCTTATGGCACGAATCTTGAGACGATCTTACGTCCCACAGAGTTCGGCAGCATTTTTCTCCAAATATGGAGGTCGGTGCCTGGGTAGCTCGGCAAAGTGCTTCGGTGGCTCAGCTCCTCATGAGTCATTGAGCCACGTGGCTAGATCTGGAGCGCCCATCAGGGCATGAATCACGATGCAGGCAGCTCAGATCACGAGAAAGTGTGATTTTGTTGTTTTGTGGGCGTGTCTAAATCTGAGCCGCTCATCAACTTCGGGTGCGAATCTTGGGACAATCAGACGGCCCAAGAATTTCGGCATCATTTTTCTCCAAATGTGGAGGTCGGTGCCTCGGTAGCTCGGTAGAGTGCTTCGGTGGCTCGGCGCCTGGTGAATTTCCAAGCAACGTGGCTAAGCCTGAACCGTCGCCGCCCTTCTCTATTCTGTCGTTTAGCTTTCCTTAACGGGCTTGAGGGGGGCCCCAAGCGTTACAAAGCCCAAGAGTCGCTTCTTTCACTATAAGTTTTCACCCCCTACTCTTTCTGTCATTCTTTCACTTTTCACTCTCAGAATTCATTTTCGCTCTCGAGTCGCTCTGCTAGTGGAGATTTTTGTTCAGTGGTGGTTGCGTTAGCTGTCACGGCAGGCAAGGCAATTTTCGGCGAGGTTTTTCCGACCGAGAACGTTACATCAAGGTTAGTATATATATTCTAACTCTCATATATATACCATACGAGATGTCACGAGTGTCCTCGGGTAGCGAGGCTTCTTCCTCGGGAGGTCGGAGTGATCGGCAGTTAGTTCATGAGGAGGGGGAAGTAGTGCGGAGCCGAGAGAGGGGGAAGGAGATAATAGGGTCGTCCGCGGCCGAGCCAACCTCTTCGCTCGTCAAGGAGAAGGGGAAGGAGGTGGCTAGGCCAGTGGTCGTCGAGACGGTGGTAGAGACCGTGAGACGAGCAGGAGAAATGGGTCGGCTACCGACGGTGTTATCCGGCCACGAGGGGATCAGGCAGTATACCGGCGAGCTGTTGACCAAGGCCGTCTACAGATGCTTGGAAACATACGAAGAGAACGAATCGAGGGAGGTTACCGAAGTCGACGATATCCCCTCGGTACTAACCGAACGAGATCTGCTTTGGATTCGGAAGAGCTTCGTCATTCCCCCGGAGTACACCTTGATTCTCCCTGGTCCCGGGGTGTGAGCGTGCACAGCATTCTCGCCTGACACTTGCGTCTTCGCCTACGACGCGTTAAATGCCGGACTGTGTCTCCCCCTCAATCCCTTCGTGACCGAGGTAATCCGGTGGTATGGACTGAGCCCGATCCAGTTCATGCCGAACATGTGGCGACATGTGCTCGGATTTCTGCTCCAATGCCGAACAGCGAAGGTGGAGCCTCAGCTCGTCGTCCTCAGGAGCTTGTACCAGATCAATCGAATGAGCAAGACCGAACACCAGTACTATCTGTCGCCTCGGAAAGGCATTAAGTTGATAGAGAACCAAGACTCTATCAAGTCGTGGAAGGGTAAATTCTTCTTGATCCGAGGCCCTTCGGCGTGGGACTTCCCGACCCGGTGGAAGGAGGACGTGCCGAAGTATGCAAAGGTCGAGCCGGTGTTGACTCCGGACGAAGCAGAGGTTGCGGCGAAGCTGGTCGGCCTCCCGATATTGAGTTGGAGGGACATGACCGAGGAGGTACTCCACGGGTCGGGCCTTAGTCCGATCGACCCGAGTACGCTCCGGACATCTCTATTTCCTTGTTTACTTTTTGTTACGCATTATATTTTGTAACTTTGTTTCCTTTATTCGACAAAGGCTCCGAGCATGGACTTTAGGGCAATCATGGCCGAGCAGAACAAGGCCGCCGAGGCCAAGAAGAGGAAGAGGACGAGCGCGGGGCCTTCGTCCGGCCGACCCACCAAGGTTCCTTCGGCCGCGGTCGTGGATCTGGCCTCTCCTCAGCGATCGGCCTCGGCTGTAGGTCTTCTTCAGCCGACCCCTTCTGATCCTTCAGGCAAAGGCTTCTCCATCTCGGCGGCTCTGGCGCTCGAGGCCCCGCCCCTTACTGAGCAGGCCGAGGCCATACTAACCGGGGGCCACAAGAAATGTCATCCCCGATTAGCGGGTGATGAACCACGACGGTTTCTTGGGGGACTCGGCAATGAGTATGCAGGCTCTTCATCATCTCCCAACCTCAAAAGACCTAGCCGCACTGAAGGCGGGGACGACGGGCGACGATTCTCTAGAGATAGCTTGGTCACTCATGTCGGTAAGTTTTCTTAACTGATTTCGATAACCTTTGAAAATTTCCTAAGTTTTTAGCTCGGCTTTCATTCTGATTTAATTGCTTCTTCTTGCAGGCCACGTGCCACTTCAGCCACCTTCTCGAGCAGTACGCCGAGCAAGAGAGGGAGTTGAAGGCCGCTTGCGACAAAGACCGAGCGGAGAGGGCGAGGGTCTTGAAACAGTTCGAGGTAGAGCAGCGCCGCTCGGATGCTTTGGTGGGCACAGGTTGCAGACTTGGAGGCAGCCTTAGCACAGGCAAAGAAGAAGGTCGCCTCGAGGTGGCCACGGCAGCCGAGGAGAGGGCCGAGGCGAAGAGAGCCCTGGAGGCAGTGATGCGGCAAAAAGACGAGGCCGTGGAGGCAGCAAGGGCAGAGATTGAGGCCGAGGCTAAGAAGCATATGATGGCCAACATGGAGCAGTCTTATGCCACCGCACTCGAGCACGTCGAGGCTTGAGTCCCCGGCTTCGACAAGTCGGGATAGGGACTGTGGGGTGCGGTCGGCGAGGAGGACCCCAGAGCCGAGCAAGAGGCCGAGGGCGAGGACGGGGAAGGGCAACTAGGTGGCGATGCCCCAACTGATCCCGAGGACGTGGTGGTGGAGGGAAGGGGTGACGAGGCCGTGGCCGACCCCCCGGAGTGGCAGAGGAAGGGGAGCCATCCGCCGAGGTGCCTGTCACCGAGCTACCACCCAAGGTGGCCCCTTGATCTTTGTTGTATATTTTTGTTTCTCTTTTTTCATGTATCGCCTTGTAGCGGACTGGCCACCGCTTTTTTTTTTATGAATGAAATTTTGCTTTCTTTGACTAAGTGTTGGGGTCGGTCTTGATTTGAAATTTTTCTAAGGGCTGAAAATAATTTCGTTTTGAAATCTCACTAAGTGTTGAGCACCACTCACTTTAAAATCTAGCTAAGTGTTGAGAACAACTCGCTTTGAAATCTAGCTAAGTGTTGATAACAACTCGCTTTGAAATCTTGCTAAGTGTTGATAACAACTTTGCTTTGAAATTTAGCTATGTGTTGCTCGAGCTTAGGGTTTTTGTGTTCTTTCAGATCGCCGAGTTGCGTCTAGCGGAGGCATCGCCAAACACGGTAGCAGCTGAGGTCTCTCGTCTCCGAGCTAACTTAGGAGTGACGAAGATGGCCCTTTCTCGCAGTCGAGAGTGTTTTCTCAAGAGCGAGTTGGATTTAGATCACCTCAAGCTAACGTTGTCGAAGCGTCTCTCCGAGCTAAAGCAACTAAAGAAACGAGCTCGAGAATCTCCTTCCGAAGGGGAGGTGGAGTCGCTTCGGAAGGCGCTATCTGATGTTTCGACGGAGATAGATGATCTGTTAGCTAAGATTCACGACTTGACGATAGCAGAAGACGAGCTTTTGGCGGGGAGAGATGAACTAACTACAGCGATGGGCAAGTTGACGGCAGAGCTTGACGAGCTGAAGAGGGTTACAGTCGACAAGAGCATCGAGGTTACTCATCTCCGTCGTATTATTGCTGACAGCTCTGGCGACGCAGGCTCTGCTCGGCTTCCTCACTTCAAGATAGTCGTGAAGGACGACTCTCTGAAGCAACGAATCGTCAAACTCGAGATGGAGGTCGCTCGCCTCAAACCCCAACCGGAACGGGTTAATGTCAGAAGCACGTCGTGTACTTGAAGAGAGCGAGAGAGGAATTTCCTTTTACGAGCTTGCGACTCGCTCGCCTGCTGCTCGGCGGAGCTCTGTTGATGCACAAAGTGGGGTGGCTACTTCATCGAGTAGAGCGTCCGTTGGGGCCACCGTTAGAGGCACTGCTGAAGATGCGTCTCAGTTTGCTAGTCTAGAGACGAGCTCCGAGGTTAGGCACCACCGTCCCCAGGTGTCTTTAAACCGGAACATCCCTGCCCCGAGGAGGCATTGAAAGAGTTGTTGTAATTTTGGCTTTTCGAATTTTGTAACTCGTCGTAGAGAAGAGTGGCTGGTCTTGTAATTCTGAGTTTCCTCGAACTTTAAACTTTATAGAAGTGAAAGCTTGTTTATTCTTTTGCACTCGTGTGTTTGCGTGTTTTGTTAATCATCTATGGTGGTAGGAGTACTTCTGAAGGGCGGACCGCTTCTTACTCGCTTATGAGCGAGCAGAAGCGGAGTTGAGCCAAGCTTTGAACTCCGAAGTCTTTGTTTGAGCAAGTTTCAACGGTCGTGGGAGCAGTTCCGAATGGTAAACCACTTTTAACTCACTTAAGAGCGAGTCTCCGAAGTGGAATCGAGCCAAGTTTTGGACTCCAAACTCGTCGTTTGAGTAAGTTTTAATAGTTGCGGGAGCAGTTCCGAATGGCGAACCACTTCTAGCTCGCTTAAAAGCGAGCTTGCAAAGCAGAATCGAGCTAAGTTTTGGACTCCGAACTTGTCGTTTGAGTAAGTTTCAACGGTTGTGGGAGTAGTTCCGAATGGTGAACTGCTTCTAACTCGCTTAAGAGCGAGTCTCCGAAGCGGAATCGAGCCAAGTTTTGGACTCTGAACTCGTCGTTTGAGTAAGTTTCAACGGTTGTGGGAGCAGTTCCGAATGGCCAACCACTTCTAACTCGCTTAAAAGCGAGTCTCTGAAGCGTAATCGAGCCAAGTTTTGGACTCCGAACTCGTCGTTTGAGTAAGTTTGCGGGAGTAGTTCCGAATGGCGAACCACTTCTAGCTCGCTTAAGAGCGAGCTTGCGAAGCGGAATCGAGCTAAGTTTTGAACTCCGAACTCGTCGTTTGAGTAAGTTTCAACGGTTGTGGGAGCAGTTGCGAATGGCAAACCACCTCTAGCTTGCTTAAGAGCAAGCTTGCAAAGCGGAATCAAGCCAAGTTTTGGACTCCAAACTCGTCGTTTGTGAAAACACAATTAAGGTTTTAAACAGAGAGATAAAACAATCACAAGAGAATTATCAGGCGAAAGAAGTTCTTTATTAATAACTGCTAATCGGCCGCTTCTAAGTTGCAGGCCGTTATTACAATGGGAAAATAAAGAAGCAAGTACAAATAAGAAGAAGATAGGAATGGCTTGACATTTGATGGTACTCGGAGAGGCATTCAAACACCCTCTTGGTACTTCACTAAATGGTCGGCGTTCCATGTTCTTGGTATCTCTCTGCCTTCGAGGTCTTCAAGACGATATGCTCCTGGCCGAACTACCTTGGAGACCTTGTATGGTCCTTCCCAATTTGGGGCTAGCTTGCTCTTTTGGCTGGGGAACGAGATAGCTAGCTTTCTGAGGACTAAGTCCCCCTCCTTGAGATCTGTGGGACGGACCCTTTTGTTGTAGGCCTGCTCGATTCTTCTCCGATAATTCTCTTGGCGAATCGAAGCTTTTTCGTGGAGCTCATCGATCAGATCCAAATTTGCTCGAAGCTCTTTGGCGTTCTGCTCTTCATTATAGGCAATAAGGCAAGGGGATGGCAAACCAGCTTCTAAGGGGATTACGGCCTCGGACCCGTAGGTGAGATTGAAGGGCGACTCTCCTGTGGGGGTCCTTTTTGTAGTGCGGTAGTTCCACAATACGTTAGGAAGTTATTCTGCCCCATTAGCTTTTGGCCGACTTGTCTAGTCTCTTCTTGATGCTGGAGAGGATCTGCCTATTGGCGTTCTCTACTTGACAGTTGGATTGAGGATGGAAGACGGAGGAGAAGCGTTGCTGAATGCCGAGGTCTTCACATAAATAGCGGAATGCTGTCCCTGTAAACTGTGTTCCGTTATCTGTTACTAGGACTTGAGGTATGCCGAACCTACAAATTACATTTTTCCAGAAGAACTATAGCACTTTGTTCTCGGTAATAGTTGCTAGTGGTTCGGCCTCGATCCATTTGGAGAAATAGTCGATTGCCACGATTAGGAACTTAAGCTGGCCTGGAGCTGGTAGGAATGGACCTAGCAAGTCCATCCCCCACATTGCGAAGGGAATTGGACTCGACAGAGATGTGAGTTGTGCTTGCGGTAGGCAGCGGATATTGGAGAATTGCTGACAGGGGCTATATTGCCGGACATGTTGCTCGGCATCCAGAAGTACCTGTAGTTATAAACTTTTCTAGCGAGGGATCTTGATCATGAATAGGCTTCGCCTATACCTTCGTGAAGTTCTTTCAAGGCATACAAGGCCTCTTCTGGAGAGAGATATCTCAAGTAGGGTTTGCCATCTACCTGGGTATAAGAGCGTTTGTACAAGACTCCCTCAATGAGGGTGTACCGCTCCGCTCTCGTTCGGATTCGGCGAGCTTCTTTAGGATCTTGGGGGAGGCTCCCATCTCTGAGGAACTGAATCAAAGGCTTCATCCAATTATCCTTGAGTTGGACAGGTAGCAACTCCATTGAGTCGGGGGCTTCTTCTTCGATGCTAGGATTATGACGATATGCTCAAGACCTTGGAGGGAGGAGGAGGCTAGTTTGGAGAGGGCATCTACTTGGGCGTTCTCCTTTCTAGGGATCTGCTGGAGTTGTGCCTCTTCGAACGAAGCCATGAGACTTTGGACCTTGACTAGGTACTTGGCCATTCGGTCGTCTCGCGCCTCATATTCTCCTAAGACCTGATTTACCACGAGCTGAGAGTCGCTGAATATTCGAACATGTTGGGCCCCTGCCTTGCGAGCCATGCCCAATCCTGCTATTAGGGCTTCGTACTCAGCTTCGTTGTTGGAGGCTTTGATGTGGATGCGGAGGGAGTATTGAAGAACGAAGTCATCTGGGCCTGCCAGAATAACCCCGGCTCCGCTCCCTTCAGCGCACGAAGACCCATCTACATACACCGTCCAGATGGGTGGCCCATTTGCCACTTGACTTACTTCCGGGATCGTGCTTTCCACTATAAATTTGGCTAAGGCTTGAGCTTTGATAGTGGTCAAAGGCTAATAAGATATGTCGTGTTGACTTAGCTCGATTGACCACTTCATTAATCATCCGGAGGTCTCGGGCTTATGCAGGACCTGCTTGAGCGGCTGGTCGGTAAGGACGACCACCAAATGGGATTGAAAATAGGGGCGGAGCTTCCTGACTGCCATAACCAGGGCGTATGCTATCTTTTCCAATCTCGGATAGCGGAGCTCGGCGTCTCTAAGGACCTTGCTCACATAATAGATAGGCTTCTGAGCCTTGTCTTCTTCCCTCACTAGGACAGCACTGAGAGTTTGCTCGGAGGCAGCGAGGTAGAGGTAGAGTGTTTCCCCGGGAGTAGGCTTGCTGAGGAGGGGGGGTTGACCAAATAGGCTTTCAGTTGGTCGAACGATTCTTGCTGCTGCTGGCCCCACTCGAAGCCCTTAGCCCCCCTGAGGGCTTTAAAGAAAGGGAGACACTTTTCCCCGGACTTGGACAGAAAGCGCCCTATAGCCGCAAGGCGTCCGGTGAGCTTTTGAACTTCTTTCACATTTGTAGGAGGGGCCATGTCGAGTATGGCTTTCATCTTCTTGGGGTTGGCCTCAATCCTCCTCTGACTGACCATGAAGCCCCGGAATTTACCGGATGAGACCCCGAATGCACACTTGTTCGGGTTTAGTCTCATATTATGCTTCCTCAACACGTCAAAGGCGTCTTGGAGGTCGGATGGTCGGACCCCTGGATACTTTTTACTAGCATATCATCGACGTAAACCTCCATATTCCGGCCTCTGATTCTTAAAGGCCTTATTGGCGAGGCGTTGGTAGGTGGCACCGACATTTTTGAGCCCAAAGGGCATTACTCTATAGCAATAGAGACCTTGATCTGTGACGAAGGACGTCTTCGGGATATCTGGGGGGGACATTCGGATTTGGTTGTATCCGGAGAAGGCGTCCATGAAGCTCAGAAGCTCATGGCCCGAAGTGGCGTCGATCAAGGTATCGATGCTGGGGAGTGGGAAAGGATCCTTGGGGCATGCCTTGTTTAAGTCTGTGAAGTTGATGCAAATCCTCCAACTTCTATTGGCCTTCTTAACCATAACAACGTTAGAGAGCCACTTGAGATAGTTGACCTTTTGTATGAACTGGGCTTTGAGGAGCTTCTCTACTTCTTCCTTTATGGCCTGCTGGCGCTTCGGGGCGAATTAACGCCTCTTCTGCTAGACCGGTTTGGACCCCGGAGCAACACTTAGGTGGTGGACGAGGAGGTCTTTGGAAATCCCTGGCATGTCGGCAGCTGTCCATGCGAAGAGGTCATGGTTCTTCTTGATACACTGGACTATGTCGGAACAGAGTGCAGAGAGGAGGGTCTTGCTGATGAAGAATTTGCGGTTCGGATCTTGCTCCGAAAAGAGCACTTCCTCCAGCTCGTATACCAGTTCTGACATAGGCTGAGTGTTCCCCTGGAGAATTTCAAGGGTCTCGAGGGAAAGGACGGGTCCTCCGACCGAGGTCATATAGCATTTGCGGGTCATGTCCTAACTTCCTCTTACTTCCCCTACGCCTGCCTTGGTGGGGAATTTCATCTTCAGATGATAAGCTGATGGGACGGCTTCTAAAGCAGCTAGGCCAGGTCGGCCTAGGATCACATTGTAAACGGCTGGGATGTCGACAACCATGAAGTCCATTGGCTCCGTTCGAGTAGTAGGAGTTTTGTCAGCAGTTACGTCGAGGGTTATAACACATTTGATCGTCACTGGCACTCCCGTAAACCCATGGAGGGTATAGCCTGCGGGCTTGAGCCTGTCCTGCGATAATTTGAGCCCTCGGAAGGCTGCCAGGAAGAGGATGTTGACAGAACTGCCGTTATCCACTAGAATTCTTTCCACTTTGAAGTTAGCCATGTGGAGGTTAATCACCAGTGCATCACAGTGGGGGGTTCAGACACCCTCTAGATCTTCATCCGAGAAAGTAACCGGGACTCCAAGGCCTTTGGGGGGGGGGGGGGAGGGGGGTGCTGTGCACCGAATTGACTTCCCTGATGAAAGCCTTTCAAGATGAGTCAGAGGTTCCTCCCATTAGACCTTCGTGGATAAGGTGCAAGATGTGCTCTTCTTTGAATTCAGGAGTCTCGTCACGCCTCTCGGGCCGCTTGTTAGCCCCCCTGAGGGGTGGAGGAAGATCGACCCGGTCCTTTCTTACAAACTTGGAGAGCTGCCCTCTCTGAATAAGGGCTTCGATCTCATTCTTCAGGGCCCGACAGTCATTGGTGTCGTGGCCGTGGTCCCGATGTAGCGGCACCACTTCTCCTTATCCCTCTTCTTGCCTGGAGTATTCATCTTCGGGGCAGGAGGCAGGATCCCTTCTTTCTCTACCTCCATGAGAATAGTTGAAACATTGGTGTTGAGAGGGGTAAATTTTTCAAATCTGGGAGGCGAACGACGCTGACCCCCGTTGTCCTTCTAGAGCTTTTTAGCTCCCTCGTCTTCAGCGGGCTTCCTCTTATTTCCAAAAGAGGATCCCTCAAAAGTGGGGCGTTGTTCAGCTTCCTCCGCCCGGATATACTTCTCGCATCTGAGGAGAAGGTCGGAGAAGTCTCGCGGGGACTTTTTGGCTAGGGAGGACCAGAGGTTGGAGTTGAGGACATTGGACTGGAAGGCGGCCGCAGCGACCGATTGGTCGAAGGAGGCGACGGACCTGGCTTCCGCGGTAAACTGCTTGACATAATCTCTCAACTTCTCGTCCTTCTTCTGATTGAGGAAGAGTAGTGAAATACTCGTTTTTTCGGAGCGGCGGCTACTCACAAAGTGGGTTATGAAGAGGGTCTCGAACTGTTCAAAGGAGAATATGGAGGATGGAGCGAGGCGGGAGTACCATTCTTGAGCTGGACCTTTGAGAGTGGCTGGGAAGGTCTTGCATAGGAGGGCATCGGAGGCTTGATAAATCATCACGAGAGTTTTGAAACTCTCGATGTGATCCATAGGGTCTGACTCCCCCGTATATGTCTCGAACTGCGGGACTTGAAGTTTGCTGGAACGGGTGCCTCCATGATGGTTCGAGAAAATGGAGGTCTGCTAGGCCGGAGGGTCCTTCCCCTCAGCTCCTCGTCTCTATCGAGTTGGTCGAGGTGCCTCTCCATCTCATGGAGACGGCGGTAAACGGCATCATCCCTTCGACGGTATCCTGGTGAGCCTCTGGACTCGTCTCCGTACGAAGGTGAGCGTGGGCTATGGCGTCGGTAGCTCGAAGACTGGTGAGGGCTAGGAATGTGATGGCGGTGGCTCGGAGCTTGAAGAGGACTTAGGGACCGATGGCGAGGGCTCCAAACCAGCAGAGGAGTGGGGACCCTCTGAACATTATTGTTGTTGTTTGGTGGGAGATTGAGGGCCTAGAAGATTGTTGCCTGGAACTCTTGGAATTCTGCTCGAGTGATAGGTCCGTTTGGTCCCTCTGGGGCTGCCGACCAGTGGGAGAATGATGCCTTCTTCGACGGTACTCACGGGACTCCCTCCGCCTCCTATGAAGAGGGGACCTCCTATGGTCGTGGCGGCGAGGAGATCGCGCATTTGGACGTTCTGAGCGGGAGGCTCCCTCTCGGGCCCGCCTTTCATCCAAACGGTGGCGAAGGTCCTCCTCCTTCTGCCGGTTGATGATAATGTTGCGGAGGTCTTCTAAGGGCCGAGGGTTATGAGATGCCATGGAGTCGGTGGAAGGGTTATGTACAGAGATATGGTCGCGGTAAAGAGGTTGCTTCGTTGGGGGAGGACGAGAGGTTCCTATTCCAGCAATCTGGGGGCTGAGTTGAGCTTGCGGGGGTTGAAGATTTTGAAGAAGTGGCTGGCTTTCCTGTAGTGGAGGATCAGGTTGAAGAGGGAGCTGCCCCCGCGGCTGGACGGGTTAGAGGGGAGCCTCCTATTGCGATTGAGGAGGAGTGGGTCCATGGTTGGACCCTCTAGATCTCAGTTTCCTGGGTGGCATGGTTGGAGGCGGTACTGACCAACGGAAGAGGTTGGGCTGCTATTCGTGGTTCCCACAGACGGCACCAATCTGTTGCCGCTGAAATCGGTGTAGGGGCAAACAGATAGATTTGTGGATTCGAGGAAAGCTGAATAGTCAAACCTGAACACCCTCACCAGAGTTTGACCGAGATTCTCCCGCCGTTCACCTGCAAAAGTGCGAGACACCGGAGTTGATTCCGGCGACGCACCCTCCGATGCTCTTGTTAGTAATCAGAAAGATTATGAAAGAGCTTTGATTGGCAAAAGATTGATTACCTGGTAACAGTGGGGGATGGGGGGTATTTATAGCCGCCTTAAGAACCAGTTTCGGGATAAGATCAAATCCCTACTTCCCAGTGAATGGATAGAAGTGATCAGGACCGTTGATTAAGGACAATCATAAACCCTAATTCTCATATCCAGCTGGACTGGGCAGCTTGCGGGTTGAAATCCGCACCCAGTTAGATGGACCCGTTTATGGATTATTGGGCCTTTGGAAAAAGGCCCAGTTCCCATTTCAAACCCGCTTGTAGGTGAAATTACCATTTTACCCCCGAGCTTTAAGATTCGTGCCTGATTTGGACGATTCCGATTTAACCCTATTTTTAGCCATATCAAATAATATTTCCCTTCTTTCTCCCCCCGAATTAAGGCAAAACCCCCAACCGTGACAAATTCTTTGTGTGCTTTGTGTGATTGGTTTAAATCTACTTGTTTGGTTGTTCGTCATCAAGATCGGTTGTCGCTAAAACTTAGCAAATTCCTTAAAATTTGGTATCTGAGCGTTCAGGTCAGAAATCTTCTGCAGTTTAGGATTTGTTCGAGTTATTCCTTGGAGAAGATGACAGATCAAAGTTCTACGAAAATCAAGCAGGAGAGGCCGGTTGACATAAAGTAGGGGTTTCAAGTGAAAAATTATGCACAAGCCATTGATTTAATTCGGATGTTTTCGGTGAACGGAGTCATGAGCATAAGCACAGCGAGTCTTTGTGCAAGACTGATATCTGATGTTGCAGAATCGTCATTACAAAAACTGATGAACTGGAAGAAGTTGTTCAGCTACTCAATAAGGGAAATTACGCTCTTCAAAATCATATAGAGAAATCCAATTCAGAGTCTACTGAATTGAGGGTGTCAAACACAGATGATCTTAAAACTTTCATATTGATAAATTCACTACCACATCCATACAAGCATCTGATAAATATCATGTCATATGGAGAGTCTACCAAGGAGAAGTTTTCCACAACATAGGTGATTGAAGGCTTGCAGGAGGATGAACTTAGGAGGGGAAATCAGAGATCGGCATTTACTTTTATAAGTTGCATTGGGGTGGATATTATTTCGAGTAAAATCAAAAGTGCAAGAAATGGAATGATCTGTTGCCACTATTGCAGAAGGTTTGGGTATTACAAGGGGGACTGTCAGAAGTTGCTAAATCGCGAGAGCCCCAACATTGCTAGTGTTACTACTGTCGCTGAGTCAGGTGATACTTTTGATTATACTCTTGTTTCGAGTTCTATAGATGTGTATTAAGGCCGGTATCTTGATTCGGAAGTTTCTTCTTATATAAGCTCCGAGAAGGAGATGTATGCTACTTACAAGTTCGCAACAGATCGTTGTTGAGTGAGAACGGTGGTTGGTGAGTTTTGTGGAGTAGTGGGTGAGGAAACAGTCGAGTTGGAAGCGCCAGATGGAAACATGTGCACATTGGAGAACGTCATGCATATTCCTTCATTAAAACGGAATCTTATATCCTTAGGAATTCTTAAAGCACGAGGCTGCAGGTACACAGCTCAAGGTGTTCTATCAATTGGGGAAGGTCATCGTAAGGTGATGTTTGGAAAAAGAGGCATTTCACACGTCTACTACCTTTGTGTAATTGACAAATCTTGTACAAGTGTTCTTATGCTCTATGTCCACAGAGCGTCTACTAGTTTGCCGTTACAAGAATCATCGAAGTGGGATCACAACTTTTGAATACCGTCGAGAGGTGGAGTGCCTCGGGGTAGGTGCAATTCGTGCGGAGGGCGGCGCCTCCGTGTTAACACCTACTAGGGTGTGCCCTTGAGGGGGCATACTGATTGGAGAAAAGTGTAGAAAAATAATTCAACTAGCTGAAGAAGCCTCAGAACCAAGTTCGTTTGAAGGTGGAGAATAAAAAGAGTCTAGATGAGTTTGATCACACTTGTTGATAGCACGTGTTTGCAATCCAAGGTGGAGATTGTTAGGATTTTATGTCTTGCATACTTGTAGTTCGATTGGTAGAAGAAGAGACGAAGAATGGAGGTCGAAGTGTCGAAGCGAGTTGAAGTCAGAAACAGAGAGCAACAGCTACCAGCACAGGTTCTGGAAGTCGACTGTGCCCCCCGACAGCGTAGTCGAACCCTTCCCACGTCGGACCGCCCATTCTCTAGAATGGAATTGGTGTATTGTGGTCGACTGCATTGTTGCAGTCGACCGCCCGCGACGACTGTAATGTTTTGGGCTTTTATGTTGGTGATGTTTTCGACTCAATCTTCAACTCTAAGTTAGATCGTACGAATCCTATCGAGTGACTTCTTCTACAGGATATATCAGACGGCTTATGTGACAAGACTACAAACTAGGGTTTCTCTAGATCTCTATATATGTTTATGTAAGTCTCCATTGAGAGACAAGAGAGTACTTCATTAAGAGTTGAGACTGAGAGTTCTCCATTGTAAACAGCTATTATCTTCCAGTTAGGTGTGAGAGATATTTAGGTTTCGTGGTGCGAGTGTAATACATTTTATTTTCTCTAGTTGAATAATATTTTCCCTTCTTTCTGTCCCGGATTAAGGCAAAAGCCACAACCAAGACAAATTCTTTGTGTGCTTTATGTGATTGGTTTAAATATATTTGTTTGGTTGTTCGTCATCATGGTCGGTTGTCTCTTAAACTCAGCGAATTCCCTAACAACAAACACTTTCACCAAGAACATATCCATCTCTCAAGCCTCACTAGAAGATAATTTGTTGTTTATAGTGGAGAACTCTCAATGAAGTAATTTTCTTTCTTTTTCTCTTTACACGCTCTCTTACCTCTCAAAGTAGATCGTTACAATCATATATAGAGATTTAGAGAAATCCTAGGTTGTAGTCTTGATACAACATCCGTCTGATATACCCTGAGGAGAAAGCTACACGATAAGAACTGTATAATCTAACCTGGAGAGGAAGATGGGTTCAAAATAGATCACCCAGACCCAGCCCGTTTGCAGCTACAGATGTCATTGGTCGATGCCCTAAGGTACATTCAACTTCAATCGACGCATCCAAAATAGAGAACCAAGATGGTCGACTGTCAAATGACACTTGATACATGCATAGCGTGCGCAACACTTATTCTTCCAACGACCCTTCAAACATATTATTGCTTCATCGTTTTCTCTTCACATCGAACCATAGTATGTAAGACATAAACCCAATATGCATTATCTAGCTTCACAACTCCTTCGTCCTAGTATTTATTGAGTCGATCAAAATAATCACCCAAAACTTCCTCAGTGAATAGGCATGGAACATGCTCATAAACTTGAATGGTTCATTACTTAAAATTGAATGAAAATAATGCTACATGTTTTTTTTCTTTCTTAAATAAAATTGTTCTATTGAGTATATGTGCCCATCCATTAAAAAAGTAAAATCTCATCGTCCTAAATAAATATGTTTACATGTGCGCAACACTAAATTTAGGTACTTAATCCCTTAGTAAGGATGCATATTTCAAAATTCGAAGGCTTGTTAAATATTATGGTATCTTGTCTTCCTTTTTTTTTCCTTCTTTTTTTCCCTTTTTTTTCCCCTTTTTATCTTTTTGTTCAGGCCTCATGAGCTCATTGTTAGCAAGGAACGTGGAAGATGAAGTCAAAGAGCTTGAGCTTGGTATCGTTAGGCATTACTAAAAGATGTAAACATCCAAGATAAAGTACTCCGTGTTTTTCTTTTCCTTCTGCGTAGTTTTCTTGTCTAAGTTGTTTTAGCATAACTTCGTTTCGAGTAGTCCCTTGTATAGGTTTCTTATTACTGTTTAAGGCCTCTTGATGCATCTGAACTTTGTTAAGAATGGGAACCCATATCAAAGCACATCTTTTTACTCAAATCGAAATTGTGGTTAATTATTTCTTATTTATTTTCATGTGAATGAAAATTTGGTTTGAATGATTTTTTAGGGAAAATTTAGAGTATAGCTACCATGTTTCATTGATAAGGAGTTAACAAAACAAACTTAGAGTACTGGGCAATGTACAAAGTGAAGGAAAACTACAAAATAGGAAATAAATCATAACTCCTCCAACTAACATGGGGGGTTGGAACCAATAAAAAACATAAACAACATAATGAATACAGACAAAACACAAGAGATCCTTCCAACAAAGCCCTGGAGGGTGGGACCCCGATCAATGACACTACCCATAGTCAAGAGTTGGTCCAATCACTAACTCCTCCTCGATCTGAAACGCTCTGGCGATCCTTCCTTTTGGTCTCGTCGCTACTATGTGGCCCAAAAGGAGATAATATACATAATATGAGTTAAATTATCAGAAATACTATGCTAGTCCCATGAAAGTAAAAGTTATTTCTATCGAGCCAAAAAACTTAGGTCGTTGCGGGAATGGCGATATACCATGTTTCTCTCATCTCACGTGTCTCATTTGCAAACTTGGGGCCTATCCACAAGTTATCGTAGGTTACACATTTGTGTCGAGGGCCCTCAAGACTTCAAGCAGGACTGCTTTACTTCTATGCCACTCAATAAATAGATGATCTCTAGTTTTCATGGTCACGTTGCAAAAACCGCAGTGGTTGCAATGTTTGACTGTCGTTTGACCAAATTCTCCATTGTCAAGATCGCATCGTTACTAGGCAGTTAAAAATATTTACTTTTAGGGGGTGCTTTGGCCTTCCGGATTACTGTTGACCATTTCAATCTGCAACTTCTAAAATGTATACAGTTGTAGAGTGAACATACCGTAAATGTCCCATCTTTTTCGGGCCCTAAGCTTTCTGATATAGGCCTAGCGAGCATTTCACCCCCGACTTGGCTATATGTGCTTAGAGCTACCCCAATTTAAGTTGGCATTTCACCCCCAACTAGACTATATGTTTGAAAGCATGCCTCCACGACCCTATTTTCCATGTGTTGGCAACTATGTTGTGTGGCTGCGTCGCTTGTTCATAAAGATCAAGGAACAATTTTTTGAGGATGTGTGCTTTATAATATTTATCTCACCAGAATTTGGCCAAACGATTGAAAGCTCGGTTACACATCAAAAGCTTTTGGGCTGGAAGACGTTGGTTACACATCTAAAAAAGAAGTGAAGTTAGCTTGGTTACACATTTGAAAAAGAAGTGAAGTTGGTGAAGTTGGATTGATCCAGTCCTTAACTTGGAACAAACAGGAGCTTCCGAGGCGAGATCATGGTCATTGCAGCTGTAGGATTAGAAATATACTATTGCATATCAGTCATTATACCTTACATATCAGTCTAGAAGAATTAATTGTCTTACAGGGTTGTATTTGTAAAGATGTCTATAATCTTTCTCTTTAGTCCCTCGGTTAGATGTACGTGCACTATAGGTAATACACGTGTCACATTTAGACAGTTTGATGTTAGCAGGTGGGGCCCATGCCAAACCGTTTAACTAATTCTCTAACTTGTAACCGCATGTGATGCACGTAGTGAGCTCAAGTATAAATAAACCCATTGTATTACAGAGTGGGTTATGAACGGAAATCAAGTTTGTTGTTCATCTTCTTCCTCCTTCTCTCATCTTGGTCCCAATCCTAGGGTTTGCAGGTCCCTTGTGATGCCGAGAAGACGACCCACCGTATCCAACTACGCCACCATAGGTCAAGTTGGAACAATGGTATCAGAGCTCAATTTCAATCCTATCGACGTCGTTGATCCCGAAAACAATCAAGAACCTCAAAAAGAAGCTGAGAATCCTCAAGAACCTCGTTCAGGACCTAGAGAGAAGGATTAGGTTGCGTGAGAAGACACCGGCGATGGTGATGAATCTCACAAGCAGCCCATCTTAAGAAGTGTTATGATCATTTTGAAGAAAAGTTCAAGTGTTTTGATCGATTTAAAGAGAGATTTGATTGATTAGAGGTAGCTTTGAGTCGAAGGCTCCAAGATTCGCAGTCGCACTCTCATATGAGGCTCTCCAAAGTAGTTTCAAGATTGGATGGTAGTGATAAACATTTAGGTGGAAGCAAAGGATGTTGCAGACCACCAGGTGTTCGATACAAGAATCCGCATGATTTTTGTAGGAATGATGAGGAGTAAGACGATTATGAACGACAAGGGTCTTGGCATCGAGATCAAGAACCAAGATTTGGGGGTCATAGATGGGATGCCGGTAACATCTTCTTTCTAAAACATCCAAAGATTGATCTTCTTAGCTTTGGTGGCACGGAAGATGTCAACAATTGGATAGACCACATGAAATACTATTTTTTTACACAAGGAGTTAATAATAGGGACAAACTAGCTTTTTGTTTGTACTATTTGAAACGGGAAGCCTTGTTATGGTGGCGGTGGTATGAGCAACAAGAAGAAGATATAATTGACTGGGAAATGTTGAAGAGGGAGTTATTGTTGCAATATGGGCCAATTGAGCTTGATGACCCTAAAGAAACCTTATACAAACTGCAACAATCCGGTATTGTAGCTGAGTATCATAAAGAGTTTCTCAAGTATGGTCATTTGATTAAAACTATGGGGAGAACTTCTTTAGTGAGTTGCTATATGTCGGGGTTGAAGATTGAGTTGAGGAAAGAAGTCAAACTCAAGCATCCAAGAATTGTCCTTGAGACAGCAGCGGCGACGGTGTTTGAAGCCAAACATCATAGCGGCATTGTATGTAACCCTTAATTTATGCGGCTTAATTGCAGAAAACTACCTTAAAGTTTTCTTTTTGCAGATAATTACCCTAAAATAGGTATTTTTTAGAAAATTTTCAATAGTTTAAGTTAGTTTCTTGAAATTAGATAAATTCTGAGGTAGATTGTTGTTACAGTTTGGGAGAAAGAATAAAAGTTTGAGGGGATTACGCATATTAAATCAACTTCATGGTAGTTTTATGACAAATGCCAAAAGTATATGATAGTTTTGTGAAATTTTAGACTAATTTATGTTTAGTACTTGATTAACTGTATTTTTTTAATAAAGTAATTGCGATTTTTAATTTTTACAATATCCGAGGTTAGTATTTCAAGAAAGTTGAGTCTTCGGAGATAGTGGAGCATGAGTTTGTACTGGCTAAATCGGTCAACATAATGGCACATAGCATGAAAGTTTCATATCATTCCTAGAAGCATAATGAGAGTGAGAATTGGGGTTCAGAAGTGGGGCCGAAAAGTAGTGGAATTAGTGGAAATGGTGGTGACAAAAAGTTGGATGGGGTGAGTGGTTCGGAGGTGGTGGTGGAAAGAAAGAATGAGGTTTTCAGGAGTTTATACTTACTACTTGATTAATTATATATATATTTTTAAGTATTTGTGATTTTATACTTTTTACAATATTTGAGGTTAGTATTTCAAGAAGTAGAGGAGTCTTCGGAGAGATTGGAGCAGAAATTTGTGTTGGCTAAAGCGGTCGACATAATGGTCAGAGCATGGAAGTTTTGTCTTCTTCCTGGAAGCATTATGAAAGTGAGAAGAAGGGTTTGGAAGTGGGGTCGAAAAGTGGTGCAGTTGGTGGAAATGGTGGTGATAAAAAGTTGGAAGGGGTGAGTGGTTTAGAGAGGGTGGTGAAAAGAAAGAAGGGGTTTTTTTTTGATGTGTGGAGGTGAAATTGCGAACATGTAGCCCTCGTTCCTGTAAATATATAATTTCTAAATAATTTTTTGTATTTCGAATTATTTATGAATTTAGCTGTGTTAAATTCATTTTAACTTTTCTATTTAAAATATTTCTGATCGGAAATTATGTTTATTTCGAATAAGGGTATATTTACCTTACTTTCTATTTTGTAATTGATTGACTATTTTCATTTTAGCCAAACTAAAAATATTCAGAACTTCTTTAATAATTTGTTAAACCCAATTCCTTTATATAACCTTGCTATTATTATTTTATTATTTTCATTATTATTACTATTATTTTTAGTCTTGTCATTGTCATCATTTTTATTAATATTGGTTGTTCTTATTATTAGTAATATTATTATTGTTATCATTAAAATTAGTGATGTTGTTATTACTTCTATTTTCTTGATCTTTATTGTTATTATTTTTTTTATAGCCCAATTGATCTTGACTTATTTTGCATTATTTAATTATTTAATTTGAAGCACAAACCCAATTGTTTATTTTAAGCCCAATTTATATTCATTGATTTGCATTATTTATTTAACCTAAGTTGTGAAGCCCAAATATAAATCCCAACTATTTTTAAACTCAAACCCATTAACCCAATTTCTCCTAATTGTATGTTGACCAGATCAATTCTGCTCATAATCAATCCCCAAAATCTCTCCTGTAACGCCCCAATTTAATATACCTAATATTCAGCCTAATTGTTAATTCTCGTAACCCCCTCCTCTCAATAACTCCCATTATTATTTTAATACAATAATCCCCCTTCTCTCTCTCCCCGCACCCTCTCTCTTCCTCTGTTCAAAATCGAAACAGAAACCAAACAAAAACAAACCCAATCTCCAACTCATCTTCCTCCTTCCTCCCGCCCGAAGCCACCATCGATCGCCCTCCGACCATCTCCATCGTCGTCTTCATCATCCCTTCGCTCGCCGCCCAACTCCGACCACCACCTCCATTGTCGTCCCGCCATCTTCATCTTCGTCACCCATCGTCTATCCCATCATCCTCCTCATCGTCGTCTTCAACCTCTCGCTCCCCCATGAACCCATTCCGCCATTGCTCCACCACCGTAGCTCCTCCACCTCCACCCTGGCATCCCGCCATTGCCGAAGTCTGGAGCTCTGACTCCCCTCGCCTCATCGACCGAACCGCCGCCAACCCCCCATCGCCTTCTTCATCCTTTGGACTTCCGCTCGAACCCATCAACTCCATCACCATCCGACCTCACCTTCGCCCCGCAACCGCCGCAGACCCCCCCTCGCCCTCATCAATGTCGTGCAGAGCCCCCGCCATCCTTCTCCTCTATTTTGCCACCGAACAGAGCACCCCCCTGTGTCTCTTTCTCCCATCCACACCAAAGTCGTCGTCACCCTCGCGCTGTCGTCACTTCCCGCATCGCCGCCTCACCGCAGTCGCCACTAATCTCTCCCGCAGCTCTCCTCTCTCTTTCTCTGGCGAAAGGAAGAAGATGGAGCGGTAGTGGACGAATTCGCTATTGGCTGTTTTGGGTATGAGGATCCATCTTGCTGTTTTGTGTTCCACCTGGGATCCGGTGTGGAGTCGTAGTGGGATTTGTGGGATTTGCTGTTTCGTGTTCCATCTGCATTGGATCTTGATCGCCGTTCTGTGTTTGGATCAGATCTGGTGTGGAATTTTGCTCTAATTGCTGACTTTGTTTGCTTGGACTTTCTTGCACGTATTTCGCACGTAATTTTCGGAGTTCGCTGGATTATTCTTCTTTGAATCGTCAAAAAGGCAAGTATCTCTTCTACAAATTTATTTGTTCTAGTACATGCCCCTTTGCATAAATACCGCAAGTATATTATTTTTTACTCCAATTCACATTCATAAGTCGAATTGATTCCCGTTTTTATACCTAATCCGTCGATCCTGTATTCAAATGTGATCGTGAATACTTTGTTATCATATGCATGACATGAACACAAATAAATATACACATATGTACTTTTAGGGTTATACATGTTAGTGTGAATAATTATTTTACCCATGATAGTAGTTTGAATGTTGTTATAATGTTTTCTTAAATCTTGATTAAGTTTTATACATGTAATCAGTCACTTTGTAGTTGCAATATTATTTTATATGACCCCAAAATACTATTGACCCAGACTTGTAATAAAAATTAGACCTAGATATGAAATTAAGACTACATGTTTTTGCATCTCATGACTTAGAACTTACTCCATGCATAATTCCTTGGTGTTCCCTGTCCATATCTTGACATCGTTCTCATTGCATTATGATCATGTTAACGAAATTAATAAAAGTAACAAGCCGGGGTATAAAGGAAAGATTTAAGTAGTGGGCAATATAGAAGAGCGTACTCGGACGGGAGCTCGTGGTTTCCCGATGCAAGTTGCAAGTTTACAAGTTGCAAGTTTGCGAATGATATGTTTATATGTTTCACGTTACATGTTTACACTATGTTTGACTCGATATGTTTCACGTTATATGTTTGCACGTATCTCGATACAAGATACCATCAATATGTTTTTTCCGAGTACGTGACCTATAAAACCCACCACTAAATCTAAACGAAATTGATTGCAAGTAGCAACCATATAGTAAAAAGATGGATGCATGAAGTGCTACCTAGATAGAATCAAACATTAGACATAAGATTAACACATGCACTTGTATGATCCAATTACATGTTACATGTTCTTATTTACTTGTTTACTTGATTACTTGTTTTACATGCCACTTGTTCCTTATTCATATCATGTTTACATGTTGCATTCCCTTATTTCATGACTCTCGATTTCTTGCTCTTTTCCTGCTTTTCTTTGTTTTGTTTTGTACCTGTTTCCCTTAGCTTGTACCCCATTGCGGTCCGTGACTTGTATTAACGGGCGTCTTCTTGTTTTCTTTTTCTTTTCTTTTTGTAATAATGTACTTGCAGGCCCGAATGGAAAATTACCAGAAGGTATCGCTGATCAAGTGTTTTAGACTTAATATTTATCATGTTATTTTTAGTTTGTGTTTTATTTCATGAAACTCTTTATTATAATCTGGGCTTGTTTGACCTGTAATTATTTGTATTTTCCAGTTGTTGGTTATATTATGGCTATGTCATGAACTTTCATTATCATATTGTGAATTACATGCCTGCGTGGATTGTTTTATTATCTTGTTGTTGAGTTTACTTGTACAGCTCATGAATGGTGCGTTCGCATCATTCGTTGGGCCTTAGTCTCGCGCCCGTATTTCCGTATTTTGGGAAGCGGGGTGTGACAGAATAGTTCGGCAAAGTATCAGCGAAAGATATCGATTTTGTATGTGCTTTTGTCTGAGTATGTGGCGGATACACCGGAAGATGGACGTAGAGCAATGAGGAATAGGAAGGGGTTTGAGTATCGACACCGTGTTGCATTAAGGTTGCTGATGACATGGCTTGATGTTAAGTGGAAACAGATGGTTCGTTACGTTACCTTTAATTGATTTATTACAATTTGTTTATGTTTTATATTACTGTGAGTAGTGACGTAATATTTTCATTTTGGTGGTTGTTTCTCTATTACCTTTGATATTGGCAGTTGTTTCTTTATTACCTTCCATGTTAGATTTCATCTTCAGTTTCTCTTTCTCGCTTTCAAGTTTAGGGCTAGGGTTTGGATTCTTGGATTTTGGGATCGAGGTGAGTGTTTCTTTGGATTTGATCTCATTTCTTAGTTGTAATCTTTCAGGTATGGGGTTAGGGTTTGGATGAGCGAATTTGGGGTTCATGTAACACCCCGTAGTTTTCAAAAAGTATATAAAAAATATATATAAATATATGTGGAAAAGATTGTTGGCTGTTGGTAAAAATTAATGGATAGATGACACTTTGGTAATAAGTGTAATATGGAATAACGCTTTGATGGGGCCCACCTGAGTATGAATACACAGCAGCACGTTGTGTTGTGCTGTGTGCTTCTTCGATAACGTCACTAATGGGTGACGTGGCAGGGCCGTTGTCACTTCTGCAGTGTGTAGTGGAAGAGAAAAAGGTAAGTTAAGTTAGTCCCATATCGGGGATTTGAGAAGAATATAACATTAATAAATATAATAGCCTATGATCAAGAGTCACCTAATCGGTTAACCACCTTTTGAGAGGCAGCCTGTGGTGGGCAGTTGTACTACATAGTATCTAATTTGTATTCTAAATTGTATAAATTGTCTGAGCTAGTGGCAGGGGCATTACAAATGGTATCAGAGCTGACTTTTGACACCGAGGCGTGGGGCATGTCTATATAGTCGGGCGGAGGATTCCGAAACTATAGATCCAGTCGGGCGGAGGATTCCGGGACCGTGGTGGACCCTCAATTAAATTCGGGACTATTATTGATCGGGCGGAGGATTCCGGGATCATAATTAGTCGGGTGGATAGGAGGGTGGCTCAATTAAATCGGGGATTATGATTGATCGGGCGGTGGATTTCGGGATCATGAATAATCGGGCGGATAGAAGAGCAGATGCTCCACAACGGCTAGAAAGGAGATCCTGCACTAGGTTGTGCATGCCCGTGCTAAGCGAAGACGCTGATTTCCGAAGGGGGTGTGTGTAACACCTCGTAGTTTTCAAAAAATATATAAAAAATATATATAAATATATGTGGAAAGGATTGTTGGCTGTTGGTAAAAATTAATGGATAGATGGCACTTTGGTAATAAGTGTAATATGGAATAATGCTTTGATGGGGCCCACCAGAGTATGAATACACAGCAGCACGTTGTGTTATGATGTGTGCTTCTTAGATAACGTCACTAATGGGTGACGTGGCAGGGTTGTTGTCACTTCTGCAGTGTGTAGCAGAAGAGAAAAAGGTAAGTCAAGTTAATCCCATATCGGGGATTTGAGAAGAATATAATATTAATAAATATAATAGCCTATGATCAAGAGTCACCTAATCGGTTAATCACCTTTTGAGAGGCAGTCTGTGGTGGGCAGTTGTACTACATAGTATCTAATTTGTATTCTAAATTGTATAAATTGTCTGAGCTAGAGGCAGGGGCGTTACAGTTCAAGGTAAGTATTTTGTTGAATATCATCTTCAGTTCCTTTTTTTTTCTCTCTTTTAGGTTTTGGGTCAGGGTTTGGATTCTTGGATTTGGAGATCGAGGTTATAGGCTGTAATCTTTCATATACTGGGTTAGGATTTGGAAGATCGAATTTGTGGTTCGAGGTGAGTAATCACTTCTTCTTTTTTAACAATCGTAGTCTTCACTTAAGAAAAAAAATATATTGTTAGGGCATGCATCGCACGAGTGTAGATAACTAGTTTTTTGTAATGATATCTTCCCTGTTTGATTCTTTGTTTGTAGCTCCTATGTAAGTGGTAACATAGACAGCATCCATGCGCGGATGTCTTCTAACATCTATATCCTAACCCGATAATCTTCTTGGTGGAGATGCAATGATCCAAGAAAAGATAGACTGCAGTTGTGGGTGTCTCCAACAGGATCCTAGGATTCGTGCTTCTCTATGAAGGGTATAGAATAGGTCAACGTGTTTTGAGGGTTCTCAAGAAGTTCTAAGATTGAAATATGAGCTGTAATAGACCAAATGTGTGCTTCTAATTCATAGGGAGGGATCTGGTGATATCCAGTTATTGTCACATTGTGAGTGGCGTTTAGTGAAGAATGTCCTTCCCCTACAGCTTGTTCTGGTGTTTCATAAGTAGATCTAGGGTTCTTGACTACCTTCCCTAATCTTCCAAATCATTCTCACAACAGATCCGGCTTTGATCTGATAGTTTTTGTTTCTTATCCTTTGATAAAAGATGCATTCTATTCCTATAAAACATGAGGTCAATGGAATCCCTTTTATGTAGGGGTGTCAAAAAATACCATATTACCGTACCATACCGTACCATACCAAACAATACCGAAACTTGGTAATACCGTACCAAATTTTCGGTATTGTACCATACCGATTTTTGATGGTTTGGTACTGGTACAAAATTTTTATACCGTTGGTATATCGTATCGTACCGAATATATTTAATATATATTTAATCTAATTTTTATCCCAGTCTTTCTTTTTCATTTTTTTGATTTTCTACCCTAGTCGTCGTAGCCGTCTCTTGAGTCCTCTTCCCTCTTCTCTTCCCGTCCTCTTCCCTCACCTCCTACCGCAACCCCAAGGTCCCCAACCTCTACAGCTCTCTCGATTAGAAAGTCGAAACCCTCCTCTTCTACTCCAATCCGCCCGCCTCCATCGATTCGAAAGCCGAAACCCTCCTCTTCTACTCCAATCTGCCCGCCTCCATCGCCTTCTGTCATCCTCCCCGACCGCAAACCCCTCCTCGACTACCTCCAGGTCCTCCACAGCCTCACCTCTTCCTCCCTCTCCATCGACCACTTTCCCCCTCAAACCCAACCCAGTTCCATTCCCACCAACATCTCTATTCTCTACATCTTCACCTCTTCTACTCTTCTTCATCTTTACTGATAATCAAATTACCCAATCACCTCTTCACCGAATCAGAATTTCCTCTTCACCGAATCACCGAATCACCAAATCTGGAAGGGTAATTTATTGTGCTTAGTTCTTTGAATTTGAACTTTCAATTTGATTGTTTCAATTACTATACATAAACTTATATTTCGGTCTCAGTTATTTGATTGTGCTTAGTTATTTGATTGTTTCAATTACTGATAATCAAATTTGTGCTTTCAATTTGAGCTTTCAATTACTGATAATCCAATTTGAGCTTTCAATTTGTGCTTAGTTTAGTTATTTGATTGTTTCAATTACTGATAATCAAATTTGATTGTTTCAATTTGAACAACAACATTATACTTAAACTTACATTCATTAAGATGAAAACCCAATTCATCATGCAACCCATGGTCAATCTTTAATCTCACTAAGGATACTATCATACTAGTTAGTACAACAGGATGTAAACAACACCTAAGATAATAAGATATACAAGTTTGGGGTCTATTACTGAGTAATCTTTCTTGATTTGGCTGAATATTGAGTTTGACTCACTAACTCAACCAACTTTGAAGTCTTTTACGTTCTCTAACCTTGTCTGCTCTAGCTAGCTGTAAACAACACCTAAGATATACAAGTTTGATATTTTTTTTGCACTAACTCTTATTTTTCTAAATTTGTTGTAGGTAATATGGTATCTACGGCTACTAGTATGAATAGCAGTAGTACTCCTACGGGTTCCACTTCCACCGGTGAAGTCACACAACCCACACTTTCAAATCCAATTCCAGCCACAACCCTTAACCCTGAAGTAATAGTTGCTATTGAAAGTAGTCGTAATGAAGATAGTTGCAAGCGTGCTGCGGTTAGGGCTCCTGGGAAGTCAGAGGCATGGAAACATAGCGTTAAGGTTCAAAGAAAGAATAATAAAGGGGAAGTGATTCACCTTGCAATATGCAATTATTGCAAAGCAGAGTTACCTTGCCATCCGATTAGAAATGGGACTTCAAGTATCTTGCATCATCTTAGGAAGGTATGCAAAACTTCTCCACTCTACATAAAGGGCAATGATAGTACCCAATCGGTCCTAACAAATAAGACGATGGGTGGCCAAATTGTACCTCATACTTTTAATCAAAAGAGGCTTGAGTTAAAAGTGGTGCAGTTTGTAATTAAGGATGGACAACCGTTTCGGATTGTTGAAGGTGAAGGTTTTGTTGAGATGATGAATAAAGCCGTACCAAGATTTAAAATTCCGAATAGGAGGAAGGTTGCCACTATGATATGGGACTTGTACATACAAGAGAAGTCTAAGATATTTGAAATGATGCGTGATAAAAGGGTAAGTATTACAACTGATACTTGGACCTCAGTGCAAAACATAAACTATATGGTAGTTACTGCTCATTTTTTAGATAATGATTGGAAATTTCACAAACGTATCATAAATTTCACGAAGATCACTAGTCATAAGGGAGAAGACATTGGAAGGCTTTTAGAGGGATGTTTAAAGGGTTGGGGAGTACAGAGGGTCTTTACCATTACGGTTGACAATGCTTCATCCAATGATGTTGCAATTGATTATATGAAAAGGAGATTTGAGGAGATGGGTACTCTCTTACTTGGTGGGAAATATATGCATTTGAGGTGTGCTTGTCACATCTTGAATTTAATTGTGAAGAATGGATTGAAGGAGCTTGTCAGCTCAATTGAGGGAATTAGGAATTGTGTGAAGTACATCCACTCTTCCGGTGCTAGGTTGGATAAATTTAGAGAATTTGCAATCTTATTGGGGATGAATAAGATGTCATATGTGCCTATGGATGTCTCTACTAGGTGGAATTCAACTTATAAGATGCTTGAAAATGTTTATAAGTTTTGGAAGGTTTTTTCAAGGATGGCGGAGGAAAATGTACAATTTCGGATATATTTTCTCGAGGAAGAAAAAGATAGTCACAAAAATATGGTCAAAAGAGTAGGGCCACCGACGGAAGGGGATTGGGATTTGGTTTTGTCGTTTGTTCACTTTCTCAAAAAATTCTACAATTACACTCTTACACTTAGTGCATCCAAGACTCCTACGGCCAACCATCTTTGGAACTAAATTGTAGAGATACAAATAGAGATTGATGCAAAAATGAGGAATATGCGTAATCCTACTTTGCAAAAGGTGGCTTCTTCAATGAAAGCAAAATTTGACAAGTATTGGGGAAGTCTTGATAATGTTAATCCTCTCATCTATCTTGGTCAAGTTCTTAATCCCTGTTTCAAGCTTCAAATGATTACAATACACCTCAAAACGCTTGGATGGGACCAAATTAAGATAGATGAGATTCACAAGGCGATTAAAAAAACTTTGTTGGACTTGTATAATGTGTACAAGGGGAATAATATGGTTGAGACATCGGAAGAAAACAATCAAGAGAATGAGGTGTTGGAGGAAGGTTGTGAAGGTAATGACGATGTGGGAAAGAGCATGCTATTAGCACTTATTAATGAAAGAAGGGATCAACGCCTTACCGAGATAACCAATGAAGTGGACAAGTACCTCGCTGCTCTTTTTCAAAACCCCCTTAGCAGGGATTTTGATCTCTTGAGTTGGTGGAGAACAAATGAACTTGATTTACCAATTCTCTCAAAAATTGCAAAGGACATTTTTGCGATTCCAACATCTACAGTTGTGAGTGAGAGTACATTTAGTTTGGGAAGAAGAATTGTGGATCCCTTCAGAGCATCGTTGACTCCAAAAATGATTGAAGCATTAGTGTGAACTTTAGATTGGTTAAGGGCTGATAGCTTTTGTTTCTACAAGGATCCAACAGAAGATGCGCTTGAATTCTACAAAAAATTGGAAGAAGTAGAATCAAGTAAGACTAACATGCATCTATTTATCAAGTAATTTTTTTTTGTAGCTCATCATTGAATATTTATTTAATACTAACAAGAAACATATTTTATTTTTCTTTAAATTTTTTTATTTAGGCTTGGGAAATGCTCAATCTACCTGTGAAAATGCCTCCTAGTTCAATATCTCAACTTATGTTCATAGAAGGTATACTATTTTGGTGATTGATAGTTCTTACTTCTTAGTTGTATAATGTATAGTGTATACTATCAGGATTGATATATTTTGTTTTTCTTTGCAGAAATGTGATAATCATTCTTTCTGGCTCCCGTTAAATGCTATCTATTTCTTTGTTGGATGTTTTGAGTTGCTAGATGTTTTGTTGCAATTTTTTTTTGTTATATTTCCTTCGGTTGTATGTTACTTTGTTTGATGCTCTATTTCTGGCTCTAGTTGAATGCTAAAACTCTTTGTTTTTGGAACACCATATGGCCGACAGAATAGAGATCTTTCATTCTTTCTTAACAGGATTCACTTGAAAGTTTCTGTACATAGAAATTGTAACTGTTTTGGTTCATCTCGTTTGAATGCATTGCTGAGTGTTATCTGCAGTAAGATTTGGAAAATGTGGAAATCATGTTTCTGAGGTTCAGTGTGCCTTCTGTTGAAGGTCCAATGACACAAAGGTAATCATAAACATATGTTCTTTCTAGGAATGTCTTCAAATGCATAAATGATTCAGTTCTAAAATGGCCATTATATCTTCAATTAACAGGATTCTGGTGAGATGATGCACTACTTCAATGGCAAACCAGTAACATCAGATAATAATGGAAGCAATGTGATTCATTCGCACAAACACTGTACTGAATGGTAGGCAATTCTTTCTCGTGATGGAATACTTATTGTAGGTTACATGAAAGTTTGAGTAACAGTGATCATTTCTATAGTTATACTGACTATTCTATATTCAATTGAAGGGCTCCTGATGTATACTTTGAAGAAGATGATTTGGTCAGAAATCTTGAAGCAGAAGTATCCAGAAGTAGAAGGATAACATGCAGCTGTTGTGGTGTCAAGGGAGCTGCTCTTGGATGTTATGAGAAATGTTGCCGAAAGAGTTTCCGCTCCACTTGTGCTAAATTGGCTCCTGAGTGTTGATGGGACAATGTAAGTTGTTTTTCTTATTACAGCCGTAGGCATAAAAAAAATCTACTTTTGTAATACAATACATTATTTTTTCTTGTTACTGACCATCTGCAAAAATTTACGCCAATAGGATAATTTTGTGATGCTTTGCCTTCTTCATTTATCATCCAATTTGCCAAACGAAGTATCTCAACCCTTGATGCAAAGAAGAAATAGGCCTGATCCAAAAGAGTAGAACATGTATGTTTAAATCAATATCAGCAACTTCATGTACTTAATCACAGGAATTATTATTATATTTTTTTTATATCTATTTTTCTATGTTCAGTCTGCTCAAAGCAGCTGTCACGAGCAAAGATAATCAAGATATGAGCCAAAAGTGGTCCTGGCCTTCTGGGACACCTAGCAAATGGCTTCTCTGTTGCTCGGCGCTGACTGCTACAGAAAAGGTTGTTCAAAATGCATTCTTGAAGTTTTGTAAAGATATGATGAGTCCACTTGAGGTTTCTAACCATTTCCATTATCAGGATGTTATATCCGAGTTCACAAGGTTGACTGGCATAACCATCTCAAAGTCATGGAGCCTTGCAGTGACTCGTGTCATTGCATCTGCTGATGAGAAGGGAGCATGCAAGAGAACCCTCAAGTACCTGATGGGCATCTTGAACGGGAAATGGATATTAAGCATTGAATGTAAGTGCAACTCTCACTTATAGTCACTTGCCGCTACCAATCTAAGCATACTCTAATAACTTCTCATTCTATTTATGCGATACAGGGATCAAAGCATGTATGAAGGCCATGAAACCTGTTGAAGAAAGCTTCGAGATTATGGTTGATGTCCACGGAATTACTGGTGGTCCTCGATTAGGAAGATTGAGAGGCAATAATAAGGTAAACCTCTGTATTTGATTACTTGTCTACATCATTGCTGAGTGTTATCTGCAGTAAGATTTTGGTTCATCTCGTTTGAATGCATTCCTAATCATGCACTATTCTTTATTCACCATAAACAGAAAAGTGATAATTGAAGTAATGATTGCAGAGGTTAGTCAGTCCTGATCAGTGGAGTTTTCCATGTCATATAAATAAATAAACTGGAATAAAGGAACTAGCACAAAACTTCACTTAATAATGGTGAATGCTGTAATCATCAAGCCTGGCTTTAGAGGCCATCCTTAATAATGGTTTGAAATTGGTACATCCATATTTCTTGATGTCCGGTACTACCATGGTACTACCATTACCATACCAATATTTTGGTATTACCGAACTCGGTAGTACCAAAATTTTGGCACGGTAATGGTAGAGAAATTTGTGTACCAAGTATTCCGGTACAGTAGACGGTAGAGTAATTTTTGTACGGTACGGTACGGTATACCACCCCTACTTTTATGTACCATTTTTTTGGTTGATATAGCAAAGAAAGTGCCAAGAAACAAAAAACACATACCCTTCACTTTTTTAAGTGTCACGCCCCGCTTCCCAAAATACTGGAATACGAGTCCGTGATAAAGGCCCAGCGAATGATATTAACATCATCCAAAAGTTGTACCAGTCTTAACCCAACAACATGAAAGAATGATCACAACCACGCAGATAAATATAATCACATAAACAACAACTGAGATAAAAACATGCAGTAGTCAACATAATAACCAACAACTGGAAAAAAATAAACAATAGTTACGGATCAACAAGCCCGGGATACAAAGTTCAACAACAGAATAACAATACGATAAAAGAATAACATGGAAGAAGATAATTTATTTTAAAGCAGCTCCTGCTCCAATCCTAAAAAAACTGCTCATCAATGTCTCCTGGCAATTCTTCTTGTGCACCTGTAGCTGGATCAACTAGAGTGGAAAAGAAAATGTCCTTAGAGCAAGTATGGAAAGTAAGTAATGAAAAGCAAAGAGTAAGGGAACATGGTACATCAAGGAATATGAAGCAAGATCAAAGTCCAAAAGCAATAATAAAGTCAATAAACAATGGTCAAGTGTACAAGTGCCAACTTAGGTTTGTTAGCATTTTATTTTCCTATCTAGTGCACATACTACTGCGTCCCATACCACAGGTTTGGTGCATGCAAAACAGTGTACGTTTTATACATGGTGGTAGGATCTACAGAGCGTGTACTCGGTGCAATGAGATAACATGATAACAAGATAACAAGTTCACCAGTATTTCTCCACCTTCCATGTCAATAGTACGAGTACACAAGAAGGGCCCTACCGAGCACATTTTCTGAGATTATCCACTACTAAGTCAACCCTTATTAACCCCGGCTTGTTTAATATTTTATTATTTCATTCATGGTTATGCAATTGTATATATAAGAGTGTCAAGGCAATGATAAAGGTGCAACAAAATGATACAATGCATAATAAAATACAAATAATTGTAAATCTGAAAAGAGCAGACACAGCAGTACTAACACAGCAGTAACTCACAAACTATAACTCATAATTCAATTCCGCCAAAAGGGAAAGTAAACTAGACATCCGGGGCTAAAATTTATATTCAGCAAGTTTTTATAAATTCTAACTGTAACTAGGTCAATTATCCTAATCTTTACGGGTTAACTGTTCAGGTAGCAACTTATAGTCAAAACTTTATGGGTGAAAACTAGGTGTAAAATCAATATAAAAATCTACAAAAATTTGGAATGGACCCTAAGTATGTCTACTAAGTTTCTGGAGAGTTTCAAGTCATTATAATACTGTTATCATAGTGTTTCAACTGAAAGTTGTGTCAGTGTTTCATTAAATTGCAATATGAAAATTACAGACCAGTAGTGATTAAAACTGCAATATCTCACAGCTCACAGATCGAAATCAAGATTCGTCAAGTGTTATGAAAACTAGATTCATTAGGCTACGATTCTCATTTATATGGTTTTGGTTGATTCCTATTGTAACAGGGTCGAAACCTTAGTACAAAACAGAATAAGCAGCACGACATAACAAAGGCCATCATATATATTTTTCAAAGTGAATAATCAACATGTTCTTGTTATCATGCAATACATTATCATTAATGTATAGCAAGTTTAGGTGAAATTCTACTGTATATAAGGCAAGATTATAATGTCACGATTCAATTCTTGAGATCTCAATCAATTAACATGTATTCATATCATTATATATTTCATACAAGTTCTAGTCAATTTGTTCATGTCGTGCGTGCATGCAAGTTTGGGTTTGAATCAATGGATATTGGCACGAGTCAATGATACTTTGGGTTAGCTCGTGTAAACCCTAGATATCCCCAACGGAAGATATACAAAGCAATATTAAGATAATCGAAGTGGAACTACTTGCGGAGAAGATCAATAATCTTGAACTAGAAAAATAAACGAGTTTAAGTGGACTTGCCTTTTGTGTGAGAGATTAGAATATGCGAAAAGAATAACGGGATCAGAATCCCGGGCGACGCTCAAAAATACGTGCGAGACACGTACAGAATACTAACAGCAAGAGCAAAACCAAACAATAAGAACAATTCACACCAGATCTGGGGCAAAATAGCAAACGGCGAGACGAGATCCGCTACACGCAAAACACCAAAACACCAAATCGACCAATGGGTGTTCGTCTCCTTCCTCGGACAGAGAGAGAGAGACGACGGGAGAAGGAGCGGCGATGGCACGGTATGGTGGTAGGGCGCTCGGCAGCGGCGACCACGGTGAGGCGGTGCTGTGCTCGGGAAGCGACGCAACAGCGAAGAACGGCACGAGCGAAGCCCTGTTTTTGCTCGAAACAGGGGAGACGACGTTGGGGCGAATGGGGAGAGAGCGAGAGGTCGACGAGGAGGACAGCATGAGGGTGCTGGACGGGGTGGTTCGAGGGGGAAGGCAGCTTGACAGGAGCACAGGGTGGATGGCTTTGGTTGGTGGGTTTCGAGCGGTGATGAAGACGACGAAGGGAGATGGCAAGGACGGGTTTGGTGGAGTTTGGGATTGAGCGTAATGAGAGGGGATGAATACGAGGGTGGTGGTCAGAGATGACAACGGGAGGCTAGGGCGATGGGTTTGCCGGTTGGCGATGAAACATGGAGGGGATGATGGAACGGAACGGGGTAGTGGGGATTTGGCAGTTGTGATTTTTGGGAGAGTGGGAGAAGATTATTTATAATAGAATAATAAGAGTGAGATGTGGGCAGTTAGGAGATACGGGGGATTGTAGGGGAGGAGATCTGGGTTAGTTGTTAGCGAGTATATGGGTTTGGGTAGACTAGGATTTGGGTTCAGGATCCAATAAGGAGATGGGTTTGGGTAGACAATAGTATGGGCTTGCAAATGGATTGGGCTAATAAAAAATAACAATAATAATACTAGAATAATAAATTGAAATAGAAGCCTCACAACAAGACCAAGACCCAAAATACATTAAAACAGAAAAGAGAACACCACAAAAATACAAGAAAAATTCGTACAATCGGAAACAGGGGTTACATTAAGGTTCGGGATGAGAGACGGAACTTTACTTCACTAAACTAGCACTACAATTTGTTTATTGGCTCCGTACACTCATCTCTCGTTTATCTTTCGATAGATTTTCCTTCATCTCTATATGAATAAGGCCAGTGGTAGCACTAGCAACTTTCACACTGTCATCTCCAACCAATACTTCAACAAAGATACTAGGTTTGCTAATGAATGCGCATCCTCAAAAGGTTCATTCATTTTTTACACTCTAAATCTCTAACTAAGAAAGAACAAAGGAAGGTGCTCACTATGCCCTAGTCGCTTTGGTCATTCTTTATCTGAAGAGATAGGTGGTCGAGAAAGAGAGATGACTGACTTCCTACGGACCCAGTAAAAGAGAGGCTTTCTAGGCCACTATAAACAGATGCAAATGAGATCCAGTATCAGGTCCGGAATGGAAGTTCCATAATCAAGATCTTGGTATTCAGATTTTCTTCTAGAGGAGTATATAGAGTAGGCTTCTTCCGCTTAGGCAGTGAGGCCAAAGAGTTCACATAGGCTTGCTTGTGTTGCATAACTTGCACTTCCAAATCTTTTACATATCTTCTCCTTAAGTTATCGACTTGATTCATTGGTATGCACAAATCTGATCCATGGTCAATCCACTCCTGCCTTGCCAAGTGCTCAGTCGGTAAGACGACGAGCTTCTAGAGTTGAAATACTACTTCCCTTGTCATCTGAGCTCCCTCCTTCCTTTATGGAGTGAGGGCGCCTTCAGCCTATATGCCTTCATTTGTTTAGTTGGTAAGAATATGTCAGTTCTCTCACTGAGAGGTACTAACTAGAATCCAGTTACAATTTTTGTTAAAAAAGGCTGAAAAGAACCTTTTGCAGTCTTTCTGTGTCCTTAAATGCCACCTCTTTGGTCTAGTGACTAATTGTTGTAATTGTTAGAAGCGTGAATTCCCACTCTTCAAGCTTAACGAGCGCTCCCCCTCTCTATCTCATTCAACTTCCTTAGGCCTCTCTTTCCTTAAGCATCAGTCCTTTGTCAATCGAGGACAAAAAAGTAGATCCAAAAAGTTCTTCTCAAGATCTATTCGTCATTGGGGCTACTAAGCATAAGCAAGAAGACTATTGAATGGCAGATCCGTGGGACTACTATTCCTCTGCTACTAACTTGGTATTTTTTCAGTCAGTGAAGACTCAATACTTACTGTTGACGAACCTACTACTATTTGCAAGTACACTGTTGAGAAAAGTAGAAAATCCCACCTTCCGGGGGGCAAGGGTTCTTATTCTATTTATAACCTATCCCAGAGTCAAATTAGTGTTTCCAGGTAAGTGAACACTTTTTTCCTTAGTTGCGTGTTCACCTGAAAATGCCCTGGCCCCACTTCCTTTTGGGGAGCGCTTCCCCCAGCCAGTCCCTAAATTTATGGTGGGTCCCCTAAAGTGGGCCCCTTATATGCAATCAATGTCTGACCAGGAAAATTGTAACGCCCTGATTCCAAACACAGGTAATTCGTAGCACAAACATGACCTTTTACTTCAACTTCGTACAAAAATATAATGAATTTAAAACTTTTCATTTACAACATTGTTCTTTTACAATAGCAAAGCGGAAATAAATAAGTGCAATACAACATATTTTAATGAAAGCTCTTCAATCTTGTGACAACTCATCACAGCGACTTCAAGTCCATACCAAACCCAATCCTGCAACTAGAAAATTATGGGCACGTCAGTTGCATACAACTGACGCAATGCTATAACACAGTGATTCTTCTACTTTAGCAAACACAAACTTGAATGTGAAACAAAATGTGAAATGTGACTATCATAAACATGTCAGTGTGTGATATGAACTTAATGCCTAATGCACACATTACACTACGATGACACTAATGCATACTTGTTTGGATTCTATGCATCCCATACTACATAGGTCCGAGGGCAAGCCCTTATCGTACTCCTCATTATAGGGTTCAATCCCTCATTATGAAAATTTTCACCTGTGACTAGCATAAGATTTAGATATTCCGTGAGCATTAAGCTCACGCCTCAATAATTCCGGAGATGAATCCCACACCGCAGATGAGCTGGGGACACTCCCAATCACATCTCAATAATTCTGGGGATCCAATCTCACACCGCAAGCTATGACGCCTCAATAGTCACCAAACACCCCATGAGCGTCGCCTCGATCCCGATATCTCCGGAGATGAATCCCACAACGCAGATGAGCTAGGGACACTCACAATCACATCTAGATAATTCTGGGGAGACAATCTCACACCGCAGACCGACTGAGGCCCTCATACTCATGTTTGCCCTTACTTCATCACATCCCTAATCTAGTGCATGTCCTTCGGTTTAATTATAATCATTATAACCTGGAGCTAGCTTACCCCCACCGGACTTAAATCAACACAAGGAGAGTTGTTAGCCAACACTAGCTACTTCTCAATTTTCATTTATCATAACTTGCCGGTCACTATGGGTCTCGCTCAGTCTCTAGAATCCACACATTCCAAAATATTCACAATATTTTCAGGTTATCCATAACCTCTTTTATAATCAATTAAAAATTTTATTCATTCATATACTCAATTAATCTCTTATTCTTTCCATCCAATTAAGCATCCTCAGATAACTAGATAAAATCTTCCAAACTGTTACAATAGTACTTCAAAATCCTCAATTCAATTAACATCATCTCTATTCTAATGTCCCAAATCTAATTATCAAATATGTACTAAAAATGTTAATTCAAATATGGAGTTTAATCCAAAATATTTGTATCAATTTCCATCGAATCTTAATTCTCCAATATACTAATATCCTTTAAAATCATCTCTATTCAAATCCTTCAAATTCAATCACCAAATATGCATTTAATCTCTTATTTAACTGGGGCAATTAACCCAAAAATATTTTTACAAATTACTATGAAAATATTTTCCCAGAAATCAATTTATATTTCCAGTATACTCAAAAACAGTAAACACTACCAAATTCGAGCTCACCAAGACTCAAACCTACAAACTCAAAGATCCTAGGCCACAAGAACTAACAATACTCCAAGCCTATTTCTCTATCAACTTCTTTTCAAGGTAAAAACATATATATAATCCACTATTTGAATGATCAACTTGAGACATCAGCCCAATGATATTGTAAAAATCATATAAATTCCAATACGACACAAAAAAAAAGATTTTTAGCTCAAATTAAAGGTATAAAAGTCTACTATAATTTTTTAGTTATAAGTTTCTCCAAAACATTGTGACTATAACCCTGAATTCTTCGAAATCTACGACCGGGTCGAAATGTTATGCAGACTGCCACTTGTTCAATCTTGTAAAATTCATTATAAATTATATTCTTCATGGAAAATTTATTTCTTGCACTCTAAAGAAAGGTGAACGAGTCTACTTCAACTTCTTAGTTTTGAAATTTCTCAAAATACTGCATCTAAGATGCTGAAATGATCAAAATCCGAAATATATACAAATTCCAGCAACTAGCCAAACTGTCAACCAGTTCTAAGTTTGGATTTTATTAAAATAGTAAACGACATCCAAATATTATGAAATCTTAAAGAGATGTTCTTGATATATACGAGATGCTCTTATAAAAAATTTAGCCCTAGATTCCATCTAGTTTAATAGATATGATTTTCTGAAGTGCAACTAAAACTTAAAACAAAAACTTATGAAAATGCCCCAAATCAATCATATCATAATTTCACATCTTTAATCAATAAAATATAATCTAAACATGAATACTCAATCTATATAAGTTATCATGCATCTAACAATTCACACATATATATTCTACAATCTAGTATTCTACTAATACAATTATATAAGAAAGTTGGAGAAACACCCACCTCAACCCCCTAGTAGTTGAACCCCTTAGCAAAAGCTCCAAGAGACTCCATAAGCACAACCCGCAAGCCTCTATGCCAACCCTGAAAGCCAAAAAAAAATAGAAAGTCCCCTCTCTTGAGTCTCTCTCTTGTTTGATTAAATTTTGTGTTTATTTGGGGTTAGGATAGGGGGTATTTATATAGAAAATTAGGGAATAGTTTTAGCAACTAACTACTCACTAACCCACTCACACACCCACACACCCACTCACTCACACCACTCACAAACCCACTCACCATCATTCTCTCCTATATGCAGCCATTTTTTAAAGAGTGCACATTGCACGTATGCACGCGTGCACGTGTTTTGTACACTTTCTCATTTCACCCTTATTTTATTATTTTATTTCATTTTAAACCATCTTCTTTAATAAATAATTATATTATTCTTCTTAACAAAAATTTAGTATAGTTTGCTATTAATCTTAATGAAATTTTAGTGCACAACTTTTTGTAAGAAAAATAACGTAGTATAAAAAGAAACACGTGTAAAGCACATGCTAATAAATATTCATATATAAGATAAATTCGAGAAAACGATAAATGTCTATAAAAATCAAAATACAAAATATGTAAAATACGTTTATTAATTCTATATATGTATACAACAATATAATCAACCCGTGCATAGAAAACACGTGCACCGCACTAGGGATGGCATTCGGGCCATTCGGGCCGGGCCGGGCCGGGTTTGACCGGGTTTTGACCGGTCCTGGGCTTAGCCGGGCCGGGCTCCTCGAAACGCGGGCCGGGCCGGGCCGGGCCTAGGGTCAGGAACCCTGGCCCGGACCTGGCTCCTAGCCCTTAGTGTTGGGGCCGGGCCGGTTCGCGGGTCGGGCCGGGCCTGGCCCTCGTATGAATTTTTTTTTCCCTTTGTTAAAGAACACTTAATATGAATTTGTAATTGTATAACAATTGCAAAAAATAAAATTTCATAAATAATTGAAGTACATGAATAAATAAAGTACATGATTGAATAAATTTGAAATTCTCGAATAAAATTAAGTACATGAATAAAATTCTTACAATTTTATCTATTTAGCTCAAATCATCAAATTACAAATCAAGGGAATTACTTGAATTTAAAGATCGAGATGGCCTCTACTTAGATTGAAGAGAAGGCATTGGACTATTGTCGTGCACTTCAACTTAACCTAAATATAGAATCTCATCACTCTAAATTTTCCCATTAATTACAATTAATTGAACAACATTTTAATGTAAATTAACTAAATGTAATAGTTCATTCATCGCTACTTGTTGATCCACCTCCATCTTGTGCTTCAAGTAAGTCTTGGGTCCTCTCTTCCGCTTTCATCCAATCTTCGGCGTACACTAGCATCTCTAAATTTTTGGCTGTCAATCGGTTCCTGTTCGGGCTCATTATCCTGCCACCATTAGAAAAAGCACTTTCCGATGCAACAGTTGACACCGGTGTTGTTAGCAGATCCTTAGCCATACGGGAAAGAATATTAAAAATTACTTCATTAGTCTTCCAATATTGTAACACATCTTCTATATCTTCAACTGCACATTGTGCATTATACCAATTCAACTCATTAGGTGAATTGGTCCTTGCCTTTTTCGATTTAATAAGATTTAAAACACCAATACTAGCTTGACTCTTTCCCTTTGCTAATATGGAGGAAGAAGAAGAAGAAGATTGAACATTTTGTGATTGTGTTTGATCAGTGTTAGCTGAATAAATCCTATCATAAGAATCATATAACCTAGTCAAAACATTCTCAAATTTACGAGTAAAAGCAATATGATCGAAATCTAGTATTGCATCGTGTGGGGCATAAGTGTAGAAAATTTCAATTAAATTTTTTGTTCCTTCTAATTTAATCATAGGGTTCATTACACTAGCTACACAATATAACATAGGAAGTGGATGAAAATATTTTAAAAACTTAACATATGCCGCATTAACCATATCTCCAATAAAAGGGTCATTTTGTAAATCTTTAATTGTTGTCATCATGGTCACAATTTCAAGTAAAATACCACTAGAGGTAGATGTATATGTTTTCGAAAATTGCAAAGTTGCATCGTTAAAAGGTTGTAAAATTTATATAAACTATCGGCAAAAAACCAAAAATCATCATCTAACAAACAATTTTGCATACCCATTGCGACACAAAAATCTTTAAGATTAAAACGATAATGAAGAACAACACCTAATAATTCAAAGGTAGAATTCCAACGATGTCGTACATCTTTAGGAAAACGTCTACATACAATGCCCCTAAGTTTACACCAATCATGAAAAGCTTGATAAATTGGACCACTCAATGTAATATAATGTACACAATCTCTCATAGCTTCTAGTTTGTCATTTCCATATTTTAGTGCATCTTGCACACAAAGATTTAAAATGTGACAAGCACACCTAACATGAAAAATCTCGGGTTCCACAGGATCTAAAGTAATTTTTAAACTCTCAATTGCCTTAGTGTTATTGGATGCATTATCAAAACCAATAGCAAACACTTTATCATGAATAAAAAAATTATTGCATGCTTCCATAATGTGTTCGGCTATAATTTCACCCTTATGTGGGTACCTAACATATCCAAAAGAAATTATTCTCTTTTGAAGTAACCAATCCGAATCTATCCAATGACATGTTACACACATCATTGGAACCCCGTTTACTCCTACCCACCCATCCGATGTCAATGAAACTCTAGTGTTTAGTGATCTTAGTGTTGCTATCAAAAAATCTTTACTCTCATTGTAAACTAACTTACAATCACTCTTAACAACATTCCTAGCAATTTTTTTAAAATGGGGTTTGAAGGTGTCTTGTACAAAATTCTCTACATATTTTTGTTCACCAAATGAATATGGCAATTCACCCTTAATAACTAATTTTGCGATTCCCTTACGAACGTGTTCGTGATCATGTGTATGACTATCTACTTGACCGGTTTTAGGATGTATTTTTTGTTGTGTGCGGTTATCTTTCAAAAATTGTGGTTGACATTTATTTAAGTGACGTTGAAGTGTACCCGTGCCCGATCCTACTTTAAACTTATATGGGGTTTGGCACATCTTATATATTTTAAGTCCTACACTCTTATCATTTTGTGAAGGGACAAAATTGAAAAAATTGTGTACTTCCGAAGTAGTCTCTCTAGTTTTCTTTGAGTTAAGAGAAGGACCTTGTTCCGATGGTTGTGGTTCTACATGATCTTCTATTTCTATAGGATTTGAGCGTGTTTCATTCAAATCGGGAAAACTATCATAATTAATAAATGTGTCTTCACTATCTATATATTGGTTAGGAATGGAAGGAATGTGATGACTAGTAGATTCTTGACTACTATGCCTACCACCACCGCGTGATCGATTAGAGGCCATTTAACTATGAAAAAATAAAAATGAAGTAGTGAGTGAGTAGTGTATGTTTCGTCTACCACTTTACCAAAATTTAAAATAAAATCTAAAAAAAATGAGAGAAAGATGATCAAGAAAACACAAATTATATGACAATAAAGAAGTAGTATGCTATGTTAATTCTACAAATTAAAATTATACTAAAATGAGTAGTGTATGTTTCTTTTAACACTTTACCAAAATTAAAAATAAAATCTAAAAAAATGAGAGAAAGAAGATCAAGAAAACACAAATTATATGACAATAAAGAAGTAGTATGATATGTTAATTCTACAAATTAAAATTATACTAAAATACCGTAAGAAAGTTGAGACTTGAGTTGTTGTTGAGAAAGTTGAGAATTGAGTTGTTGTTGTTGAGAAAGATGAGACTTGAGTTGTTGTTGTTGAATGTTGAATGAGTTGATCACTTTGATTGTTGTTGATTTCCTTCCTTCAAATTTGATCTTGATCACTTGAAAGATTGTGGAAAGAATAGTAGAGAGAAAGATAGTTGAGTGAATTGGTGAAGAGAAATGAAAGGAATGGTGTTGTATTTATAGAAAATGTAATTTTTTTGATTTCCTAAAGTACACCCCAAAACTAGCCGTTATAAATCCGTTGGGGGGTATTTTGGTAATTTGAAATTTTTTTTTATTTTCTGGAAAAAAAAAATTAAAATACCCAACGGTCGGCCCGGCCCGGCCCGAGCCCGCACGGGCCGGTTCAACCGGTCCCGGTTCACTAGCGGGCCGGGCTAGACCGGGCTGATTTGGGTTTTGGGGGGACCAGCCCTGAACCGGTTCTAGGGGGGCCGGTTCAAGGGCTGGATCGGGTTAAGGGGGGCCGGGCCGGGCCTAGGCCCGGGCGGGCCAGGCCGGGCCGGTCCCGGGCCAGCCCGGCCCCGATGCCATCCCTACACCGCACGTGTAAAAATATATTTGAGTCAAAATAGGAGAAAAATAAATTTCCAATTTATGAAACGAATTCGAACAAGTTATAAAATAAATAATGGAACACGTTGAAAATTTTATAATATTACACGTAACGGTAGAATATACGTAATCCACACGTGTATTGAAAGCATGTGCAATGCACGTAAAAACACAAAGATTAAAATAAATGTTTATGTTAGCTCAGAATATGATGAAAATGAATTTTGAGAAGACAAAAAATATATAAATAATTGAAATGTAGAAATACATAGGATATTTATATTAAAACACGTTACAGATATTACTCGTAACAGTACAAAATACATGTGCATAACACCCACGGGCAAAATTTTCATAACTTAATTTTGCGGGGTGTTACAAAAACTCATGAAAAATTAGATGATCAACATATCATGAAGAATGGCAGCAATTTTTGATGTGTGTGACAAAACTACGATAGAGAATTTCCTAGGTGTAAGCTCCCCTTATCCTTGTACCAACTTCTCCAAGGCCTTTGCCGGGGGCATAGGATTTTCCTTCGAAGGGATATTAGTGTAGGTCCAGAAATCTGCCTATATTACATTATAAAAAAGTGGCTGTAAATTATAGATGTTGTTTTGAAGGGTTGTATTTGGTACTTCAGTTTAGTAATCAGTCCACTGAAATGACTTGCAGATGTAAGGAAAAACTACTTGATTGAAGTCAACCATGCCACGCACGCTCCCATGCCGCTTTGCTTGAATTAAAGGGAAGGGATGGAGCAAGGAAAGCAGAGCGGACATGATTACTAGTTTTCAATCTCCAATCAATAGTACCAGTGCGGACATGATTATTAGGTTTCAATCTCTAGATAGTTTAGGCAGGAGCCTACGTACGGGAATGAAAGTATAGGTGAGAAACGTCCAAGTTTCCTAAGAGTATGGATAGGAAAGGAAGGGACAAGGGCTTACACCGGACAAGATCGAGCTCGAGTTAGGCTTTGACAATCTTGCTGATCAGTGAAGCAAATAAGAACAATATATAGTAGTCAGAAGTCTCTCCTTTCTATTTGTTTCATTTTGATTGAAATAAGAGAAGTGTCATGAAGAAACACTAGGTTGATGACACTTTTATTGGTTAACATATGAAATTCGAAATAAGAGAATCAACAGGTAGAAAAGAAAGTTGGGAGTCATGGTAAAACAAGAGAGTTCGGAGGGGATGTGCCCCTCTGATACCTTTTCTTTCCTTCAAGAATATACGTCTCCCTGTCTTCATGTGTTAAGCCTTGAATTAGGAGAGAGAGGGGAAGGATTTACTACTTGTCAAAACCGAACCGATTGTTATTAACATTTAGGAGGACCAAAGGAAGCTTTAATGCTTTTTAGTTAGGAGTTGGAGTGAGGCAAGAGAGGGAAGTCTAAAGGATGAACCAAACGATCATGCATAGAGAACGAAGTGAATGATAGCCAAATAAAACAAGGGCAAACTTTAAGAAAAAACGAGCTACAACTTTTCAAACCTCATTGGGCGATTCAGGTAAACAAAAAACTCTTGGGACTTATAGTAATTCTGTGGGTTCGATCAAATCATGGGATAGTACGACCTATGGGTACAAGCCTTGGCGATACCACTATTTCTGGTGAACAAAAAATGTATCAAGCGCATGATATGGTTTTTTGGGGCTTTTCAAAGAGTTGTTGGCAAGCAGCCTTCTCATAATTGGTAGGTAGAAAAACATGTATCTTTGCATAAAATCGATGAGGTCAAACAGTTGAGGATGCCAAAGTGTACTCTCCTCTGCCTGTCGATGTGTATGAAAAGCAAGTGAACGAATTTTTCAAAACAAATCCCATTGACCCCCCTTACTGTAAGACTCAAATAGAGATGGTGTGAAAATATATTTATTGCTATGACTAGATATCTATATAATAAAACACAAAGAAAACTATCAAGTGGCTCTCCTTCAATCCCCTCAAAAATCAAAGGCCCAGATCTAACCTCCCAAAACATATTCCCCCCCCCCCCCCCCGCAAAGTTTCCTCCCAAAACTAAAATTCAAATTCCCTACCCAAAACAACTCCTATATTTATTTAATTATTTTTTTTCTCTCTCCCTCCCTCCCTCTTCTGTTAAAAAAATTAAGAAAATAAAAATTTTAAATTTTTTTTAAAATAAAAATTTAAAAACTAAAAAAATTTAAAATTTAAAAACTTTAAAAATAATTCCAAAAAAAAAATCATATAATATGTTTTTTTGCTGGACCCCCAAAAGTTTCTCATATAATATGTTTGCTACTTCAATTAATTTGCTGGACCTCCAAAACTATTTTATATGATCAAACAAGGTGCACTATTCTGAAGACGTGCCGTAGGCATGTGTCAACGGGCAAACCTAGTCTACATATATATAAGAATGGCATTGGATCATAGGAGAAAGGTTGACGACTAAACTTTCTATCTGAAGTTTACAGAGTTAATTGAGGATGAGTCCCAGGATGAATCCAAGTGAGTGGATCAGAACGAGATCCATTCAAGTCTGTCTTAGTGGGATCGTCAACTGCTCTGAAGCTTGCTCAAGCGATTGGATGAAACTTAGCGAGTTGATGATCGAGGTAGAAAGAAAACTACAAGCAAAGGCAAAATCTCCCATGTCGGGAGAGCTTTTGTGATCCAGTGATTCCCGAGAATGCAGCGATTGAAACACATGACCTAGCTAACTGAAAGAAAGCTATCTTATGCATCCACCGAGAAAACAGAAGTGCACTGGCACGGCTTTCGAGCCTCCATTTGCTAGATGGAAATGAAACAACTATGATCTAGCTACATTTTTAGTCGAAATGGCTAGATGATATTGAACCTCTTGTGAGCGGTTGGATGGGCAAATTACACTACCGATTCAAGTCTCGTAGGTAGAGTTGAAATGCGATGGATGCTTTCGGAGCTGCTGAATGTGGCCCTGGATCCTAGCCCGCTCTTTTGGTACTTTTCAAACCAAGTACAGTGGAAACAAAAGAAATAGCGGAGTTGGCTAACCCCTTTCCAACTGAAAGATCTTACTTCGCTAACCATCCGATAGGGAGTATCATGGAATATAATACCCAATGGGAGTGGGACACCTAAAATTGGCTTGCTTATCACTCAGAGGTGTAAAGGCCTTAAAAAAGCCTTACTTCTCTGTAGCTAACCACTCTATACAAGTAGCTACCTCGGCTTTTACGGTATTACGACTTGGTTCGGACTGTACTCGGCAGGAGCGTAACCTGAGGTCACATTGGCTTGCTCTACACGTGAGTGGAAGTTTGAGTGTCCTCTTATGATCAACAAAGCATTACACCAACTTAAATAGCCTTTGCGTACTGCAACATGGAGCATGTGACATATAATGGTTGCTCCTAAGGTGTCTGTCTACTGACGAATACCCGCTAAGATGTGGATCGATGGCAGAAGTAAGTAAGCTCGACCTAACGACCAGGGCAAGCAAACTTGAAAATGAGAAATCCTTGTCGAAGACTCGTTCAGCCTTTATATTACGGATTGGCTAAACATAGTTAGCAACTTGATTTGTGACAATTAGACAGAAGCTTTGAACGAAGAACGATACCCAACCTTCAACATAAGACTTCTTTGGAAACCTATTCGGATTGACCTACCACCCCTCTATCAAACTCCCTTCACTTGGCCTACCTTTATCGCTCCTTACGCTCACTTGCCTCTTTCATAAGTAGACATTACGTTCGGTCAATACCTTTCAGGTTGTTCATGATATCCTAAAACATAAAGCGATGCAAAATCACTGTATTTGAACATATTTCTCCCAGTTATTAATGAAGTTGCAAAATAAACAAATTTTCAGCAATGTAATAATTGTGATCACTTAATACATTTGCAAAATATGTTAAACTTCGATAATATATCTTTATCTTATATTTTATGAAATGTTCAATACTTTGAACGATGTAGATCATTCGTTGAGCAAGAGGGTGTAAGACTTTTAGGGTGGCATACCCCATTTAGATTTTTAGGGTGGCATACCAGCTAGGGCTGCAATCGAGCCGAGCCGAATACCTTCAGGCTCGAGCTCGGCTCGTTTACGAAATGAGCTTATTTTTGAGTTCGAGCCCGGCTCGAGCTCGGTTCGAGCCGAACTTTGACCGAGCTTTGATCGTATTCAAGCCGAATAGATCGCGAGCTTAGTCTAAAAAAAAAAAAAAAAAAAAAAATTCCAAGCTCGAGCTCGGCTCATTTACGAAACGAGCTTACTTTTGAGCTCGAGCTTGGTTCGAGCCGAGCCTTAACCGAGCTCGAACCGAATAGCTCGCGAATAACTCGATTCATTTACAGCCCTACCTACCACATTTTCTTCCCTCGTCTCTTATGTATGTCTATACCAGAAGTACATGACAATTAATTAATTGCATGCAACTGCACACGTGCCAAACAGTCCTCCCCATTCTTTCCTAACTCCAACACTTCAAAACACAAAAACATTCCTGAATTTGTTCAACGGCTAAAAGAAAGTTAATTGAAAAATCCCCACCCCACCACGTGTCATCCGTTACTATCGTGAAGTCAAAACCTCTTAACGGAGACAGTCACCTGCCATCCCTCGCCGTCCCACTAACACAATACTCCCGTCTAACGTCCCGACTAACGCCGTCAAATACCCGGTCAATTTCAGTCAAAAGAATCCTAGACCCCCGTCTTTCTTCTCACACTCTTTCTCTCTCTAAATCCTCTCTCTTCTCTCTCCTCAAAACCCGAGAAACGAACTCGAACCCGAAACCCACTAGGTATGTCGGAGAAGGAGGAGAAGGAACCGAAGCCGAAGGAGACTTCCGTCGCTTCTGGTTCTCCGCCGGCGGTGAGCTTACCGGCTTTGAATTTGGGTTCGGAAACCCTATCGCCGGCAAGCCCGCGTGTCACGCAGGCGATGGTGGCGGTGCCAGTGGTGGCAGTGCCGTGCTACTTGGCGCCGGCGGCGATCTTGGAATCGCCCAGGTTCACGGTCGGTAAAACCCTAATTTTCAATTTCAACTCAAAGTTAGGGATTTCAATTTTGGTTAATTTAATTTTGACATAATTTAGTGGAGTATTTGGCAAGTAATTGTGAGAAGTTTGTTGGTTAATTAAGTTTGATGGTTTCATAAATGATCACAAGTGACTGAGATTGAAAAATGGAATATTTGCAAGTTATGGGTCCTTCTCAGATGATATAAATGTGATGTTTGTTAAATGCCTAATTGTTAGGTTGCTTTGGCTTGAGATATGGGATCAGTGTTAAATGCCTAATTTGTAATGTAATTTCTTATAGCAAAGTTATCACCTTTCCCCTTACTGAAGTTATTTTGTTTGGTTTTTTTGCTTTATTAATGCCTTATGAGTTGAAATGTAATATAGGAAAGTTATCATCTTTCCCCTTATTCGGATTATTTTGTTTGGTTTTAAGCTTTATTAATGCCTTACGAGTTGAAATGTAATTTCTTGTAGGAAAGTTGTTTTCATATTTCTACACTATAAAAATTTGGAGGGTGGCAATTGGTCATTCATGATCATGGCATGTCCCTGCTTTGTTCTTAGCTTCCTTAACTATGAAACTGATTTAGAGAGGGTCGGCAGCTGGTTGCAACATTTTTCAACTCTCTTATGGAGTTTTGTTTTGTAGTTGCCCTCATTTTGATGGGAGTAGGCTTTAGATGATGCTGTGGACCGTAAGAACGTTGGTTACCTTTATTTTTGACATTGCAATTGCAAATATAAAATTTGGGTGCAATCAGTGTGGAGAGAAATCACCAAGGGATAGTTGTCACTCTAAATAAGTGTTAAGAATGTGTCTTGAATAGTCGTGGTTCAGATTAGAAGAAGGTAAGATGAAGCACGGAGGTCGAAGCGTCGAAGAGAATAGAAGAAAACAGAGCAGCAATAGTGCAGGTATAGTTGCGGTCGACTGTCCTAAGTTGCGGTTGACTGCACCCCCTGACCGCAGTTGCACTGGGTTTGGCCGAGAGGTGGACGGTCGATCGGTCATATTGGACGGTCGACCAACTGTGGCGCTGTGTTCGTTTTGGGCCTCAATTTGTTAGGTCGTTTCAGTCTAATCTTCAACTCCAAGTTAGATCGTACGGTTCCTATTCAGTTACTTCTTTTTCAGGTTATATCAGACGACTGAGAATCAAGATTAGACCTCGGTTTCTCTCTATTCTTCGATATATATTGTAAATTCCTCTTTTATGAGAGTAGAGTACTTCATAGATTATTTTATCCATTGCAAAGAGAGGCTCAAGAGAGAGAGATAGTTCTTAGTGAGTGAGTTTAATTCCTTGTATTGAGTGAATCAATAACTCTTTGTAATCTCTTCTAGTTGAATATCAGATCTTCCTATATTTCTCTCCAAATTAAGCAAAGCTAACCGGAATAAGTCATCGTTGGGTTTGTGTTGGTTTGGTGGATCTACTTGCTTGCTTAATGGGTTCGTCTCATCTACTTTAACTTCCTCATTGCTCTATTTAGTTCCGCTGCGCCAATAGACGTTGGTTGACGTCCCAATCCCAACAACTGGTATCAGATTTTCAGGTTGTCGAGTCCCTTGGTTAAGATGATAGGCCACAGTATTTTGAAGATCAAGCATTTCGATGGAAAGATCAATTTCAATCTTTGGAAGACTGACATGTATGATTTCCTTGTTCAAGAACGTTGGCAGTTAGCTGTTAAGAAGAAAAAAAAGCCAACTGATATGAAGGATGACGGTTGGAAAGATATTCGTGAAAGAGCCATAAGTCTGATCCGATTATCCTTGGCAGATGAGGTCAAGTGCAGATTTCTTGAAGAAACTGATGCGGCGAGTTTATAGAAAAAACTCATAGCTGACTACTCTGGTTCGTCGTTATTAGATCGGATGCATTGGAAGAGTAAGTTATTTTGTTTATCTATGAAGGAAGGTACCGATCTCCAAGACCACATTACAGAGTTTAATAAGGTATTATCTGAACTTAAGGCGATCAACGCAGATGTGTGTAAGGAAGATAAAGCTTTCAACCTGATATATTCACTACTGGATTCGTACGAGCCTTTGATCACTACCATGCTATATGGTAGATCTGCCAAGGAGAGTATTTCGGTAGATGGTGTAATCAAAGCATTGAAGGAAAATCAACTTAGGAATGAGACTCAGAAATCACCGTCTATTCTTACAAGTTGTCTAGCAGTGGATGGTCCTTCAGGGGGAAGACAAAGTGGGGATTTGATCCGTTGCCGATATTGCAAGAGGTCAGGGCATGTCAAGAAAGACTGTTGGAAATTGCAGAATTAGGAGAGCGCAAAGAATGAGAATTCAGCCGCTAATGTGATTAGTGCCTTTGATTCAGGTGATTCGTGTCTTGTTTCAAATTCTTTAGAAGTGGATTCTAGTTGATTTCTTGACTGAAAGAGTTCTCATATTTGCTCCGAGAGGGAGTTGTTTTCTACTTATAAGTCTACCACGGGGCGTTGTGTAACAACGGGAACTAGGGAGATTTGTAAAGTAGTAGGTGAGGGGACAGTTGAGTTAAAGATGTCAAGTCTAAATATGTTCACTTTAAGGGATGTTTTGCATATTTCTTTGCTGAAACGGAATCTGATTTTCTTGGAAACTCTTGATGCACGGGGTTGTAGGTACACAGCTTGAGGTGGAGTTCTGTCTGTTTTTCAGGGTCGTCGTAAGGTGATTAGAGATATGAGAATTGTTGGGCCAAGCCAAAACAATCTCTACAAGTTTTGGAAAATCCGAAATACTTGCGCAGGTGTTGCTCCTTTTCCTGTTATTCCCGCAAGCTCTGCTAGTTTGCCGCAACTAGATTTATCGAGAAGAGAGCACGACGTTCGAATATCGTGGAGAGGTGGAGAAAGCCTAAGGGTAGGTGGAGTTCTTGCGGAGCTTGGCAACTTCGTGAGTACATCTACAGAGGTGTACCCTTGAAGGGATATACTGGATTTGGTGAGATTGGGTAGAGATCAATTCAACTAGAAGAAGAAGCTATTGTTCTAAGTTTTCTTTGCAAGTGAAGTTCATTAAAGTTTGGAGATGAATAACACATCATGTGATAGCACTAGTATGCAATCCAAGGTGGAGTTTGTTAGGAATGTGTCTTGAATACTCGTGGTTCAGATTAGAAGAAGGTAAGATGAAGAAGCACGGAGGTCGAAACGTTGAAGAGAGTAGAAGAAAACAGGGCAGCAATAGTGCAAGCATAGTTGCGGTCGACTGTCCCAAGTTGCGTTCAACCACACCCCCTGACCGCAGTTGCACTGGGTTTGGCCGAGAGGTGGATGGTCGACCGGTCTTGTTAGACGGTCGACCGACCGCGGTGCTGTGTTCGTTTTGGGTCTCGATTTGTTAAGTCGTTTCAGTCCAATCTTCAACTCCAAGTTAGATCATACGGCTCCTATTCAGTTACATCTTTTTCAGGTTATATCGGACGACTGAGAATCATGATTAGACCTAGGTTTCTCTCTATTCTTCTATATATATTATAAACTCCTCTTATGAGAGTAGAGTACTTCATAGATTATTTTCTCCATTGCAAGAGAGGCTCGAGAGAGAGATAGTTCTTGGTGAGTGAGTTTAATTCCTTGTATTGAGTGAATCAATAACTCCTTGTAATCTCTTCTAGTTGAATATCAGATCTCCCTATATTTTCGTCCGGATTAAGCAAATGCTAACCGGGATAAGTCATCGTTGTGTTTGTGTTAGTTTGGTGGATCTACTTGCTTGCTCAATTGATTCGTCTCATCTACTTTGACTTCCTCATTGCTCTATTTAGTTCTGCTGTGACAACATGCGTTGGTTGATGCCCCAATCCCAACAATAAGAACCAAAATTCCAATAGTAATTATCCTTCTCAGGATCGGGGCGGAAAGGCGTGTCTTTCAAAGAAACTAGGGCTCCTCGTAGTTTTTTTAAGAATTTCTATCCCACACAATTCACAATTCACAATTCACAATTCATATTTAGGTAGAATATTTTAAAGAGATTTTGGTTCTTCAACCTTGTTGGGCCGCTACGATCCCAACAAGTATAACTGGTCGAAAGCATGATGTAAAGAATCAAGTAAACAACCTAGCATGATACTATTGGATAAGTTGTCTTACATTGATTGGATGCGGAAGCGGAATGTGTAGCCGACGTACTCCTCACGAACAAGCCTCGTATGGCGGTGACTTCTACTAGAGGAGATCACAATGCTAGTCACACCGTCACAAACTCGGGATCGGAAGGGTGTTAGTGGTTGGGAAGGAGCTATAACGAAAGTATAGAAGGAGGAAGAATTGGGGTTTCTTATTTGTATGTCTAGTATGACATCTAAGAGTATGAGAAACCCTAGCCTCCACCTCGACATATAGAGGGAGGTAAGAACTAGATCTCATCTGATGGCCACGATCTATTCCAAATAAGTCATTGGCCTCTCCTTCATCCCATCATAAGAGAATGTCATATCCCTAATTAGGAAGAATCATTGAAGAATCCACTTGATTTGGAGACTTTTCCTTATGTAGCCATAACCAAATCCCCTAGGGGAGGGAATTTGGCTGGCTTTCCATTTAGGGAAAGGAAACGGTTGGTCCCCAATGGGCCCAAACGGACTAACATCTCCCACTCAGACTTTTATATCGGGGTACTCCCATTCTGTTGCTCTAAAACTCACTAGTCACGTCCTCCTAACCGACACATACTAGTTATAGGGTGTGTGACCATACAAGAGATGGACTTGAATGGAGTGCATAACTTCCACTTCCTGGTTAAGGGCGAGAAGAAAGCCACACCACCAAGCGTAGGAAAAATGGTCATCTTCATCATCGTTGTCCGGTGTCTTTTATGCCACATCAGGTCGAGCACTCTCCCTATACCCCATGTATGGGTCCATGACCCATGGGAGAAGCTCCAAAGCCTGCTACGTTGTTTCCGCCATATTGTTCGACCGTAGTAGCATACGTCGTGTTCTGAGGATATATTGCAGAGATACCTATCCTCGAGTATGTACCATTATATCCTTCGTCTTGCCGCTTTCCTGACTGGCACCACTGACATGCACGTACGTATTAGCAACATTTGGTAGAAACGGTCAAATTAGCGAACAATCAAGTCTAAACACAATGTATTTCTACGAAATGATTAAGATAGAGTTCCAGTTACAATACGTGGCGTGGAGCTCATATAGTCCAAACCACATCCCTTTCAGGCAGGTTGACTCTCTATACGCTATTTGGTTGATTTCTTAGCACACGTACGTATTAGCAACATTTGGTAGAAACGGTCAAATTAGCGAACAATCAAGTCTAAACACAATGTATTTCTACGAAATGATTAAGATAGAGTTCCAGTTACAATACGTGGCGTGGAGCTCATATAGTCCAAACCACATCCCTTTCAGGCAGGTTGACTCTCTATACGCTATTTGGTTGATTTCTTAGCACACGCTTGTATGATTTTAGCGTGCTATGGAGGATCATCCAAAATCCACACGGAATGGTGAATGCATGTAGGCTTATCTTCTACATACAGACTTTAGACTGGTACACCCTTTTGTATAGCCCATCCTGCACTTCTACAATCACTTCACTCTTAGCGCTCTGCCGATTTGGTGTTTACGTTCGGCTCTTATCAAAATATCAAGTACGATGTTCGGTTATTCATGCATCAGATTTTGATCTCATCCGAGCGCGATTGCACAATGTGACCTCTTCCTGGACCCATCCAAAATCGATCCCTTGGTCCCGCGAGTAATCCTCGATCACATTCGTGCTTCATGTGGATTTATTTACACCGAGTTAGACTGAATCTCAACTTGCTCACTCCACTGAGAGCGCCAAGGGGGTATGCTCGAGATTAAACCATACCATATACCTCGTGACATGACACCCTCTCAATTGAGGTATCAAGGACAAGATCCATCCCATAGGATCTAAGTGCTCAATAGAATCTCCCAACCATATGGCCTTTATAGTCCTAGTTACACGAGCTATGCATTTTGCCTTTGCGGAATACTATGGGATGTAGGATTATGTCGTGCTATACCAAGAATGGCGTATTTAGCAAGGATGATCACATATCCCTAAGTGGACTCGTGTTCATCTAAGTCATTGTCCAGTCAGTATTTCCATACCCTCGGAAGGTGTAGTTCCCCTCTTTGGGAGCGCAAGTGGTAGTGTGCAGTCTCTCGCAAATACCTCAGTTTGTGCATCACAGCTTTAGTGCCCATGAAAATATTGGCCTTTGATATCTACCCACAACTCCCACTGCTTCAAGAGGATATATAGCCAAGTGTACAACGAGGCAAACACCAAACTTTTCAATCGCTCTTTTAGCACAGGGAGTCCGGCCATCTCCTTACTAGATTATTCCATTCCCTAAGCAATTATCACATCTTAACTCTACTTGAAAAGGGCGTCCAATGACTTTGCCTTCTCCCTATGGATCCCTATGGAGATATGCATTGTCATTGCTCTCCATTTCAAGGATGAAATACTACCACACCGTAGTGGTGACAATCCCTCATCTTATTCTTAGTTCACTTTGTTGCACAAAATCAAGGTTGAACATTCCCATGTCCATGCAACGGTTTTCCTTGGTTTTCGCAAAACCAAACCCGACGGTGGCACGAAGATGGACACAAGCCAATCTCCAAGATGACATGTCTTACAATAGATAAATCAATTCCAAATCGGCGTAAAACGATTACCATTGCCTAGATGGTTGTCTATGGAGATAGATTCATTGCATAAGCTAGCACAGATTGCACTTAAGCTTGTCTACCTCAAAGACTACAGGTTGACATCAGTGGGTCAATTTGTCTAGTTCTTTATCGAGAAATGTACCATAAATATCGATGAGTTACTACAGGAGTGTTCCCACTAAATGGAGCAGCTTACTCATCCCAAGTCTCTAAAGGAGTGCACCCACTACTAGGAGCATATAACGGAGTTAAATCTAGAAGTGCAATAGAACTAGGTTAAGACGAGTGAGTGACATTCTCACCACCAAGGAGAATATCATCATGGTTCACAACCTCTTATAGAGTGAACTCTTTCACCATGAGTCATACCTCATACTAGTCGATCGAACCATCTGCTGTAGCATGATCTTGAGAATCATGTTCCCAACATTCTTGCATTTAGCGGGAAAATCAATCAACTCACAAGTGATTCTTTCACCATAGAATCTACTCTTCCTTCATAGGATTTTTTTCCACTTGCTCGTAGCAGGAGAAGCAAGAGCATTCCGAATACAATATTCTTAGCTCATTGTCTACTTATGGAGTAGACACAAAAACTTCCTCCTCGATAGCCATCCTTGATGAACGTCTCATTCTGTGACATAATCTTTGTCAGCTTGCCATTCGGTTGTTTGCATGCCATGACATAAATCTTTGCAACTCCTCATGAGCCCAGATGGTCTAAGCTTAGCTTGCCCAAATCATGACTGGTAACTTTCTCTACACGCGATCAACGATGTAGGTAGCGGTAAATGCATCTCCCCAAAAGAGCAAATTAGCGCAAACCATCATCGGCCTAACCATTTCTAACAACTTTTGATTCCTTCTATCTGCAACACCATTGTTTTGCGAAGTGTGAGGTGTCGTTAGCTGTCTCGATATCCTTAAGGATGTAGGTAGTGATCAGTTTTAAGAACTTTCACTTTCTGGTCTAGTTGATTCTCGACTTTAAGAATAAAGCGACGAAAACATTCTAGTGCATCAGACTTGTGAAAAATCAATTGAAATAGTGCAATCATTTATAAATGTGACTAAAATGGGAGTATACTTTGCATAACCGAGCGCTTATGGGTCCATAGACATTCAAGTGGACTCAAAATACTAGATGGCTATAGGCGTGCACCGCTTCTTAAGAGGTCTCCAAGCTGCTTTGTTTGTCAGACTAGTACACATGTTGAACGGACGACTCTAGCGAGTTGACCTAAAGGTCGCCTTTAACTAGCGTAGTCGCGTCCTTGCGCCGGTGTAACTTAGTCTCAGGTGTCAAACCCTATGGTTTGTACCATACATGCAACTTAGGAAAAAGTAATCGCCCACTTCAAAATACAGAAATCAAGAAGGTAACCAATGCCAAAATGAGTTTTTGAATTCGTCAAAGTAGAAAAATGATCTTAGGAAGCCTTAATATCAAGAACTAAATGTGAGATTTGCATGTCTAGTTCCACACTATGTTATGTAGGAATAGATGTGGTCAAACCACGGTCCTAACTAACAAGAGTCTGCACCTAGGACAATCTCTTTTAACATGTCCTACACGAAAATTTGTGTAGTCTCAGCGACATGCTAGTAGCTCACTAAACCCTCTATATCTCTTGTTGTTCATGTATCAACGAGTAGTAACTTGGCACACAATAAACACAAGAAATTTAAGGGAAAGATGTAGCCCCCTTTGCCTCAGTCCACTGACGAGCAAAGTGACATCTTTTGTAGTTCAAGGTGCTCAACTTTAGATTTATCTCTCTTCTTGCTTATGGGTGTCACTACGCTTCGTTGTCTTACCCAAGGTGCAATGTTTGAACTGTTGAGTTGTAAACACTCCTAAGTGCTCTCTTGCAGCGGGGTTCAATTGCCCCGCTCTTACCCATTTGAACATGTTGCTTACAAAATAGGGCATGGCCCACCTCGATTAGCTCTCAAATCCAACAATGAAAGCTCATTAGCGGGCAGCGATTGTCAGCAACATCCTGCGGTCATCCCCTTCTCCGATGATTCTCTTTTTACCACCTTCGACTATCTCGATCCTGTACAAAAAACTAACATACCCGACAAGCACATAGGTGGGATTTTATTGCTTCAAGATAGCCCCTAACATTCGGACATGATGTTAGGGCCCGATTTCAACAATCGGCTCCGTTCTCTAAGGTGTAAGGCGATTGTATTCAACGGTCAGAATGGAGAACCTTAAAAGAGAATAACAAGATAACAATTTTCGAAACTCTCTTGGGCAGTGGGGAGTTCCCATAATTCTCAAGATCGTCTATGCGCAATGCTCATTATTGCAACATGCATCGTGATCTCACTGCTCTCACACAACTATTTCAATATTTCAGAAAGATATAAATTAATGCTTCCTTTATGAGTATTAGCCGTAGTGGTAGTGATGTCAAAAAAAATTCCTCAATCATAAAGGAAAATTGGACACGACATTAAAAGTCGTAATCCTCGCTATCCAACGTTTTGAGTTGTATTCGCTATCCAACTTCTTCTCTCGACGAGATCAATAAAAATTTGAGTCACCTCCAGCACTACAATGTAATAAAGAAGACAAATTTTTAACACGGAGTGTGGATACATCAGAATCAGTACACAGGCTAGAATACAACTCAAAACCTTGCAATTAGTACTGCCCCTAACGAGAAAATCTATCGAAGCTTTTTGCTGATACTATGTACCAACTCAACCCCATTAAAACCGTGACAAGGAAACATCACAACAACGAGATTCTGCGTTTATATCATTTTTTGTTTTGTTTTGAAAAACAGTCAAAAAACAATTTTAAAAAAACTATAAATAAGGACTAATTATTCATCGGCCAAGGGAGTTCGCGAGCCTACATGTGGGGCATCGTGGAAACACACTTACTTTACAAATCGACTTGGAGGCCAGGAGTAAAAATAAAAGAAATAAAAATCTCTTTTCTTCATTCGCTGCCACTAGAATTTGCCTCACTAGGCCCCGTATATAATAAATAAAATTACATGCAGCCTATTGAGTGCCCACTTAGCTTAAAACCATATTGAATCACGAACTTAACCCTTAACTAGAATGGAGAGCCCGACTCCTTTACCCAACATAAAATTAGTCATAAATAACATACAAACAGTTATTTCTAGAGGGTGATCCGTTCGACATAATTTTACACATCACAAAACACAGATTCTGAGCGTTTATTTTATTTGCAGCACCTGCAAACCTGCAGAAAACAATGTCATGACTGTATAAACTAATTTATTTGCAAGCCGTTTTGCCTTGGTCTCTAAACCACTTAAGCCATCATAATTGGCTCAATAAACTACAAATAATAATGAGAAAATCATTTCTAATTAATGTGGCAAATTTGAAATTAATTAGGGAAACTTCTAAGTCTTAGACTAACAAAATGTCTAAAAGACCGAGTCAACTGCGCTCTCTTGTAGTGAAAAATTATGCATCGTCATGGTGACAATTTATTTTTAAAAAATCACTAGGTTCAAATTTGGTGAGAAAACGAATTTGAAGGTGCTTAAATTGGCCTTAGAAAACCCAAAAATGGACCCAAAAAGCTTAACAGGTCTGTTTTAGGCTGAATCAGACCCGTTTTGGGTCCGTTTGACTCAGTCAACCTTGGATCCAGTCCAATCAGGCACATAGACCTTGTTGGATTGGTTCCAGTTTGACCAGAAAGTCAAACAAAACCAATTGGGTCGGATGTACACCGAGACCTGAATCTACAACCCGGCAGAGCTCTTGCATAGCACGTGCGCACGTGCCCTTGAAATGCGCATGTGCTAAGAACGTGCAGTCGGGAGCCAGACCTGGATTTTAAAATCCGGATCCCACCCAACCCGAAACCCAGCCAATGCACAACATGTGCGCACGTGCTTCTCGAATGGGCACGTGTTATTTTTGTGCGAAGTATGGATTTCAAAATCCAAACCTAACCCGTACGCAAATCCGACTCGTTACTCTCTCCTTCCTCCATTGCCCGACACTTCACACACAGCCCGAGATGAACCCCGAGCCATGGTAGGCGGCAGCGACGGCAGATGGCAAAGCTGGTGACGGTTGCGATGGCAGCTCTGGCGATCCTCTCCATCGTTCTCTCCTTCGAACCCGACAACCAAAACCAAGTGGATATTCGGGTTTCACCCCATCTGATGGTCGGCGCGGAGCGCGTCGGCGAGTCTAAGATGGATGACAACGTTGTTGGCCTCCCTTAGTCCAACCAACCCCCCTCTCTCTCTATCTCCTTTTCTTTGACCATCTCTCACAAAATCGGAAAACCCATAAAATGGATTGGAACTCCGTGGGATTTTTCGATCAAGATGACCCCCACCATTAGAACTCGATGGTAGGGCCTGTTTTCAACGGCCCACCCGCACACACCCGGGGTGGTGGCGGCTGTATCATCCAGTCGGCACAATTTGGAAGGAGAGATAAGGGTTTTTAGGATTAGGGTTTATCTCACATATTTAAAAATCTAATTTTAAAATTAATTTTAATTCCAAAAGTTGAAAAGAATGATAAACATGAACAAATCATCCCACAGAAACTTTCAACGGTTAATCTACAAAATTACGTGTTGATTGATGAAGGATTTAAAGTCAAAAATCTCCATTGATTTGAAATCGCTTACAAGCGTATTTATGATCAAACAATTACATAAATAATTCGATCTAACCTTTACTCAATTTTTTGGGATTTATTCAACATAGTTGAACCAATTAAACATCAAAAAATTTCCTAGAACCGAGCTGAAGCTCTAATGCCATTGTTAGGCGGCTATGATCCCAACAAGTATAACTACATTATCAACTAGATCATCACACGCATGGTATTGACATGAACAAGTCTAGACCTAAAGCATGATGTAAAGAATCAAGTAAACAACCTAGCATGGTACTACTGGAGAAGTTGTCTTACATTGATTGGATGCGGAAGCGGAATATGTAACATACCTCCTCATGAACAAGCCTCGTGTGGTGGTGACTCCTACTAAAGGAAATCACAACACTGGTCACAACCTCAGGATTGGAAGGGACTTAGTGATAGGGAAGGCGCTATATTGGGAAGTATAGGAGGAATAATTAGGGTTTTTTCTTCTATAGAGTATGGACTTGTATGTCTAGTATGACATCCAAGAGTATGAGAAACCCTAGCCTCCACCTCTACATATAGAGGGGGGCAAGAGATAGATCTCATCCGATGGTTAGGATCTATTCCCTCTCCTTCATCCCATCATAAGAGGATGACATCTCCCTAATTAGGAAGAATCAATGAAGAATCCACTTGATTGGGAGACTTCTCCATATGTAGCCTTAACCAAATCCCCCTAGGGGATTGGGCCGGCTTTCTATTTAGGGGAAGGAAACGGTTGGGACCAAATGGGCCCAAATGGCCCAAACCGATTAACAGTGTCGACTAGCGAAAGACAGAATTTCTCTATTGCCTACTTATGTCCTGTCGAGAATCGAGATTAGGGTCAAAACAAAAGTTGGCTTGGCATATTTTAATTGAATATACTCTAAAACAATATTTGGAATTTCAATAACTTAAAAAACTGGCCTGGGTACTGGCATTCTCGAAGTTCAACGTAGAAACTAGTAAAAGTTACAAAGGGCGGAAGATGATAGATTTGGTTATAGGGGATTTTACTCAGCAGTTGAGCACAAGTGCACAATGCATTTCTTCACAAGGAACATATAAGCTTGTTTTTTTCATAATGAAAATGTTTCCGTTCAAATGTGATTGTTGATGTTTTATAGTAAACAATTTTCAGTCAAAGTTTTATAATCTTGCAATCTTTGTATGTTTTCTAATATATTAAATCAGTATAACACTGTCAGTCTGTCACACATCTCGAAAACCATAAATACTTTCTATTACTAAGAAACTAAGGATTATCACCTTTTCCCTTTCATTTTCTTTTGCATCCAAAGAAATCATATCTCAGTCGTTTATCAAGATTGAAGCAGTTTCTTCCTATTGTATAGTTGTTCTTTTTGAATATTTTGCTTGTTCTATTTGTAACTGTTAGTTATGCAATTTGGACTGGGAGGCTTCTCCCTAACAAGAGTCATCAGCTTATGCTTATGCTTATATAGTCCTTTTAAATTTCTTATGCTTATACTTTATCTGTACATGTTTGTTCATGCAGGGGCAATTTGCGATGACCCATCAAGCACTTTTGGCGACAGTAACAGCTCAGGCACTTCAAGCATCAGAAGCTCTGAAAAACTCTTTTCCTCAGCCTATGTTATCACCAATCATATCCCCCATCAACCCTTCACCTTTGCAACAAAAGCCTCTACAAACATTTGACAACAGTGTCTCTATACAAGAGGATTTGAAAACTCAATCTACTCCACTAATTGTGAAGACAAGCTCAAGTGACGGATATAACTGGCGAAAGTACGGCCAGAAGCAGGTGAAGAGTAGTGATAGATCACGGAGCTACTACCGATGCACAAACTCCGATTGCGTAGCCAAAAAAAAGGTCGAGCGTTGCCCGGATGGCCGGGAGACTGAAATAGTATACAGAGGCCATCATAATCATGACCCGCCTCAAAAGACTAGGTGCTCAAAAGATAGAGGGTCCCAATCTAGTAAAGCCTCAGATGGTCCAAGCAATGAAGTGAATGAGTTAGATCCTTCAATCCCAAAGAGAGAACAAAATTCTGGTAATGGCACTCCTGAACTACTGCAGCTTTACTGCTCTAGTGACTGTGAAGGTGATGCTACAGTTAAAACCGAAGAGGAGCATGATGATGAGCCTCATCCAAAAAGAAGGCAAGTTGTTTTAATATTCTGGTTTTGAAAGATAGTTCATTGAATTAACATATGCATTATATATTTTTTCCTTTTTCTTGGCAGATTAATTGAGAGCACCACACCTTACTCAGAACCGGTTCTTAAAACGATCAAGGAACCCAAGGTTGTTGTGCAAAGTGCAGATGATGCCGCTCGTTCAAATGATGGCTACAAGTGGCGCAAGTACGGACAGAAAATTGTCAAGGGAAATCCTAATCCCAGGTATGCCTCTTTCATGGAACTTGAATCTTTTGTTAATTATTAATATTAATGAAGTACTAGAATAAAAATTTCATAATTTGTTTGACCTGTACCCTGCGTTAAGAAGCTTCTTTGTCCCAGTGTCTAGCTATTGGTTATTAACTACCATTCCTTCCAGTATTGCATATTTTTAACTGCACTAGCTTATGGTGCAAACTGCAAAGTGACTAGTTTACTGTGATATATGTTTTGATGCTTCAAGGCTGATTTACCTGTTCACTTAGATGTTTTGCAATTATCCCGTCTATCCCTCACATGATTTTGGCAGTATTGATACAAGTAGTTTGAATTCTACTCCCAACTAATAAGGGTTCAACCTGCTATTGGGATTTCAGTTCAGAACTTTGGCCTAGCCGAAACCAAAATGAATTCAACCTCAAGTCTAAACAGTTGCCAACTTTGTTATAATAGGGTTTTGGTGTGGGGTGATAGAAAATCAACATTCCAATTGTTTTGAGCTAGCTCAGTTAGATTACATAAATTGAAGTTTGTTTTTGATGTTTTCTCACTGCTTGGCCTTGTCTGGTGTGTGGTGTTAGGCCACAACCCTAGTGTCCTTCAAAGCTCCCTTCTTCCATGAGTGGTATTAGGGTGCTACTAACTGCTTTACCCCCATTGCTCTGGTATCATCACATCACTTAAGATTCTCATCCCATTAACAATTGTAATTGAAGCATGAGTCATGACCTTTATAATAAAGCCCTCTGCTTGTCTGGACTGGCAATTGATTATTTTTAGCAAGCTGAGACCTCGGACAGGTCCTTTAGGTTTCGTGTCAGATATTTTTACATGGTTCCTAGAATTATTAGTTGCATTAAACAATAGAATGTTTGGGAACATCAGTTCCTGCATATCGCCTCAATCAAAGGCAGCAATATTCTGATCCTCTGAAAGTAACGACTGATAAAGTTTAAGCTTTTAACCTTTTGTTCATGTTCGTCGATTATCTTTTTCAAATGCATATAGCCACTCACACATATCCCTTCCTCCTAATTTAAGCTTATGATCTTGATTCTGATGACTCCATTACCCAACTTAATGCAAATCCTTACTTCCGCATGTTTCATTCCTTTCAACCATCTGACACAACAAGACGTTTAAGTTAGTGGTGAAGCCCTTTCCCCCTCGCAATCTTCTTTGTGACAGGTGGTGGAAGGTGATGATCACATGCAGGGAATGAGAGGCAATTGTTGTGGATCTTCAAGCGCAGCAGTCAATAGTGTAGCCAGATTCTAGATTGGAGCATGTAATTGTTGGAATCAAAACTGAAACCCACTCAAATAGTCAAGGTTGGGATCAGAATTTGAATATGGTTTGGAGGAATTCGAACACAGGTTGGATCTTGTGGGAGGAGTGGGTTGGGTCAAAGTTGAAAAAAGAGATTTGATCATGATGAACTTGATGGTGACGGATCTCTCATAGAAGGTAGCACTGACTTTTGGTGGCTATGGTGGCATTCTGACCAGAAGAGGGTGCTTTTTTTTGGTGGGGTAGAAGAGCGGGAGGAATGTGGGCTGATTCTTTCTATGTATCTGGTGGAAAATTAGGGCTTTGAGTATTGGGGTTTTGGAAATTCTCACGGCTCTAACTTCATTAAAAGTTTAAGAATTGGGAGAGATTTTCATACCAAATGACCCAGAGGGTTTCATTTATAGTTACAACAAAGGCTAGGATCCCTGTACTAGGCACCTCAAAAATATGGAAATAACTTAAAGCTAGGAACAACGACATTTGTGTTGACAAATATGTACAAGGGTTCGAGTCAAAAAATGTAGAAGGGAACCTCAGATTTTTTTTTCATATAGAGTAGTCGTAGCCATATGGTAAAACTTTCCTTACCTATGCATGGTGCCAACTTGTTATATTATTGGAAAACCGTTCATTTTGCAACCACATAAAAGTTCAAACATGGATAAAAGGTCGCCAAATCACTTTAGATATTATAGGCATACATATTATGGCATAAAAATCAAAGTGAGCGGCGCGGATCTTCCACAGGAGGTTCCAGCAATTAGTTACAAACACTATGAGGAATCATCTCCTATAAGTATGAGGCTCTCTTTTTTTAATATGATATGGGAGATAAGGTAATGAATAATTTTGATACACAATTTACCAACATACAAAATCTGTCAAATACTAACAAACCTCTGACAACAGGTATTATGGAATCTAGTTTAGTGTATTTTGAGCACCTGCATCCATCCTTTTGAAACCGTTATCCAACCACCACACTCAATTGGTTTAGACCCTGACTCTTTTTGCCATTTCCTAAATTATGTTGCATTGGTTGGCTCTAATTCCTTTTAACATTGCAAGAACTATCACTGTTCTGAGTTATACTTGATTAGTTGATGTGTGCAATTAAATAGCAAGCAAAACTTGTCAATCTCTGTTAAAGTAATTGTCTAATTGAATATTTTTCCTGTTTCATTATTCATTTATTTTATTTTAATACACTTTTATACGCATATATGCTTGCGCACAAACTTAAACATATGCACAGACATACAACACCCACATTCACATACGTGGTTATACACATAGGTAATATGTATACATAATGCATATATTGATGTACACATGCGTGCACATATACTTTGTGTTTGATTACTTAAGCATGTCGATCGTCGTGTTATTGTTATATTGTTAGCAATTAGTAGTCTAGATCATTACTATTACAAGGTTCAAATGAGAAGAGAGATGCTACTTTTTTCACAATAAGCAGCATATGTAGCTTGCTACAATCAATAGGTAAGAACATGATTCCTTGACTGGCTCTGTGGTGTCTGCTCCTGTGAATGCTGAGAAAGATCCCAGGCGAGAGGGTAGACAAAGATAGTGTATGTGGTGGGTGCCCAGGTGTTAAGAACTACCATGACCTTAACTTACAAGATACGTTCTTATTAAAAGTGACTGAAATCTCTAGATATGGATACCTGATATCAACTCATACCTTCTAGATATTGTGATCCGCTGCTTAATGTAGTCGGAAATATTTGCCCAATATTAATTATATACTGAACTTTGAAAGGAAAATTTAAGGATTAACCTACATGCAAACTGAGGCTGAAAACTGACAGCAACCAAGTACAAGATTTATTAATGAAATAACTCCCTGGTAAAGGGCCTAAAGGCTGAACGTAGAAGTACTGCAAGACGTACTTAAGTTCAAATTGATGTTTAAAGTTGGTGTGTTTGATTGGTCCGTTAGTGGTTAAGGTGATCGTCTAATCTCTACTATTATAATGGGAGAAAGCCTTAGTGGTATTTGTCATTGATTTTTTTTTTTTTTTTTTTTGTCATTTTGAAGCCAAATGACTCATTTTGGTAAATATTTTCGAAAGTAGACCAGTTTGGTAAATAGTTTCGGCAGTGGATCAGTTTGGAAATTATTTCCCCTTTTTTTTTTGTCTTTTTCCTTCTTCCTCCGCGTGCACGTGCGAAAGTGGACCAGTTTGGTAAATATTTTTGACGGTGGATCAGTTTGGAAATTATTTTCCTTTTTTTTTGTCTTTTTCCTTCTTCCTCCACGTGCATCGCACGTGCATGATACTAGTCCAATTTAATTCAAAAGGGAAAACCCTTGTTAGAGTATTGAATTCAAAGTCCCAACTCGTTTAAGCATATAATGAATCATCATCCTATTAGTTGTGAAACTAAATCCTACTTTTACCTTTTGCCTTATTTTCCAATAACCTGACTTCAGCTAGTTTGACGGGCCCACTGTTTTTTATATAGCTTGACAAATTGTAAACATGAAAGGTTTTCCATCAATATTTCGGACCTTTCGCGGTGTCATTCTTCTTTTAATAACCTGAAGAACATAAATCTCATTATTGCTATCAATTATATCATGATATGTATATTGAGATCTGTATTTTGCTTAAGTGGGTTGATGCTTTATGGTTCTGTCCACTTTCTACAAACTAAGATTTTTATCTTCTCATAATTTACTTCTTTTAGTAGGCATTTTTTCTCTCGCTAGCAGGCAGATTGTTTGCAAAACAAAGTATGAGGCTGAGCAAGGAAATGTTGACTAGAAGAGACGAGCAGTGAAATTTGAAAATTTTATTGAAAATTCCAGCATCTTCTTTTCCCCCTTTGTTTTTCAGAATTCTCAAAATCTAGCAAAACCTTGGAGACATTGTATTTTGTTGTACATTTCTGGAATATAACTTGAGGAAGAGGAATGCGAAGCTGCCTGATCATCCTTAAGCCAATCATTTAAGATCTAAATGCACGTGCAAAAGCATGTGTTTACTCAAACAGAATTGGAGAGCATCCTCATACATAAGTAATGGAGACAATTCTTTGTGTTGCTTAAAACTAGTAAATCATATACAATACACATGTAAATAAATGTAGTTCATGTAGTGCTGTCATGTGTTATCTAAGACTTTCTGATTGTTAGCAGAAGCTATTATCGCTGCACTCACAACGGCTGTCCTGTTCGTAAACACGTCGAAAAAGCTTCAGACGATGCAAAATCCATTCTGATAACTTATGAAGGAAAACACAACCATGACCAGCCTGCCTACAAAAGTGGCAATGATCAACCAACTTCATCTCCGTCAGACAAAAAAAACCCATCTGATGGAGAGTTAGCTGGCGATGATGATAAAGCATCAAAACCTGGAGGTGAGAAAGCGTTAGAATCCGCAGGGACGCTTCTAACCATGGGGCGCAACTCATCCACAGGAGAGGAGGAAGCGACTGGAGCCAATTCCGATAGTGTGAATCCCCCCCTTTTCAATGAAAACTGTTCTGCTGTCTCTGTCCAAAACTCTTGAAAGATAGCAGGCTTAATTAAATTTGAGTGGTACTCCCATTTTTATTTGTAATTTTCCTTAGCTTTGTCAGCTGCTGGTTCTGCAGCTGTTGTTGTATCTGTTCATGTATAGTGTTTGTAATGAGCTGTTGTAGCATCCCTGATTCTGAAATTGGTTTACAGACAATTGGTCTCTGTTCAAAATAGGAATTACAGATAGAAAAAGCCTAAATTGTTTAAATGATGGAATCCAGCTTGAGTAGAAGATCTATATAACGGCGAGTTCATGTTGACTTGAGTATTTTGATTCTTTTATTCTATATACTTATTTTCTTTTTTTTTTCTTTGTTTTTCGGAGAATACTATAGTTGTTAATGTCAATGCAAATGCCAGTAACTGTGAGCGAAATAATTTTAGCGGGTGCTTGTTGCTGTCATTGTGTTCCAACTTGGCCTCCTGCGGCGTTGTTGGCCACTGCAGGTCGTCTTCTCACGATGGCGACCACCTGCAAACCCTAGGTTTGGGATCAAGATGAGAGAAGGAAAAGATGAGAGAAGGAAGAAGAAGATGAACAGTGGACAAAAGTCACAAATTCAATTAATAAAACTTTTGGTTACAATTTGGGTCTATCTATGCTAGAACTTATTCGTGCAAAGCATGTAAATACAATGAAGAGGACAATTAGAATAGTTGGACTTATGTGCAAAGGTACAACCTAATATGCACTTAAACCCACAAGAGAAAGATATTAACATGTGGACTGATATGTAAACTGATACACACTTCTCAAACAGAGCAACAGCGGCATATAGCAATCAACATATAGCAATGGGCAGCTGCTTTAGTTGGATCCAACTGAGGATTGGATCAATCCTCCCCCACTTCAAAAAGAGCTGCCCTGAGCCCTAGCCCTTTGAACAGATCCAATTTGAACTTCCCACCATAGACGCCTGAAGACACCTCCTCGACCCATTTCCCCACTGAATCTAGACCACTGCAGCTTCAATATCTGTATGCACTTGCCTAGCTTCAGCCATCGCAGTATTATAACCTTCAACATCAGTTGTTAGGTCTTTTTCTTCAGCCATTAATTGCGTCAAATCTAATGGAAAGCCAAATGTGTCTCACAAAACAAATGCATCCTGCCTAAATATATTCCTTTTCACTTTCATAGTATCTTTTTTGAACTTTTCTCTTCCCCTTTCTAATATTTTCTCAAAACTGGCCTCTTCTGCAAGGATATCTTTAAACTTGGCTTCATGTTGCTTAAATTCTGGAGATGTATCCCCCATCACTTTCACAACCATATCTACAAGCCCACTGAAGAAACCTTCTTCATTAGATAAAATATGTTGTTCCTTCTCATGAGTCGCTACTTCCATAAAAACATTTTCTGATATATTCAGACTACTCGAATTTCCCTCAAAATTTCATTTCTATCATTATTGCCTGGATCATGATGACCATCCATAGCAAAACATACCCTTTCAAAAATGCCTCCATTTCGAACCAATTCATTCTTCTGACACCAAGACCCCTCTTCAGGACTTGTGTACTGGACATGAACTAGACTGTCCATATTAGATAATAGCAAAGTCCATATGAACAAGTACAGCAAAAATGTCTGACTCCATCCATGGAGTATAATAAAATCATTAAGCTTCAAATTACCAAATTACACTTGAGATTTGCATAACCTTAAACCCTGTACTCATCACATCTTCAGCAGATAGGTGCTGCCCAAGGGTTGGGTTTATTTTATCTTGATAAGCCTTTGCTTCAGCTGTATCATCCCTCAACTGATGAACATCTTCTAAGTTGATCTTACTTCGAATAAATTTTAAAGCCTTGTCTTCCGCCTTCAAGCTTCCAAACACAGCTTTTTGCATACTCGCTAACTCAATTCTGCTAAATAGTGCTCTACATTAATGAGCCAAGGATCCTGCTTCAATAATTCCTCCTGTACCCCTTCCTTCTGTAATGCAAGCAAGGCCCTGTCTTCCTTTTCTCTCTGATTAGATCCTTCACAGCTTGCTTCTCCGCTACCAAACTGCTCATGCATTCATCCTCAGTGTCATTCATCTTAGGAACCAACTTCAACTTCACTCTTGGAAGAATTTTAACAACGCAAGTCAGGATTTGTTGCACATGCCAATTTGGAACAACATCCTCTGACATCTTGCACTTGGGTGCAACTAACACTGCTCCATCCCATTGATCAGGTTGCTGAAAATAAACCGTTAAAGCAACAGCTGCACCCATGGATTGCCCAAAGAGGAAACATAGAAGGCCTTGGTACTCTGGATTTTCTTTAACCTTGGATAAATGCTCAGATACCTCTTGAACAAGAATATCAAAGCTTGGTTTATATCCATGAAGACCTTCTGAAAGACCAAATCCAGGATAGTCCATTGCAAAAACTCTATACCCAGATGAGGCAAGCTTCTTTGCAACTCCTCTTGTATTCACTGTTCTTGTTACTACAATCTTGTCACTAGCAAAAGAGTACAAAGTTGGATATTCCTAGACATCATACTCACTAGGAACAATACAATATCCACGCTACAACCCGTCAACAGTTCCATCATCAAATTGCTCCCTTGATGTACTGCTACCCCTTGCAGTTGGGGTGTGCACACCTATTTGTATCTTTTCTTCACTATCATGGCTCTCCTCCACATCAGAGTATGAATCAGGCTCACTCTGTGGGATATCACTTGATAATGGATTCTTCCCATAAACTTCTAAAGTAGGCTTGATCTTCGAAACAATCATTTTCTCATCTACATCAACCGAAATATAACCATCAACATACTCTATACAAATGAAGTCTAGTGGTGTCAAACCCAATTTAAAATTTTCACTAGCAAAACAATTGGGCACAAATCATAGTCAAACACTTTGTTGTAGTTGTAACGTTTGTAGGAACAATCAGCGAAGCAAAGATTGCCTTCATACTCCTCCGATGTAGCTAATGGAGAAGAAGTATTTGATCGAACACTCGGTGCGCGTTCCCCATTTCTCTTGGCTGATTGAACCCCCACCCATGAAGTATGTTCTTTGATGACAGGATTGAGGCATGTAGGAGTTGGAGTTGGAGAAGCTTGTTGCCGCAAATGGGGAGGGCGATACCAACCCTGTGATCTCATAGGTGATGGTGATTCCTCACATGAATTTTGTTGAACAGTTGGTGATTGCCAAGAACCATCTCTACCTTCTGATCCTTCTTCACTATCTTCAGACATCCAATGCTCCTCTGGTCGTCGTGAATGATGAGTTCCTGATCTTCTACGACCATAAAGAGTTTCTTGATGCTGATATGACTTCCCCCCTTCTCTATGTCAACGGTGATGGCTTGAACGCAGATGTCGACCAGGTAAATCGTCGATAGCGTTCACTTTCATCCGATTCAATCTCGCTTCTTTCTGAATTCCACAACTGTTGTGATTGCCAAGAATGGCGTTTATGTCGCGGTTCTTGAAGCTTCCGATTGATCGCCAGCTCCAATCGATCAAATCGCTGTTCGATTTCTTGATTGAAGACTTGGTCAAGAAATTGATGATCTCGAAGCGAAGAATAACCCCCACCACCATCAACGGAACCATCCCGATGAATCCTCGACCTCCGACGCCGGTGACGAGACTCAAGAATCGATCGTTCAAGGTAATCAAGAACTTTCAATTCTATTTTCTCAAATCGGCATTCAAGATCGGACAACTTTTGGAATTCTACACCGTAATCGGTGGAACTCCTCGTTGTCGGGTCCTTTGAACCGACCTTGGACAGAAATCCATGGTCAAGATTCTTAGGACTCTCGACCTCACTGTCGAATTTGGTCATCGCTGTCACCATTGCAGGACCTTGAAGTTCTAATACCATTGTTCCAACTCAGCCTCCTGCAACGTGGTTGGACGTTGCGGGCCGTCTTCTCACCATGGTGACCACTTGCAAACCCTAGGTTTGGGATCAAGATGAGAGAAGGAAGAAGATGAATAGTGGACAAAAGTCACAAATTCTATTCATGAAGCTTTCGGTTACAATTTGGGGTTTATTTATGCTAGAGCTTATACGTGCAAAGCACGTAATACAATGAAGAGGACAGTTAGAATAGGACTTCGTGCAAAAGTACAACCTAATATGCACTTAAACCAACAAGAGAAAGATATTAACATGGGGATTGATATGTAAACTGATACACACTTCTCAAACAGAGCAGCAACCGCATATAGCAACCAACGGAGAATAATGAGCAGCCGCTTCAGCTGGATCCAACTAAGGATTGGATCACATTGTGTTCAAATATAGAAATACATTCAGGTGGCGTTGATTTTCAATATACAATTCAAGATGAATTTATCCTTTAGACTTTTGTCGTATCAATTCTTTTTTTTGATGGGAACGGATAGAGTCTTTCGACTCCAGCCACATCAGAGATCATATATTAAAAATATAAAGTAATGTACAGACAAGGATTTTACAAGAGGTAAAATCCAAAATAAATACGCTAAATTACAAGAGGTAAGACAGAAGACATCACAGAAAATCAAATAAACATACAAAACCAACGGAAACAGAGAAAGAATAGAGAAGACTGGAGCAAAACTCCAAGCACCGAACAGAACGACGCTGGCAAACCAAAAAGCTGAGCCGCTCGAGGAAGGAGACGCCCGCACGATGCTCCGCCACGGATGCCGCTCGAAGAGAGAGACGCCTGAACAGGCCACAATCAAAGAGAACACCACAAAAGGATCACACAAAGGCACCGAAGACTTAGGCTGATCGGGAGTGGAAACGGCCACAGCGAGGAGGCTTCACACCACCAAACAGACATGGATGGTAAGCAAGCCCCTGGGCCACCAGCACCCAACACTAAAGAAGGACAAAAAGAGAGCATCATGCCACCTAAAACCACAGCAGCCTGAGAGTAGAAACTCTCTCCGGCCATAGGAACCAAAGCAGGAGAGCAGCGCCAAACAAACACCGCAGGGAAGCAAACTAAATAATGCATCACAGCAAAGAAGAAAAGTGCAGGAAAAAGCTACAATATAACCCACTACAAAATGCTAAGGAAAAAGCACACCAGAAAAAGATGCAAGCTCTGAATATAGCTATAATCCCATAGAAACAGCAAGCCAGGGATCAGTCACAAAATACCTCCAGTTCATAAGACTAGAGGGAAAAGAAAATTAACCGCAACCCCAAAATAAGGTTAATAGAAAGTATGATCAGAGCTAAAGCATACAAAACAGACTAAAACCCTGGAAACGCAAAAGCTAAGAGATGCCATATCAGAGACAAGGCTAGAAAGCCAGTATAGCCGGGTCAAGCCTGCAAGAGAGACAGAGAAAAGGAGCAAAACATTAAAAACAGAAGGAGAAATAGATAGTTAGAAAAGAAAAACATAAAGCAGGCTAAGGTGTTAAAGCATTAAAATTATTAAGACAGTGGAAAGATTCAATCAAAATATGTCGATCCAACGGCACTCTGCCTTTATAAGAAGGGCCAGAGCTCCAAAGATTGAATAAAGCCAAAAAACTGTCAATAAGAGCCGAAGTGGAGGAACAGCGGTGCTCAAACAAACGCTGATTCCTCTCCTTCCAAATAATCCAAATGATAATTTGGATAGACAACAGCCAAGCGCTAATGAGCAGAGGATTCGATGGAATAAAGGACCAGACATCTGCTAAGGAGAGGGGAGTTGTACCGGTAGACCACGCAAGCGTGCAAATCCTCCACAAAGGGAGAGAGATAGGGCAGTGAACGAAAAGGTGATTTACGTCTTCCGAGTGGGAAGAACAGAGCGGACAAAGTTGTCCCCAAGCTAAATTCCTTCTATTTAGGACATCAACAGTGAGAAGTTTGCCATGGTATGCTCACCAAAAGTTGATCTTCACTTTAAGGGGAGCCGCGGCATCCCAAATGCGGTTCGCGATAGAAGATCGAGTACCTTTGAAATTAAGAAAGTTGTAGAACGATTTGACTGAAAAGGATCCCGATTCACTCCAGCGCCACACTATCCCCTCAATCGGGGACCAAACGAAGTTATCGAGAAGCGAGATGAGCTCGGTAAAAGATTGTAAGAGAGGGGGGGGGGGGGTAAATTGATAATAAATGTGATATGCCAATGGCGCGAACCGTTGACGAGAGTAAAAGACTCAGCCACCGTAGCAGAGGGGTCGGAGGCTAAATGAAATAAGGAGGGAAAGCTAGAAGAGAGTTTGATGTTGTCGATCCACAGATCAGTCCAAAATTTAACTCTCGACCCATCTGCGCAGGTGCGAGAGATACTACAGTGGAACGCTGCTGAGGCTTTCCAGACCCCTTTCCAGAAGGGAGAAGCAAGACGAGAAGCAGGAGCAGAAAAATCCCACCACCGGCGCTCGCGAGAGCTATAATCTTTGATACATCGAATCCAAGGAAGATTATCGCGATGGTGGAGGTTCCATAGCCATTTACCTAAGAGAGCGATGTTGTGATCTCTGAGATCCAGAACACCTAGCCCCCCTTCCGCCTTGGAAGTACAAATCATCTTCCAATTGCAAAGATGGGAGCCAGGTTTAAAGGATGAGGAACCCGACCAAAAGAAATTGCTTCTGATTTGATCAATCCTTTTAATAACCCAAGCTGGAAGGTAAAAGAAGGACATATAATAAAGAGGCATGGCAGACAACACCGAATTAACAAGGATTAATCTACCACCTCTAGATAACCGATTGCCAGACCAGATGTAATTTTAATTCTTAAATTTTATTTTTACACCTGTAATCTTTGCAGCATTGAAGAATCAGTCACATTAATAAATTTGTTGCTCATTTCTCATATGGGGTGGTGGTTCATTGGTAATTGGATTTTAAATTCTGATTGTCTTTCCATTTTCTTACTCTCTTCCTTTATACAAGAAACTCAGCACCGTCATTACCTCATCCTTGGATCAAAGTAATGACTGAAACACTAGACAAATGGATGTCAACTTATTAGTGAAATACACCTCCACCTCCACCTCCACCTCCAACTACACATGCACCATTTCCGCCACCTTCTCCTAAACCACTTCCTCCACCTTCTCCTAAACAATTAGTTCCAACTCCTTCACTACCACCACTGACATCACCCTCTAAACCCTAACATCAACACCTACATCCACCATACACACACAAAACTGCAGTACTATGATTCTTTGCTATTTGGAAATGCGGGGATGTGAGCCCAAAGAAGGGGTCCACAATCCACAGTCCAACTCCGTCCACCCCCCTCCACCCTCTTCTTCTCCACCGCAACTACAACCCAATCCCAACCCCCTCTTCCTTCTTCTCCTTCACCACAACTCCTTCACCTACCCAACCTACCTCAACTGAAGCGCTCTCCATCTCCTCGGCTGGACACGACAGTTCTCAGAGCTGCGCACAACGGAGTTCAAGGAACCCATCGCCGGCGCTCGGGGGAGACTTGTGCTCATCATCATCAAACTGCCACACATCAGCCTAGAGGAAGGGCCCTATGAGGGGTCCTTGAGCGTAAAAGGAGCCCCCCCATTGATCATCGGGCCCCTAATTTTAAGGGTCGAACTTATGAAGGACAAGCAGAAAGAAGTAGCATTAGAAGGTTTCAAAGGAAGGAGGCTGATGCACCTCACGGAACTTCTCACAGAACATCCCTACATCAACACCATCATTAGTACCATCACCAAAACCAACAACACCACCATTATCAAAACCAACAACAGCAACACCATCTTCAACACCAACAACACCACCATTCCACAAAACCCTCCTTTCCAAACCCTCACCAACACCTTCAGATCCAACCCCAAGACAATACTCATCAGCAACAGAGCCATTCTCCAATCCCAAACACTTCCATCACCCCCACCAACTTCACCCCCAACTTCAATCCAGCCACAACCTCACACCTCTAGCTCCGAGTTAGTTAGGGCCCCGAAAGGGGGTCCTTCTCTCTCGGGGGTAAATGTGGAGCTTGGGGGTCAATGCGAGGAGGCTCCATGGGTGTGGGTGGAGAGCAAGGACTGAAGAAACTCAAAGAAACCTGGGGGAAATGGCATACCCACCAGATATTGCAAAGGAAAGAAGAAGGCAGCAGCATGTTTCAACTGCGGTAACTTGGGTCATGTGCGAGCCGATTGCACCAAAGAGATCCGGTGTTTGAAGTGCATGAATTGGGATCATGTATTTTATGTGTGCACTAATGTGATTCTCAATGTGGCAGAGGAGAAGTGAGCGGTCTAAAAAGGTTAGTCACCTGAAAATCCATTATACATAAAGCTCGCAAGCTGCCCGCCACAATCAAACAGGAGGAAGTCTGGCTCAGGAAATAGTGCGCCTTCGCCAAAATCAAATCCGGCAGGCCTTCAGAGAACCACTTCCTTGAAGCCCTAAATCTGAAATGGACAATGAGAGGAGACCGAGACTGGATAGTGAAAAAGATATGTCAATCACAATTACTCATTTCTTTCCCGTCACCATAGAAGATGAACGACGTTACAACATTGAACACAATGGATTTCGGGCATTTTTTTGCTTCATTTTCACCATGGACACCGCAGTTTGGGGCAGAGAAACCGCAAGGGGATTCATATTGGATTTGGGTTCACAATGTTCCACTTCATTACTGGAAAAAAGAAGCTCCCGTAGAAATTATATCGGATTTTGCAACGGTGGTGGAAGTGGACTAAAAAACAGTGAGAAAGTCTGATCTAATCTCAGCAAAGATTAAGATCCAAAACCCTGATATCAGCCTTATGCCAAGATTTGCAAAGATCTTTACTTACGAGGATGTTTACATCATCAAATACGTTCTTGAGTCGAAGGTGGAGCCACTGGTAGAGGGCATGGTGGAAAAGCACAAAAGCCTAACCCTACGGGATGACAGATCTTACTTGCAAGCGGCATCTCCGGAGCTAGACACCACCATTGATGGTGCCCATGAGATAGAATGTGCTCGACGAGAATGCATCAGGGTGGTTAGGCAAAGAGAGGAACGACGAGAACTGCTATTGGAAGCCAACATCTCTGCTAGATCCTCCAACGGTCCAGATCTCAGATCTGTACCGAAGATCAAGGGTCAAGATCTTCTCAAATCTAACAACGGTCAACACCAACTCAATCCAGAGAAATGACTCAACAGCAAATCCCTGAGTGTTTTGGGAGGCGATAGAGGCGGAGGGGGAGGCTTCGATCAGAGAGCCACATGGGGGAGAAGCGGCCAAAGTTGACCTAACAAAAATGGCAAAGCAGGCAATTCAAAAGGGGGGGAAACTCAGAGGAGATGGCGGCTCAAAGTAGCAAAGTCAACTATCCAAAAGGCAGGGCCCAAGTGAACGATGGCATAGCTTAATATAGGCTCGGTGAAAGCTCAAATAGTGTTGCTAAGAATGAAAAAAAGAACACTGGCATCGTTCAAAATACAAAAAATGGAGAAGACAAAGTTGAGGATATGAGAGAAGAGGGCTATGATTTTAAGGAGAAGTATAAGAAGGGAAAAAAACAAAACTGTCATCGCTCGAAGTCAAAAAGAAGGTGAAGACGAAGAGGAGGATAAGAGAGAAGAGGGCGTCATTTTTTAGGAGCACATGGGTGTTGTAGTTTTGCCCAACCGCGTTGCACCACTCAGCGCAAAAGCGAAGATTACGAAGAGGAGTGCTTCGAGAAGCATCGGGCGCAAAGGCAGAGTTGAGGCCCCTTCTGTTCTTTCTCTCTCTTTTGGGGCCTAATGGGTATGGGCTTGAGAAGGAGCAGATGAAGAGTATTTATTTTGGGGTTAAATGTGGGCTTGGGCCTACAATAGCGGTCTTTGAAGATTTTAATGAGCCTAATGTGAACACTATTTTGGATCAGCACACAGAGGGGTCCATGGTTCTCAATACGGTTCCAAGTATGGACTTTGAAACAATTTGGGTAGATGGGCCACATAGGTGTCCATTATCCCTAATAGAATTGCAAAGGTGGATTTGCGAGTGCTTCGGTAGAGGGGCCTATGACTAGGTCCAAATTGGAGCTACCTTACAGTGAGTCTGTAACGCCCCGAATCCCAAATCACTGAATTCGAGATGTTCTACAGGATCTTTTCACTTTCTTTAGTACAATTTTACAAGGAAATTCAAACTTTTCTTTTTACATCAGAGTTACATCAATATTACATTTATATTTGCACAGCGGAAGTAAAATGTACAACATTTAAGCAAATATACAACGACATGGTAAAATCTTTATGCATCCATTCCTCTTTAACCTTTAACATGTCAATTATCCTGCATACAAAACTGTGGGTACGTCAGTTTATTCAACCGACGATAGTTATACATGGCCATCCTCTCTATGCCAGGAACAGTATAACGATTCTCATTTCTTAACAAATCACAAACTTGTTCACATTCAATAAATAAAGGGAAAAGGGAAAATCTTAATGATGTCGTGTTGTGATTGTGCACTTAATCCTTAATGTAATTATTTAATTTACATGACACTAATGCACACTTGTTCGGATTCTATGCATCCCATACTACATAGGTCCGAGGGCAAGCCTCTTAATCGTTCTTCATTTTTGTAGGGTTCAATCCCTCGCCATGACTTACTCTACTTCTGTAATTACAGTGAGTATCCTAGATGATCTATGAGTACAAGCTCGTGTACAGAAACCCTGGAGGGGAACCCCACGCCATGTCTTGACTCATCAAGCATGCATTCTGTGGCAGTTTCAGCCTCCTTCATGGCACACGATCCTCTTGCAGTCACCAAACATCCCACAAGCGTGACTAGAGTCCGATCATTCTAAGTTGTGCCCGCGCCATGTCTTGACGCATCAAGCATGCATTCTGCGGCTCACACACCCGTACCGTAAACCCTAGTTCTCATACTCGTGTTTTCCTCTCACTTTTATCACATCTTCACTATGCATTAATCCTTAGTTTTATTAGAATCATGAACAAAAATCAAAGCTCTAGAGTTAGCCTCTCCACTCAACCTGACTTATTCATTCATTACAATACATGACCAACCTTGGTCTTTCAAATTCTCATTTCATTTCATTTCATTGCCGGGGGAGACTTAGCTACTCTTTGGTTTCAATTTCCAATTCACAATTTCCAATTGAGCATTTCCAGCTCATAATTCATTTTAGAGTCTCACAGACTTTCTTTATCATGATCTTAGCCTTTCATGTTCATTTAATTCTTCACTCAAAGCATGACTCAGTTCATGTAAATTTCTCAATACAACTATAATTCATATAAATTCATACAGCAATAGAAAGAGTTCATCAATCATCAATCATAAAGTTTAGCAGTAACCAAATAACATCTCTGTCATATCAAAATCTGCTCTGTACAGTCGACTTAGAAAAAGACCAGTCGACTTATACAGTCAATTCAAGTTCTTCATAAAACACTCGGGAGAGTCGACTGCTGCACACGGCCAGTCGGCTGTCCCGCAACTTTTCATGTTCAAAATGTTATCCACGTGACATTCGACTATTCATCCATCAGTCGTCTGTCCTGGGATTTTTAACAGTACATTATCAGGTTCATCTCAGTCGACTTGCCACACGCATTAAGTCGGCTGGACAGTTTCATGATTCAAAATAGGGGATTATCTTTCTTACAGTTCTTACATACACTGGCATCATGATGTCAATCTACAGTATACATACATTCATGTCTCATAAATACAAAATCTCTTAATTGTTCAGTAATATCACCTTATGGAATTTCAAGTGCTAACATTTGTCTTTCCTTCAAGGAAGTGTTTAAACATGTATTTATACTTACTCATAACTTTCTTGCAAAGGTGAAAGTATTAATCTCAATCCATTACAATAGAATAACACAATGGAAAAATACTTCATTTCATGAAACTACCAGATTATTCATAGTTTAATCAAAGTATCGGTCGACTGTTCATAACCCCAGTCGACTGCCCAGATTATTCTTAGTTATATTAATCATCGCTAGTTCTTTTTCCACATGCTCATGTCTACTTAACCATGTACATCATGAGTTTAGCCTTACAATTTCACATATATGTCATGAAACTTCTAACAAATAGGTAACAGATGTCTCGTACCAGTCGACTTATCCTTACGGCAGTCGACTGTACCGACCCAATTCATCATTGTTTGTAGCGTCATTATTTCACTAATTGTCTTCCACAACTATCATCATAAACACACTCGAGCAATTCTAATACGTTTGAATTTACTTCTCATAAGCAATAGCAATAATCATCATAATTATAACATAATTTCTACACTAGAAGTCCTGAGAAACACCCACCTTATTTGATGAAATAATCGAAATCCAGCAAAAACTTCTTAATGTAGTGAACGACTCCTCGCTCCTTGCTCCTTGCTCCACACCGAAATCTTCAGAATGCTACCCAGCCTCCACAGAAAAGCACACACACACAACTCACAAAATACCTCTCTTACAATATGATTCTAGTGTAAAAGAAATAGAGAATGAGAGGAGGTATTTATACACAAATTTGAGTGAGATGGAGGGCTAGGATGCACTAGGGAGTTGTAGGATCAAGGACTAGGATGGACTAGGAGGTTGTGAAAACTACCCACACCTCATAATAACCGCCCATGATCTCACACCCACTTCTCCACAAACCGGCCAAAAGGTGTGCTCAATGCACGTGTGTGTGAAATGCACGTGCATGCACAAATCACCCCTACAAGAACTTGTGCATAAAATAATAAGTCTCTTTAAAAGAAATGTTACACATACAAGTTGTAGAAAATAATAAAAAATTAATTTCATGGGCTTAAAATCAATTAGGCCAAAATAGTTATTTTGTAGAAGTAAATAAGTAAATTAACATTTGGGCTTTAGGGAAAATACTTTATAAAAACAATGTTCTTATTCATCATGTTGAAAATAATAGCCAACAACATTACACGTGCACACCATATATAAAAATAAATAATCTCTCATATGTTTGGGAAATCGGGGTATTACAGAGTCTTTGTTGGATCGCAAAGTTGGAGTGATGCATGCAGACCCATATATTAGTGATGATGATATGGAGGTGCGCTTAAATTTGGATGAGGAGTTTATATACAGTGATGAAGAATCCGACGACCCAGAGTTTATAGCTGATACTCAGATTGATGTCTCCCCTGAGATGGTTATTTCTACATTCCCAGAGTCGGTAACACAGTGTAGTTCAGGGACATCGAGAGTGTCAATGGGCTTCAGGGTTCAACAAGTGGCTAAGAGGGCTCATGAGGAGTCCTTAGATCACTACCTTGAGATTGCCGTGGCGGCCAAGGTGGCCAAAAACGACGATGGAGGTACGCGTAGTTTTCTAGCCTCTGTTTTCAACTTTGTCAGATTCCAATGTTTTTTACTTAGCTGAAACATGTGGCCTAACGGTGTGCAATTTTGATCGTAATGCTTTCCTACTTAATAAAATTAAGGGATACAAAGGGGAACGAGCTCATGTAAACAAGACCATAATTCCCATTTCGAACCCTCCCTCAGAGGAAGTCTTGGAGGAGGGACACTCCCCCAGTAACACATGCAACCCCCCAAAATGTTTCCCTGTGAGTACCTTTTTTGGAACGTTAGGGGGGGGAGGGGGGGGGGGTAAAGGGGAAATGGTTAGGGACGTTATTATTACCTCCAAAGCGGATGTTGTGGGTCTGCAGGAGACAAAACTCATGCAGAGGTTTAAACTCAAAAGGTTAGGGGGAAGTAGAATCAAGGAGTGAAAAGTACGTCCTTCTATTGGTGCTTCAGGTGGTATTGTCATCGGCTTTAACTCGGATATCTTCACATGTCTAGATGAATTCCGAGGTGATTTTTCTTTGTCAGTCCGACTACTTCGTCGAACCGACAACTGGTCGCAAACGATTATGATTTTCTATGGGCCGAATCAGTCATGTGCTAAAGGCGCATTTTGGAATGAACTCTTTGCAATCCGTGCACGATGGTCGAATGACTAGGTTGTTGGGAGTGACTTCAATATCACTAGGTTTGCCTTTGAACATCAGGGCAGAGGATCGAGTGACATGCATAGGGAAGAGTTCAATTGGGTGATTACTGATCTAGAACTGATTGACATCCCAATTAATGACAGGCTATTCACTTGGTCGAACATGCAAGCGACCCCTATTATGGTTAAACTGGATAGAATCCTAGTCTCACTGGATTGGGAAGCTAAATTCCCGATGGGTCGAACATGCAAGCAACCCCTATTATGGTTAAATTGGATAGAATCCTAGTCTCACTGGATTGGGAAGCTAAATTCCTGATGGCTTCTACAAAATCACTCCCGAAACCAACCTCTGACCATTTCCCCATCTCTTTCTCCATAGGAGAGCAGGTGACGAAAACCATGGAAATTTAGATTCAAAAAGGCATGGCTGGAGATTTAGGGTTTTCACCACATGGTGATGGAAAGCTGGGCGTTACCTACTCGAGATACGGATGCTGCATCATGTTGGTGTGAAAAACTCCGCAGGCTTCGCAATAGATTGCGAGATGGAACCGCACTAGATTCTCGACTATTTGGCACGCAAAAGAGTTTTTCCTGGAGGGCATGACGATTTAGAGAGATTGGAAGTGTCTCGTGATTTTTCCCAAAAGGAAAGAAACAAACTGCTTGAGCCTAGAGACAACATTGCAAATCTTTACATACCTGAGGAAATCAAATGACGACAGAGGTCTAGGATTTTGTGGCTCAAAGAGGGCTCAAAGAGGGAGACGCATACATGGCCTTCTTTCACAGGGTGGCTAGTGCTAAGCGAAGATCTAACCTTATTCTATCTATCCAAACTGACTCTAGAATATCTCAAGACGAGACAAAATCTCAAAAATTGTCCAGGATCATTGCAATGACTTATTTGGGAAAAAGAATGTTTTTAAGGTCCCGCTTAAGGAGGACTTATGGCATAGCAATCAACTTGAAGCTGCTCATTCCCTGAGAGAGTTAGAAGCACGATTCATGGAAGAGGAAGTGAAAAAGGCGATTACTTAAATGGGAGCCGATAAGGGCCAAGGAGCCAGACCCGGACGGTTTTCCTATGATGTTTTTCCACTCTTTTGGGAGGAAATAAAAGGGGACATTATGGCTCTTATGGATGAATTCTTCGACCACACTCTAAAATTGGGCATGTTCAACTTTGCTGAAGCCATCCTCATCCTTAAACGGGAGGACTACCTTAGAGTGGGTGATTTCAGATCCATTTGCCTCCTTAACTACTCGGTCAAGATTATGGCCAATTAGTTGTGGAAAATTATGGACAGCTTAGTCAGCCACGAGAAATCTGGCTTTATCAAGGGAAATGCATCCTAGACTGTGTGGCCAGTGCGGTGCAGGCTATCCACCAGTGCCATATTACTAATGATAAGAGCTTTCTACCGAAATTGGACTTTGAGAAAGCGTATGACTCAGTGGACTGGGATTGGTTGATGGAAGCTCTCAAAGGCAGAGGTTTTGGCAACAAATGGATCAGATGGATCCGGCACTGCTTGTGCACTAGTAAAATGTTCATCTCGGTTAATGGATGTACTGGTCACCCTTTCTCTTGTAAGAAAGGACTAAGACAAGGAGATCCACTCTCACCCCTTCTTTTTACCCCTGTGGCTGATATGCTTAAGGGTATGTTAGATAATTGCAAGCAAAAAAGAGTGGATCACCCCAGTGGCTAACAGTAGGATGCTACAGGGATGTACGATTTTACAGTATGCAGATGATACGATCTTGTTCGGTAACGGGACCAGGGCGGAAACGATCTGTTTTAAATGAGCTCTCTACTGCTTTGATGCTTGGTCCATTTTAAGGATTAATTTCCATAACAACGCATTGATTCTTATTGCACTTTCGAAAGCAGATACGGAGTCACACACTACCATTCTCAATTATAAGTGGGAAAGTTTCCCCATTAAGTATCTGGGTCTGCCACTTAGACCAGGGGAACTTAAAAGGTCAGACTAGCTTCCTATCATTGACAGAGTGGAGGACCAGCTGGCGGGTTGGAAAGGAAAATCTCTCTCCCTTGGGGGAAGAGTGATCCTTAACAACTCTGTCCTTTCTAACCTTCCTATCTACTACATGTGAACTACCAAAGTAGGTGATCCAAAGAATTGACCGCATCCAGAAGTGATTTCTATGAAAAGGAAGTGACACTGATAAAGGCGGTTACCACCTGATCAAATGAGAAAAAGCATGCATGAAGAAGACGCACAGCAGACTAGGTATCATCGATTGAGAGACATGAACCTTGCTCTCCTGGACAAATGGTGGTGGAAAGTGTTCCACCCTAACAGCGAAGGCTGGCTGGAATTCATTCAGCCTTACTTGCAAAGGAAAGGAACGAGAAATTTATGTTTTCGGGTGGGTTCTAAGGTTTCATGGTTCTGGAAAGGGATTGCTCCCGCAAGTGGGCCATTCAACACGGTGGTTACGTCATATATCGGCAATGGCAAATCGACTCAATTCTAGTGGGACAAATGGCACGGCGCCCACACTCTTAAAGAGAGATTCCCATACCTGTATGAGCAAGCTGCCAATCCTCACATCTCTGTGGCTAAGACATGGAGGAGGGGAACATGGAAACCGTCATTCAGAACTCGACTCAATTCGGAATTCCACCAGAGGCTGGTAGAACTCCAAGACTACATCGCACAGCACGGGGTGAAATACTCACACGGCTCGAACCGGAAATCTTGGGGGCTAGAGAGCAATGGTTGCTTCACAGTCCGGTCTCTGTATAACTATATGCACTTCCGGGAATGTACACCTAGATGGGCTGTAACCCCCGTTCCCGTTTATACGGATTTGTATTTTTTCTTTTCCTGTATTCTTGTATTTAAATTTTTCACTATAGACTTTTCTACTCTTTTGAACCCAAATTTTTGCATTCATTTAAATACCCGATTATTTTTGTTTGAACCCAGAATTTCACCTACCACTATTTATCACTATTTGATTATTTAACTCCTGATTATTATTTTACTACTATTATTAGTATTGTTATTATTATTATTATTATTATTATTATTATTATTATTATTATTATTATTATTATTATTATTATTATTATTATTGTTATTATTTTGTAAAACCCAAAGATCCTAATTCATTATAAAGTATCTAGTTGATTATTTGATTTATGTGAAGCTAATCATCTAAAGCCCACTATACAATTATTCAATTGTTTAAGCATTTAATTTGAAGCCCAACCCATTATCCTACCCTACCCAAACTCAACTATTCGTATACAAATTCTTCACATTCCCCCACTCTTCACATTCCGTAACCCCACAACCCCCCACTCTCTCATAACTACCCATTATTATATATTATATTTAATATATTATATTGTTATCTATTTAACCCCCCCCCCCCCCCCCCCGTTCTCTCTCTCCCACCCTCTCTCAGTCTCTCTCTCTTCTCTGTTCCCAAACCGAACAGAACGCAACCCATCACCTCCTTCATCCTCCTGTCCTCGCGCTCTACCTCGCGAGCTGCCTTGCCCCACCGCAGTCGACCTCCAATTCACTCTCGCCCCTGTCTCCCACGCCCTTCTCATCCTCGCCATCCCGCTCCTCTACCAGCATCGCTACCTCCCGCTCATCGCCATCTTCGAATCCTGCATCGCCCCCATCGTCTTCCTCGACTGCAACATCCACCTCCAACTATCTCGTCATCATCCTCCGTCGAAGCCCCTCCACCCTATCTCCATCTTCCACCATCCATAGTCGACTTCCATTACCCCCATCGCATCCCCGAGCTCGACCATCTGCCATTGCCGAACTCTCACCCTGTCCTCCTCTGTCCTGAAACAGAGGAACTCCGTCGACCACCAACGCCAGCACCATCTGCCATCATCATCCTCATCGCTCACCCCGTCGCTCCGCCCTGTGCTCCGCCCTGCAGCGTCGTCGCCCCCCCTCTTCGCTACTCCTCCTCGATCACCGACAACAACCAGCCACCACAGTGCACCACATAAGCGCCATCACCCCGCTACCGACTGCACCCTCACCGCACTCCCTGTCCCCTGCCTCCGGCCGTTGCTACACCCAAGCACCGAGCCTGCTCTGTGTTGATCATCAAGTGCCCTTGATCAAGCTCAGCCATCCGATCTCATCTCATTATCAAGTCTTGATCCAGTTGTCTGATCAGATCATCACCATCATCATCATCAAGATCTTGATCTCGACCCTCGGATCTCCCTTGATCATCACGATCGTGACCATCATCTTGATCTTGATCATTTGATCTCAGCCGTCCGATCATCGTGATCTTGATCATCATTGAGATCTGTGCCCGATCGTGATCATCGTGATCGTTTGCTCGTCGTCGTGTCGCCAGGATTCTGATCCCGTTATTCTTTGCATAATCAGATCTAACATCGTTGTTAGAGGCAAGTCATCTCACCCTCGAATTGTATTGTATCGTATTCGAGATTATTTATTGAATCCCGCAAGTAGATCTATATTGATTATCGTATATCTGCTATTGTTATCTATCGTTGGGATACTACGAATTTACACGAGCGAATCCAAGTAGTAGTCTGGACTTCGTGCCGTCTTTTGCCTCCAATTTATAGAGATCTTGCATGCATTCATGTAGTTAATTATTGAATATATGAATAAGAATTGTTATTGTAATTCATGTCATGACATTACGCAACTATTATAGATTGTATACTAGTGTTGATTGTTCATATGATTGATGTTGGTGTATTAGTTGATTGTGATTAGTAAGATTATGGACATTATACATCTTAATACCATATTCACATAGAGGTAACTTACTGTGATAAATGTTGTCAACAACTATTGCATATTGATTGAATAAAGGATTGTTAACAAGCCGAGGTTTAAGGGTGACTTAAGTAGTGGACAATATAGGAACTGTACTCGGGGGAGGGGCCCATGTTTCCCTAAATATTGTTAACGGCTATTGTTTTATCGATTATTGTTATTGATCATTGTCATTGCACATTGCATCGTTATCATTTAGTCATTGTTCATTGTCATCGACTATATTGTTTATTGAATCCATTGTTATACCGTAAATATCATTGTTTCTCTGTTTCTCTACTTGATGTCCATGACTGGCTCTAAGGACATATTATTCTCTCTTTTAGATGAACAGAATCAAGGAGAATTGCCAGATGGACTAGGAGAACAACAATGGTGAAAGAATTGATTTGCATCGCCGCTTAAATAATTATTGTTTCGTTTTAAGGACTTAAATAATTGAACATTGTTATTTCTTATATTGTAGGCTTTTGACCTGAATATTGTTATTGTTGATTCCAGATGTTGGACTGTTATTATGTTTGGTTATTTTATGCTTAAATTCCAAGTATTGTTATTCATGTGATTACTCCTTTAATGCATGCGAGTGTGTTGCATTGCATGATCCCAATGAGTTATTATCACTATTCTAATTTTCCTATTCCATGTTACCATCCTATTGTTCCCCTATTGATACTATTGTTCATCGAAATGTTCCTTAATTTTATATTGTATTGTTGCATTAATAAAATAATTAACAAGCCGGGGTTAAAAGGGTTATTTAAGTAGTGGACAAAGTAGAGACTGTACTTGGAGGAAGAGTCCGTGTTTCCCTAAATAATATTCCGGCTATTGTTTTAACTTGTGATTGTGGCTTACGACGGTAACCCAATCTATCGTGTACTGTATCGTTATCGAAGACCGTATTATACACCGAAAGGTGAATAGTGTTTACCATTGCCAAGTACATAATCTACCGAGTACACCACTTAAGTCTAAACGAAATTGATTGTATGCATCGAACCTGTAGAATGGGATGCAGTAGTACATGCACTAGTTAGGATTAAAATGAGAATAGACTTAAGAATTGACACGACATCGACACTGCATATTGTTCCTCATTGTTTCTATTGATATCGAATATTGGTTAAGCGTTATTGCTATTGATTATTGATTATTGTTACCGAATATTGCATCATTGTTTATAGCCATTGTATCGACTATCATGATATTGATTATTGTTATTGTCCCGTGTTATTGATTCCTATTGATCCATTGAATTCATTGTTATACCGATATTCCATTGTTCTTTGCTTTCTCTACTTGCTGTCCATGACTTACTCTAAGGACAATTTTTCTCATCTTTTTAGATGAAGTGTTTACAGGTGTTGATGGAGAATTTCCTGCTAGAATTAGAGAACAAAGATTCTGAAGATTTATTGCTTTCTAATTGCTTATCTTTTTATTGAACTTATTGTATTGAGACTTGTTACTATTGTGTTTGGGATTTATTATTGTTTTGGGCTTATGTCCCAGGATTTATTATTGTTCCAGATGTTGGATTATTATTGTATTTGGATATTTTATATTGTTTCATTCCAAGTATTATTGTTCATGAGATTATTATTGTCTGCGCATTTGTCCTGTATTGATTATATTGTTGAGTTGATCGGATAAACAGCTTATGGGTGACGTTATTCATTCGCTAGGCTAATGTCATATACTCGTATTCCGTATTTTTGGGAAGCGGGGCGTGACAGTTAGGTAGAGACAGAGAAGAAGAAACCCCAAAATATGAACCTACAGAACACTACGAAAAAGAAATAGCAGGAAATGGAGAATGACTAGATCTAGACTGCGTAAAAGATATACATAGAACAATAAAAGAATGGGTAAAGGCCTCACTAATAGTAGGATTTAGGAAAAAAATTTCAGGAAACGCTTTTAAAAAATTTATAGTTACAACATTTATAGGAGTAAAAATGGTGGAATGGACTAATGGAAGAAGAAAAAAATACTATAAGAAAATCAAGACCAATTGATGATAGAGGAACTGAAGAAACCTCAGCGCAACGAACCTTAGGTCTAAAAGAAATAATTACAAATTACGAAATAGCAATAAGAACAGAATTCAGTGTATACAATAAAGGAAAAAAACACACTATATACAAAAAGAATCAAGCAAGATGGAGACTAAGTAACTTAGAAATATGTGACATGTGTTATTTTGACAACTATGCTTGTGAAAGAATTCCGAGAATATTTTTAAGATAGTTATTATACAAAAGAAGAACAAAGTCCAATTTTGGACTCATTCTTTCTAAAACTACATTATCCATGGAGTATAAACATATATAGTGCATACATAGGTGAGAAAATAAAACCAGAAGTAGACACTTTAGGATATAGAACACAATTCATAAAAGATTATAGGGATAAAGTATGCCAAGATGCTAGAGCAACAATGAATACTATAGAACATATAAACAAAGAATTTGTTATGAAGATGCAAGACCGAATCGTTGGGGATGTAATAATAACTATATTATACAAAGAAGAGTAAATACAAATTCCAAAAATATAAACCAAAATATAGAAAAACTTTAAGAGATACAAAAAATCCTATGAAAGATACTTCAGAAGAATAAATAAAAATAAAAATAAAAATAGACAATATACAAAAAACCCTACGAAATGTAATTGTTATATATGTGGAGAGGTAAGACATATATCACCAAATTGGCCTAATGAAGAAAGAAAATCTAAAACACGTAGAAGAAATTGAAGAAATGAATAACATAAATTATGAACCCATAGAATATGAGGAAGACTGGTCAGAAATAAGTGAAGATAGAGAAATAATGGTAATTGAAGAAGATAGTGGAAGCAGTGAAGGTGAAACAGAAGAATGTGAAATAACAGAAATAGCAGAAATAGGAGAACAATTAGAAAGAAAAGAAAACAATGAAGAAGGGAAAGAATGTGCTTTGACATTAAAAAAAATACGATAAAATAAGAACAACCAAATTAGATATAAACCCAAAAGATATATTTAAACTACCAATATTTGAAAGGAAGAAAAGTACCATCATAATAGGCAGGAATAATGAACAACCTATAGACATTGAACAAGCACAAGGAAAAAACTATAATTCCATTAATAACCGAAAGAATAATAAGACAAGAGATAGAAAAATTAAGTGAGATAACCAGAAAAATATTAAGACACATATATTTAGGAGTTGTTCAAATAATAATAAAAGCCTATTTTAAGGAAGGAACAAATACACCCCTGGAAATATACCTAATGGATTATAGAATAATATCAAGTACACAAGATGTCTTAATAGGAATAGTACAAGGAACCTAATGTACCAAAAGATAAAATTTACAATAAAACCTAATTTCTCTACAAGCATGGCAGAAGAAAATAAAGACAAAAATCTAGTCATGTACCACAGATTATCATGAATATAAATCATAGAAAAAAAAAGGCAAAGTTATGTGTATACAAATAAGAAATATTTATACTTTCACTAGTAAGCATGAAGTAAAAAATAGAAATACAGATAATTTTAAAATAGAACCGCTATTCTGCGAAATTATAAGATACAAACCAGCAAGAAAAAACCCTGAAATGACTATACTAAATTATATAGAATTTGACTTTAATAAAGCAAAAGAAATTGCAAAAGGAAAAGTACCACAAATAATGTTCGGAAAGATATCACTATCAATAAAAAACAAACAACAAACATTGGAATTAATACCAATAATAAATACATTAGACAACTAGAACAATAACCAATTTAAAATAGAAATAGAATATTATGACAATGGAAAATGGAATAAACAAATAACCTTAGTAGATACAAAAGCTACTAATTCACATATTAAACAAAAAAAAATAAAAACAACTGAATTAATGCCATTAGAAAACCCATATTACTATCTAGACTATTACAATAATAAACATCTAATTGTACATTAAATAATACTGCCACTGAGGATAAATGGTAGAAATAAAATGTTATTGCATTTACACGTAGATCCAGAACACCATGTTAATAAAATGTTATTAGGAACTGACTTCCTTACATCGGTGCAACCTTACTCAATTCAAGAAGAAAAAATCACAATAACAGTAAACAATGAAAATATAGTAATAAATAGAATATTGAACAAATGAATCCATTAAGAGCAACAAAGAACACGTTATACATATTAATAGAATTTGTTTACGAAGAATACAAATCAAGAAACTATCATAGTCTAATAGACACCGGAGCAGGTACTTGCCTCTGCCACGAAAATATACTACCAAAATAGAAACAAGATGGATATAATAAGAAAGCAATAATTGGTTTAACTGGACAAACTATCATACTTGATAAGTATCAACAAAATGTTAATGTACAAATAGGAAATTACATACTAAAAATACCAATAATATACCAGTTTGATGATATGAATAATGATGTGCTATTAGAAAATGAATTTTTCCAACAATACTATCCTATAACCATATCACATAAATCAGTTCTATTTACAACGCCTTGTAATAACAATTAGAATAACCCAACCTTATTCTAGAACCGACCTGCCCATATCAGAGTCTTCAACCCAGCGTGGTGAATATCAATATTTACCAAACAAAACTAGAATACAACAAGTCCAAAAAATAACTATAAAAGAAATTTTACAAAAACAATTAGAAAAACTGTGCGGAAAGGACCCCTTGGCAAAATGGGACTTAAGTAAACCCAAATCACATATAGAGTTAATAGATAAGAACAAAATAATAAAAATTAAACCTATAAGACACACTCCAACAGATCTAGAAGAGTTCAAAATACATATAAAAGAATTAGTGGAAAATAATTACATAAGAAAATGACAAAGTCCACATTCATCACCAGCATTCATAGTAAGAAAACATTCAGAAGAAAAAAGAGATAAATCTCGAATGGTAGTAAATTATAAGGAACTAAATATAAATACTAAGAGATTTGGATATCCACTATCAGATATGCAAATATTACTTAACACAGTAAGAACAAGAAAAATATATTCGAAATTCAATTGTAAATCAGGATTTTACCATGTAAAATTAACAGAAGACTCAAAATAGTTAACATCATTTAGCACACCTCAAGGATTCTATGAATGGAATGTATTACCATTCGGATATAAAAACAGTCCAGAAATATTTCAAGAATATATGGATAAGATATTTAAAAAATACAACAATTTTATATTAGTATATGTAGATGATATTCTAATAGGATTCAAAAATGAAGAACAACATAAAGAGCATCCACTAAAATTCATAGAAGTCAAAAACACAAGTATTATACTATCAAAAAAAATGGAATTGTTCAAAATTGAGATAGAATTCTTAGGAACAAAATTATCATATGAAGGAATAGAACTACAGCCACATCTAGCAGAAAAAATAAAGACATTTCCTAATGTCCTAAAAGAAAAAAAAGAAGTACAATATATAATCAGGATACTAAATCAAACAAGTTGATACATACCAAATTTATCAGCAAAAACAAATTGGTTACAACAAAAACTAAAAAAGTTTGAAGAAATGGGAATGGACCCTAGAGGATGAAGAAAAACATAAAATATTAAAACAACAAACTTCAAAATTAAATAAGCTAAGATTACATGTTAAAGAATCTTCATGGATAATAGAACCAGATGCATGTGAAAATAATTGGGGAGCAGTATTAAAATTCATTGAAATAGGTGAAGAAGAGGAAATACTAACCAGATATACTAGTGGATCATTCACACAAACCCAACAAAATTACCACATAAATGAAAAAGAACTACTAGCAATCTTAAAAGCTATAGAAAAGTTTGAGTTATTCATAATACATACAAAATTCACAGTAAGAACAGACAATACACAAGCAAAGAGTTTGATTAACAAAATAATAGACCCAACTATAAAAAATAAAAGGTTTAAGATGGAAAATGGAGTTAGCACATTACGACTTCTCAATGGAAAATATAAAATGAAAATATAACATCCTAGCAGATTTTTATCAAGAAGCTAATAATTTCATTTTTACATGATGGAAAATAGAGTTCAGCATATAGAACATGATATAATCTACCTAAAGGAGACTGTGGAGCAATTAAAAGGAGCATTTAACCAACTACAGCTGCAAATATGTGGTCTTCAAAGTATATTTTACCAATATATAAATGCAGATCATATTGAAAAAATGAGCGAAGGGAGTAAACTTATTAACCCACAAAATATAAGTGAGATCACAAAAATAGCCACATAAGAGGGGAACTCCACATCCATACAGCAAACTACTTACAAAGATAGTTTACTCTCAGATCCTCCAAAATACTCCAAGAAGGATTTATTTTTACAATTTATTGAGAAATTATGCCAAACCACTCAGATCAACCAATTTATCAAGACTATTTCGCAATAACATATGAACAAAGCGATCATACTACCAGAAGCAAATCCAAAAACAGTGAGAGTATTGTTCGAAAGAGGACTTATCCACTGCATATATCCATCTCGAGAATGTGAAGAACTTAGCCAGTTACCAAAAGAAGTATATAAAGCTGCTAAAAGTTATTTTGGTCTTACCAAGGCATCCAAAATATATGTCCGGGTATTTTCAGCTATTCCAGAATTTCTTGAAAATGATGAAGAACTACCAGCTGAACATATTATAAAGATAGGGATGACTACACAAATCCTATTTGGAGCAACCAATATTATACCATATAAAAATGAAGAATTTGAAAAACTGGCCCCAGAAAGAAGAGCTATGGGATTTAGAACAATGTATTGTGAACTGAAGGACATACAAAATAGAGGCGGTAACATATGGATCTATGATAGCCCTGACCCACAAAAATTAATGATTTACAGCATAGCAAAAATTAAACAACCACAGTCAAAGAAAGAAGTCTTTGACAGCTGGTATCGAATTCTGCATAAAGGAGCCATAACAATGACAGAAGAGACAACTGTCCACTACTGTAGATTGATGATGATAGAACCACATCATGAATGCAAACAATGCAGAAAAGAACAAGAGAAGGCTGACGAAGAGCTATTTCTGATGTGAAGCACGTGAAGATGTTGGCCAGAAAAGAATCTTCAACGTAAGCAGTGACGTAATTGGCTCAATTATTAATCTATGATGTAAGCAATGATGTAATAAGAACAATAATTGTATCTGATGTAAAATCATCCCTTCTTCTATAAAAGAGGAGGCTAGGTAAGGGAGAAAGGCAGACTATCTAGGAGGAAAGAAATTCCATATAAGTTTGTATGGTTTTTAAGGAGTTTGAGAGCAATAAAAAATTATCTTTCTATGAGTTCTGCTACAAGATCTTATACAAAATAAGGTATGAAAAACTAATTTTTCTTAATTAGGGAGAGTTTTGTAAGGCTCTGCCTGAAGGATCTTGCAAAAAGACCCATTTGCAACCTTTTATAGTTAGACTATACACCTAGTAGCAGGAAACGAGCTAGGTTGTGGTTGTCTGTATCGAAGTGCTACTAGTTGTTCTAGATGTATCTCTAGGATGAAGCTCTCTTGAGAGCATAGTAGTCCTGAGGTGGGAGGAACGTAAAAGGAGCACTGAAATAGGGGTGCATACCAGAGGTATTTTATCCACTGGTAGTAACTAGTACAAAACAACTCAAAGAGGTTTAACTAGGTCGGAAGCATGATGGGCCGTTTTGTTTTGATTTTTAGGGTATCCTTAGAAATCTCTCTTTACTCCTGATTTTATAATTATTGCTGCTAAATAGAACTAATGGATAATAATAGTTTCAGTAATGCCTCAGAGATTTTTGAATTAATGATTAATTATCAAGGAAGTGATAGAATGCTAATTTTTTATGTTTATTATCCTCATAGGGTAATAAGCATGAATGATTATTATGAATTCAAATTATTCTTCTTTAGTATACAAAGAGTAATAATTATAACAATAAATCAAATAAATCCTGGAGAAACTAGTAATATAAATGTCGAAATAATTGATGATCTAAGTTTTTATGAAAGATCTTTATTATTTTATGAAATGGTGTATTTAGTAGTTATATCTGGAGCCCTACTACTGCATATAGACAATTTCTAGAAGAAAATGAACATATTGAAGAGGAAAATAGACATATGGAAGAACTTAAAGAACCCCCATATGATAGTAGTAGTGAAATATCTACGGTAGAGTCAGAATCTATGACAGATATTAACTCATGCTTGATTATTTTAATATTTTTGAGATAGACAATGCACATTATATAGAAGAATATTATTTTGGAGATCTTTGAAGTTTTTTAATACTCTGTTTAATTATATTTTCAGGTGATTTCACACTTCGCAACCCCAGTTAGTATCAGAGCCACGTTTTTAAGTAAGAAACTCTTACCTGGTTTCTCAAAATTTTAGCAAAATATTTAGTACAATTTAAGTAGTTAAAAAATTAATTAGATAAAATAAATAGAATATATCACAAAAACAAATTTTAAATTTGCAGAAAGATCACACATCCTATAGAAAAATCTATAGAATAGTAAGCATAGAATATTAATTAAAAACTATCCCTTAGTTGTAAATATTTTAGTCATTGTCCTCTTTTTGCAAATAATTTAAAAATCAGTCCTAAAAAAACAGTTAAGTCGTTTTGACACAGGGGGAGTAATGATAGCTTCCATCTTTTATTGCAATTTGAAAAGCGATCTTGCCGGCTCTCTTCTCCGCCTTTCCTCTGCCAGATCTGGCCAACCATCACACCCTTCCCTCATACTCCCTTCTTTATTTTTGTTCGGTGCTTCCTTCTCTCCAGACCCATATCCCCATTTCCCCTCTCCTCCTTTTCCTTGGCGTTTGGGTTTTTCCCCCTCGGTGTTTCGATTCGAGCCCCCCGTTCGCCTCTAGGGTTTACGCTGTGTCCAGGTGACGTTTCCTCTTGCGCCTCCCTCCGGTGACGACTTTGCTCCACGCACCGGAGATTCCCTTCTCGGTGGTCTTCCGGCCAGCGCCGCTCCTCCCCGCAGCTATCCAGGCTTCCCTGTTATCCGCTCACTGTGAGTTTTCGTTTGCTTTAATCATTAGTTGTAGATTCTAGTTGAGTTGTTTTTTGGGTGTGTCGGGGCTTTACTTTTGTATTGCTGCCCCTCGGAGCGCTGTGTCGATTCCCCTGAGCTGAGGTTCTTTCGGGTTGACCGATTGTTTCCTCTGGCATTGCGCTCCCCTTTCCCTAGGGATCGATACTGTCAGTGGCTTATTTAGCTCCTTACTGTGTACTGACCAAGAGCTTGTTCAAGTTCGGTCGTTCTGTTTATCCTCTCGGATTCAATTTTATCTCCATTATTTTTCTCCCTTTGTGGATGGTGTGATTGCCCCTCTTTGAGTGGCGCTGTTTTGTTCTTGGATAGTGCTGTTCTGCTGGGATTGGATCTGCACTGTTAGTGGTACCATTGTCCAATACCTTTCCTCTGTTGGTGCTTGGCTTTGAGCCTTTCTTGGGTTGGATTCTACCATGAATTTCACCGAGTCCGAAGCTAGCTCTTACTATTCTGAATCGGCTCAAGGTTTGAAGTGGGACTTATCTTCTCCTCTGTTAGATAACATCTATCACCCTCGGTGCTCTCCCATTTTCTCTAATTCCCCTTCTCCTCGTAAGCCCGACCCTCATCGGGTCTGCTTCAGGTGCCTCCTTCCTGGTCATTTCAAACGTGAGTGCGTGAATAAAATGAAGTGCATTTTCTGTGATAAGTTTGGTCACTCCCGCAGTCGATGCTTCTTCCTTCAAAAACTCCTTGGTTTTCCCAGAGGTCATCCTTTACCGGCCAAACTCCTCTCCTTTCTTAACTACCCCCTATTAAAGCGCAAGCTTCTTGCTAGCTTGGCTAGAAAGTTCAGTATTGATACTGGAAAGGACCTCCACTCCTCCGTTGTTGTTTCTCTGCTAGCTACGAGCTTCTCTACTTCTATCTCTCCTTATCGTGATTCTCTTACTACTCGTCTACCTCCTAATATTGCTAACTGTTTTAAGGATCGTAAAGTTTATTCGAAACTTGTCTTCTACCTTCGTTTGGGTTCTTATAAGGCTCATCCCCATTCTAACTCAGTGGCACATTCGTTGTGTTGGAATCTGAATAAAAATTCTGACTTGTTTAAATCCTATTTCTCTTCTCATTCGAGGTCTCGTTGTGCGAGGGGGCACGCTCCACACTGCCGCATTTCTGTCCCTCAAGTGCATCCTGATAGGGCTATTTTTAATTTTAAGGCCACTTCTTTATTTTTTTTACTCTCCATGTGGCTTGAAGATTTCTTATCCCAAAGGTCCTACGTTCTCTTTTCATTTTCCTGGATGCTTATTCTCTTGGTATCAACATTTAGAGGTTCATTCGTGGCTCAATTAGCTTCTGATGGAGCTTAAACATATCCTGCTCTCCCTTTCCCTTAAGCCTTCTCTGAGTCTTGATGAATCTTCTTTCCCCCTTTGTGCCGACTTGACTAATACCATCCCAATTGCCTCAACGGTCGCTCCCAGAACTCCCTTGACCCCGTCATACCCTAGCATAGTCGATGTTGTTAGGGTTATATACTGAAAGCATCACTTTTGTATTAACTTTATTTCCTTTTTTTTTTGAATGAGAATCATATGGGCATATGTTTGCATATTGTGTTTATTATAATATTAATGCAAGTGTCTGATATTCTATAAGGTTGATAATATGGTGTGAGGTGACACACAGAAGATCATATTATCAGTTCCCTATGGAATATATAAATAGTTCACAACCTAGACGGACTTGGACAATCCATTGGAAAGGTTGTAGTGTAATCTGGTATTAGTCTGTCTTGACTATAGGTTTACACTAGTACACTTTGTGTGTATTGAACAGGACCACTTGAGGTTGTTCTCTTTGTACTGACTACAAAAGAGAACAAACACCTCTGTTATTATGGATGCTTATGCTCTTAATCCAGATATAATAACAGACATGTATATGCAGTGTGCATTACTTTGACTCATAAAAGAGTGAGATTCATTATGGATCAACAACCTCTATGAATTGGGTAATAGCATTGTATGTATGATGGGCTGTTGATTGTAAAAGGAATCCATGTCCCGATACGTCAGGTTGATGATGTCCCCTTAAGGAGCTCATAAGGATTGTCATGTAAACCCTGCAGGTGGATTACATCCGACATGACAAATAAAGTTGAGTGGTACTACTTAAGGATAAAAGATGTTGATCAATATAGTTGTCAGTAACTTAATTTGATCGACGGACATTCGATATCTTAACATGGGGAGTTGAACGAGCATATAATAAAAGGAGCCCATAAATATAATTTGGGATTAGGAAGGTAGTGCAACAATAGCTCCTTAGTGGACCGAGCTATTGTTAATGGGCCTGGGTTGTGTGTTCGGGCTGAACACGGGATACCCAGATTCGTTAGGAGACCTAACCCTAATTTCTCCTCATGGTCCCTGCCGTAGCCTTATATATATCCTCTATTCTCTGGCCGTCATTAACAATCTGAAATATAAGATTTTTTCTCAAAACTCGTGATTCACGTAAGGAGAGAAAGAGAGGTCAGTCAAGGAGAAGAAAGGTTGGGAGATCGTCGCCCACACGACGTCCAACCCGAGGAAGGAATACGTGCAGAAGATCTTGGGGTCGCTGTCGTCTTCTTCTCATCGCAGGTATAATTTGTGAACCCTAGATTCCGCTATATAGGGTTAGATCACGTATTTAATCTGTTAAATTTTTAACAATCGATACGCACACCAATCCGTAGTCCTGGGAATCATCTCAGTTCCATCAATTGGTATCAGAGCCGGCATTGGATCTGCGTATTGATTGTTACATCCATGTTGTCCAATAAAACTTGTGTTGTATGATAGTCGGTAGATGTAGATCTGTTCTAACTCGGTTTTGCAGGCATCTTAGATCCAACTATTATGGTCCAATGCATGTTTTGTTTGTGTTGTTGTTTTGTGGATGTAATTATTGTGTTGTTGTTGTTTTGTGGATGTAATTAATATCACGAGGGTTGATCGTGCTTATAATTTTAATTTTTCAATCTAGATTATGTGTGAACTCCTTCGGGAGGCATAGGATTGATGTAATTTTAATTTTTCAATCTAGATTATGTATGAACTCCTTCGGGAGGCATAGGATTGATGTAATCTTAATTTTTTTTGATCAATCGTGATGGCGGTGGTGGCTGTTTCTGACGCCGGAGGAGATGCTGTTGCAGGCAGTCCGGAGATCGACAGATGGTTTCGATGAAGAAATCGGGCTGTTGTGCTAATCTAGCTACCTAAATATATAGATAAAACTAGACACAGATTAAAAACCTCGCAAGTGTACGAATCGTTAGAAAAGCGTAGCAATAGCAAGGGTCGATCCCACAGAGATTGTAGACTTTAACTTACCAATCAATAAAAAGAATAAAAATCATTAAGAGTTGTTTTGAAAGTCTAAAAGAAATGAAAAGATTAAACTAAGTTAAGAAAAGTTAAGAAATGAATCACAAATATTTATGAAATAGCTGGGTTTAGATTTCCACCAATAGTTAGTAATGCTAAGTCACCTTCTGAACTTCTTCTTATTACTCATGTTTGTTCACTTTAAGGGCATGGTATCTACTCCTTAAAGTACTGTTTCCCTAGGCCAAGAATTAGGCATGGTATCTACTCTAATTCGTTTCTTTCATTAAGTCCTTAGCATGGTATCTACTAAGTTGTATTTAAGGAAAACATAAGATCAGTGGAAACGAACAAACACTCAAGGCTCTAGAAATTGGTATCAGATCTAGATCCCTTAAGTTGATTGAACCAGGAACCCCTAAAGATTCCTTTGTTACAATTACGGGCACGAGATACGGGTCGTCTCAATATGCTCATATAACAGATTCAGATAAATGGTAACACAAACTTGATATTCTCAAGCTCTGTTTGTCAGTCGACTGGCTCTCACCTCAGTCGACTGCTCTCAGGCTTCGAGAACAAGTTTGGTTATCACAAACCTATATCAATTCAATCAGATTCAATCAATAAGTAAATAGAAGAATTCAGAAGAACATAACACTACATAACTACGGCTTCAATCTACCCAACTATGAAATTTAGTTCCACATAATAATACTTTTATTAATCAACAAATTCGAATACATGATCAACATTAAAGACTAAAGAGAAGAGAAATAAACTAATGGAGTCCGGCAATAAGGTCGACTGGCTGTCACACAGTCGACTGCCTTCGAATACTGGATCTCCTCTCTCCTTTCTCGATGTTGATAAAATGATACCCTTGTTGATGACTTGAACGCTCAGAACCCTTGTGATTCGGTGATTTTGGAATGTCTGGAAGAGTGCCAACCGAGAGAGAGCCCGGTTGATGCTTCTTTTCTGATATTTATAGAACACGGCTGAGAATTAGGGTTTTGCACTTTTTTCAGAAAACTCCTTCTTTGTTTGATTTGATGATTTATTTCTTTCTCTTTTCTTCTTTCCTTCCTTATTTGTTAACCACGTGCTCTTGGAAATCCCCAGTCTCTAGATTTGATTTGCACAAATCTGGATTCAGATAGATTTGGAATTAGATTTGGATGAATCTTCGAATATCTTATCTGTATACTCTGCCGCCTATCAGTCGACTGCCTCTGAATGTAAGTCGACTGTGTCGAGACTTTAGTATTTTCATGATTCATCAGCCCAGTCGACTTGGTGTGTAAACTTGATTCCCCTGTCCAGTCGCCTGTAAGCATGATCAGTCGACTGATCTCCTGCAGTTTCCTGTGTTTCATCCTTGCAATCCTGAATTTGCTTCGTTTTGCTGTTATAGACTGTTTCCTATGGAAAAGAGAAAATAAGAGTTAAATACCACATATAGAGCTTTTAAATGTCTAATTGCACTAAAGTTATTGCTCTAAAATGTGAATAATATTGTGTTCATCAAATACCCCCAAACTTAGATTTTTGCTTGTCCTCAAGCAAACTAGAATTATGAACAAGGGTATAATAATAATATCAGCCTCAACCACCAAGAGTTCTTATTATGTGGGCATCGATATAGAAAGGTATAAACAATTTCAGATAAAGTAAAATTAAACATACCCACTTTCTCTAGTGCAATTGTTTATTCATAACTCCAAACTCAACCATACTTGTCATGCAATTAATTATAGTTATAGTATGTAATTACTCAATTTGTGATTATCCCCTTTTCTCTACTACAAACCGAGTAGCAAACTAGAGTTTTTTTTGTTTTTTTGTTTTTGTTTTTTTTTTTTTAAGTTGCTTCTCTAAAGTTGTCACTTGCCTTTTTACGCGAATGCAAAACATTTGTGATGAATCCACCCGGTTACTCAACAAGTCACAAACTTTAAAGTGCTTTGCATACTCATATTTCAAGTTGCCGTTTGACGTAAAGGTAAACATTGGTGATGAATACCCCTAGTTACTAAGCACTCAAACATTGGAGTAGATTGACTTTATTCAAATATATGTATATATTTATATTGTATCACTCTATTTACTTAAACTCAATTTAGGACTAGATCTAAAGGGAATAATAACCAGAAAAAGCATCACATTTGTTTTTTATGTATAATCGCATGACTCATATAATCTTGTAGGGAATTTATGAAACTCAACAATCCTAAAGTAAATAAGTATCCTTCTTCTTACTTTATAAGAAATTGTTTATACTAAAGAAAAAATAAAAAGACTCTAATACCCTTAATACCCCCAAACTTAGATGGAACATTGTCCTCAATGTTCGAAAGAAAATTTAAAAATAGGCATATGTCACATCTAGTAAGGAGAGAAAAATAAATAATAACTCAAAGAAAAAGAATAATGACTAACTGAAAGAAACTAAAGGGAAAGTGTAAATACTCCCCTGAAAAATTGGGTTGCCTCCCAATAAGCGCTGTGTTTTCTGTCTTCCGCTAGACAGAATGAGTTCATGCCATGTATTGATCGGTTTGAAGATTCACATCCTCCTCTTGCGGTTCTATGCTCATCTCTATGTATGGCTTCGCTCTATGCCCGTTCACCTTAAATGTTTGATTCTTTTCCTTGCTATGAACCTCCAAAGCGCCATGTGGAAAGACTCTTGTGACAATGTATGGCCCATACCATCTTGACATAAGCTTGCCTGGAAAAAGTCTCAATCTTGAGTTGTATATCAATACCTTCTGCCCTTCATAAAACTCCTTCCTTGCTAGCTGTTTGTCATGGTACAACTTTGTCCTTTCCTTGTACAATTTTGCATTTTCATAAGCGTCGTGCCTCAACTCTTCAAGCTCATTTAGTTGTAGTCTTCTTTTGTCACCTGCTTGTTTCATGTCAAAATTGAACCTTTTGATGGCCCAATATGCTTTGTGCTCCAACTCCACTGGCAAATGACAGGCTTTTCCAAACACCAAGCGGTATGGTGACATGCCAATGGGTGTTTTGTATGCGGTTCGATAGGCCCATAATGCATCGTTCAAGCGCAACGACCAATCCTTCCTCCTTGTGTTGACTGTCTTTTCCAAAATGCTTTTGATTTCTCTGTTGCTAATCTCCACCTGCCCACTAGTTTGAGGATGATATGGGGTGCCCACTCTATGTGTGATACCATATTTCTTCATCAAAGAAGCAAATGGAAAGTTATTGAAGTGGCTACCTCCATCACTTATTATTGCTCGAGGTGTACCAAACCTAGTGAAAATGTTTTCCTGCAAAAACTTGACAACGACTTTGTGATCATTAGTTCTTGAGGGGACAGCCTCGACCCATTTAGACACATAATCCACACCAACAAGTATATATAAATAACCAAATGAGTTAGGAAATGGACCCATGAAGTCGATTCCCCAAACATCGAAAAGCTCGATTACTTGGATGTTTTGTAGTGGCATTTGATTTCTAGACGAGATATTCCCTGTCCTTTGGCACTTGTCAAAAGTCCTGCAAAAAGAAAAAGCATCTTTGAATACTTTAGGCCAATAAAATCCAGATTGTAATACCTTGAGTGCTGTTCTTTTTGGTCCAAAATGTCCTCCACATGCATATTGGTGGCAATGTTGTAGAATACTCAATTGCTCTTCTTCTGCCACACATCTTCTTATAATTTGATCAGGGCAAAATTTGAACAAATAAGGATCATCCCAGTAGTAGTGCTTGCACATAGCCACCAGTCTCTTTCTTTCCTGACTTGTCATACTTGGAGGGAAAACATGAGCGGTTAGATAATTTACAATGTCAGCAAACCATGGAAAATTTGAGCAGTAAGATACCAGTCGACTGGTCCTGGTACCAGTCGACTGTCCCGAGGATGAATTTATTTCAAAGAGATGTTCATTTGGGAAAGTCTCATTAAGTGGCGGCACAATTCGTTCTTCCTCCTGCAGTAGCCTGGACATGTGATCTGCAACAACATTGTCGCTTCCTTTTTTATCTTTAATCTCAAGATCGAATTCTTGAAGCAACAGCACCCATCTGATCAACCTAGGCTTAGCATCCTTTTTAGCAAACAAATATCTCAAGGCAGCATGGTCAGTAAAAACAATAACTTTAGAACCAATCAAATATGATCTAAACTTCTTCTCTATAGCAAAAATAACAGCTAACATTTCTTTTTCAGTAGTGGAATAATTTAGCTGTGCATCGTTTAAAGTTCGAGAAGCATAGTAAATAACATGAGGTTTCTTATTGATTCGTTGACTTAAAACAGCCCCTAAAGCATAATCACTTGCATCACACATAAGCTCGAAAGGATGGCTCCAATCTGATGCCATGACAATAGGTGCAGAAATGAGAAGATTTTTCAATGTATTAAAAGCATTTGTGCACTCTTCTGTCCATACAAACTCAACATTTTTAGCCAACAAATCACAAAGGGGTTTGGAGATTTTTGAGAAATCTTTTATAAATCTTCTATAAAACCCTGCATGTCCTAGAAAACTCCTAACACCCTTAACTGTAGTGGGAGGGGGTAGTTTTGATATTATATCAATTTTTGCTTTGTCTACCTCTATGCCTCTTTTTGACACTACATGTCCCAACACAATACCTTGTTGTACCATGAAATGGCACTTTTCCCAATTCAGCACTAAATTGCATTCTTCACATCTTTTAAGCACAAGCTGCAAATGGTTAAGGCATTCATCAAAACAAGATCCAAAAATACTAAAGTCATCCATAAATACCTCAATGAATCTTTCCACCATGTCTGAAAATATACTCATCATGCATCTTTGAAATGTAGCTGGAGCATTGCACAATCCAAAGGGCATCCTCCTGTATGCAAAAGTACCAAAAGGACATGTAAAAGTGGTTTTTTCTTGATCTTCTGGAGCAATAGCAATTTGATTATAGCCACTATAACCATCTAAAAAACAATAATGACTATATCCTGCTAATCTTTCTAACATTTGATCAATAAAAGGAAGAGGGAAGTGATCTTTCCTGATTTCATTATTCAATTTCCTGTAATCAATGCAAACCCTCCATCCTGTGGTCACTCTAGTAGGGATAAGCTCATTTTCTTCATTTGTCACTACTGTGACTCCACTTTTCTTAGGCACTACATGTATAGGACTTACCCATTTGCTATCTGAGATAGGGTAGATGATGCCAACATCTAGTAGCTTCAGAATCTCTGCTCTTACCACTTCCTTCATGTTTGGGTTAAGCCTTCTCTGTGCCTCCCTGCTTGGTTTTGCATTGTTTTCAAGGAGTATTCTATGCATGCATTTGGATGGACTTATTCCCTTGATATCTGCAATGGTCCATCCTATTGCACTCTTGTGTTCTCGTAGTACCCTTAGCAGCTTATCTTCTTCATGTGCACTCAGGTTCGCAGCAATTATCACTGGTAGCGTCTGGTTCTCACCCAAATATGCGTGCTTCAAATGATCGGGCAGCTGCTTAAGCTCTGGGTCTGTAAGTCTTGGTGCAGTCGACTGGTCCCTGGTAGCAGTCTGGACAGTCGACTGATCCCCTTCACCAGTCGACTTGTCCAGTGCACCAGTCGACTTACCTGCAGAAACAAAAAGTTCATCAGTCACCAATTGTTCAAATGCTGGTGCAAACTTACCTGAGTGTGACTGTGAAGTGTCAAGGTGATGTATTGTCTCTGCAATCTCCCAGTCATCAGATTCCTGTTCATTATTAGATAAAGTTAGAGATTGTGTAATTATGGCCTGTAATGGTTCTACGCTATGTACCTGAAATGTTTGATCAACAATATCCTGCACCACATCAACATTATAGCATTCATGATCATCATGTGGAAATTTTAGTGTATCAAACATTTTAAATTCAACCTTCTCTCCATTTATTTTCATGCTTATGGTACCCTTTTTAACACAAATTTTTATATCAGCCGTACTCATAAAGGGCCTACCTAAAATGATTGGTAGAGAAGATGGCATTGAAGATTCCTCCATGTCTAACACAACAAAATCAGCAGGCAAAATGAAATCGTTTACCTGAACTAGGACATCTTCCAAAATACCTCTAGGTCTTTTGATACTGCGATCTGCCAATTGCAACGTGATGGATGTTGGTTGGAGTTCCCCCAATCCTAACTTTTCATAGATAGTGTATGGGAGAAGATTGATGCTTGCCCCCAAGTCTAGTAGTGCTTTCTCAAAGAAGTGCTCGCCAATCCTGCAAGGAATAGTAAAACTACCTGGGTCTTTTAATTTGGGGGGCAGTTTTCTTAGTAAGACAGCGCTCACTTCTTCTGTCAAGGCCACATCCTCCCTAACCTGAAATGTTCTTTTGTGAGTACAACATTCTTTCAAAAATTTAGCATAAGAAGGAATTTGTTTAATAGCATCAAGTAGGGGGATATTAATTTCTACCTTCCTGAGAGTTTCAAAGATGTCAAATAAATGTTGATCTTTCTTTTGTTTGACTAACCTTTGAGGGAATGGTGGCAAGACTGTTCTTTCTTTTTCACTTACCTTGTTGGACCTCACAATTTTTGATGGTTGTTCCTCTTTTTCTTCGGTGTGTGTTCCAACTTTGTTGTCAATTATCTTACCACTTCTTAATGTTGTGACTGCCTTGAGCTGTTCTTGGCCTCCAGGGTTTGGTATAGTTTGTGATGGAAGTTCCCCTGTCTTTCGCTCGCTTAATTCTTTAGCAATTTGGCCAATCTGTGTTTCCAACTTCTGAATTGCTTGCCCTTGTTGGTTGCTTGTTTGATGTTGTTGTTGGAGCAATTGAAGAACAGTGGATTCAAAATCCAACTTTTTCTGTTCTTGAACTGGCCTATCAATCCCACTTCCCATTTGAAAGTTCCGTGCATGTCCTTGTGTGAATTGAGTCCCTTGATTATTCTGATTATTGCTCCATGAGAAGTTTGGATGGTTCCTCCACCCTGGGTTGTATGTGTTCGAGAATGGGTTGTTCTTTGGTGGAAAAACTCCTCGACCTACATAGTTTGCATGCTCCTGATCTGTGAAAGAAGACATAGGACAAGTATCAGTGGTATGATCTACATGAGAACAAATTGCACAAATTTCATTTGTTTGATTTTTAACTCCACCCATCATAGACATTGCATTAACAAGCATATCAATTTTCTTGTTCATGTTTACCATTTCCAATTGAATGTTATTGCTACTAGAAATTTCATAAACTCCCTGTTTTTTCGAAGGGCCCCTCCTTGTTGAGAATTGTTGTGAATTCTCGCTGAGTTCTTCAAATAGTTCTATGGCCTCCTCGCCGCTTTTCCTCATCAAGATCCCGTTGCAAGCTGAATCCACAATTGCCTTATTAGTATCATTTAAACCTTCATAAAAAGCTTGTACCTGATCATCTTTAGGCATGTTGTGTGTTGGACACTTGAGAAGTTTGTTCTTGAAATCTTTCCAGGCTTCGAAAAATAAGTCTCCATCCTTTTGTTGGAAGAGTTGAATCTCCCTTTTTAGCTGTTTGGTCTTTTGGGCTGGAAAGAATTCTTTTAAGAACTTTGTCGCCAATTGCTCCCATGAGTTTATTGATCCTGGTTCCAAAGAATTATACCATAGTTTAGCGTTAAGTTTTAAGGAAAAAGGAAACAATATTAACCTGATTTGTTCAGGGGTAAGCCCTTGGACGCTTTGTGTCCTGCAAAGATCGAAAAAATCTTGTAAATGAAGATGAGGCTCTTCATCAGGTCTGCCACTGAAATGGGGAACCATACTAAGTAACTGAGGAGATAGATGCATGTTCCCTGTGACATTTGGTTGATACGCAATGCAGGAGGGTTGTTCAATGTTCTTAGGCGTAAATTTATCCTGCATTGGTACACGATTGGGTATTTCTTCTGCCATGATTTCTTGTGACTGGGGTCTCTGAGCAGTCGACTGGGTTCGTGCAGCAGTCGACTGGTTGGTCGCAATCAGTCGACCTAACCTGTGCAAGGTGCGTTCTGTTTCTGCGTCAATTGGTAGTAGCTCTGGACGAAGTGATCTCCTTCTGTGCATCCACCAAAATCCTGTAACCTAAAAGAAAAACTTATTAATAAACTAAAAGAAATAAAATAAAAACTTCCTACTGATCTGTAAGTTAAAATACTAGACAATCCCCGGCAACGGCGCCAAAAACTTGTTGTGCTAATCTAGCTACCTAAATATATAGATAAAACTAGACACAAATTAAAAACCTCGCAAGTGTACGAATCGTTAGAAAAGCGTAGCAATAGCAAGGGTCGATCCCACAGAGATTGTAGACTTTAACTTACCAATCAATAAAAAGAATAAAAATCATTAAGAGTTGTTTTGAAAGTCTAAAAGAAATGAAAAGATTAAACTAAGTTAAGAAATGTGAATCACAAATATTTATGAAATAGCTGGGTTTAGATCTCCACCAATAGTTAGTAATGCTAAGTCACCTTCTGAACTTCTTCTTATTACTCATGTTTGTTCACTTTAAGGGCATGGTATCTACTCCTTAAAGTACTGTTTCCCTAGGCCAAGAATTAGGCATGGTATCTACTCTAATTCGTTTCTTTCATTAAGTCCTTAGCATGGTATCTACTAAGTTGTATTTAAGGAAAACATAAGATCAGTGGAAACGAACAAACACTCAAGGCTCTAGAAATTGGTATCAGATCTAGATCCCTTAAGTTGATTGAACCAGGAACCCCTAAAGATTCCTTTGTTACAATTACGGGCACGAGATACGGGTCGTCTCAATATGCTCATATAACAGATTCAGATAAATGGTAACACAAACTTGATATTCTCAAGCTCTGTTTGTCAGTCGACTGGCTCTCACCTCAGTCGACTGCTCTCAGGCTTCGAGAACAAGTTTGGTTATCACAAACCTATATCAATTCAATCAGATTCAATCAATAAGTAAATAGAAGAATTCAGAAGAACATAACACTACATAACTACGGCTTCAATCTACCCAACTATGAAATTTAGTTCCACATAATAATACTTTTATTAATCAACAAATTCGAATACATGATCAACATTAAAGACTAAAGAGAAGAGAAATAAACTAATGGAGTCCGGCAATAAGGTCGACTGGCTGTCACACAGTCGACTGCCTTCGAATACTGGATCTCCTCTCTCCTTTCTCGATGTTGATAAAATGATACCCTTGTTGATGACTTGAACGCTCAGAACCCTTGTGATTCGGTGATTTTGGAATGTCTGGAAGAGTGCCAACCGAGAGAGAGCCCGGTTGATGCTTCTTTTCTGATATTTATAGAACACGGCTGAGAATTAGGGTTTTGCACTTTTTTCAGAAAACTCCTTCTTTGTTTGATTTGATGATTTATTTCTTTCTCTTTTCTTCTTTCCTTCCTTATCTGTTAACCACGTGCTCTTGGAAATCCCCAGTCTCTAGATTTGATTTGCACAAATCTGGATTCAGATAGATTTGGAATTAGATTTGGATGAATCTTCGAATATCTTATCTGTATACTCTGCCGCCTATCAGTCGACTGCCTCTGAATGTAAGTCGACTGTGTCGAGACTTTAGTATTTTCATGATTCATCAGCCCAGTCGACTTGGTGTGTAAACTTGATTCCCTTGTCCAGTCGCCTGTAAGCATGATCAGTCGACTGATCTCCTGCAGTTTCCTGTGTTTCATCCTTGCAATCCTGAATTTGCTTCGTTTTGCTGTTATAGACTGTTTCCTATGGAAAAGAGAAAATAAGAGTTAAATACCACATATAGAGCTTTTAAATGTCTAATTGCACTAAAGTTATTGCTCTAAAATGTGAATAATATTGTGTTCATCACGGGCAGCCAAACCTTAAAAAAAAAAAAAAAAAAAACTAGGATAGCTCCGCGCAGGGTCAGATTTGGGCTTCGCACAGTCGGGGAAGAATCAGGAAAGATGGCCATAATAGTTGGATATTTATTTTCAAATTTATTGCCATTATTGCTTATTCTGATTATGCATATTTATTATTTTGTGATGTTTTTTTGAAAAACTAGGATCACATTAATAATGGAAAACATGGACATAAATTAACTAGTAGAAAAACCCTCATTGTTAAATAACTAAGTGGGAGAGGGAATTCATTTAACATGAATCCCACGGTCTCCATTGCTGGTTTGTAGGTGATATAATTATACTTGCATGTTGGCTTTAGTGCTTTCCTCCATATCGGATGAGTATAATTATGGATCACCAGTACAAACTTCCTTAGGGATAATTGTAGAAAGTTACCTAGTATGTGTTCACTTCTCCATCTGAAGGAACTCAATACAAGATAATGGACTTAGTATTAAGCAATGGTATACACTTAGATACAAATAATGGTATCCTCCCCATCGGAGTCACTGCTATTATTTGTAGGACCAGAGCAAGACCAACTAATTAATTTTATTTGTCATAAAGTTGTGTTGACATGATAGTAAAATTAATAGGAAAAACCTACTTGAACAAATATTGAATTTGTATACGTCCACACTATCGTGGCATGCTAAATTCATGGTGTTTAAGGTGTTGGTGAATTTTTTTTATTGTTTTGAGGGAATCAATATTTAATTAATTCAAAAAGTTTTGCCCTACATAATTGATATGGCTAAAATGGGGTTAAATCGGAACCGTCCAGATCGAGCACGAATCTTGATACTCGGGGGTAAAAAGGTAATTTCACATACAAATGGATCCAAAACGGGTATTGGGTCTCCTTCTCACAAAACCAACAACCCACGAACGGATCCACCATAGCTGGGCACGGGTCCCGACCCGATACAAACCCAGATCACCAAGAGGAGAATCAGGGCCATTGATTTGACTAAATCAATTCAACAGGCCTGATTTACTCCCACCGGGAATCAAGGGCCAGTTTCCCAAAACAGAATAGGAGGATTTCCCTCCTGGCTGTTAGGCAGGAAATCAGGCCCCTAACCGTTCCAATGGCGACTATAAATACTACCCCTCTGCCACCATGACCAGGTTAATCATTCTTTTACCTGCTTAAGCTCTTTTTTAATCTCTTCTGGTTACTGACAAGAGCGTCGGAGGGTGCGTCGCCGGGATCAACCCCGGTGTTTCGCACTTTCCTTGTAGGTGCACGGCGGGAGCTCAACTGCCCAACTCAGACGAACAGGTTCGGATCTGCTATTCAGGTTTTTCCACGAACCCACAAATTCTATTTGTTTACCCCCACACCAGAATTAGCGGTAACAGATTGGCGCCGTCTGTGGGAAGAACCACACGAACAGCCTCAGCCCCATCTCTGTCGTCCTCTCCAACCATGCCTCCAAAGAAGGTCAGATCCAGAGGGTCCAACCGGGTGGCCAATCCCGCCGACCCTACGGAGGAAGCCCCTGTCAATCCTATTCCGCAGCCCAATCTTCCTCCAACGGCCCAGCAGGTCCCACCTCCTCATCCCAAGAAGCAACCCAACAATGGTCCTTCTGGCCATAACGGCCGGAAGCAGAAGCAGCCCCTCCATCAGGACCATGTGTCGGTTCATAACGGATCCTCAGATTCAATGGCTTCCCATCATCCCGACCTCCGCAACACAGTCCTGAACCGCCAGAAGGACGAAGACCTCCGCACTCGCCTTGATGAGAGGCGGGCCCGAGCGGGGGCCTCCCGCCAGCATCATGGTGAGCGCTCGCCTCACCGCCGGGACGGCAGACGGTCTCCGGACCGAAGGGGCCGAGCGGCTTCGCCCGAGCGCCGAAGGAGGAGGCCGCAGTCCCCCGCGGATCGGCATCATCGCAGGAACAATGACGCACCCATCACCCGTGCCGAGTTCCTACAGTTCCAAGACACCGTACTACAGGCTTTCAACCTTCGGCAGAACGGCCAAAATACCCAGAGGGCTCCAACGCCCCCGAGGGATCCCAGTCCTCGTCGCCGAACCCGCAGTCCTTCCCCGGCTCCCAGTCGCCAGCAGCAGCACTACAGTCCTCGCCGGTCCCAGGACTACCGGCGCCGTAGCCCGCGCTCCCCTTCCTATGAAGAGGAGTCCGGGGGGTCATATGATCACCAGCGGAGGGACGACGCCCTCATCCGCCGTCTCCATGAGGTGGAAGGCGTATTGGCCGCATGGACAGGGAGGAGGAGTCCCGAGCGGGAACGGTCCGTCCTAGCAGACCCCCTTTCTCTCGGTCGATCATGGAGGCCCACATACCGAGGGGTTTCAAACCACCGCAGTTTGAAACGTACTCAGGGGAATCCGACCCAGTCGACCACGTCGAAAGCTTCAAGACACTGATGCTGATCCATCAAGCTTCCGACGCCGTGCTCTGCAGGACCTTCCCTGCCACCCTCAGGGGGTCGGCTCGGGAATGGTATTCCAGACTCGCTCCCTCCTCCATCTTCTCGTTCGAGCAGTTTGAAACACTGTTCATAACTCACTTCGTGAGTAGCAGGCGGGCTGAGAAGACGAGCCTCTCCCTACTGAACCTGCGGCAGGAAAGGGAGGAGAAGCTGCGGGACTATGTGAAAAGGTTCACCGCAGAGGTCAGGTCTATCGCCTCCTTAGACCAGTCAGTGGCGACAGTGGCGTTCCAGTCGAACGTCCTCAACACCAACCTCCGATCGTCCCTAGCTAAGAAGCCCCCGCATGACTTCGCCGACCTCCTCCTGAGGTGCGAGAAGTACATCCGAGCAGAGGAGGCTGAAGCCCTCCCGAGCTTCAGGGGGCCCTCCTCGGGGTCGAAAAGGAAGGCGACGAGGGAAGAGGGGTCCAAGAAAGCTCAGAAGGACAACGGCGGTCAGCGTCGCCCTCCCCCAAGGTTTGAGAAGTTCACTCCCCTCACCACAAACGTCTCCACCATCCTGATGGAAGTGGAGAAGGAGGGAGTCATCCCCCCAGCTCCGAGGATGCACACCCCGGCAAAGAGGAGGAACAAAGATAAATGGTGTCGTTACCATCGGGATCACGGCCACGACACGAATGACTGCCGGGCACTGAGAGATGAGATAAAAGCCCTCATCCGGAGGGGGCAGTTGGCCAAATTCGTGAAGGCTAACGATCGGACGGATCGCAACACTCCTCCGCCTCGGGGGGCTAACAAGCGCACCGAGCGGCGCGAGGAGACACCCGAGTTCGAGGAGGAACGGGTTCTGCACCTGATCCACGGAGGCCCCATGGGAGGCTCCTCTAATTCCTCTCGGAAGGCCTTCGTCCGAGAGGTTAACTCTGTTCACAGCGCCCCTCCTCCCAAAGGTCTCGGCGTCCCTGTGTCTTTCTCCGACGCAGACCTCGAAGGGGTCCGAACCCCACACTGTGATGCCCTCGTCATCGACCTCCGCATGGCCAACTTCAAGGTGCAGAGGGTCTTGGTAGACAATGGGAGTTCGGTCAATATCCTCTTCCTCTCGGCCTTCCGAGGCCTGCAGCTGTCTCGGGACCGTCTCAAGCCGGCCGGTTACACACTCCACGGGTTCACGGGGGTCCCGGTTACTGTCGAGGGGGTGATAACCCTAGACGTGACAGCCGGAAGTACCCCTACTACCCGGACCGAGCCGATGGACTTCATGGTCGTAGACGTCCCGGCAGCGTATAATGTCATTCTGGGCCGACCCGGCCTAGCCGCCCTGGAAGCTGTCCCCTCGGCATACCATCTCAAAATGAAGTTCCCCACTCGGTCAGGGGTAAAAGAAGTCAGGGGAAGCCAAGAGATAGCCCGGAAGTGCTACATGACTTCCACAGGGGGACCAGTGCTCTCGCTCGAGACACTAGAAATCCCCGAGCCGAAAGTTCGGCCAACGTCCGAACCGGTGGACGAGTTAGAAGAAGTGCTCTTCTCGGACGATGATCCGAGCCGGAAATTCCTCATCGGCAAGTCATTGCCGACCGCACTATGCTCGGACCTGACTCAATGCATCAGGGATAACCGTGACTTGTTTGCATGGTCGGTCGCAGACATGCCCGACATCTCCGAGGAACTGCTCGTCCACCGCCTAAGTGTCGAACCGGGGTGCAAACCGGTTCAGCAAAAGAGGCGAAAGTTCGCTCCCGAGCGACAGCAGGCCATCAAGGAGGAGGTGGATAAGCTTTTGAAGGCTAAGTTCATACATGAGGTTAACTACCCCGAGTGGCTGTCGAATGTTGTAATGGTCAAGAAGTCGAACGGCTCCTGGAGAATATGCATTGACTTCACCGACCTAAATAAGGCGTGTCCGAAGGACCCATTCCCTCTCCCGAACATCGACACCCTTATTGATGCCACCTCGGGCCATGAGCTCCTCAGCTTCATGGATACCTTCTCTGGCTATAATCAAATCCGAATGTTCCCTCCGGACATTCCGAAGACCTTCTTCGTCACCGACCAAGGCCTCTACTGCTACCGAGTCATGCCGTTCGGCTTGAAGAATGCGGGCGCCACCTACCAGCGCCTCGTCAACAAGGTCTTCCAGAACCAGATAGGCCGGAACATGGAGGTGTACGTTGACGACATGCTCGTCAAAAGCGTCCGAGGCACGGATCACGTGGCCGACCTCCAAGAGGCCTTCGACGTGTTGAGAAGGCACAACATGCGGCTGAACCCGAACAAGTGTGCATTCGGGGTCTCTTCGGGAAAGTTCCTCGGATTCATGGTGAGCCAGCGAGGAATCGAAGCTAATCCCGAGAAGATTAAGGCCATATTAGACATGGCCCCGCCTCGGAACATCAAAGAGGTGCAGAAGCTCACTGGCCGGCTCGCCGCTATCGGTCGGTTCCTCTCAAAGTCGGGGGAAAAGTGCCTCCCCTTCTTCAAAGCACTCAGGGGGGCTAAGGTTTTTGAATGGGGCCAACCACAACAAGAGTCGTTCGACCAACTGAAGGCCTACTTGGTGAACCCCCCTCTGCTCAGCAAACCGGTCCCGGGCGAGACTCTCTTCGTCTACTTGGCTGCTTCCGAGCAGACCTTGAGCGCTGTCTTGGTAAGAGAGGAGGACAGGTCCCAAAGGCCCATCTACTACGTGAGCAAAGTGCTTCGGGACGCCGAGCTCCGCTATCCGAAGATAGAGAAGATGGCCTATGCCCTAGTCACGGCGGCAAGGAAGCTTTGGCCGTACTTTCAGTCCCACTCGATCATTGTCCTCACCGACCAACCCCTAAAGCAGATCCTCTACAAGCCTGAGACCTCGGGCCGGCTGATGAAGTGGTCCATAGAGCTGAGCCAGCATGACATCTCTTACCAGCCTCGGACAGCGATTAAGGTGTAGGCACTCGCCGACTTCATCGTGGAGTCCACTATCCCTGAGGTCGGCCACATCCCGAATGGACCCCCCATCTGGACAGTCTTTGTTGACGGATTCTCCTGTCATGAAGGAAGCGGCGCCGGCATCATCCTGAACGGCCCTGACGACTTCATCCTCCAGTATGCGATCCGCATGAACTTCAAGGCCTCGAACAATGAGGCAGAGTACGAAGCACTCATTGCTGGGCTCGGACTTGCATGAAGTGCTGGGGCGCAGCGCCTCCGAATCCACAGCGATTCCCAACTCGTCGTGAACCAAGTCTTGGGCGAGTACGAAGCTCGAGACGAGCGGATGGCGAAATACCTCGCTAAGGTTCGGACCCTCATGAGCCGGTTCGAGGAGGCGCTCATACAGCGGGTCCCTCGTGAAGAGAACTCACAGGCCGACGCCCTCTCCAAATTGGCCTCGTCCTCACTGTAAGGTCTCGAACAGACCGTACTGATCGAAGTTCTCTCTAAGCCGAGTATCGAAGACGAGACAACTGGGTCGGCGGAATCACTGCCGGTCATGTTACAAGATAATTGGATGAAGCCTTTGGTGGAGTTCTTAAGGGACGGGCTCCTACCCGAAGACCCCAAAGAGGCGCGCCGAGTCAGAACTCGGGCCGAGCGGTATGTCTTGATCGAGGGCATCCTATACAAATGCTCTTTCTCCCAGATAGACGGCCGACCGTATCTAAGGTGCCTCTCTCCGGAGCAGGCCGAATATGCCCTACAAGAACTCCACGAGGGCGTTGGAGGGGCACACTCGGGATTTAGGTCCTTAGCCCGAAAGGCTTTAAATTATGGGTACTTCTGGCCGACCCTCCTTCAAGACGCCGAGCGACACGTTCGGCAATGCAGCTCTTGTAAGAGACACTCCAGCATCCGTCGCCTCCCTCAGGCCGACCTCGCCTCCCTATCAAGTCCTATCCCCTTCGCAATGTGGGGGATGGATTTACTAGGGCCTTTCCCTCCGGCTCCGGGTCAGTTCAAGTTCTTGGTCGTAGCCATCGACTACTTCTCGAAGTGGGTCGAGGCCGAGCCCCTCGCCACAATAACCGAGAACAAAGTGGTGCAGTTCTTCTGGAAGAGCATCATCTGTAGGTTCGGCGTCCCCCGTGTCCTCGTGACGGACAACGGGACCCAGTTCACTGGCGCAGCATTCCGAGCCCTGTGCGACGACCTGGCCATCCAGCAGCGCTTCTCGTCCGTCTCCCACCCTCATCGAACGGACAGGCAGAAAATGCTAATCGACAGATCCTCGCAGGCATCAAGAAAAGGTTGGACAAAAGTTCCAAGGGCTTATGGGTCGACCAACTCCCCAACGTCCTATGGAACTACCGCACGAGCAAGCGGACCCCCACAGGCGAGTCCCTATTCAACCTTACCTATGGGTCCGAGGCCGTGATCCCTCTCGAGGTCGGAATACCTTCCCCTCGGCTCACAGCCTATGACGAAGCACAGAATGCCAGGGACCTCAGAGCAGACTTAGACCTGATAGATGAACTGAGGGAAAGGGCGTCAATTCGGCAGCAGATGTACCGAAGAAGGGTTGAATTGGCGTACAACAAAAAGGTCCGACCCGCCAACCTTAAGCAAGGAGATTTGGTCTTGAGAAAGCTAGCCATATCCTTCCCCAGTTAGAAGAGCAAGCTGGCTCCGAACTGGGAAGGGCCGTACAGGATCACGAGAGTAGTTCGGCCAGGGACATATCGTCTTGAAGACCTCGAGGGCAGAGAGATTCCGAGGACCTGGAATGCCGACCACCTTCTGAAATACCAGGAGAGCGCCCCGGCGCCTCTCTGAGTAACCAGAGGTGTCGAACCATTCCTCTCCTCTAAGTTGTAACCTATTTTCATGAATTGTACTATGTAAAACGGTTCGCCGTCGATTATCAATAAAGAAAGCTCTCTTCGTACTTATGAATTTGTGTACTTCTCTTCGCTCTTACCATGTACATTTTAAATTTTGATTTCCACCAATGGTTCGGAGTCCACGTCCGGCTCGGCTTCACCTCCTCGGCTCAATTACCGGACGAGCCAGAGGTAGATTGCCGCTCGGGACAGCTCCCACAACCGTTGAACTAACACCAATGGTTCGGAGTCCAACACTCGGTTCGACTTTACCTCCTCGGCTCGTCCCCGGATGAGCCAGGGGTAGGTCACCGTTCGGAATTGCTCCCACGACCGTTGAAGTAACACCGATGGTTCGGAGTCCAACACTCGGTTCGACTTTACCTCCTCGGCTCGTCCCCGGACGAGCCAGGGGTAGATCACCGTTCGGAATTGCTCCCACAACTGTTGAAGTAACACCGACGGTTCGGAGTCCAACACTCGGTTCGACTTTACCTCCTCGGCTCGTCCCCGGATGAGCCAGGGGTAGATCACCGTTCGGAATTGCTCCCACAACCGTTGAAGTAACACCGATGGTTCGGAGTCCAACACCCGGTTCGACTTTACCTCCTCGGCTCGTCCCCGGACGAGCCAGGGGTAGATCACCGTTCGGAATTGCTCCCACAGCCGTCGAACTCTGCGATAATCCCGAAGTCAAACACTTGGTTAAAATCCTGCCCTAAAGATCGCTTCCCGGAAAGCTCCTACGTTCTGGCGAGTGCTCGGCTTATCCCTAGTCAGAGCCCTTCCCCACTTCATAGAGACGGGAGAGGATAAGAAGGGTGGGACCACCCCCCGGTCGGAATCCGAGCAAGTGCCATTCCGACCCTGCAAACGGAGAAAAAACCACTTTCTCCTCAAAAATCGCGCCTGATCTCGATCAGACGGCCCAGATCTCGTCGAGGACACTAAACGACAAGACAGTGTTTTCTTGAGAAATGTGCCCGTCTTGAGATGCGCGCCACCACTTGACGGCTCAGATTGCGCCACGTCGCTCGGGTTTGCCGAGACCCCCTGCCTTCGGTCGGCAGCCGAGCAAGTGCCTTTCCGAGCTCGCAAACGGAGAAAACTCACTTTCTCCTCAACTTTCGTGCATGATCTCGATCAGACGGCTCAGATCTTGCCACCTGCGCTAAACGACAAGATAGCATTTTCTTGGGAACTGAGCCGCCTCGAGATTCGTGCTTACAACCAACGGCTCAGATCTTGCCACCTGCGCTAAACGACAATATAGCACTTCCTTAGGGACAGAGATGCCTAGGAGTTCGTGCCGTGCCAGGGTCGCTAAACGACAAAATACCGCACATATAGGAACCCGTTCGGTTCAACACTCTCGCCGACGGAACCACCACGCTCGGTTCAAGGACCTCGGCACGACCAACACAGGTATAAGCAAGACAAATATGCAGAGCAATGAAAGATGTTTTATTCAACAACCAGGCTGTAATACAAAGCACATCTGTTCCATGGTTACAAAGTGTTCGCAAACAAAAAAATATAACGCCGACCCACAACACTTGGCGTTCAAATAGAAACTTCTTCACTAGACTGTTCGGTCGCCTGACCGTCCTCCTCGGCTGACAGCTCCCCCTCGTCTTTCCGGAGCTTCGCTGCTACGGTCTGTAAGTGTCGGATCTCCGAGAGCAAATCATCCCGCTCGGCTATAATCTTCGACTGGTTATGCCGAATACACTTGACCCGAAGAGCGTTGCCGAAAGCGGTTTGCGAATCCTCGTCCCCTCCTGCGGGGCTCAGCTCGGTAATTTTATTCTCCAGACGTTGGATCTCGGCTTCCCGTAGGTCGAGGATGGACAAAAGGTGGGCCCGCTCGCTCTCGGCTCGGCATAGCTCCAGCTCGGCGCTCCTAGGACTCAGAGCCGCCGTCCCAGAAGTGGTCTCGGAATCAGATTCGTCATCCAAACCGTGGAAATCAGCATATGGGTCGGCCGCCTCAGGCTGAAAAGAAAGGAGAATGGATAGCAAGTTTTCAATACGCTTCCGAAGCACAACACTTAAGATTTTCCAAATCAAAAATTCGGATTCATATTCAGACATATTATTTCTCCATACAACAAGACAGATTCAACTATAGAATTTTACAGCAACAAGGGAAAACGTGAAATGACGCGGTCAGGGTCTCTTCGGAAGGGGAACGCTTCAGTTTAGGGAAACGCGAGGACGACGAGCTCTGCCCTCCGAACCCGATCCTAAGCCTACGAAGCGTGATCCCCCTTCACTACTGACCCTGACTGTGGCGCCAACCGAGGCACCGCTTGACGAAACAGCAGCACTACTCTGAGCGTCGGCAGGGCTCCGCCTCCCGGCGGGAAGACGTGTCGCGAGTTCATAGAAGGAAATCCCCTTCTCGCTCTCTTCACGAGTGCACGACGTGCTGCGGACGTTGGCCCTCACCGGCGGAGGCTTGAGTGACGCGACCTCTTCTTCCAGTTCAATGATTCTATCTCTCAGGGCGTCGTCCTTCGCCGATCTCCTCGGACGAGAAGGCCTCGACGAGCCGGAGGCATTGGCACCATCAGTCGCGAGACGTCGGAAGTGGGTGACCTCGATCCCCCTGTCTATCGTGATCCTTCTGAGCTTGTCGACTTCGACCAGTAGCCTCTTGCGCTCGACCGACGCCTTCTCCAGCTCGGAAGTCAGCTTCTCTTCCGCTGCCGAGCGTTCTCTTTCTGATAATTCCAAGTGTTGGACCTTGGCCAGAAGGTCGTCATTCTTCTGCTCGACGGCAGTGAGCTCTCTACGGAGCCGCTCGACTTCCCCTTCGGGACAAGGAGCTTGGGGGTACTTCCGCAGTTGCCACAGCTCGCGACAATACCTCCGCACAGCTGCCTTCGCCTCCTCCAGCTGGCCGAGCAGGAGAAACCGCCTCTATCGGCTGTCCGAGAATTCACGCTTCGTTTTGGCCAGCTCTTTACGGAGGTACAAAACCTCCGTGATCGGACCAAACTTAACCTGAAAAGCGGAGATAAATCCGATGGGCCTACGCTCGGGAACATTTACAACACAATCACATTCAAAAACCGAGACTCAACACTTGGACAAATTTTAGCCAAACAAAATATTTTCATTCAAAACCGAGGAGAAAGTTTTACAAAAAGCGGTGGCCAGTCCGCAGTTAGGCTTACAAAAAGAAGAGCAAAACTACGAAAAACTAAAAGAGGCTAACAAGTCAGGGGTCGACCTTTTTGTCGTTCGGGTCCGTCGACCCCTCGGCCTTGTTCTCGCCTTCGCCCTCGCCCTCATCCTCACTCCCGCTCTCCTCCTCGGAGTCGTCCTCCTCCTCGCCCTAGGCTTCGGTCTCCCCGGGGCCTTCGACGACTTCCGTCTCCCCCGCAGGGCCGAGCAACCCCTCGGGGACACCCTCCTCCCCTTCCACGGGGTCGTAAAAGTGGTAGGAGGAGGTGTCGAAGCCCAGGTTCCTGGCGGCTACATGGATCAGGGCTCGACCATAGGCATCCTCCATGTTCTGGAGCATGTGCTGAGCGGCCTCCTCCTGCACGGCCTTCCTCACCCTCTTCAACTTCTTCTGGTGTTTGGCCATGATCTTGTCGGCCCTCTTCCGAGCCTTCTCCGCTTCCGACCGAGCGTTGGCCAGTGCCTCCTTCAGCTCGGCAGCCTCCTTCTCCGAGGCCTCAAGTTTGGCCGCCGCATCCTTCGACAGCTGAATGGAGTTGGCTAGCTGCTGCTCCAGCCCTTTCACCTCAGCAGCCCTCTTCGTCGAGAGGAGCTGCTCCGCATCAAGCCGCTGCGTGGCCTTGACGCGCTCTGCCCTCTCCCGTTCCTTCTCCTGCTCCTTGTTCGCAATCTCCTCGAGCAGGAAGTTGAAGTGGCAGAGGGTCTGGAAAAGAACAGCAGATTAAAATCCGAACCCAAAGACTTGGAAAAAACTCTAGGAAAGAAATTCCAATGAGGGAGAGCCCGGCCAACTTACCGACATAGTATTCCGAGCAATCTGCATCACGGCCTCCCCTGCTTGCCCGGCCTTCAGGGTCGCTCGGTCCTTTGGGGTCGGCAAGTGCTTCACCGCCTCCATGCAGATGTTGCTGTCGCCCAAGAAGCCGTCGACCTTCATCACCTGCCAATCGGGGACGAAGATCTGCTTATGACGCTCGGTCAGGATCTTCTCCGCCTCGGCAGTGAGGGGCGGAACTTGGAGGGACAACACCTCTGTCACGCCGAACGCACCGCTCGACGAACCGGGAGCGTCCCCCTTCGGGGTCGGTGTCGGCGCATCTGGGGCAGGACGGTCGAGGACCATGACCTCCCCCTGGTCGAGGACCATGACCTTCGGCTGGTCGGCAGCCTTCACGACCGAAGGCTTCTTCGAAGCTCGGCTGTCCTGAGGCCCCGCCGCAGGCCTCTTCTTCTTCGCCTCCTGCTCCGAACGGCCCTTCGCCACCAGAGCCTTGTAGTCCAGCTTCATCGTCTCTGCACAAGCCGAATGAAAAAACTTAGAAAAATTTTCATGAACTTTAAGCAGAGAATACAAATACCAGAAGCATACTAGGGTCGATCGGACTGAGACCCCCTCGGAACAGGTCCTCCTCAGTGATTTCTTTCCAGCTTAGCGCTGGCAGGGCGAGGAGCTTCTTCTGGACCTCTGCCTCCTCATCACTCAGCGCCGCATCCTTCTTGGTCCGCTTAGGCAGACCATCCTTTGCCCAAACCGTTGGTATCAACCACGGCGCAGGGGCCCGGATGAGGAAGTACTTCTCCTTCCAATGTTTGATCGAGTCCGGATTCTCGATCAGCTTCACACCCGTCCGGGGCGAAAGGTAGAACCTTTGTTCGTCTCGCCTTGGCTGGCAGGGCCGGTAGAGACTCCGAAAGAGGAACATACTCGGCTGAGCGCCGACCTCTTGGCATCGGAGGACGAATGCCATGACGTGCCTCCATGTGTTCGGCATCAGCTGGGCGGGGCTCAAGCCGTACCACGTCAAGACCTCGACCACGAACGGGTGGAGAGGAAAGCGGAGCCCGACGATCAAGGAGTCGACGGGAAAGACACACATATCCGAGGAAGACTTCGTGTTCACTCGGAAACCGGGCCCAGGAAGAAGCAGACCATAGTCGGTAGGGATCCGGAAACCCTCTCGGATCAAGTGAAGGTCGGCCTCCGTAAGAGTCGAGATGGTATGATCCACCTCGGACAACTCCCTCGGCTCATTCTCCTCCACCAATGGGGCCGTACCTTGGGTCACTTTCTCCAAGACGTCCTCGGCATAGTCCCGTACACCTCCCACGCTCGACAGAACAATGGGCTGCCGACCGAACGCTCCCGCCGTCTTCGGCGTTTCTACGATCGTGACCACGGCCTTCCCCTCCCGGGACACCGCCGCAACCTCTTTAGGGAGCTCGGCCACTTCGCCCTCTCTGTCCGGACGAACGACATTCTAATCGCTCTGCTCCACTACCTCCTTCCCTTTATCCCCTCGGCCAACGGCTTGCTCCGAGGCGGGGGTCTCATCCGTGATCTTAACCATTTTTTCTAAAAGAGAAGGGAAAGAGACTGACCTTGAAGTGATAGGTACGGTCGGAAAGTTCGCCGGAGACAAGGCACGCTACCGCGACAGCTAGCAACGCCACCAGAGAGCATAAAACTTCGAAGGCAAAGTAAAAACTGAAGAGAGAGAGAGTAAAAGTGAAAAGTGAGACTTGGTCTAAGGGGGGGGTGAAGATTTATAGTAAAAAGGAACGTCCCTTGGACTTTCAAACGAAGGAACGCAACTTTTGGGCTGCTCTCGAAACGTCGCGAAGGCCCAATACAACGGCCTTCTTCACCAAGTCAACTAGCTCGGCGCCAGGGGGTCTGAATCCAAACTACACAATCCGAACCAGCCAGCAACAGAGTCCGGTCGGTATCCGAGCAAGTGCCTTCCCGAGCCTGCAAACGGAGAAAACTCACTTTCTCCTCAACTTTCGCGCCTGATCTCGATCAGACGGCCCAGATCTCGCTGAGAACACTAGACGACAAGATAGTGTTTTCTTGAGAAATGTGCCCGTCTTGGGATGCGCACCGTCATCGAACGGCTCAGATTACGCAACGTCGCTCGGACGATCGAACCTTCGAACGCCCCACCTATGTCTAGAGAAGCCAGAAAAAGTTTTGATTTGAAGTTTTAAGGCACCGCCCTCGGCGGGCCCCCCGGGCCCCACGTCTCGGTCGACATTTCGCCGACCCGCGAGGCTCAGTTGAAAGCAGATCAACACTCAGAGATCGGGAGAAGCGCATCATTCCGAGCTAGTTGATTGTAACTGGAAGGCTCGGCCCGGCAGAGGACTCTGGCGACAGAGCCTTCACAGTTGCAAACAACAAGATCGGAACGCCCTTTACTTCTTCCCCATCAATCTCACCGATCGTCCTTCCAAACAAACTCACCCCTCAGATTCAGACATGGATCATCACCTCTCCCACCCTGATCTCTGCCGACTCTGACACCCGCTACGGAGCAAACAGAGTAGGCAGAAGATCTTGGTGGAAGAACGACCACCCGTCCTGCCGGAGTAGTTCATCCCTCGGGACCGAACTACAGGCCGTCGCCACTCATGCCTTATCCTCCCCCGACCCAGACATCCGCTTTGGGGCCGTCCGGAGCGGGAGAAGAACAAGGCAAAAGAGCAACCACCCTTTCAGACCCCGAAGGAGGAGTTACCAAGGCGGATGCCTACGAGGCCCAAAACTCAACTCTGTTGTGATTAAAATGACAAAGAGAATGGGATACTTATAAGCTCTCCTCCAAGATCTAGCCATTATGACGCTCGGAAGTTGAAACGCCACGCATTAATTGAAGGAGTTACCCTTAATGACCTGGGGAAGGTGGAACGCCGCACAAACCCCGGGGCACCATTAATGTCCTTGGAAACAGGATCATCTCGGGACAGTTCGCTCCACGTCGCTCGGATTTGCCGAGACCCCCTCTCTCCGATCGGCGGACGAGCAAGTGCCTTTCCGAGCTCGCAAACGGAGAAAACTCACTTTCTCCTCAACTTTCGTGCATGATCTCGATCAGACGGCTCAGATCTTGCCATCGACGCTAAACGACAAGATAGCATTTTCTTGGGAACTGAGCCGCCTCGAGATTCGTGCCTACAATCAACGGCTCAAATCTTGCCACCTGAGCTAAGCGACAAGATAGCGCTTTCTTGAAGAATGTGCCCGTCTCGAGATGTGCGCCGCCATCCGAAGGCTCAGGTTGCGCCACGTCGCTCGGATGTGCACTGCCATCCGAGACCCCCTGTCTTCGGTCGGTAGCCGAGCAAGTGCCTTTCCGAGCTCGCAAACGGAGAAAACTCACTTCCTCCTCAAAAATCGCGCCTGATCTCGATCAGACGGCCCAGATCTCGTCGAGGACACTAAATGACAAGATAGTGTTTTCTTGAGAAATGCGCCCGTCTTGAGATGAGCGCCGCCATCCGACGGCTCAGATTGCGCCACGTCGCTCGGATTTGCCGAGACCCCCTGTCTTCGGTCGGTAGCCGAGCAAGTGCCTTTCCGAGCTCGCAAACGGAGAAAACTCACTTTCTCCTCAAAAATCGCGCCTGATCTCGATCAGACGGCCCAGATCTCGCCGAGGACACTAAACGACAAGATAGTGTTTTCTTGAGAAATGTGCCTGTCTCGAGATGAGCGCCACCATCCGACAGCTCAGATTGCGCCACGTCGCTCGGCCTGCCGAGACCCCATGTCTTCGGTCGGCAGCCGAGCAAGTGCCATTCCGAGCTCGCAAACGGAGAAAAAAGACACCGAGCTACTACGACCATTGGATCTCCCAGAAGTTCGTGCTCTTGATGATGAACGGTCCAGATTGTGCCACGTGCACTAAAAGACAAGGTAGCGTTCTCTTGGGATTCACACCATCATCCGACGGCTCAGATTGCGTCACGTCGCTCGGATTGCCGAGACCCCCTGTCTTCGGTCGGCAGCCGAGCAAGTGCCATTCCGAGCTCGTATACGGAGAAAAAAGCTCCCGAGCGACGACAGCTGTCAGATCTTTCCGAAATTCGTGCTCGTCCATGATCAACGGCTCAGACCAAGCCACGTCATTAATCGGTATTTAAATCATTTTTTATTTATTTAAATCGTTTTATTTATTTAAAAATTGCGAAAAAATTGCTAAAAATTCGGGAAAATTAACTAAAAATTCTGGAAAATAATTGAAAATTCGGGAGCACGTTTTTGAACTCCTGAACGAACAATTATTACCTAGAATGTACTGTTAAGACCCTCAAACGATTAGCAAATACATCGCAAGATTAAATAAATACTTCGAAAAAATAGATAAAAGACCATCAAATACACGAAATGGCTAGAGAACAGCACGCAGCATCGAAAATTACCTCACTACCCCCTTCGAGACTCAAAACCCTCCATTTGGACTCCGATACAACTCCACTAGCCACCAAAACAGTTAAACTACTCCTCAAAGGCTGATCACACTCAACCTTTAGGAGTGGGGGGCTCGTGATATGGCTAAAAATGGGGTTAAATCGGAACCGTCCAGATCGAGCACGAATCTTGATACTCGGGGGTAAAAAGGTAATTTCACATACAAATGGATCCAAAACGGGTATTCGGTCTCCTTCTCACAAAACCAACAACCCGCGAACGGATCCACCATAGCTGGGCACGGGTCCCGACCCGATACAAACCCAGATCACCAAGAGGAGAATCAGGGCCATTGATTTGACTAAATCAATTCAACAGGCCTGATTTGCTCCCACCGGGAATCAAGGGCCAGTTTCCCAAAACAGAATAGGAGGATTTCCCTCCTGGCTGTTAGGTAGGAAATCAGGCCCCTAACCGTTCCAATGGCGACTATAAATACTACCCCTCTGCCACCATGACCAGGTTAATCACTCTTTTACCTGCTTAAGCTCTTTTTTAATCTCTTCTGGTTACTGACAAGAGCGTCGGAGGGTGCGTCGCCGGGATCAACCCCGGTGTTTCGCACTTTCCTTGCAGGTGCACGGCGGGAGCTCAACTGCCCAACTCAGATGAACAAGTTCGGATCTGCTATTCAGGTTTTTCCACGAACCCACAAATTCTATCTGTTTACCCCCACACCAGAATTAGCGGTAACAATAATTTTTTTTATGTGATTCTCAGGATTTCAAAAATGGGTTCTTTCAGTCCACTTATGGTGATTCTTAAAGAAAACAAACTTACTGGACCTAATTATATTGACTGGAAACGTAACTTGGATATTGTCTTAACTGCTGAAGAGTACAAATTTGTACTCAGTGAAGTATGCCCACCTAAGCCTGATGCTAACTCTGATGAAGAGGTCAAAGAGGCTTATAAGAAGTGGAATAAGGCAGATGAGATGGCGCGGTGTTACATTTTGGCATCTATGTCAAATGTACTGCTGTATCAGCATCAGGCCATGCCCACAGCTTATGATATGATGTACAACCTTAAGGAACTCTTCGGACATCAGAGTAGAGCAGCTAGGCAATTTGCTATGAAGAGTTTGATGAATGCTTCTATGGCTGAGGGGACACCAGTAAGGGATCATGTTCTCAAGATGATGGGTCATCTAAATGAGATGGAGATCCTTGGTGCTGAAATCGATGGGGAAACCCAGGTCGATATCATTCTCGGGACTCTGCCTAAAAGTTTTGACTCATTTTGCCTTAATTACAACATGAACAAAAGGTTGTATACTTTGGCAGAACTTGCAAAAGAACTACAGGATGCTGAAGCTCTCTTCAAGTAGAATGTCCATGTTTATGTGACTGAAAAGGTCTCTACTTCTAAGCTGAAAGGTGGTAAGAAGAAGAAAGTTCAGAAACAAGTAAACTCAGCAAAGAAGGGCATGGGACCTCAAGGCGCTGTGAAAAAGCCGAAAGGCAAGTGTTTCAAGTGCAAAGGGTCAGGACATTGGAAGACTGACTGTCCACTTCTCAAACAAAAGAACAAAGAAGGTATATCTCATTTACTAGTTGTTGAAACATGTTTAGCGGTGCTATCTACCGGCACCTGGTGTGTAGATACAGGAGCCACTAATCATGTCTGCAATACATTGCAGGGATTCCAGGAAACCAGACGGCTTAGTGATGGAGAGATATGCTTGTTTATGGGTGACACTACAAGAGTAGCGGCCGTTGCAGTAGGAGATGTTATTTTATCTTTTGGTAAAATTAAGTCTTTGACATTGAGAGATTGTCTTTATGCACCTTCACTTAGAAGGAATTTAATTTATGTTTCCATGTTGGTTAAGGATGGATATTCAGTTTATTTTAATGACAATATTGTTATTAGAAAAAATAAGCATTTTATCTGTTCTGGTGCATTGGTTGATAATCTATATGTCATTAATCCTATTTCGCCCACGATGCAACTTATGGAAATGAATAATATGTCTTCTAACATAAATAAGAGAAAAGAACCTTCTTGTATGAACCAAACATATCTTTGGCACTTGCGATTGGGGCATGTTAACCTAAGAAGGATTCAAAGACTGGTTAAAGATGGACCTTTGAGTTCATTGGAAGTGGAGGCACTACCAGTCTGTGAATCCTGCTTGGTAGGTAAAATGACCAAAAGGCCTTTCAAGGCAAAGGGGTATAGGGCCAAAGATGTGTTGGAATTGGTTCATTCTGATTTGTGTGGGCCCATGACTGTCCAGGCTAGAGGTGGCTTTGAATATTTTGTCACATTTACTGACAATTATTCAAGGTATGGATATATTTATTTGATGCGCCGTAAGTCTGAGTGCTTTGAGAAATTCAAAGAGTACAAGGCAGAAACGGAGAAGCATCATGGAAAATGTATCAAGTCATTACGTTCAGATCGTGGTGGCGAGTATCTCTTTGGGGAGTTTAGGGACTATTTGTCAATTATCAGCACCTGGAACACCCCAACAGAATGGTGTAGCAGAAAGAAGGAATAGGACTCTTATGAAGATGGTTAGATCAATGATGAGTTATTCAGATTTACCAGATTCGTTTTGGGGATATGCCTTAGAAACTGCAGCTTATATTTTGAACTTGGTTCCTTCTAAGTCAGTACCAATTACTCCCACAGAACTGTGGACTGGGCGTAAGCCTAGTCTGAAACATGTTCGGATTTGGGGTAGTCCAGCACACGTGCTGAATGGGAAAGCCGATAAGTTGGAATCTCGTACAGAAGTACGCTTGTTTGTAGGCTATCCAAGAGGAACGAAAGGAGGTTTATTTTATAGTCCTAAGGATCAGAAGGTCATTGTTAGCACCAATGCTCGATTCTTAGAGGAAGACTATGTGATGAACTATAAACCCATAAGTAAAGCTGTTCTAGAAGAACTGAGAGGTGAGACACCAAATACTTCAGTACCAACAGTACAACAGGATGTACAACCAGTAACTGCACAACGTGTCACAAATGTTACACCACAACCGATAGTGCCTCGTCGTAGTGGGAGGGTTGTGATACAACCTGATAGATATATGTTCTTGGGAGAGTCGTCAGACTTTGTCCCTGAGGAACAAGATTATGATCCCTGTACCTACAATGAAGCACTCCAAGATAAAGATGCAGAGTCTTGGCAAAAAGCAATGATATCTGAAATAGAATCTATGGATTCTAATCAAGTCTGGGAGCTTGTAGAACCACCTATTGGTGTAAAAGCCATTGGATGCAAGTGGGTCTATAAGAGAAAAAGAGGATCAGACGATAAGGTTGAAACCTTTAAAGCTCGGCTTGTTGCAAAAGGTTTTACTCAAAGAGAGGGTATTGATTATAAGGAAACCTTTTCGCCAATAGCCATGCTTAAGTCTATCCGGATTCTTTTATCTATTGCAGCTCATCTTGATTATGAGATTTGGCAAATGGATGTCAAGAAAGCTTTCCTTAATGGAAGTCTTGAGGAAGACATGTATATGCAGCAACCAGACGGGTTCATTGAAAAGGGCCAAGAGCATCTTATTTGTAAGCTCAAGAAGTCCATTTATGGACTTAAGCAAGCTTCCAGATCTTGGAACATATGTTTTGATCAGGTGATAAAATCCTATGGATTTGATCAATGTCAAGATGAATCGTGTGTATACAAAAAGTGTGACGGAAACGTAGTGGTATTCCTAGTACTTTACGTGGATGACATCTTGCTCATTGGAAACAATGTGAAGGTATTATCTAACGTAAGGGTATGGTTATCCAAACAGTTTGATATGAAGGACTTGGGAGAAGTAGGTCACATCCTTGGGATCAAAGTTCTACGAGATCGCAAGAAAAGGATGTTGGGCTTGTCCCAAGCTTCCTATATTGATACTATACTAACTCGTTTTAGCATGCAAAATTCTAAGAAAGGTTTCTTACCTTTTAGGCATGGAATTGCTCTATCAAAGGAGCAGTGTCCGAGGATACCTAAAGAGATAGAGAACATGAAAGCAGTTCCTTATGCTTCAGCAGTAGGAAGCTTAATGTATGCAATGCTATGTACGAGACCAGATATCTGCTTTGCCGTTGGCATGGTTAGCAGATATCAGTCTAACCCAGGACAAGAGCACTGGACTGCCGCAAAGCATATTTTGAAGTACCTGAAAAGGACTAAAGATTACATGCTAGTTTACCAGGCAGATAGTTTAGTTGCCTTGGGGTATACAGACTCAGATTTTCAGTCAAATAGGGATTCCAGGAAATCAACCTCAGGTTATGTATTTACTTTGGGAGGTGGATCCACTATATGGAGGAGTATCAAGCAAAAATGTATTGCTGATTCTACCATGGAAGCCGAGTATGTGGCAGCCTCTGAGGCAGCCAAAGAAGCGGTTTGGCTCAGAAACTTCCTATTGGACTTGGATGTTGTCACGCCCCGCTTCCCAAAAATATGGAATACGAGCACGTGACGAAGCCCAGCGAATGATTTTTACATCATCCATAAGCTGTAGGATCGACCCAGCATCATAACAAGAATATACAAGATGAATATATATAACCAAGCATGCATGAATAATTATTAAGCAACAGGAAACAATTTAAATAAATAATAATATTCAAATAGTTCCCATGTCTGAATCAAGTGTAACTCGGAAACAAGTCTTAAACAGCAGAAGAAATAAATACCTTAAGGAAAGCAACCATTTAAACAGGTCCTTGCTCCAAGCAAAACCTTAAATGCCTGCTCGCCAATCCCAGCAGGAAGCTTGTCTCCCAAGTCTGTTTAGTAATATAAACAGGAAACAAAGGGGGAAACAAGGGAAAATGCCCTTAGTGCAAGTTAGGGCCACAAATAGTAAAAGCAAGTACAAGAAAAGGGGAAAACAAGAATTGGAATCAAGAATAGGCAGAGTTATAACAAGTAACGAACAAATTCAGGGACTATCTAGCAAGAGGGAAACATCTTAATAACTAGATTGGATAGCAACTGCTAGTGGTGAAACACATGTCAGGTACACCTATAAGGGTAACTAATATCGGGTATTATGTTTCATGTGTCAGGTTTTACGTATCAAGTTTCATATTTCAAGTTGCAGGTGTCATGTTCAGGTGTCATGTTCCAAGTGTCATGTTTCAGATATCAGGTAACCGGGTATTCAGGATAATCAGGTAACAGGGTAATCATGTATCAGGATAATCAGGTAACAGCATAATCATGTATCAGGTGTTAAGTTCAAGTCTTGTGTGATTACTATCTAGGTAGCACGACATGCATCCATACTTTTACTACATGGTTGCTACAGTCAAATCAATTGCGTTTAGACTTAGTAATGGAGTCTATAGGGCGGCGTACTCAGGTTTCAGGTATCAGGTATCAGGTATCAGATATCAGACAGGCACGGTTCATGAATACGAAATTTAATAACAGGTTCACGAAGCAAGTTCGTGAATACTAACAGGTTCAAGGACCACACAGTGGGTCCATGAATACAACAGGTTCATGAGTCAAGTAACTGACTCCATGAATACATCACGTGTAACAGGTTCATGAACCGAGTACTGGGAAACACGGGCCCCCTTCTGAGTACACTTACCTATATTGTCCATTCTATAGCCTTTCCCTTAACCCCGGCTTATTACATTTGTTCAGGCAGAATTTGTATATTAGTATTTATGCATATGAAATAGTGCTGAAATAATGTAGATTAATTCTAAGGAAAAATTGGGGATGTCCTATAGGGTGTCCAGCAACTACATATAAAATTTGGAGTCAAACGCTCGCTGTTTACACAGCGAAAATAATTCGCAAAGAAAACATATACAGCAGTTTTTGCAAAACTGCGCCTACTGACACAGCTGCAGTATAACAGCCATATCTCCTAGACCGTAACTCCAAATTCAATCATTCTGGAGTCTATCGACATCTACACATCCTGATCTACGTTTTGTATTCAGGCCTCGGGCCCAAATTCCAAGGTAAAAAGGGTCGAAACCTCAAAATAAAATCCAGACAGCAACATAGGGAAATAATTCACTAATGTAGATTTCATAGAATTATGTAATTTGGTGTCTAAAATCATTATGTGGCACAAATACATGGTAATGGGAATCAAACAGCGAATAATAATATTTTCCAAGTCATAATAATCACAAATTGCCAAAACACTAAATTTATATGCGCCTACAATTTCTAGGGGTCCTTAATTCATATGTCCATGTGATTCGCAAGTTCAAGGAGATAAAAGAGTCCAATTGAATTATTATTTAATACGAGGAATTTTGTGACTCTTAGATTGGTGAGTTTGAAGGTTCAAATTGTTTTACTATGATATTTCAAAGGAGAGTCACAACTAACTACATGTGGTATTTCAAAGAGACTTGTACTAGGACAATAAGATGTACAAGGTTACTTGCCTTAAATGACGATTAAAATCTCCGCCTGTAGAAGCAAAAAGAGTAGAAAAATCCCCGGAAATATCCTCGAAATGCACGTGCAAAATCTGATCGAAGATCGAGCTTTCCTTGCACACACGATCGGCCCAAAACAGCGTGTAGCGCTCAGATCCGGTGCGGCACGAACAGGAAACAGCGAATGGAACCAATCAGATTGATTCCCGCACAGCGGATCCCAGGCCAGAACAGCGAACACGGCTCCGGATCTGGTGTGGACGAACACGGGACAGCAATCACGCGCACGGATCTTGAAGAGATCTGACGGCTGCGATTTGATCCCGCCCTAATTCCTCTCCTCCTTCGTTTTCGATCTTCTTCTTCGTTCGTCCGGCGACTGAGCGTGAGGGAGAGCGGCAAAGGCGGGGGGGCTTGCGACGGCGACACTGCGTCGGGAAGCGACGCAGCAACGGCGGCACGGTGGTGGCGCGAGGGTGACGGAAGGCGACGCGGCGGCGATGCTCTGCTCGTGGTTTCGAACAGGGGAGAAGTGTTCGGCGGTGTGTGTCGAGCGAAGCGACGGAGGATGTTGTGGAGGTGCTGGCTGTGGGGGTCGACGAGGACGGCGAGGTGATGGGTAAGGAGTGGGGCGATGGTCGGAGTTGGGTTCGAAGCTTTTTGGGTAATGGCGGAGACGGAGGTTGGAGAGATGGCGGTGGTGACGGAGTGGTTTGCGGTGGGGATGACGAGGCGAAGTCGAAGGTGATGGAGTTGTGGTGCTGTGGGGTCGAGCAGGATGACGGCGAGGCGATCGGGAGTTGGTTTGGGCGGTTGCGAAAGATGGGGACGAAGGAGATTGGAGAAGGTGATAGCGGCGGTAGTTTTGATTAGAGATTAGGTTAACACAGTAGAGATTAGGGTTAGGGTAGGGTTTAAATACTAGGTTAGCGGGTTTGCGGGTTTGAGAGTTTAGGAGATCCGTTTCAAAAAGAGTCCAACAAGAGAAATGGTCAAAATGCTTTAAAATGGAGATTAAAGATATAAATGAGAAGAAATGGTAAATTCTTCATGGATAAGGACACAAATAGGACACAAATGAATTTGATAAAAGGACCAAGAATTTGAGTTGAAACAAAAATAATGATTTTATTCAATCTGAACAAATTACAGGATCTCAAATAGATGAAAGAGTGCAATTGAAGAAAATACAGTACAAAATTCAAATACGGGAAAACAGGAGTTACAGATGTGGTACCTAATTTGCCTAAGGCTATTACACTTTATTGTGATAATAGTGGTGCAGTTGCAAATTCGAAGGAACCACGAGCCCACAAGGCAAGTAAACACATTTAGCGCAAGTACCACCTGATACGAGATTTCGTAAAGAATGGAAAAGTTGCTGTGATCAAGATAGCATCAGCAGACAACCTAGCTGATCCCTTCACTAAGAGCTTACCAGCTAAGGCTTTTGATAGTCATGTTGAGGGAATGGGAGTCAGATGCGTAGCAGCATGGCTTTAAGTATAAGTGGGAGGTTTGTAACAGTATACTGAAAAGCAATGCTTTGAGTATAAGTGGGAGATTGTTAGGGTTATATACTGAAAGCTTCACTTTTGTATTAACTTTATTTCCTTTTTTTTTTGAATGAGAATCATATGGGCATATGTTTGCATATTGTGTTTATTATAATATTAATGCAAGTGTCTGATATTCTATAAGGTTGATAATATGGTGTGAGGTGACACACAGAAGATCATATTATCAGTTCCCTATGGAATATATAAATAGTTCACAACCTAAACGGACTTGGACAATCCATTGGAAAGGTTGTAGTGTAATCTGGTATTAGTCTGTCTTGACTATAGGTTTACACTAGTACACTTTGTGTGTATTGAACAGGACCACTTGAGGTTGTTCTCTTTGTACTGACTACAAAAGAGAACAAACACCTCTGTTATTATGGATGCTTATGCTCTTAATCCAGATATAATAACAGACATGTATATGCAGTGTGCATTACTTTGACTCATAAAAGAGTGAGATTCATTATGGATCAACAACCTCTATGAATTGGGTAATAGCATTATATGTATGATGGGCTGTTGATTGTAAAAGGAATCCATGTCCCGATACGTCAGGTTGATGATGTCCCCTTAAGGAGCTCATAAGGATTGTCATGTAAACCCTGCAGGTGGATTACATCCGACATGACAAATAAAATTGAGTGGTACTACTTAAGGATAAAAGATGTTGATCAATATAGTTGTCAGTAACTTAATTTGATCGACGGACATTCGATATCTTAACATGGGGAGTTGAACGAGCATATAATAAAAGGAGCCCATAAATATAATTTGGAATTAGGAAGGTAGTGCAACAATAGCTCCTTAGTGGACCGAGCTATTGTTAATGGGCCTGGGTTGTGTGTTCGGGCTGAACACGGGATACCCAGATTCATTAGGAGACCTAACCCTAATTTTTCCTCATGGTCCCTGCCGTAGCCTTATATATATTCTCTATTCTCTGGCCGTTATTAACAATCTGAAATATAAGATTTTTTCTCAAAACTCGTGATTCACGTAAGGAGAGAAAGAGAGGTCAGTCAAGGAGAAGAAAGGTTGGGAGATCGTCGCCCACACGACGTCCAACCCGAGGAAGGAATACGTGCAGAAGATCTTGGGGTCGCTGTCGTCTTCTTCTCATCGCAAGTATAATTCGTGAACCCTAGATTCCGCTATATAGGGTTAGATTATGTATTTAATCTGTTAAATTTTTAACAATCGATACGCACACCAATCCGTAGTCCTGGGAATCATCTCAGTTCCATCAGATGTTTCTTCAGCTGACCATGCGGCCATTTCGTCCCTTGCGATGAAGGTTGCCCCTCCCCCCGTTAAGCGGAGATACAATAAGAAAGTCTTTAATCATTTGCATATTCGAGTGAGTGCTCGTATTCTTGCGAGGAAAGCTGCTTCTGTGTCAGCTCATCAGCTTGTGCTCAATTGACTCTTGGCTTCTCTTTGACATCCTTGGTGTAGGCAGTGCGTTGTCTCCGTTGTGCCGCTAGAGTTCCCTTGGACTGCCAGTGGAGTTGGGATGTCTTCGTGTGGGAAGGTTTGACCTCCTGTTTCTTGGATCAGTCGTTTAGGGCCTGGTCCTTCTCGGGTGCGACAAGTTGGTTTGGCTCCACCAGATTATTGTTTTTTCCTGGCCTTTTGCTCTGCCCGCTTGTTTCGGCGTGGCGCTTCTGTTGTTGCATAGATCTCCGTTTTGCTGGCTTTTCAGCCGTTTTTGATTTCTTTTTGCATACTTATTTCTGTTTTACATCTTGTAAAATCATTGATTATTTATTTGTACATTAACTGTTTTTATTGATTAATATAATTTTTGATGGCCGGAGCCGTTTGGCTCTATCCGATTCATCAAAAAAAAAGACACAGGTGAGTAATGATTAAGTATACGGATAAGGCTACTGTATTATACTCAATTAGTTTACTACAAAAGCCAACTCATTACTGACTCATTACTGAGTCATAAAACCTCACAAAAAAAAACCAAAAAGATAAGGAGCCGTTTGTCAACTGTATTTTAAATCACTGAATAAATCTCGTCTCGCCATTAAAATGACCTCAACTGCTGCTATTACTACTACTCTCCTCGCTTCTCGCCTTTGTTGCCCATCTCATCTCTCTCTATCGAGGCTACGAAGAAGCCCGCTTGTCAACTTCTCTCCAATTCGCATTCGAAGGGGACTGATGGCGAGGAGATTCAGTGTTAATGCGACTCTTGGGCTCACAAAGCCCAATATTGTTGAAACTCCTCAGGTATTTCTCTCTTTCAAACTTACCCATTTGTTTGTTTGTATTGGATTATGGTGTTTCTGATGGGTTTGAGTGAGTGGGTGCTAGATGTTTGATGAAATGCATAGGAGAGATTTAGTTTGTGCGTTTGTTTTTGTGGTAGTTTTCTGTTGGGTGCTATGTGTTTGATGGAATTACTGGTAGAAGTCTGTGTGTATGTGGGGCCCAATATTGTTGAAACTCCTCAGGTATTTCTCTCTTTCAAACTTGCCCATTTGTTTGTTTGTATTGGATTATTATGTTGCTGATGGGTTTGAGTGAGTGGGTGCTAGGTGTTTGATGAAATGCATAGGAGAGATTTAGTTTGTGGGTTTGTTTTTGTGGTAGTTTTTTGTTGGGTGCTATGTATTTGATGGAATTACTGGTAGAAGTCTGTGCATGTGGGTTTTTTTAGGTACATTGAGTTGTTAGGATTAGAAGATATCAATATAGGCATTGGTTTCAATATGGGTTTTTGAGGCATGTTCTGTATGTAGGATTAGAAGATAGGTATTGGTTTTGATATGGGTTTTTGAGGTAGATTGTATAGTTAGGATTAGAAGATATGCATTTGTCTGATATGGGTTTTGCTTGGACATGCAATGTTGGTTGACCAGCTTAAAAAACGAGCAACCTTTTGATGTGTTGGTATTCACAAGGGTAGCTTCGTGCATGTGATTTTGCAATGTCAAGATGCAACTGAGCACTGAATATTTTATTAGGGGACAACGTTTGGTTGTCATGATTAGTGTATTGGCAATTTGGGAATGAGGCATGGAAGATGAAGTATGTCCGTATCAAGTTAGTTGCAATGCAGGTTACTAGATTATATGACACATGCATTTCATATGTAAATAGGCCACAATCGTTTTGTATAATACAGAGAGCCAATACCAAGTCTATAGCTAAGATAGTAAAGATAAATTTTGACTAAAAGTCTTTAAGTGGGTCTAAGTTCTTTTGCCCTTGCATCTCTAGAAAGTATTGGCTAATTTAACCTATTTGGGTTTAGGGACTGATATGGGTTGGATGACGTGGCCCCTCCTGGGCCACAGGATCCCCCTCAAAATGTGCGCGTCTCTAGATCATCCAGATCTGCCACGTCAGCGCTGAAAAACTGCCCGGGCCTCTGCCATGTCAACCCGGAAACCGCCCGGGCCCTTGCCACGTCAGCCCTATACCGCTCGGGTTTCCACCGCTTCACCCCCACGGGCAACCGGGTCCGAACCCGGCCCCAAACGGGTCCAGACCCGGTTGGCATCTTCTATAAATACCAGACCCCTACTCCTTTTCCAGGTAATTAACATTTTTCCACTCAAACCCTAGTTACTGTTACTCTCTCTCAGTAGCTGACTAGATCGTCGGAGGGTCTGCCACCGGCACCAACCCCGGTGTTCCTAGACCGTATGCAGGTACACGAGACCTCGGATCCGAGCCTCCCGATCCGAGTCGAGCATCCAGCCTCCACCTCACTACCACCTACCTCCATACCGTTCGCCCGACCGAGGGTCGTCTGCATAGGAGCTTCCTCTATCAATACAAATCGAGTAAGAACTCACACCTGGTGCATCCACACACCTCTCAAAAACAAACCGCATCAGGTTGGTGTCGTCTGTGGGAACCTCTATTGTAGACGCCGACCCGAGCTCTGCCCCCAACGGTACCCCCATCGACCGAGCTCTCATGGCGCCCAAAGCCGCGAGAACTGTTACCTCCGCACGTCGGCAGGACGTGCCTCCACAAGACATCGCTGTCGACGCTCATGGACCAAACAACAAAGGGGTCAGTCACGGGCCCCAGCCAAACGCCTCCCGTCCGGTCCAGAACGACCTACGGGGGGTAATCTTGAACCGACAGGCTAGTTGCAGCAGGGGAGGAACCGCTTCCAACTCTGCTCCAAACCACCCAAGACCTCCGTCCCAAGGGCGGGAGCCGGCGCTCAGCCGTGTCGGTCGACGACAGCTCGCTCAACCAAACCGGGTCGGGCGAGCCCCGGTCACCCACCAAGAGTTCCAGGACTTCCGAAAGGAAATCATGGGGGCCATCCGAGGGGTCCTCGTCGATAAGAACGTCCGCTGTTCCCACACACGGTCGGATGTCGAGGCCAGCGTGTCTTGCCCCTCAACAATCCCGCCTGAGTATGACGACGACATTTTGAAGCGCCTCCAAGAAATAGAGGATCGCCTCGACCACTTTGGCGACAGCGGCCCAAGGACCGCTCAGGGGTACTGGCCGGTTCGACCTCCTTTCTCTGCCCTCATCCTGCAGGCGGAGATACTCTGGAATTTTCGTCCACCTCAATTCGAGATCTATGACGGCGAGGGCGATCCTGCTGATCACATGGAGGGCTTCAAAACCCTCATGATAATTCACAGCACATCGGATCCCCTCCTGTGCCGAGCCTTTCCCGCCACCCTTCGGGGTCCGACTCGGGAATGGTTCTCCAAGCTCACCCCTGGCTCCATCTATTCTTTCGACCAGCTAGAGGGCAACTTCCTCGCCCACTTCGTAACCAGCCGAAAGGCCGAAAGAACAAGTGTGTCCCTACTTGGCCTCCGACAGAAGGAAGGGGAGTCACTCCGGGTGTTCGTCCGAAGGTTCACCGCCGAGGCAAGGTCGGTCTCCTCCCTCAACCCTGGGGTTGCCTCAGCAGCCTTCCGGCACAACGTCCGACGCGGACAGTTGAAGGCCTCCCTGGCGAAGAAGCCGCCGATAGACTTCCCCGACCTCCTCAGCCGGGTCGAAAAGTACATCCGAGCCGAAGAGGCCCTTAATCCAGAGGACCAGAAAGAAGTTTCCGGCAGGGAAAGCGCAAGGCCGACGAGGTCGAGCCGGCGAAGAAAGCTCCGAGAGACGGGGGCGCCACGAAGAAGGTTCCGCCGATCCCCCGCTTCGAGAGGTACACTCCGCTGACGCAGAACGTGTCGACAATCCTCTTAGCCATTGAAGACAACAACCTCGTACAGTACCCTCCTCGACCGTCCAACAACACCAGCAAGAAGAGGGATCAGTGGTTCTACTGCTGCTTCCATCGGGACAACGGGCACGACACAGATCGTTGCTGCGCCCTGAAGGACGAAATCGAGGCCCTCATCCAACGAGGGTACCTCCGTGAATTCAAAAGAGAAGGCGTCCGGGAACAGAGGGATACCAGAAATAGGAGGGATTCCCCTCCTCTTCGAGCACCCCGAGCGTGCCCCGAGCGTGATCCGGAGCCCGAGGGTCAGGCAATCTTGCATTGCGTCCACGGAAGGCCCATGGGAGGAGAATCCAACACTTCCCGCAAGGCGTTCGTCCGAGATGTCAACACCGTCCAAGGCCCTCTCTCCCCTCAGGTCTAGCAACTTCCTGTCTCCTTCTCAGGGGAGGACCTGGAGGGAGTCCGGCTCCCTCATTGTGACGCGCTCGTCATCAGCCTCTGCATGGCGAACTTTGAGGTCCGGCGAATCCTCGTGGACAACGGGAGCTCGGTTAACATTCTATTCCTGGGAGCATTCGAGAACTTGAAGCTCTCCCGCGAGAAGCTGAAGCCGGCCGGATATACCTTGCATGGATCCTTCGGCGTCCCCGTAACAATAGAGGGTATCGTCACCCTAGACGTCATAGCAGGCACGACCCCGAACAGAAGGACCGAGTCCATGGATTTCATGGTTGTGAATATCAAGGCAGCCTACAACGCCATACTCGGCTGCCCGGGGCTCTGCTTCTTCCAGGCGGTCCCCTCGGCCTACCACCAGAAAATGAAGTTCCCAACCAACACCGGTGTCGGAGTTGTCCTAGGAAATCAAGAAGCAGCGCGTTCGTGCTACATGACGGTGATCGGGAGCGGAGTATTTTTCCTCGATGCCGTCGAGCTGGAGCCCGAAAGGACCCAGCACGAACCAGAGCCGGCTGACGAGCTAGAAGATGTTTCGTTCGAGACAGGGGATGCGTCGAAGCACTTCCGTGTAAGTTGCTCCCTCATGCCCGACCTCAAGATCACCCTGATCAGCTGCATTCGCCGCAATGTCGACCTCTTCGCCTGGAAGCCCTCTGACATGCCCGGGATCTCCGAGGATCTCATCATGCACAAATTCAGCGTGATCCCCGGGTCGAAACCAGTTGTCCAAAAGCGGCGCAAGTTCGCTCCTGAGCGACAGCAGGCAGTAAACGCGGAGGTGGACAAGCTTTTGTCCGCGCGTTTCGTACAAGAGGTCAGCTACCCGGAGTGGCTGGCAAACGTCGTCATGGTCAAAAAGGCGAGCGGGAGTTGGAGGATCTGCATAGATTTCACCAACCTCAACAAGGCATGCCCCTAGGATCCGTTCCCTCTCCCCAGCATTGATGCACTGATTGATGCCACCTCGGACCACGAACTCTTATCCTTCATGGATGCCTTTTCGGGCTATAATCAGATCCGGATATTTCCTCCCGACATCGCCAAGACGTCATTTGTCATGGACTACGGACTGTACTGCTACCGGGTCATGCCCTTCGGGCTGAAGAATGCCGGTGCCACCTAACAGAGGCTCGTCAACCGAGTCTTCAAAGATCAAATCGGACGTAACATGGAGGTATACGTCGACATCATGCTCGTCAAAAGTCAGCAAGGACAGGACCACGTCGCCGACTTAGAAGAGGCCTTTGGGGTCCTTCGAACCCACAACATGAGGCTCAACCCGGCGAAGTGTGCCTTCGACGTTTCCTTGGGGAAGTTCTTAGGGTTCATCGTCAGTCAGCGCGGCATCGAGGCAAATCCCGAAAAGATCCAGGCCATAATAGACATGGCCCCACCCAGGAACGTCAAAGAAGTCCAGAGGTTAACGGGGAGACTGGCGGCCATCGGCCGTTTCCTCTCCAAGTCTGGAGAGAAGTCCCTTCCGTTCTTCAAGGCGCTACGCGGCACCGGAGGGTTCGAGTGGGGTACTCAGCAGCAAGAGGCCTTCGCCCAGTTAAAGGAGTACCTCGCCAACCCTCCTCTCCTCAGCAAGCCCGAACCAGGGCCACTCTGGCTCTACCTTTCCGCTTCAGAGAACGTGCTCAGTGTCGTCCTCATTCGAGAAGAGGAAGGGGTCCAAAAGCCCCTGTACTATGTAAGCAAGGTTCTGCTCGATGCCGAGACCAGATATTCCAGGATGGAGAAAGTGGCATACGCCTTGGTCATGGCCGCGCGAAAGCTCCGTCCATATTTTCAGGCACATTCGGTCCAGGTACTCACGGATCAACCCCTGAAGGCTGTGCTCTATAAGCCCGAGAGCTCAGGTCGACTAGTCAAATGGTCGATCGAACTCAGCCAGTACGACATCGGCTATCAACCAAGAACGGCCATCAAAGGGCAGGCCCTCGCCGAATTCATCACAGAATGCACCATCTCCGAGCAACCCGCGAGCAAGGAAGCCGACCAGACGTGGGAAGTTTACGTCGATGGCTCCTCTTGCGATACAGGAAGCGGTGCGGCATCATTCTCCGGGGTCCAGATGGTTTCCTCCTTCAATACTGTCTCCGCCTCAACTCCCGGCCTCTAACAACGAGGCTGAGTACGAGGCCATGATCGCCGGGCTCAACCTGGCTCACCAGGCCGGCGCCAGACATATCAGGGCCTTTAGCGACTCTCAGCTGGTGGTCAACCAGATCACCGAGGAGTACGAAGCCCGTGACGATCGAATGATCCGGTACCTGGCCGTGGTCCAACGCCTATTAACGTCCTTCGACGAATCAGCTGTATTGAGGATCCCCGGGAGCTGAATGCCCAGGCCGACGCCCTATCAAAGTTGGCTTCCTCATCCTTCAAAGGTCTCGACCGCACGATCCTAATTGAAGTCCTGTTGAAGCCAAGTACAAACTTCCCGGAGGTTCTGTGCATCGAAGACGGAGCCCCTCCTAACGACTGGACCACTCTTATCAAGAAATTTCTAGTCAAGGGAGAGCTCCCCGAAGACCGAGCTGAAGCAAGGCAAGTCAGGGTCCGATCAGAAAGATTCACGGTGATCAACGTCACCCTCTTCAAAAATTCCTACACCACAACGGACGGCAGACCCTACCTCCGTTGCCTGACTCCCGACGAAGCCAAGTATGCCCTCAAGGAGCTGCACGAGGGGATCGGCGGATGCCACATGGGAAGTCGTTCGCTAGCACGGAAGGCATTAAATCACGGGTATTACTGGCCCACTATGCTGCAAGACGCCCTCGCCCTAGTGAAGAAGTGCGGCCCCTGTCAACGTTTCTCCCCCGTGAAAAGGGCTCCTCAGGCAAACCTCCGGTCAATGGCCAGTCCGACCCCCTTTGCAATGTAGGGGATGGATTTGGTGGGCCCATTTCCAAAAGCAACGGGCCAACGAAAGTTCCTTATTGTGGCGATCGACTACTTCACTAAGTGGATCGAGGCCGAGCCGTTAGCAATGATCACCGAACGACAGACCCAGTAGTTTTTCTGGAAACACATTGTCTGTCGGTTCGGAATTCCGCAGGTGCTCATTACAGACAATGGGACTCAATTTACAGGTAAACATTTCTGCAAGTTCTGCGAAGATCTCGGGATCCAGCAGCGCTTCTCCTCAGTATGCCACCCCCAATCCAACGGTCAGGCCGAGAACGCGAACCGCCAAATCCTCGACGGCCTCAAGAAACGACTCGATAACTCTTCTAAGGGGTTATGGGTCAACGAGTTACCCAGCATTTTCTGGGCCCACCGAACAACAAAGAGAATCCCTACGGGAGAATCCCCTTTCAATCTGACATACGGCACGGAGGCCGTCATTCCCTTGGAGATCAGGATCCCTTCACCCCGAATCATGGCTTTCGACGAAGCAGCTAACTCCAAACAGCTGCGAGCCGACCACGACCTCATAGACGAGGTCAGGGAGAAGTCCGCCCTTAGAAGAAGCATCTACCAACAAAGAATTGAGAAGTTCTATAACAAGAAGGTGCGCCCCACCGACATCAAACTCGGAGATCTCGTACTCCGAAAACTGGCGGTATCCAGTCCTGGTCAGAAAAGGAAATTGGCCCCGAACTGGGAGGGTCCTTACAGAGTATCGAGGGTCATGCGCCCAGGGACGTACTGCCTGACCAACCCAGAAGGCAAGGCCATCAAGAGGCCCTGGAATGCGGAACACCTCATCAAGTTCCAAGGAGGAGATTAGCCTCCATCTTGTAAATTATCATTAATGTAATTGGCACGTCGTGCCTTGTTTTTTGTAAAAATCCAGTATGATGTAAATATGCCAACTTTTTTAAAAACAAGTTTGTGGCTTTGAATTCTGTTCTCAATAAAAGATGTCTCGAGCTCGGCGCTCGGATAGCATCGCGAGCCAGAAAAGCTTCCCTTACAAGCTTGGGGCTCGGCGCTCGGATAGCATCGCGAGTCAGAAAAGCTTCTCTTGCAAGCTTGGGGCTCGGCGTTCGGATAGCATCGCGAGCCCGAAAAGCTTCTCTTACAAGCTTGGGGCTCGGCGGTCGGACAGCATCGCGAGCCCGAAAAGCTTCTCTTACAAGCTTAGGGCTCGGCATTTGGATAGCATTGCGAGCCCGAAAAGCTTCTCTTACAAGCTTGGAGCTCGGCGCTCGGACAGCATCGCGAGCCCGAAAAGCTTCTCTTACAAGCTTGGGGCTCGGCATTCGGATAGCATCGCGAGCCAGAAAAGCTTCCCTTACACATCTCTCCTGAGAACAAGTGCGGGAGCTCGGCGTCGACCTCGAGCAAGGCGGAGGCTTTCTCCCAAAACAACCCGACCTTAACACTCGGCGATGACCCGTGGCTATGCCCGTTACTGGCTTTCTCCCCGGTGTGGGGGCTCGGCACATATCCCTCGCATGGTTTGGGCTTCTTCAAGCCCATCAGCCTAGGCGCGAGGCGGCGACCGCCAGCTACACTCGTACCGTCTCTCCTGAGAACAAGTGCGGGAGCTCAGCGTCGACCTCGAGTAAGGTGGAGGCTTTCTCCCAAAGCCCCCCGACCTTAACGCTCGGCGACGACCTGTGGCTACGCCCGTTACTGGTTTTCTCCCCGGTGTGGGGGCTCGACACCTGTCCCTCGCACGGTTTGGGCTTCTTCAAGCCCATCAACCTATGCGCGAGGCGGCAACCGCTAGCTACACCCGTACCGTCTCTCCTGAGAACAAGTGCGGGAGCTCGGCGTCGACCTCGAGTAAGGTGGGGGCTTTCTCCCAAAGCCCCCCGACCTTAACGCTCGGCGACGACCTGTGGCTACGCCCATTACTGGCTTTCTCCCCAGTGTGGGGGCTCGGCACCTGTCCCTCGCACGGTTAGGGGTTCTTCAAGCCCATCAACCTAGGTGCGAGGCGGCAACCGCCAGCTACACCCGTACCGTCTCTCCTGAGAACAAGTGCAGGAGCTCGGCGTCGACCTCGAGTAAGGCGGGGGCTTTCTCCCAAAGCCCCCCGACCTTAACGCTCGGCGACGACCCGTGGCTACGCCCATTACTGGCTTTCTCCCCGGTGTGGGGGCTCGGCACCTGTCCCTCGCACGGTTAGGACTTCTTCAAGCCCATCAACCTAGGTGCGAGGCGGCAACCGCCAGCTACACCCGTACCGTCTCTCCTGAGAACAAGTGCGGGAGCTCGGCATCGACCTCGAGCAAGGCAGAGGCTTTCTTCCAAAGCCCCCCGACCTTAACGCTCGGCGACGACCCGTGGCTACGCCCGTTACTGGCTTTCTCCCCGGTGTGGGGCTCAGCACGTGTCCCTCGCATGGTTTGGGCTTCTTCAAGCCCATCAACCTAGGCGTGAGGCGGCAACTGCCAGCTACACCTGTACCGTCTCTCCTGAGAACAAGTGCGGGAGCTCAGCGTAGACCTCGAGCAAGGCAGATGCTTTCTCCCAAAGCCCCCCGATCTTAACGCTCGGCGATGACCCGTGGCTACGCCCGTTAATGGCTTTCTCCCCGGTGTGGGGGCTCGGCACCTGTCCCTCACATGGTTTGGGCTTCTTCAAGCCCATCGACCTAGGCGCGAGGCGGCAACTGCCAGCTACACCCGTACCGTCTCTCCTGAGAACAAGTGTGGGAGCTCGGTTCACGATCGACCGGGCCGATCTGGGTAGAGACTCCTGCCACCGAGCTTCCTGCGTCATCTGGCTGGGCTGCTTCAAATAAAAATGTCGGAGACCGCCCCGGCGTGGAGTTGCTTGCCTCCTCGATCAGGCCCACGCCCAACACCAACTTCAGTCTTTGGATCTCCAGCTCTTTCTCGATCACAGCCTCGCGAAGAAAAGACTCTGAGGCCGACCGCCCACTCGAGGCATCTGAGATGGACCAGTCTGTCTCGATCACCCACCAGTCCCGGTCGGCTATGGCTTTCTTCAGACGAGCCACCTCCAGACTAAGCTCGCTAGACTTGTTCGTAAAATAATTCACAGCGGCCACTCGATCACTAGCCTGTTTTCGCTGGCGAGCCAGAGCCACTTCCAATGCCTCCGTCCCGGCTCGAACCCGGGGTACATCGGCGGAAACCGGGTCAGCTCCCAAGATCTCGTGCGTCTATCCAAGGACAAGAAACAAACAATCACAAGGAAAGCTAGAGAAATGCACAAGTCACAAAGCCTCGGCCCAAAAAAGTAAATTTCATTCCTTTCAAAAATTTGATACAAAAGCCGCGGTGGCCAGTCCGCTCGAGGCATTTACATCAAAACAAACAAAAAGAGAAAAAAACTATTCTATTCTTGAGGGGGGTGGCACCTCATCTTCGGCCTGGACGCCCCCCGCTTCGTCGCCCCCCGGGGTCGGCGGAAGGTTAGCCTCCCAACCATAGTAGAGGTGGTCCACGCTCTGCTCGGGGTAGATCTGCCTGAAGTGCGCCTTGGCCTGCTCATACACCTCATCCTGCGCTATAATCAGAGCTTCCGCCGAGGCCGCCTCCATCCTCTTCAGGGCCTTCCGCCCCTTCTCCGCCTCCTCCTCAATCCTCTCCTTGAAGCGAGCCACGTCCGCCTTGTGGATGTTGGAGAGCGAGGCTATCTGGGCCTCGTGGACGGTCACCATGGTCTGAGCCTCTTTCAGGTCGTCCGTAGCCTTGTTCAGCTCGCGGGGGTACTTCTCCGCGTTCCTCATCTCGATGTAGATCTCCTTCTCCAAGCACTTTTGGAAGTGCTGGCCATGGAGCATCGCCTGTCCGAGGGGAAAAAGATCAGAAAAATTCCACCAAGTTAAAACCAGGGAAAAAGGCGCCGAATTAACTCACCGAAATATGCGCTTGGGACCAGCACATGAAGGCCTGCTCGGCCATCTGCGACGCCAGCGCCATGAAGTCACGCTCGGTGCCGGCCTTCGTGACGAATTCTACTGCCACTGGTCCGTCGAGCAGACTGTCGCCCCGCACGATCGACCAATCGGGGGCGAAGGGCTGCAGTCCCTGTTGGCCTACCATCTCCTCGGCGATGGGGCGTGGCGGGGGAAGCCCCTTCCCCGGGGCATCAACAGTTTTTCCCGAACTGCCCCCTGCATCCCGGGGCGCCCTCGGCGTGGGGGGGTGGTGATGCTTCGTGGCCTTCTTTGATTGAGAAGGCTCCTCGGCTACTGGGGCCGGCACCTTGGCGGACCCCCCGGCCTGAGCGGCCAGCTTCTCTTGCTCCGCCTTCTTCTTCTTCTGCATATCCGTCCTCGCCTTTGCGGCAACGGCCAGCAGGGCTCGCCTATCATCCACCTGTTCGGAAGACATCTCTGCAGGAATGAAAAAAGAGATCAAGTGCTGATCCCTAGGAAAAACAAATTAATTAAGTGCTTCCTGATCTCCGAGCGAGCTGATCCCTAGGATGGCTCGGAAGTACGTCAACCTCGGCTTCACCTCCTTCTCTTGGCACCTCAGGATAAAACATATCAAGTGCTTCCAAGAGTTCGGGTCGTACTGCATGGGGCATAGCTTTGCCTAATTCAAGACCCTCTTGACAAAGGGATGCAGAGGCAGCCTCAGGCCCGAGGCGAAGGCATCCTCAGGAAACATACAATAGCCCGGCGCCAGGACCGTGGTGGGCCGAATGCCGGGGCTCGGAATGAAGACTTCGAACTCCCGCGGGATGAAATAAGAAGCCCTCAGAATGTGGAAATAGTCCGCCCTCAAGGTGCACGGGATGCTGTCCATCCGAATCTTTACTCGGCCCTCTTCACCTGGCACGGGAGGGATGGGACCTATGTCCTTGATATCATCAGGATACGTCCGAATCGACCCCGGATTTTTGAAGGAAACTGGGGGGAAATCGAGCCCCGGTCTGGGTGCATATTCATCTTGCGGAGGAGGACTGTCCGGGATAGTTAGCTTCTGCTTCTTCCGGCGAGGACGAGCCTTCCTCTCGGAAGACGGGGTCAACAGGGGTGGGAGAGGTGGAAGGTCATCCCCGACCGACCTTCCCGCTGTGCCTTCGCCAGCACCCTCTTCAGCATCCTCATCCTCATCATCAACAACGCCCTTATCCTCCTCGTCCTCCTCATCCTCATCATCGGTATCCGGACCCTCCTCATCCTCATCCTCCCCCTCCTCTTCGCCTTCGGCGCCCTGGTCCTCCTCGTTCTCTCCCTCCTCCTCTTCGCCCTCGGTGCCCTGATCCTCCCGATTCTCCTCATCCTCTTCCTCCTGCTCTTCGCCCTCGCCTACAGGCTCCTTCCCTGGCCTTCGGGATCTCAGCGGTGACACTATGAAGACTACGTCATCACTACTAGCCGACCCAGGGTCTGTCAGGACCTCCTGCTTCACCTTATACTTGCTAAAAGACGAGGACGTCTCGGACTCGGACTCCTTCGCGGAACGGCCCGATGAGCTGGCCTCGGATCCGGACTGAACGCGCGACATTACAAAACAGAGAATACTAACCTGAAGAGTTACCGAACGATCACCAGAAAAAGTCGCCGACGGCAGGTAAAAACCCTGTTCTTGGAATAATGGAGAGTGAGAGTAAAGAAATGAAGAAGAAAAAGTGAAAGGGGGGGAGGATTTATAAGGAGACAAGCGACTCCTCGATTTCCGCAATTAAGATCTGGCCGTTGGATCTTAACCATCAAGATCTAACGGCCGCTAAGATCTGGAGACGCTTTGATCCTTGCACTCCTGACATCAGCAGTGGGCGTGGAATTACCCAAACTACTCCCAGGCCTTTCTTCCCCACACAGCGGACTTTCTCGACAAGTCAATGAAGCTCGGGGCTCGGATGGCATCGCGAGCCACAATTCCTCTTCTATTTTACAGAAGGGTCGACGCCCGGATGGCACCGCGAGCCACAATTTCCCTTCTATTCTTACAGAAGGGTCGGTGCTCGGATGGCACCGCGAGCCACAATTCTTCTCTATTCTTACAGAAGGGTCGATGCTCGGATGGCACCGCGAGCCACAATTTCCCTTCTATTCTTACAGAAGGGTTGGCGCTCGGATGGCACCGCGAGCCACAATTCCTCTTCTATTCTTACAGAAGGGTTGGCGCTCGGATGGTACCGCGAGCCACAATTTCTCTTCTATTCTTACAGCAGGGTCGACGCTCGGATGGCACCGCAAGCCACAATTTCCCTTCTATTCTTACAACAGGGTCGACGCTTGGATGGCACCGCGAGCCACAATTTCCCTTCTATTCTTACAGCAGGGTCGACGCTCGGATGGCACCGCGAGCCACAATTCCCCTTCTGTTCTTACAGCAGGGTCGACGCTCGGATGGCACCGCGAGCCACAATTCCCCTTCTGTTCTTACAGCAGGGTCGACGCTCGGATGGCACCGCGAGCCACAATTTCCCTTCTGTTCTTACAGCAGGGTCGACGCTCGGATGGCACCGCGAGCCACAATTCCCCTTCTGTTCTTACAGCAGGGTCGACGCTCGGATGGCACCGCGAGCCACAATTCCCCTTCTCTTCTTACAGAAGGGTCAACGTTCGGATGGCACCGCGAGCCACAATTTTCCTTCTATTCTTACAGAAGGGTCGACGCTCGGATGGCACCGCGAGCCACAATTCCCCTTCTATTCTTACAGAAGGGTCGACGCTCGGATGGTACCGCGAGCCACAATTCCTCTTCTGTTCTTACAAAAGGGTCGACGCTCGGATGGCGTCGCGAGCCACAAAACAGCACCCCCATTCACAGAGGCACGGAGCACGGTTGACACCGCGAGCCCCAGAGTCCCTCTATCCCACAGCAAGGGGCTCGACAAACCGATCCTCGTCTCAACCTAACCTCAGTGTCATCTCGCTCTTCCAACTAGCGAGAGGACCGTCTACCGACCCCAGGCGCTTGACAAGGCCGACCAACGCCAGCCGTCGAGACTCCTCAAGCATTAAATACAATAAAATCATCCAGTTGCCACTACCAAGTGTTGGGGGCTCGGAGCTCGGATGTCACCGCGAGCCCCAGAAGCACTCCTCTATTCACAAGGGGCTCGGAGCTCGGATGACACCACGAGCCCCTACCGTTCTCCTCTATTCCCAGGAGGCTCGGAGCTCGGATGACACCACGAGCCCCTACCGCTCTCCTCTATTCCCAGGAGGCTCGGAGCTCGGATGACACCGCGAGCCCCTACAGCCCTCCTCTACTCACAGGAGGCTCGAAGCTCGGATGACACCGCGAGCCCCTACAGCCCTCCTCTATCCCCAGGAGGCTCGGAGCTCGGATGACACCGCGAGCCCCTGCAACCCTCCTCTATTCACAGGAGGCTCGGAGCTCGGATGACACCGCGAGCCCCTACAACCCTCCTCTATTCCCAGGAGGCTCGGAGCTCGGATGAAATCGCGAGCCCCAAAAATTCTTCCCAAGCGACGGGCTCGCCGACCGACCCTCTATGCTCGGCGAGCCGACCTCCAACCCAACAGGCGTTGGCATCCCCTCGCTCTTCCAACTAGCGAGGGATTCCCCTGCCGACCCTAGACGTTCGCCGACCGACCTTCTATGCTCGGTGAGCCGACCTCCAACCCAACAGGCGTTGGCATCCCCTCGCTCTTCCAACTAGCGAGGGGGTCGCCTACCGACCCTAGACGTTCGCCGACCGACCCTCTATGCTCGGCGGGCCGAACTCCAACCCAACAGGCGTTGGCATCCCCTTGCTCTTCCAACTAGCGAGGGGGTCACTTGCCGACCCCCGACACTCGCCGACCGATCTTCTATGCTCGGCGCGCCGATCTCCAACCCAACAGGCGTTGGCATCCCCTCACTCTTCCAACTAGCGAGGGGTTCGCCTGCCGACCCTCGAAGCTCGTCCATCGACGACTCTCTATGCTCGGCGAGCCGAACTCCAACCCAACAGGCGTTGGCATCCCCTTGCTCTTCCAACTAGCGAGGGGGTCGCTTGCCGACCCTCGACGCTCGTTGACCGATCTTCTATGCTCGGCGCGCCGATCTCCAACCCAACAGGTGTTGGCATCCCCTCGCTCTTCTAACTAGCGAGGGGTTCGCCTGCCGACCCTCAAAGCTTGTCTGCCGACCAAGGGCTCGTCTGCCGATCCAAAGGCTCGGCAAGCGTCATTCCGACCCCTCTACATAGCCTCCTGTGCAAAACTCCGATGAGGGATCCCTTCCTCCTAACCCCTGGCCTCTTCTGGAAGTAGCAGATTCTACTTTCTCACCACACCCTCCACCCTGCTCTTCCTACAGAGGCGAAGAACCACTCCTATACGGCTGATTCACCCAGTCCTCCAGGAGTGTGGGGCTTATGATGTGGGTTGGATGACGTGGCCCCTTCTAGGCTACAAGATCCCCCTCAAAATGCGCGCGCCTCTAGATCATCCAGATCTGCCACGTCAGCGCTGAAAAACCGTTCGGGCCTCTGTCACGTCAGTCCGAAAACCGCCCGGGCCCTTGCCACGTCAGCCCTATACCGCCCGGGTTTCCACCGCTTCACCCCCACGGACAACCGGGTCCGGACCCGGCCCCAAACGGGTCCAGACCCGATTGGCATCTTCTATAAATACCAGACCCCTACTCCTTTTCCAGGTAATCAATGTTTTCCCACTTAAACCCTAGTTACTGTTACTCTCTCTCAGTAGCTGACTAGATCGTCGGAGGGTTTGCCACCGGGACCAACCCCGGTGTTCCTAGACCGTCTGCAGGTACACGAGACCTCGGATCCGAGCCTCCCGATCCGAGCTGAGCATCCAGCCTCCACCTCACTACCACCTACCTCCGTACCATTCGCCCGGCCGAGGGTCGTCTGCATAGGAGCTTCCTCTATCAATACAAATCGAGTAAGAACTCACACCTGGTGCATCCACACGCCTCCCAAAAACAAACCGCATCAGGGACATAAAGCTTAATTTAAAGTGACTTTATTTATGGTGACAGGTAAGTGATGAAGGCCCCCAAATACTGTCGTCCTAGCTGGAGCATTTGCTTTACATAAATATAGATATGATAAATTGATGGCTACATCTATTTTCCTGACATGCCTTTTCACATACCTGATACTTCTTATAGCCACAATCAACCCTTTCATGTTAAACTAAAATAACGTTACCCAATAACTTCTTATATTTAAAGAGGTAACCATTTGCTAAACTTTTTCTGGATCTTTCTTGTGAGTGAATGATTGCTGATTATTATTATTGATCAGTACTGATTGTTACATTATAACGACTCAGATGGGAAAGTCGATTTTTCATCGTGAGCTAAAAATATGTCTGAACGAATTATATGCCTAAGAGTATACCACTGATTGACTCTTTTATGTTGTTAAACTTGTTTATAATCACCACCAGCCATCTTATGAACAGAAAAAACTAGAAAAATAGTGAGTAATTTCTTTGGCTATTATTATCAGTGTAGTAAAACGTCATTTTCATTTATTGGACCTTTTGTCTCATTTAGTCTCCCGGTTGGTAATGATCATTAAGTTTATAAAGATTAAACATTAGAATCATTGTCAAAAGATTTTCCTTTTGAGTCCATTTTTTTTCTAGTGCTTCTTACTTTACCTAAAAGTTACTTTGCCCTTTATTGGCATCTCAAGTCACAGGTTTTATATTATTGCAACTAAAATATGAAGAATGGATTTTTTTGGGCACAAATAATCATCAAACTATATATTGCGATCTTTGGCTAAGCTTTTTTTGCTCCAATATATTGATGATCTCGAGTGACCTGGTCAAACCTGTTGGCAGTGATATCTTTCTTCTTTTGAAAGTTATCTGGATTCATGACATCAGGCAGACAATACGCCAAGTCCCCTTCTTGCCCCTGGCTTTATCCATGCCTAGAGTTGAAAGTAATTTCCCTTTAGCAAATCTACTGGCTCTTGTTTTTTGGATTGTTCAAGTAATCTTGGAGAATTTCAAGGGTACCACTGCCAATGCCTCTTTTACATTACACAAGTTCCTTTCTTGCCCACAGTTTTGTCCGCTTAGAATTTGCCACTAATGAGAGTGGGTTGACATCGAGTCAGCAGATAGTCGTAAAAAAATTTCTAATCATTATTGGAGCCTTGTGCTCCAGGACATCATTTGGATGGGAAAAGACTTAGGTGGTGATAATGAGGAAGATGTTAATTTTCTTCTAAGGACTATCTCTTGACATCAAATACATGAGGTTCATGTAATCGAAAAATATATATGGACAGAAAAGCGTGAGGTAAATTGTGGATTGTAAATTAGTCTACAGCAATTGGAGTTCATGGATTCGAGGGTTGAAGAGATAAGTATCTCTAGTATATTGTTGTCTTAAGCTTATCGCATGAGCATTCATTGTGAGTCCTCTATGTGATTTGAACAAGTATTATTATTTCCTTAAATCATAACGATATAGACATTAATAAACTTTTTGGTTTTTTTGAGTGTGGTGTAAACAAGTTCATGATGTGTTATTCGAAGTTGATTTTAGAGTCTAGTTAGCAATCTCGTTAGCCTGATGATAATAGTAGTTTACTAGAAGCAAGCCCGTCTATGCACAGATAATAATCATTTTATCCATTCTATATAATCAATTGGTTTCGCTCATTTGGACTATTCATGTTGAATTATGTATTGATTTAAAATCACATCAAAACTATATTATGGCATCTTATATGAAGGCTCGAGAGAGCAACATGTATCAGAGCAATTTAAGCTCTGTAGCTGAAGATATGACATGATTCTTCATGTCCAAAAGAAAAACAGACATGAGTCACTCTTTAGAGAAATCATATTTTTATCTAGAGCAACACAGCTCGAACACCCATCAGTTCTCTCTTTTTTTTAGCATATATATTGGATGTACCTAGTCTGAGTATGTTGCATGTTTAGTAATTAGTACTTACTAAAAGGGTTCGGCTTTTTCTCTGAAATTCGTAGAACATCATTTTTTTGTTGTAGATCGCATTTTCTACAAAAGAGATTGATGCCACTGAATGGGAAGGAGACATACTTGCAGTTGCTATCTCTGAGAAGGATTTGTCCAAGGACACGGATTCCAAGTTTGAGAACTCAATTCTGAGAAGTCTTGATGAGAAGGTTGGTGGCCTCTTGTCTGAAGCTTCTAGTGAAGAGGATTTCACTGGAAAATCAGGTCAATCCACAGTTCTCAGGTTACCGGGTTTGGGATTTAAAAGGCTGGGTTTAGTTGGGCTTGGTAAGCCATCCTCGGCCACTACTGCATACAGAGGGATCGGTGAGGCTGTTGCCTTAGTGGCAAAGGCTGCTCAGGCCAGTAACGTCGCTGTTGTTCTTGCAAGTGGAATCTCAGAAGAGTCTAAGCTCAATGCTGCTTCAGCAATTGCCTCAGGTACTAATATGGTAATACATTATCTCAGGAGTATTAGTGATAAATTGGTCCTTTTTGGGTTTCCTTTTGAGAAAAGACTTGAGAGTCTAATCTTGAAAGCCTAAACCAAAGGAGAAAAAAAAGACAAATGAAAGTGCAGTAGAAAGAAGCATGACTTAAAACTAAATCTACTACATCTAATGTGACATGAGAGCAGAGCTATGCTTTGTTTAGCATTGCTGTAAACAAAAGGCTAAGAGCACTTCTGGGAGTCTGGGGCCACTTCTGGGAATCTGGTGGGAAAGAGGAGGAAAATACTAGTTAAACAAAAGTGCTGCAGGCACAACTTACTTTCATTCAGTTTTAGCAAACATTTGCTTCAGCCTAAAAGTGCTCTTGGGGTGCTAGTGATTGTCATTGAAGGAGAGTAATGCTTACAAGAACATGAAGTTGGTTAGCGATTAATGAGTGAGGCTCTACATGAATCCTATGTGCCTGTGTCTTGTAGTACAATAGTACAAATTTTGTTGTACAATTCGCATCGCTCATGTTTCTTCTCCTCATCCTGGGACACACAAATCGATCTATCTGGTTAAATTTATGATGAAGTAGGTTAGTTCTATCTGGGACTAGAAAGATGAGCAGATTAATGTTAGGAATTCCAATGATAAGTTAAGGCCTTTGCTTCTCCTCTAAGGTTTGCTTTGCATAAACTGTGCCTTTAGTGTGCAAAAAAATGGGGTGTAAGTCATTAAATCTAGACTACTTTAAGTAGCTGATAGTATTTGTCTGCATTTATTATTTTATTTATATAATTAATGGAGTCGCGTAGACTTGACCAGAAACCCACTACCCATCACTTCCCAGATAGCAAAAAAAAAAAGAAGCAAAGAACTTGTAGTTGTAACTTGTAAGTCATTCATTTATCGGATCTGAATCAATCCAGTCAAGCAACACTGACCTACAAACTGAATTGGCCCATTTGGTCACTGTGAATGGATAATACTAAATTTACATTGCAAATACTTTAATTATAAATAGGGGGAAACAAGTTTGCATCCGAAGTTAGAAACTGAGATCCCAGTCATCTATGGCATGTGTTGCACTGTATAACAATCTTTGGCATGTTTGCTCTGTATAGCAATTTTCAAGTAACAATACCATTTTCCAACACTGAATTTTTCCTGAAGTGTATCCTATATTCTAGTAAAAATGCTTAGGCGGTTACATTATGTTATACTTTTTGTTGAGGCATGCTAAGTGCACAGTTTTTGGGTTTAAGCCTAATAAATTGTCAAACTTGTGTCTGTAAGTATTTTGATCAATATTATTAATGGTTTCAATTCTGACCGCTTATTCAGTTCTGTGAATCCCTTTCCGTTACTGCCAATTTATTGGATTGTTGTTTTTCTACTGTTAAAGAGAAGATTTATGGTCTCTAATAGTTAAGGAAGATCTAAAGGGGTCTGAAAGTTGGTCTAACATTCTCGTTTGGTATATATGCTTAGCAGTGGTGAACAATCAGATGAGTACTATTGGTTAAACCATCCTAGTATACAGGGAGTGAAGCAGGAACCAACCATTTCTGCTTGATTTCCAGCTCTAATTATACGCCAGCCACTTATAATTTCTCATATTGCCTGTCATATAGGGACTGTGCTAGGAGTGTTTGAAGACAACAGGTTCAAGTCAGAATCAAAGAAAACTTTGCTCCAGTCTGTGGATATTATAGGTTTGGGTTCTGGACCTGAATTGGACCAAAAACTCAAGTATGCAAGCGATGTTTGCTCTGGAGTTATTTTTGGAAAACAGCTAGTAAATGCACCAGCCAATGTTCTCACACCTGGTAATTCTATAAATTGACAGTATTTTCTTTGGTTCGCTATTTGTTCTTTGTCCTTTGTTTAGTATCATCGCATGTTGCTTACACTTGAATACTTTGACTTTTAGGTGCACTTGCAGAGGAGGCTTCAAAAATTGCCTCTTCGTACAGTGATGTTTTTACTGCAAAAATATTAGATGCAGAGGAGTGCAAGGAATTAAAAATGGGTTCGTACTTAGGTGTTGCTGCTGCTGCTTCAAATCCTCCCCATTTCATCCATTTGTGCTATAAACCTCCTAATGGTGATGTTAAAAGGAAGTTGGCTATAGTTGGAAAGGGATTAACTTTTGACAGGTAACTTGCTTATTACAGAAAGTGAAATAGTTGTAAAAAATTTCAATCCAAAAATCAAGAATGGTTTTTTTCCCCCTTGAAAAACATATTGTAGTATTATGACTTGAGGTTGTAACTTGTAAGAGTTTTCTTATTATGACTTGAGACAATAGGTGCTTAGTCTAGTCTGCTCTTTGCCAAGCCACTTTCTCTCTCCACCTTTGCTGTAGCTAATTTTTTCTATGCCACTACATACAGTTACATCAGTTTTTACTTTTTAGCTTATTTATTCACATATTTTTCTATTAATATGTGACTTTTCCAGAGTTGCAGTATAGTCTTTCACGTGGGGAGCTTGATTTTGTAATGTTATAATAATCAACATGCATTTGTTGCAATTATGCCAATTTTGAAGCATTAACCAAAAGGGATATCTTAAAATTTCTCGTTGATGTTCTTTTATGTTTATTATAGTGGCGGTTACAACATTAAGGCAGGGGCAGGCTCTTCTATTGAGCTAATGAAATTCGATATGGGAGGCTCTGCAGCAACTCTTGGAGCAGCAAAAGCAATTGGACAAATTAAGCCTTCAGGAGTAGAGGCAGGTTTTCTTTTTTATCACTATTTTAAAAAAAAATTAAAGCACTGATGGAAAGAACTCTTTTCGTCAAGTCATACTTTTCCAGTTTGAGACCAAAATTCTGGGTGTGTTCAAAGTGAATAATTCTTTTTATATATAGGTTCATTTTGTTGTTGCTGCCTGCGAAAATATGATAAGCGGCACTGGGATGAGACCAGGTGATATATTAACAGCTTCTAATGGGAAAACAATTGAGGTAAAAAAAGGTTTCTTTCAGTGCGTCAAGTTAAACAGTCATTAAATTCAGGAGAGTTGCTTCTGATATTTTGTGCCCCTATTTTGAAACAAATATGTATTTATGCTCACTTAATTTCAAAATTGTGAATATTCCCCTAGTTTCTAAATATGTATAGTTTTATACCCTTATGTAGTAATATTAATATGTACATCATAAATTTAAGCTAATTATCACATTATTTAGCTCTTAACTAGTTACCTCGTTTCTTTGATGTTTGATCAAATACAACTGGTTACTTTATCTCTTTGATGTTTGATCAAATACACTTTGAAAAACAGGTTACATACACAATTTTGTGATGAAGTGGGCATAGAGAGTTTCAAAATAGGGCTATGGAAGCAAGTTTCCCAATAATTTAACTTAAACTTAGAAGCTTTGTATATTTTATTGGTCTGTTGATAATGGAAAAAGTAGGTCAATTGAAGGTAGTCCTTAATTGCAGGTAAATAACACTGATGCAGAAGGAAGGCTTACGCTTGCTGATGCTTTGGTGTACACCTGTAACCAAGGTGTTGAGAAGGTGATCAATCTCATGCTGAAAGCTTGATTTCTTATTATCCTCATGAAAGGTTGATTTTTTGAGTCGTGGTTCCAACTTCATGGGTCGTTGCTAAGTTTTTGTGGTTGCATCTTTTTCATAATTTGCACCAGTAGTTTGATCACAAGAACAAGCATTATTAGATAAAAGGAATGGATGTCTATACAAGGGGATCAAAGCATTAAGTTATAATGTAGTTTTTGCCAGTTTTGTACTCGATAATTTATGTTAATGCAACTCTAATCAAGGGTGCAGAATGGAGCTCAAGGCTAATGAGTGTTAAGGAAGAAAACCTCCTCCTTGAAACAGACCCGTCTCTACTTATAGTCAGCCAGGGGCAGCACACACGTAAACCTTGGTAGGATTCTCCAACCGTTAACTGTTACCTCAACTAATCACTTGATGCAGGAAACACGTACTAGATTTCCTTGAATGTCCATTGCCCCTGGTAGGAATTGCACAAATAAAGTACCTCTTTGGTATGTTGGGGTATCATCATTCATCAATGATGTAAAATTAATTAGTGTTGTATGATGCACCAGTTCCTTTCTAACCTATAATGTCATGGAGTTCTCAAGCTTTAGTTTTGTATCCACGTAATGGTAAAGTAGGAATGGTATACGTTATGATTAACCATTGGTTACTTTTTCATACAACTTTATGTTTGAGTCATTGAGCACCTTTAGGGGACAAACCTTTCTGAATAAGGGCAACAATGATGGTTACATATCTTGTTTTCAAAGGTCTTTGATTAAACCTAGTACAGAAGTTGACTTCTGTAGAGGAAAAGATGTGTTAAGAAGAATAAATAGACAACTTTCTGTTCGGGTCGTTGACTCATTGAGCACTTTTAGGGGGCAAACCCTTCTGAATAAGGGCAAAATGATGGATTATATCTTTGCTTCCTAAGGTCTTTGATTAGAACCATTACTGAAGTTGACTTTTGTAGAGGAAAAGGTATGTTAAGAAAAATAAATAGATTGCTTTTAAGGGGAAGGCAGAGGCATATATTAATAAGACAAAAATGGATTCAGTTTCAAACTCACAACGAAGACCATGTCGTATGGACCCTTCTATTTGGAGGTGCCATCGTGTCAGACATGTCTTGGATAGACAGGATGCTTCCTATTTTTGTCTGGTATTCTGAATTTAAATGTGTTCATTTACGCTTATTGCTGTGCCTATGTTAGTCAATCTAAAGTGTAATATATTGTTTAGACTCTTCGTTGATAAATTGATTTCAATTTGATTTTATTAATTTGAAATTTGGCAGGTGGTTGATCTAGCAACATTAACTGGTGCTTGTGTAGTAGCCCTTGGGCCCAGTATTGCTGGTACACTAATCTATGGACCTTGCTGTCTTCATTTTTTGAATTAGTATAGATCATAATCTTTATATTTTACTACATCTCAAATATTAATCTAGTTTAGAACTCATATCTCTGATACTTGAACTAGAGAAGAAAAGATGAAGGCCACTGGTTAATAGCTGGACCATACAAATAAAATTTTCTTTCATAAAATAAGAATAACTACTTAATAACAACCACCTCTTGTATAAATTGCATGCAGTGCACGTGCAAGAATTCTAGTGTAATCGAAGTTTTGAAAAGGCATAATGTGACGTGGAAATTAATTTATTTCATGCATTTCATTTCAGGATTCTTCACACCAAGTGATGAACTAGCGAAGGAGATTGTTGCTTCCTCAGAGATGACAGGCGAGAAGTTTTGGAGGATGCCGTTAGAGGAGAGCTACTGGGAGTCCATGAAGTCTGGTATTGCTGATATGGTTAACACTGGAGGCCGTCAAGGTGGTGCTATCACAGCAGCACTTTTCTTGAAGCAGGTATAGAAGCTATTTCTTTTGTATCATTTTTAAAGAACTCCTTCAATTCTTGAAATCAGAAAGTTTCATGCACAATACATTTGAAGTTATAATAAGAAACTTAATAACTGTTGTAAGTTTCTTTAAGAGTGTGAAAAAAAAGAAACGTCGTATTAACTATTACTGGTGTAGGATCCAATTATTATTGAAGTTAAAAGAATCCTTAAAGAATGATATTAAATGAAGATGATCTGGAGCCGTACACGCTGAAAAGGGTGTAGGCTTCTAAGTTTCTAACACCCTTCTAGGTGGTGCTATCACAGCAGCACTTTTCTTGAAGCAGGTATAGAAGCTATTTCTTTTGTATCATTTTTAAAGAACTCCTTCAATTCTTGAAATCAGAAAGTTTCATGCACAATACATTTGAAGTTATAATAAGAAACTTAATAACTGTTGTAAGTTTCTTTAAGAGTGTGAAAAAAAAGAAACGTCGTATTAACTATTACTGGTGTAGGATCCAATTATTATTGAAGTTAAAAGAATCCTTAAAGAATGATATTAAATGAAGATGATCTGGAGCCGTACACGCTGAAAAGGGTGTAGGCTTCTAAGTTTCTAACACCCTTCTAGGGTTCTGCACCAGGTCAGGTTATTCTTGAAGGTGATGTGTAAACCAGAAACATAAGGTTTACGCTTTTAGCAAGGTCTGAATCTACATGAGAGAAATTTGGGATTCAGTTATGACTCTGCTTTTTCAAACATGTTTTATCCGAGCCTAAAAACTCAAAACCTATACTGTAACCAAAACTCAAAACCAGTGCTATAGCTAAAACCAATAAAAATATTTATAGTTATCTAAATACCTTTTACAATAGAAACAAATCTTGATATATAAAGCTAAAACGGTGTATTTTTGTTGGAACAAAGATTAAAAAAATGTGTATTTTTGTTGAAGACAGTCAATGGTTTCTGTAGTCACAAGAGTGTTCTAATATGTCGATGCAGCATTATAAATTTCTGAGTTCATAAAGCTAATTTAAACGTATTAGTCATACATGTAGAGTTATAAAATGATACAGTAGTTCAGTATGACAACCCTTTTGGTGATGCTGTTCACTTATTTGTAGTCTTTGCATTCCATTTATTCCTTTTGTATTACATGTCTATGGATTGCTCCCTTCACTCCTCAGCATTTATCCTTTACCTGTGAACTGCTAAATAATGGTAGTGATATATAAGTTAAGAGAATTTGCTTCTTACCTCTATTTGGGAAACTATTTTCTTTTCCACAGTTTTTTAGGTGACTTCTCAAGTGGATACCTTCTTTTTCTATTTTCATGTAGTTTTATTCCCCTATCCATTAAAATATTCACAATTTTAAGTTTAATATAGCACTAAGAATAAGTACAATTGTGATTTATAACCTACACATGGGACTTTGTTTACAAAAGGTCGTAATTTTTATATAGCTGCATTGGATTACAACGCTGTAGGAGTTTAGAAAGAAAAATAAGTATATTCACGAGACTGAAGTAAAAGGGGTTTGCAAGCAAGTCTGCCTCATCTTAAACCCAATATTCCATACTAAAATGTTATGGTTATTACTTTTGTGCACCTCATCTTGTGCACTCATTTATGCGGCTGCACTCATTATGCGGCTTACTTTTCATTGCACTACATGAATCTTCTACATGAGAAAAAGTTGCCATATCAAAAGGTGCAGAAGATGTATGACACTAAGATAGTTTGACATACTCTATTCTGAACACAAGCTAGAACCAAGTAATGGTTACAAAACTAATTGTGGACACCTTTTCTCTTTCAGTTTGTTGATGAAAAGGTCCAGTGGCTACACATCGACATGGCAGGACCAGTCTGGAATGATAAGAAACGTTCAGCCACAGGGTTTGGGGTTTCAACCCTGGTAGAATGGGTCTTGAAGAACTCTTCTTAGATTTTATCACGTGCAATTGACATGAATAAATATTTGGTTCTGGTGTTGAAACTGCAAGGAGCGAACATTTGACTTATGTGGTGGACAGGTGCGAGTATTTTGGATATGGTGAGATCCAAACACGAGAAGATAAAAGGTCCATGTTTGTGCCATGAAGGGTTTTCTTAGAGTTTGGTTCTTCTTCAAGCCTTACAATTAACATTCAGAGAGTTGGTTTCCTTGTAGCTACAACACCCTGCACTGTATTTGTATTGAGGTTTTTTTTTTTTTTTTGATGAAACGGATAGAGTCCGAAGACTCCAGCCATAATATATCATAAAAATAATTAGTAGTTGAGGTTTTCTTTTTTATTTGTCAATAAAGACAATTTGAATGGAATGAACAGAAAATACATCATGTTCAGGAAATTTCATATACACCATCAATTTATAAAATATGCAGTTTTATTGTTTCCCCTCAGTATTAGTACTTTCTTGTGTGACTTCTTGTGGTTGGTATGAACCCCACTTGCTCCTTGGGTTGGGTTCACTATAATCTTCACTTGAGTATCCTTAACCGACAACCTTCCCGGGTTGGGGAATTGGGGAGGATTGAAAAAATTTCTTCTACAAAGACAGTTATACCTGCTAAAATTTTACCAGCTCTGATGAGAAGTCTGGAGTCAAAGAAATGGATGTACAGCTTCGGAAGAGAGATCGCTTTCCCTCCCATCAAGAGTCAGTACAACTCGATCAACAGCTTCTGAAGGGTCTCAGTGAGTACTTGTTTCCCTCTCTAAGATATGAGAACATGCACCTTGGACATTCTAAGAATATAGCAACCCAGATAACAAATACACCATTACAAGCATGCAAATTCTATAAAAGTGGGCCTTTCCCCTCGACATGGAATTTTGAAGACGAAAGATCAGCAAAATTTGATCTGAATTGGAGTAAAATTGATGGCTACATTAAGAGAATTCTTTACAATTAACCAGATTTTTCTTTTGCCGTTACAAATAAACAAACAAATCGTACAAACTTGCCTCTAAGAAATTGGAACTCAGCAAAGATTCGTAAGATGGAATAAACACAGTTCACCAACTACAGTTTCTGATTTCGTAAGGCCAGTTCACAGATACTTCCAACAAAATTATTTTCTACCAGATACAGAATGTAATTGAATGAATTCAATTAAGTGGAAAACGCTTCTTCAGACTATCAAGTAGATTTATGCAACTGCTAGTGGCTCAACTGGGACAGCATAAGGTGAGTACCAATCTGCATCAAAGATTTCTTGCAGCTGTGCTACAATAGCAGGATGATAAGTTCCGAAGCTCACCCCTGCAGTATTGTAGAAATAGTCCCATATGAGGTTGCTGGTCCCAATATGCGAACGTAAATTGCTGACTGCGTACTTTCCATGGTTGACTCGAGTGTAACCTGGGTAGATATTCCCGGTGGTGATTCCCTTAGCTACAGCAGGACCAGTCTTTTTGTACCCAGGGACTTCGTAGTACTTGATCTCAACTTTGCCAGCACAGTTGTTGTACGTTGAGGATGTACACAAGATGTTGGTATAGAGGAGCGATTTCAGATACTGGTCAGTGTTCTGAATAGTATGTGCCCAGTTGGCCACTAGTATTTTGACTGTTGCGTTCTTGGAGAAGGCGACCTGTTTAGATGATCAATTTGAGATCAGTTAAGCACGTTTTTTCCCCTAATAATCGAAGTAAGCATGTAATAGAACAGATTGCTAAGTGGGTAAGCTATATAATTTGGAGATAGTCCCTCAACTCAGTCACAAACTCCTCTGAATGCAGGAAGATCAAACCCTTAAACCAAAGGCTCTGAAAGTGGTTTTCCCTACTGCATACTGTAGGTTCTGAAACCCTTGATACAAGGTAATTAGAAAAACTAACTACTGATGGATGATAGTATAGGAATTAAAACACCAATGGGGTCTATGGGAAGTCACTTCATGCTATTCACAGCAGATAGGTAACAGGAAATTCGCAAAAGGCCCACAGTCTCTACAACAATTTAACCTAAAATCTTAAGCAGTTGTTTGAATATATCTATATTTACGTTTTCCATGCATCTAAACTTGTAATATGAATTCCATAATTTCCACTACCTGGAGAATAACCTAATTACTAAAGCAAAAAAGTTGAGTGCAATAGGATGCTAGAAATGTAACAGACAAAACGTTACAATTTTTACAACATCGTAGAAATAAGGTTATGAAAAGGGGGGGAAACAGTTATCCTACCTCTGAAATTGCAGACGAGAGAGAAGACCAGTATATTGTTTGTTTTGCAAACTGTGATTGTCCAAGCCAATCCATGGTGCTCATTCTGACAGTTCCCCCAATTGGCACGGATTTTATTGTGTCCACCCATGCCTGTTCATCTGACTGGAAGTTGCCAAATGACAGCTGAAGAATGCAGTTTAATTAACAAACTATAGTAAATAAGCCTTTAATACGATATATGATTCTATAAGGGCATCCACAATGGCAATTCTTATTTTTTGGCAAAATGGGACGAATAGAAATGGAATAGATCGAAAGGTCTGCCGTGATCGTTTGCTATATTTTGCTAAAATTTGAGTAGGACGAGACAACTTGTTTCGTCCGTTTTTTTTTTATAGATTTAATTAATTACCGATTAACTATTAAAATATCTTAATTAAATAAATTAAATATTAAAATATACCCTAATCCTATTTAAACACCTACTAAACTATTAATTAAACCTTAAAACCCACTAAGTCCCCCCCCCCCAATACCTGGACGGGACAACATGTCCCGTCCGTGGGTATTTTTTGAATTTTTTTTTTCGAATAATCTGATCCGTTGATCAGTTGAAAAAATTGGAAAAAATTATATATATATATATACAAAACCCAACGGACGGGACAACATGTCCCGTCCGAGCGGTTTTAAAAAAAAAATTTATTTTGGGAAGGACGATACAACATGTATCGTCCGACCCTATTTTTTTTTTTTTTAAAAAAAAAAAAATATATATATATATATACGGGACGAGACAAGTTGTCTCGTCCGATTGTAATAAAAAATATTAAATATATTGAGACGATACATCATGTATCGTCTTCTATATTCTCAAATTCGCTAGCCCACTTCTCAAATATGAGAATCGACTGTAGCTCGTTTGCTATTTTTTAACAAAATAGCAAACGACTGCAGAGGTCAATTCTCATATTATTCTCATAATATGAAAATTTGAGAAATATAGCAAACGACTGTGGATGCTCTAAACTATTTCATATGGTAAATTACATTGATGAGCACAACAAATTTGCTGAAGGATCAGAAATATAAAAGTGGGTAAATGACGAATTGTAATTTTATTAACACTTTCTTTCAAAGCAACAGTCAAAATACTAGTGGTAAATGAAATCATATAAACATTTATCTAGACAACAAATTTGCCTGGCAGGCCACTAGTATTTTGAATGTTTATAGCAAAGAGAGTGAAATGACTTGTTACGAAAAATATAAAAGGCAAACAAGGGTAAACAAAATCAGACTAAAAATGTTGTGCCCATTCTATCGTTATGGTTTCGTCTATAGTAATCTCATAATTTATTAAGTGAGGTCTTCTCATCCTAGTCCCCTTTTTCCATTTTACTGGTAAATCCATAGAGCAGCAAACTTTCAGGAGAAAAAAAAACTTATTATTTAATCAAATACCAGCAATAATTTTTTTTTGATCATAATAGGTTGGCCGAAGCAATACCAGCAATAATTAGATGCCTTAAATCAAGAGAAAGTTATTGTTTTCCCATGTTTCCATAACATGTTAACATTGCAGCTGATCGGGAATGGATAATACTGAATTATCTTCTAAAATTGCAGGTGATATCATAAGTTAGTGCATACTGGTTATGAGTTGTACATATCAGTGTATTCGGCAAAGAAGACTGATCAAAGTACCAGCAAAAGTCATTCTTAGCTCTAAGGCATCAAGCAGATAAAAGGAAGACTTGCATAATTGAGAACCACAAAACACGAATCAAAGGTTCAAAGCAGAATAAAATAACATTAGAGTCCCATAGAGATTAGACAATTTTTTTTATATTCTTGAACAGAATCAGAGGTAACAAGCTTATCAGAGCCTGTGTTTAGTCCAAAATACATGCTCTGTCATTTATTACAATGTATGCAATTCTTCTGCAACTGCAATTCCTTCACTTAAGGGGAAAGTGGAAACTATTTAGTATGCACTAACTGGAGATATATAAAGTATAGACCTGAATACTTGATGCTGATTTGGTACAGAACATATCATACATCTAAAAATATCAGAGAGCAAAGTTAACACCTAGTTCAAATCCTAACTAAAGAACTTTATAAACATTTAGACTGAATATTATTCAGTAGAAAGGTTGTCTAGCCAAAATTATCTTGAGAATAGAACACCATTATTTGATTATATTCTAAATAAGTTACGTCAAAAGATAACAACAATAGTTACCTCCGGCGGGGCAAATGACAGATAGCTTGAGTGATGCACTAAACTGGAAATATTGTATCCAGGAGTCTCCAGGGGAATACTGAACATATATGGATCTGACAGAGTTGGGTAACCACTTACATGTGGGACTTCCACATAGCGAGGAAGAGGAGACCTGATAAGTAAATGCTCATCATATAAACATTTTTTTGAAAATTAGAAGTTTTTTTTCTTCTTATATTTTGTTATAGAAACAGAGATTTGGCATATACATATCATCATATTACAAGCCCCTAAGGGTCTTTAGAACGACTAAAAAGTGGACCGATATACCTGCATCGCTCTTTGGGATTGATGAAATGTGACCAGCAAGGTACTTTTCTATTAACTTGCCATTGCTCATCCCACACAATTTTTGTATAAGCTGTTGAATTGAGTGACGAAAGTTTCAGCAGGTTTTCAAAATAGATCTCCAACTTTTTTGCTATATCGGGACAGTCAACAAGAAATATTCCAACCTCTTTCACCTAGTCAGAATTTGAATCAGTATATGAAAAATATAAATATTATGATTAAAAAACTCTTTTTTCTTCATTATCATTAAAAGAAAAAGTGAAGGGGGCTTCCAACAGGTTTCTAGTTGTGTATGTATAATCAATTACCTGAGTAAGAGATTTCCAGTCATTATTGGCAGATCCAATATATATGTCTTTACTATCTGATATCCAAACTTTTGCATGGACAATGCCAGATCCCCACCAATCCTCAAAAAGTAATGTTACGTTCTGAACGTTTGGTCTTCCTAAAGCTAGCTTAGCTGACTCTTTGGCATAATCAGGATAGACCCCCGAGTGTTGCACAATCCTAGTTAAGTGGAAACAGAGCTCTCTTAATATAAAAATGATACATAGCAGTCTTGTAAGATCAGGAAAGCTATACTTCCAATGTTCTTAGCATTATTAAATAGATCTGAGAATCGATATTAACGGGTTGTTGGGTAAATTCTATTTGCAACTCATTTACATGAAAAAAATTTAAGGTGACAACAGAATAAAATTCGCCAGCATCTAAGAATTTGATAAGCATGTTGGCTCAAAGTTAAATGGAAGTAACAAGCATGGATGTTCCATATGTTGTTTTCAATTTTTTCGAATCTATTAAAGACTGTGAGGTCAAAGTCTTGTAAAATTACTGCTGTAGTAAACAAAATCTAGTTGCAAATAGATAGCATATACGATGCCCTCTTATATACTGTTCTATGGCCCCTCAGCAAATTACTCGAACATTAATCAAGTAGAATATGGAGTGTTGGGCAGCACATAATGCACCCTGAAATTGATTCCGGTATTCATTTGGTGCACTCTTTGGTTCGGGCTCGTCATATGAACAAATTTATGTTCCAGTATATGTGTCAGCAAGGGAGATCATATTCCATGAAAAGATACACCAAATATGTCATTGTTAAACAAGAAATTAATATAAGTTGACTTGATCTTAGTGAAGGAGATGCCTCTAGTTCCAAACTTGCTACCAATCACACTCCTAATATGAATTATTATCCCCACGTACATGGCAGAGGATTAACTACCTCACCATATAGTAAATTACATGGAGTCCTGCATTCAACCATAGCATCACCGTAAAGTATGTGTTAAAAGTCTTCAATTACACTCCTAAAGTTCCAACTTACCAATCAAACCATGAGAAAAGTGTCCATCTCAAGTTTCAAGACCATCTTCTACAGTGATTTTTGTTCCTCTTCCTCTACTATTATAACTATAAATTGTGTGGTGTGGTGTGGTGTGGATATGTATCTAGCTCGCATCACAACCATTCATCTCCCTATCACATCAAACCATGCCCTTTCATTTTAATTTGAAATTTTCTATCTTTTCCAAATCACCCCCAATAGCTTTAACTAAAAAATCTTTTCCTATTCCCAATAAATCTCTATTTAGCATTGCTTCTAGAAAGTGCTTTTGGGATTTAAAAGCACTTTTACACACAAAATAAGTACTCGATACACAGTAAACTTAACTAAAAGTGTGTATTCCCAAAACTGCTACTATTTTGTCTTTTTCGGCACCACACCTTAAGTGGGGCTTTCAACTTTTCAAACAAAATAAGTGTTTTTGCTTACTACAAAAATAAACATATTTTTTCTACATCATTTTTTGTTCACAGCAATCAGGGACAGGGCTTACTTACGGTCCGGGTGGGCCCAGGACACCCAAATATTGTGAAAATCCCTCTATCGGTAAGAATATTTGCGCTTTGGCCCACCCAAAATTTCTAATAAACCTATGTGTGTGTGTGTGTTTAGGATTAAAATTGCACTTCTAAGCTGTATGAGCTTTCTTTTTATTGGATAGCAAATACGCTTTTGGGTTTCAGCAACAACAAAAAAAAAAAAAAATCTACTTTTGGGATCTTATAAGAAAGCATGATAATTAGAATTTTTTGTTCGTTTTTGTTCAAAAGTATGATATGTAAACTATCTTCTTCTTTTTTGAAGAAGTGGATATATAAACTATCTTTGCAAGAACTCTATTCCAAAACATTATTACTTACTTTATAGTAAGCTGTGATTTTTTATTTTTTTTTAATTCTAAAGTTGTTTAATGTTTGGTCCACCCGGCAAAATTGTTGTGACTTCATCCCTAAGTCTGATTTCATTTACAAAGTCAAACATGCTAACATATTTTTAAGCTACTATATGCAAACACGCAACCTATTCTTACATGTCCACAACCCCCATTTACCAATTATATATAGTTACCAAATCCAATAATTTCAAATAAAGATTTCTCACCTCACGTTGACTTTCCGATCCGCCGCATCTTCCAGCGCCCTATAAACCCCCGCCCCTTCCCCCGCCCCAAACCTCTCCATTTCCTCATCCGAATACCCGTAATCCCCCGAACTAGGGTTCCCCGGCTCCGCCACCAGCTGCCAGTACTGCGCCAATATGTCCAGCCTCTTCGTTGCGTTTCCCGCCATCCACCTCAAAACCTCCCCTAAGTGATCACAAATTCCAATCACCAAATCAAAAAATAAAATTAAAAAATTTCACAAAAAAAGGGCGGTGAGGTTACCGGAGGAGAGGACGCCGGGGACGCGGGGGAGGAGAGGCATGTCGGTGGGGATTGACTGGACGAGCCATGATTTGCAAGAGGAGGAAGAGGAAGAGGCGAGGGTTGAGGGCGGTGAGTGTACCGCGAAGAAGGAGAGGAGAGTGAAGATGAGAAGTGATGGAATTTTCATTTTTGACTTTTTTGGGTGTTTTTGAGAGGGAAATTGTAGAGGATGTATAATGTACATATAAATATCGGCGGAGTACGGTATCCGGTAACCGGGAAGCAGGGGATCGAATTGGGAATATTCTGTAATTTGGATATTTGCAAAAGAGTCAAAAGAAAGTGTTACTGGGATTTGCTTCTTTCTTTCCGTCACGTTTTATGGTTTGGCAAAATTTGTGATCTAGAGAAACTTGGAAATAACGTGGGTTTAAAAACTCAAAAGATGACCAAATTTGATTGTCATGCATTTTTCAGATATTGTGTTAGTGAAGCAAATAAAACTATTAGTCCGAAATAATATCTCTACTACTATAATGGGACAAGGCCTTAGTGTAATTTGTCCATCTACTAGTATATATATATTTATTATGACGTACATTGCACGTATGAACTACTAGTATTATAGATTGAAACAAAGTCAAGTCTGTAAAATTAAGTCCATTTTTGTAATAAAAAATATAGAATATAGTAATCATGTTTTATTAATAATAGATCTCATACAATTTTGGGAGAACCTACAACAAATAAAGTAATAAACCTCTAAAAAATAAAATGCTACATTCCTCTTAAGCCCTGATCAAAGATTTTCTTCTTTCTAATCCCTTTGAGTCTTTGACTAGTCGACCTACACTTTTAACTCCGAATTTTTTCCCAAACTGTCCCACTTTTTGAAAGTTTTTTTCAAACCGCCTCACTTTTTTTTAAAAATTTCCAAACCATCACACTCGATCTTTGAAAGACCGAGTGTAGTTATAATACGCGCGGTCTTTCAAAGACCGAGTCTTGCACTTCGAAAAATCGAAGAGTAAGACTCGGTCTTTGAAAGACCGCGCGTATTATAACTACACTCGGTCTTTCAAAGATTCAAAGACCGAGTCTTGAAGCTGATTAAAAAATAGAGCTTACAGATGCAAGACTCGGTCTTTCAAAGACCGAGTCTAGTTATAATGCAAACGGTCTTTCAAAGACCGAGTGTGGAGTTCACTCTTTTCCAGAAACCAAGATGTTCTCTGGAAATGAGTGAACTCCACAGTCGGTTTTCGAAAGACCGTTCTTAATATCACTAGACTCGGTCTTTCGAGTCTTCAATCTGTGAATTTTTTTTCAATTGGATTGAAGACTCGGTCTTTGAAAGACCAAAGACTGAGTCTAGTGATAATAAGAACAGTCTTTCGAAAACCGACTGTGGAGTTCACTCATTTCCAGAGAACATCTTGGTTTCTGGAAAAGAGTGAACTCCACACTCGGTCTTTGAAAGACCGTTTGCATTATAACTAGACTCGGTCTTTGAAAGACCGAGTCTTGCGTCTGTAAGCTCTATTTTTCAATCAGCTTCAAGACTCTGTCTTTCAAAGACTGAGTCTAGTTATAGTGAGAACGGTCTTTGAAAGACTGAGTCTTGAGTTTAATTGAAAAAAAACTTATAGGCACAAGACTCGGTCTTTGAAAGACCGTGTATGTTAATACTAGACTCGGTCTTTCAAAAACCGAGTCTAGGCTTAAATTTCACCATTACAATTTGTCTTCAAGCATTTCCCCTTTACAATTTGTTTTCAATCAATTTCACATACAGATCAACCTCACATACAGCTCAAACATCTCCTGCACATCTCCCACACATCTCGAGAAACATCTCCAACATCTCATAAACATCTTGAGAAACATCTCCAACAACTTATAAACATCTCCAACATCTCATAATCATCAAACTAACTTAAAATATTACAACATCAAGCAAATTCAAAATATTACAACATCAAACTAATTTAAAATATTACAACATCAAGCAAATTCAAAATATTACAATATCAAACTAACTTAAAATATTACAACATCAAGCAAATTCAAGCTTCCATCATCTTGCTCCGTTCCTACATCAAGCTTCCATCATCTTGCTCCGTTCAAACAACTTTTGCCTAACCTGCATTACAGACATGGACCAACTAACACAAAAATTACAGGTGTCAAAAATCAACAAAATTAGAGAAGCAAGCCTAAATGCACCTGAATTCCTACATGGACACAAAAATTAAGGGTCGGGTGTAAAGAAGTTAGTGGGTCTTCGTTGTCGTCTACCACGTTGTGGAGTAGCCTGTGTTAGACCGGACAACGGGATATTCTCCTCTTCTTGAATCTCACCTCCAACTTGTTGTTGTATACCCTCCTCTTCAATCTCAGCCCCTGCTTGTTCTTCGTGTTCTGATTCGCTTTGAGGTTGAGGTGGGGGTCTTCAAACAACTTTCTTTTGTCGGACACCAGAACGGCCGCTCGTTCGATGTGTGGGAGTCCTTAGTATTGCATCTAATGTTGCTCCCTCGCCCACAAGATCTGCTTGTGCACGGCAACATGTCATCATCTCCCGTATGGTTTCCTTCGTCTGATCGGCGACGTTGCTATTCAACAAAGTTGCACATTTCTTTGCAATGGCCCAAGTCTGGCTCAACTGACAATCATGAAAAGTTGAAAGATTATGGTACTTACATATACACATACATATATAAAAACAAATATTTATATAAACTTAAAAAATTAAAATGAAACTGTAAAACTTACAAATTTCCGAACAGTGGATCCCTTTGGTTGGTACATCGGCAACTTCATGGAATGTTGATCTACTGGTTCGGTCCCTGGTCGACGGATCGGGACTACCACTCCAGCAGGAGTCTGCAACGTCGGAGATATATACCATCTAGTCACTCTCTCGTACCAAGCCATGTACACCCCATGCACCGAGAGGTCAAACGGAGGAATGTCACCGATGATTTCATCGAACCGGTGTACATTCCATCTCTGAACATACGTAGAGAAGCAAGCAGCCCAATTGTGTTCGGGGGTTCGACCCATTCTTGTAATATTGTGCATCTCCGTATTGAATGGCTCGGCAACTGGAATACTTTGGTGAAGACCAAACTGGCGTAGCACTCTATCGGGGTAGTAGAACTCGACAATCCCAAAGTTGATTAAAGGTGCTTTTGTGAGCCACAAATCATGCCTGTACGTGCAATTAGGCGGCAATCGAAGTACATGATCCTCCGTGTAAGGAAGCCACACGACACAGTCAGCTGCCAACCTATCCAACTCATCACGGTAGTACGTTAAGCACCTGTTGGGATTGGCTATCCATGTAAGTTTACCTGTCCAGTAAATACCGATAGGAGATAGCATGTCCACGTCATCGGGAAGAACTATCCAGTGTGGAGATTGGATCCGTACTGCGGGCCGACCGACGTGAATGCGCTCCCAACTCTAGATTTGAAGTAAAATCATAGGCACATTCATCTGCACCGAACCTATACTGGCCAAACACAAAATACGGTACAGTGATGACAGTACGGCACTACCCCAACTGTAACGGCTAATGTTTCCTAGATCGGCGATTAGTGGCAAGAACATCAATGAGACGCTATTTCCTGACGAATTTGGAAACAATGCAGTGCCGAACAGCGTGAGAATGTACGTCCTACAATAGCACTCCACCTCCGCCGCAGTTGAACCTACATTCAATTTATTCTTAAAGGTGTCCTTCAACCATTTCAAATGAATAAATTTACCATTAATCGCACCGACTTCAACTTCGACACTTAAGTACTCCTCGACTATATAAACCGGGTCGAAGTCCATTGATCCTGACACTGCTTTTCCATCGATTTGAAGTCCGGTAAGTATGAAAACGTTCTGTAGAGTGACTGTCATCTCCCCAACTAGCAGGTGAAAGGAGTGTGTCTCGGGCCTCCATCTTTCAAGAAGTGCTTCCAAAAGAGGTCGATCGCACTTGATGGAGCTCATCCTACCAATACCGTAGAACCCACAGTCTCTTAGTATCTCGTGTATCCATGGGTGCATAGGTAGTGGATGACCAGTCCTAAAGCAATACTCCATAGCCTTACCGTTCCACACATTCTGCGATCAATGCAATAGTTGAAGAGTGAGGAGTGAAGGGTCGAGGGGTCCTGGGCCTTCAGAAGAGATATACGATGATGAAGGGACTGAAGAAGAAGTGCCCGCCTCATTTGGATTGATTTGAACCTACATAATAATAACATTTACATCAATAGACCGAAATTTCATATAATTCTATTAGAATCAACAATTAATTACTTATATTAGTATCCTCGGTATGAGCATGACCACGACCACGACCACGTCCACCGCAAGTATGTACTCCATCGCCACGTGGAGGTCTACTACTTTCTCCTTCCCCCATGTTCCCCATTGTGCGTGCCATTTACAATAAAATACAAATCCTAAAACTTCAACAAAATTATTATTAACTACACATAACCTAGATTGCTACTCTGCAAAATTGCTACTCTACATTGTCAACCCAACATTGCTACTCTACATTCTCAACTTCAACAAAATTGCACGAAGCATATACTTGTGTATGACCCCTATAAACTCTAATACACATTTTCCTCGCATCCTCAAAACCCAAATGAATGGATATGTGTAATTAGCAACAGGAACATAAATATCTATGGAATTGTGTATGCAAGAATATAACTTTTCTATTCATCATTATCCTCATATTATCTATGGAATTGTGTATGCAAGAATATAACTTTTAACTGATAATGTTTAAAATATTTTCTCCAATTTCTTAATATTTTATTTGAAGCACCAAATAATCATAATTACATGAAAACAATCAGATAAATGCATTAAAAGTAATTAAATAAAAAAAATAATGGTACACGGAAAGAGCGATGAATTCATTACACCCCCACCCTAGGGAGATGGGGAAGTTGGTCCTGAATCATTCTTACCCCAACCCATTCAAATAAAATTGGGCTGTATCTAGACCTCGGCCGACTAGATCAATAAGCACATACACTAGTCCTATTAGACTTGGGCAGAACCATGTACCTAACGGGCAGGTTCATTGCGACACTCATTCAGGTTTGTTTTTGTGCTTCTCAATTGTGCATAGTTCCTCTACACTTACTAGTTCACAATTACCTGTTATATGTTCTAATTTGCTGAAGAACTTCAAACCTAGAGGATGTACTTTTTCCTTTCTTTAAAACCAATAATAATAATTAAAATAAAAAAGTTCAAATTAAAAAAGAGTGTTGATGTATTGATAGAATGATTTAAACATATTAAACAAGGGAGTTCTTCAGTTGGCTTTATCCTCAAAATAACGTCTTATCTAATGGACTCCAACACTAGTAAAATTGGTTGAATTGTGATTGAAACAGTATGATAACCATGTCCATCTTGTATTATGTGTTTAAAATGTACATGACCATGAGTTACTAGAACTCAAGAGACTACATAAATCCATACCATGGACCTTTACTGGTCATTCTTGTGCCTAGCCATTACATACCCAGGCCAAGGCCAAATTGCCAACAGTAATGTGAAGCTCGATGCTGAAGCCCAAACCCACTTATTGTGGAACGATACTAGCCCATGCAACAAGATATAACGTTCTCGCCCAAACCCACTACGAACGCCCCTACATTCTCAACTTCAATAAAATTGCTACTCTACGTTGTCAACTTCAACACAATTGCTACTCGACATTGTCAACAATAACACAAATTCAACTAAGCACCTTCACAATAACCCAAAATTAACACAAAATTTGCTTATCAAAAGCTTCATAAATATACCTTTCGAGTAGGAGATTTCAAAGCTTGATAGTGACAATGTACAATACTTCTAGATCCTTCAACCAAGATCTTCCCCCACCGAAGACGAAATTAAACGAGATCTAAGATATTGGGATTTAGGGTTTAAAGAAAAATTCAAATTTGGGGGAAAAGATGGGGAAAATCGAAGAACGATGAGAGAAGACTAGGTTTGGGGGAGTGAATCGATCAATTAGAGGGGAAATCGACCAAGAGAATAACTAGGGCGGCGGCGATGGATTTTGTTGAGGGAAATTTCAAAGAAAACGAAAGTAGAGAGAAAGAATAAAGTAGAGAAGAAGAAGAAAGAAAAGATCTGAAATAAAACCCCCGTCTAAGACTCGGTCTTTGAAAGACTTCAAAGACAGAGTTTAGTTATTTTTCACGCGGTCTTTCAAAGACCGAGTCTTACTCTTCAATTTTTTGAAGTGCAAGACTCGGTCTTTGAAAGACCGCGCGTATTATAACTACACGCAGTCTTTCAAAGACCGAGTGGGATGGTTTGGGAATTAAAAAAAGTAGGGCGGTTTGGAAAAAACTTTCAAAAAGTGGGACAGTTTGGGAAAAAATTCTTTAACTCCTAAGTATTTAAATTCTTCATGTTAGACCCTTTATATACTATTTTACGTCTAAAAATTATATAATTTTGGGTATTGTATATTATACTAGGTTTGCCCGTTGACACATGCTTACGGCACGTCTTCGAAACGGTACACCTTGTTTGATCATATAAAATAGTTTTGGAGGCCCAACAATTTAATTGAAGTAGCAAACACAGAGCAAAAAACATATTATATGATTTTTTTGATTTTTTTTGAATTATTTTTAAAGTTTTTAAAGTTTTTAAATTTTAAATTTTTTTTGTTTTTTGATTTTTTATAAAATTTATAAAATTTTTATTTTCTTAATTTTTGGAATAGAAGAGGGAGGGAGAGAGAGAGAAAAGAATAATAAATAAATATAGGAGTTGTTTTGGGTGGGAAATTTGAATTTGAGTTTTGGGGGGAAATATTTTGTGAGGTTAGATTTGGGCCTTTGATTTTTGAGGGATTGAAGGAAAGACACTTGATAGCTTTCTTTGTGTTTTATTATATAGATATATAATTATATTTTTGGATTCACTAAATTACCGAGTTATTTGGCTTGGTAACCCTCCTTTTGAAATTATTTAGTCAAATGCCCTTGTTTTGGAAATAATTAGTGAAATACCCTAGTTCTTAATTAGATTTCTATAGTATTCTTCCTATAGTAATTTTTATAGGATGTGTGACCTTTCTACAAAAACTAAAAGTTTTTGGGTTTTAGGCTAATTTTTATTTTTATTATTAGATTTTAGTTTTTCTGCTTTCTACCTTATAAATTATTAATAAATATACAGAAAATTCTTAAAATTAAACTTAATTTACTTACTTTGTACTGGCTCTGATACCACCTTAGTGGGTGCGTGGGATCTCTTAATTAGTAGTTGTGAGTGGCGCGTAGACTCCTGGAAACCTGAAAATTAAGAGGAGGAGAGTATCAAAAACTTTTGAGAGTCTAAAGAGTAAAGTCTAAATGGTCGAAAAAAAGATCAAAGTTTGTAAAATAATATTCTTCGAAATAATGGATATTGTCAATCCTAAAAAAGTAATCAGGAATGATGGGAATTTCGTCGTCATCGTCATCAAGTTCTCTTATATATTCTGATTCTGTCTCATATTCTTCACTATCATATGGAGGTTCTTCGAGTTCTTCTATATGTCTATGTTCTCCTTCATTCTGCTCATGTTCTTCTAGAAATTGTCTGTATGCAGTCGTAGGATTCCAAACGTAACTACTAAATATACCATTTTCATAAAATAACAAAGATCTTTCATGATAAGTTAGATCGTCAATTATTTCAACATTTATGTCACGCCCCGCTTCCCGGAATACGGGAACACGGGCACGTAACTGAGGCCCAGCGAATGATATAAGTATGCCAACTCATATCATCCATAAGCTGTACCAGTCTTAACTCAACAATATAAGAAAAATGAATCACAACCACGCAGAAAAACATAATCACATAAACGATAATGAAATTCAATAACCAAATCTGAAATACAAGAACTTACCAAATAGCTCGATAGGCTCCAGCTCCAATCGTAGAGAACTGCTCACCAATGCCTTCTGAAAATTCTCCTTGTACACCTGTTACTTGTTCATCTAAAAAGAAAGAATAATTTGTCCTTAGAGCAAGTCGTGGACATGCAAGTGGAGAAACAGTGAAACAATGGCAATGGAGGTATAACAATGAATTCAAATGAACGGTGAAGTCGATAGTATTGAACAGTGTAAAACAGATAACAGTATAATATGCATTAAATACGATTTACCACAATAACGATAAACAATACCAATAAGGGCAATAATAATGAGAACACTGTTCATTAAGATAACAATATGCAATGATGATGTGAGGAGAACCTTAAGTCTATTATTCATTTTTAATCCTAGCTAATGCACGTACTACTGCATCCCATACTACAGGTTCCATGCATACAATCAATTTCGTTTAGACTAAGGTGGTAGATTCTATAGTTCATGTACTCGGGAACATTATTCATTAATGACCGATGATCGAATCAATCGAGATACTGAGTCAGTAATCTACAATTAACCGATGACCGATATGACCAATAGACCGATAGACCGATAGACCGATAATTAGGGAAACACGGGCCCCTCTTCCGAGTACAGTCACTATGTCATCAACTACCCTAATCAACCCTTAACCCCGGCTTGATTTACTTTCTTTACTCAATTATCATACAATAATGCAATTAATAAGGGACGCTAGAGAAAGTGTCAAAACAATCCTAAGATCATGCAATATACTATATAAAAATTAAATGCACCAATATAACATTATAAACACAATTGCACATTATAAAATATAGAATCCCAATTCTGGACAGCAGTAGGTTGCTGTACCAAAATCAGCATTCCCGTTGCTACAGGGCAGCAAATGTGGATCCGTCAGGTGGTCTAGAAACTAGACTCCCACCCGATTCCAACGCATACTTAAAAGCTACGTTCCGACAACGATAGCTAGGCGAAATTTAATAATCTTTATAGGTTTAAGTTTCTGGCTGGGTGTAGACGTTGTCTAATTTTAATTATAAAGGCAGTAAATAAATATTATAAAAATCAGTAAAAATACTTTTTAACACCCTAAACATGTTATTTTCAAATCTGGATTTTATCTTGGCCATATATGATTAATAGTTCACTTAATTCATTAGCCTAAGTTGATATGTACGTGAATCTGAAATTACAGCGCAGCTGTGGTAAAAGGTTCATAACTGGAGCAGTATAACTCCGAATTCGAAAGTTTTGGTGTCTATCGACATCTAGACAGATAGGGCTACGATTTACTTTCAGGGAGTTTCTAAATTTAATGAAGTGTTCTAGGTCTAAACAGCATGTTAAGGTTCAGATCAGCGTAATTTTCTGAATAGTCTATAAGTTCATTTTAAGTAAAATGGTAAAAATAAAATAAAATGATAGTAAATTGGAGTTTAATTAATCTTAATCGCAGCGAATCAACCTTAGGTGAACATGGTATTAATATAGGTGATGTCTAACATTTTAATAATTACAATTCAACAATTTAGCAATAACAATCACATTAACGATCAACAATTTCTACAATCTACTATAGCTATTTGTCATTCAATTTCATGATATGAAATGTGTCTACAATTCCCTATTTTTATAATCAATACCTATAACTATATGGTGTATGAACATCTCTATACTTTAGAGGCAAAAAGGTGGCACGATGTCGAGACTACCACTTGGATTCGCTCGTGTAAATCCGTGGCATCTCGACGATTGATACAACAATATTTTACGATTTTTAAAATAAGATCCACTTGCGGAATTTCAACAATAATTATCGAATACGATACAAAAAAATACATTCGATAGAAGTGACTTGCCTTTTACTTTGTAGACTGTTCGAAATATTTAGGAATAACGGGATCAGTATCCCGGGGATCAATCCCAAGAGTGCGTGCGAAGACCGTGTGAAGAAAGCTAGTAGAAAGCAATAATTCTCCCACACCCGATCCAGACAAAACAGCAAACAGCAAGAGGGATCTGTTGCGCCAAAACGCGGAACAGCAAACCCACCAATCAGACGGCGCTCTCGCAGCGGATCTGGAGCCGAACAGGAAACAGCGACCCGGGATTCCCTGTGGCAAAACACCAAGCAGCGATCTGATTCGCTCGATCGCACGGATCTTGAAGCAATCCGATGCCTGCGATTGAATCCCGCTCAAATCAGCGTCTTCTCCTTCGTTCTTCTTCTTCGAAACAGAGAGCAAGGGCGAGCGGCGACTGCGGCGGCGGCTTCGACGGGGAAGAGGCGGGGCTCGCGACGCTGACGGCGGCGCGACTGTGGCGAGAGGCGACTGGCGGCGAATGAGTGCTCTGTTTCGTTTCCGAAACAGAGGAGGCGAGAATGGAGGAGCTGCGGGGTCTTCGACGGTGGGGAAAGGGCGAATACGATGATGGTGATGAGGTTGAAGAAGGTCGGAGATGGCAAAAATGGGTCTCGGAGGTCGAGCGGTGGAGAGGACGGTGGGTTCGGCGGTGGTTGATGCTGCGGTGGTGGTGATCGAGGGGTTGGCGAGGAGTTGGGGACGACGGCAATGGAGATGGAGATGGCGAAGGTGATGGTGGGGTGAGAGGTTGACGACGGTGTTGGCGAAGGTGATGAGCGGTAGTGAGCGGGAGGAAGGAGGCACAGTTGGGTTATGGTTTGTTTTGTTTGCTCTGGTTGGGTTCAAATCAGAGGAGGGAGAGAGAGGAAGGGAAAAGATCTGTTGTTTTGTTTTGGTAATGTGTTTTAACAGAGAAGGAGAGAGGTTACGGGGGTTATTAGGGTGAATTAGTAATGGGAGGGATTAGAGGCTTAATAGTAGGGATTAGTTACTCTAGTTACTGATTGTGGAGAGATTGGGGGTAGTGATTAGGAGAATTTATAGGATTAGTCCGTTAGGGAGAGATTGGGGGTAGTATGGGTAATGGGTAGGATGACCCAATAAGAGAGTGGGTATGGGTTATAAACCAATTTATATAATTAAAATCCAATAGGGGCAAATGGATATTGGGTAAAACTCAATGGGGAAATAGGGTTTATGAACAAGATATAATTTGTATTAAAATATAGAATTTATTCGAAATGAGTACAAATATGATTAATACATAGAACTAGGTTTTTAATAACTAATCAAGTAGTAATAATAATAATCATAATAAAAATGTTCATTAAAATAACAGTAATAATAATAATAATAATGTTTTCCTTAATAATCAAGGCAATAATAAAAACAATAATAATTTATAACAAATTTTAAATACAGAAAAATACACAGAAAATACGTATTTAGGGAAACAGGGGTTACAATTTATATTACTAGTTTCTCCAGGAATTATTTGGTTTATCGTTATAATTATTACTCGTTGAATGCTAAAAAAGAATAATTTGAATTCGTAGCAGTCATCCATGCTTATTTGTCTATGAGGATAATAAACATCAAAAACTAACATTCTATCACTTCCTTGGTAATTAACCATTAATTCAAAAATTGGTGAGGCAATACCGAAATTATTGTCCATTTCTTCTGAATAATAAGGATTTATGAAATAAAGAGCAGAGAGAGATTTCTAAGGATACCTAAAAAATCAAAACAAAACGGCCCATCATGCTTCCGACCTAGTTAAACTTTTTTGATCTGTTCTGTACCAGTTACTACAAGTGGATAAAATACCCCTGGTATGCACCCCGATTTTTGTGCTCCTTTTACGTTCTTCCCATCTCAAGATTACTATGCCCTCAATAGGGCTTCATTCAAGAGATACGTCTAGAACAACTAGTAGCACTTCGGTACAGATAACCACAAAAGTCTAACTATAGAAGGTAGCAAATGAGTCTTTCTGCAAGATTATTTAGGCAGAGCCTTACAAAACTCTCCCTAAGGGGAAGAGATTTAGTTATTCATACCTTATTTTCTGCAAGAGCTGATAGATGAACTCATAAAAGATATTTTATTTGCTTCCAACTTGTTACAAACAGACTCTTCAAGATTATGAGGATTTTTTCTCTCCAAGATAGTCTGCCCTCTCCCTTACCCTGCCTTCCCTTTTATAGACGAAGGGATGGCTTCATACCTAATACAATTATTATTCTCCTTACATCACTGCTTACATCACAGATACAATTATTGCTTTTCTTACATCAGTGCTTACATCATAGTTAAATAATTGAGATATTTGCTGCTTATGTAGGGGACATCTTCACGTGCTCTTACATCAGGAACAGTTCTTCGTCAGTCTGCTCTTGTCCTTTTCTGCAATAGTCACATGAATGCTGTGGTTCCATCCTCATCAATCTACAGTAGTGGACAGCTGTTTCTTCAGTCATCGTCATATCTCCTTTATGCAAGATTCGGTACCAGCTGTCAAAGACTTCTTTCTTTGACTGGGGTTGTTTAATTTTTGCTATGCTGTAGATCATTAGTTTTTGTGGGTCAGGGCTGTCATAGATCCATATGTTACCTTCTCTGCTTTGTATGTCCTTTAGTTCACAATACATTGTTCTAAATCCCATAGCTCTTCTTTCGGGAATCAGTTTTTCAAATTCTTCGGCTTTATATGGTATGATACCGATTGCTCCAAACAAGATTTGCGTAGTCATCCCTATTTTTATAATATGTTCAGCTGGTAGTTCTTCATTATCTTCAAGGAATTCTGGAATTGCTGAAAATATTCGAACATATATCTTGGATGCCTTCGTAAGACCAAAATAGCTTTTAGCAGCTTTATGTACTTCCTTTGGTAACTGGCTAAGTTCTTCACATTCTCGAGATGGATAAATGCAGTGGATAAGTCCTCTTTCGAACAATACTCTTACGGTTTTTGGATTGGCTCCTGGTAGTATGATTGCTTTGTTCATATGTTGCTAAGAAATAGTTTTGATAAATTGGTTGACCTGAGTGGTCTGGCATAATTTCTCAATATATTGTAAAAATAAATACTTCTTGGAGTATTTTGGAGGATCTGAGAGTAAACTCTCTTTGTAGGTAGTGGGCTGTATGGATGTGGAGTTTTCTTCTTGTGTGGCTATTTTTGTGATCCCACTTGTATTTTGTGGGTTAGTAGGTTCACTCCCTTCGCTCATTTTTTCAATACGATCAGTACTTATATGTTGGTAAAATATACTTTTAAGACCACATATTTGCAGCTGTATTTGGTTAAATACTCCTTTTAATTGCTCCACTGTCTCCTTTAGGTAGACTATATCGTGTTCTATTTGCTGAACTCTGGCTTCCATTCTGCAACAAGCGAAAAAGTTAATTTCTTGATAAAAAATCGGCTAAAATATTAAGTTTTCCTTTTATGTTTTCTATCACAAAATCATAATGTGCTAACTCCATCTGCCATCTTATCAATATTTTATTTGCTATGGTTGGGTCTATTATTTTATTGATCCAACTTTTTGCTTGGGTATTATCTGTTCTTACCGTAAATTTTGTATGTATTATGAATAGTTCAAACTTTTTTATAGCTTTTAAGATCGCTAGTAGTTCTTTCTCGTTTATGTGGTAATTTTGTTGGGTTTGTGTGAAAGAACCACTAGTATATCTAGCTAATTTTTCTTCACTTTCTCCTATTTCAATAAATTTTAATACTGCTCCCCAATTAGTTTCACATGCATCAGTTTCTATTATCCAAGAACATTCTTTAACCGGTAGTCTTAGTTTTGGTAACTCTGAAGTTTGTTGTTTTAATATTTTAAGTTTCTCTTCATCCTCCGGGGTCCATTCCCATTTCTTAGACTTTTTAAGTTTTTGTTGCAACCAATTTGTTTTTGCTGATAAATTTGGTATATAACCTCTTGTTTGATTTAGTAATCCTATTATAGCTTGCACTTCTCTTTTTTCTTTTAAGACATTAGGAAAAGTCTTTATTTTTTCTGCTATATGTGATTGTAATTCTATCCCTTCATGTGATAATTTTGTTCCTAAGAATTCTATCTCAGTTTTGAATAATTCCATCTTCTTTTTTGATAGTATAATGCCTGCATCTTTCACTATTTCTATGAATTTTAGTAGATGTTCTTTATGTTGTTCTTCGTCTTCTGACCCTATTAGAATATCATCTACATACACTAATATGAAATTGTTGTATTTTTCAAAAATCTTATCCATATATTCTTGAAATATTCATGGGCTATTTTTATATCCGAATGGTAATACATTCCATTCATAAAATCCTTGAGGTGTGCTAAATGCCGTTAAAGGTTTTGAATCTTCTGTTAATTTTACATGATAAAATCCTGATTTGCAGTCAAATTTCGAATATATTTTTCTTGTTCTTACTGTGTTAAGTAGTATTTGCATATCTGGTAGTGGGTATCCAAATCTCTTAGTATTTTTATTTAATTCCTTGTAATTTACTACCATCCGAGATTTGCCTCTTTTTTCTTCTGAATGTTTTTTTACTATGAATGCTGGTGATGAATGTGGGCTTTGTGATTTCCTTATATAATTATTTTCCACTAATTCTTTTATGTGTATTTTGAATTCTTCTAGGTCTGTTGGAGTATGTCTTATTGGTCTAATTTTAATTATTTTGTTCTTATCTATTAACTCTATATGTGCCGTGGGTTTACTTAAGTTCCATTTTGCCAAGGGATCTTCTCCGCACAGATCTTCTAATTGTTTTTGTGAAATTTCTTTCGTAGTTGTTATTAGAACTTGTTGTATTCTAGTTTTATTTGGTAAGTATTGATATTCACCGCGCTGGGTTGAAGAAACTCTGATGTGTGGTAGGTCAGTTCTGGAATATGGTTGGGTTATTCTAATTGCTATTGCTTGGTGTCCGCAAGGTGTTGTAAATACAACTGATTTATGTGATATAGTTATGGGGTAGTATTGTTGGAAAAAGTCATTTCCTAAGAGTACGTCATTATTCATATCATCAAACTGGTATACTATAGGTATTTTTAGTATGTAACTTCCTACTTGTACATTAACATTTTGTTGGTATTTGTCTAGTATGATGGTTTGTCCGGTTAATCCAGATATGGCTTTTTTTATTAAAACCATCTTGTTTTCATTTTGGTAGTATATTCTCGCGGCATAAACTAGTACCTGCTCCGGTGTCTATTAGACTATGATAGTTCCTTGATGTGTATCCGTCGTAAACAAATTCTGTTAGGATGTATACTGTGTTTTTTGTTGCTCTTAATGGATTCATTTGTCCAATATCCTATTTATTACCATGCTTTCATTGTTTACTGTTATCGTTATTTTTTCTTCTTGAATTGAGTAAGGTTGTACTGATGTGAGGAAGTCAGTTCCTAATAACATATCATTAACATGTTGTTCTGGGTCTACATGTAAGTGTAACAGCATTTCCTTTTTACCATTTATCCTTAGTGGTAGTACGATTTTATGTACTATTGGATGTCTATTATTGTAATAATCTAAGTAATAATATGGGTTATCTAATGTTATCAATTCAGTGGTTTTTATATTTGTTTGTTTAATATGTGAATTAGTAGCTCCTGTGTCGACTAAGGCTATTTGTTTATTCCATTTTCCGTTGTCATAATATTCTATTTCTATTTTAAATTGGTTATTATTTTGGCGTTCTAATGTATTTATTATTGGTATTATTTCTAATGCTTGTTGTTTATTTCTTATTGATAGTGACCTCTTTCCGAACATTATTTGTGGTGCTTTTTCTTTTTCTTTTTCTTTTGCTTTATTAAAATCGAATTCTATATAATTTGGTATGGTCATTTCAGGGTTTTCTTTAGCTGGTTTGTACCTTATGATTTCGCTAAATAGCGGCTATATTTTAAAATTGTCCGTATTTCTATTCTTTACTTCGTGCTTACTAGTGAAAGCGTAAATATTTCTTATTTGTATGCTCATAACTTTGCTTTTTTCTATCATTTCTATTCCTGATAACTTATGATACATGACTAGACTTTTATCTTTATTTTTTTTCTGTCATGCTTATAGAGAAATTAGGTTTTATTGTGAACTTTATCTTTTGGTACATTAGGTTTCCTTGCACTATTCCTATTAAGGCGTCTTGTGTACTTGATATTATCCTATCATCCATTAGATATATTTGGAGGGGTGTATTTATTCCTTCCTTAAAATAAGCTTTTATTATTATTTGTACAGCTCCTAAATGTATGTGTCTTAATGTTTTTCTGGTTTTTTCGTTTATCTTTTCCATTTCTTGTCTTATTATTCTTTCTGTTATTAATGGGATTATGGTTTTGCCTTGTGCTTGTTCAATGTCTATAGGTTGTTCGTTATTCCTAGCTATTACTATGGTGCTTTTCTTTCTTTCAAATATTGGTAGTTTAAAGATTTCTTTTGGATTTATATCTAATTTGGTCTCTCTTATTTTATTGTACTTTTGTATGTCAAAGCACATTCTTTCTCTTAATTCTTCATTGTTTTCTTCTCTTTCTGAGGGTTCTCCTATTTCTGTTAGATCAGTTAACATGTATATCTCACATTCTTCTGTTTCATCTTCACTACTTCCACTATCTTCTTCCATTACCATTATTTCTTCATCTTCACTTATATCTGACCATTCTTCATCATATTCTATGGGTTCATAATTTATGCTATTCATTCCTTCAATTTCTTCTACGTATTTTACATTTTCTTTTTTCATTCTTTTAGGACAATTTGGTGATATATGTCCTACCTCTCCACATATGTAACAATTACATTTTCTTGGATTTTTCGTATATTGCCTATTTTTATTTTTATTTATTTTTCTAAAGTATTTTTTAAAAGGTTTTCTATATCTCTTAAAAGTTTTCCTATATTTTGGTTGATATTTTTGGAATTTGTGATTATTTCTTTTTGTGTATTTATAGTTATTATATCTATAGTTATTATTGCATCCCCAATGATTTGGTCTTGCATCTTCACAACAGATTCTTTGTTTATACGTTCTATAATATTTCATTGTTGCTCTAGCTTCTTGGCATACTTTGTCTCTATAATCTTTTACAAATTGCGTTCTATACCCTAAAGTGTCTACTTCAGGTTTTACCTTCTCATTTATGTATGCACTATATATGTTTATGCTCCATGGATCAGGTAATTTTAAAAAGAATAAGTCTAAAATTGGACTCCGTTCTTCTTTTGTGTAATAACTATCTTGATAATATTCTCGGAATTCACAAGCATAGTTGTCAAAATGGCACATGTCGCATATTTCTAAGTTACTTAGTCTCCATCTTGCTTGATTCTTTTTATATATAATGTGTTTTTCTCCTTTATCGTATACACTGAATTCGGTTCTTATTGCTTTTTCGTAATTTGTAATTATTTCTTTTAAACTTAAAGTCCGTTGTGCTGAATTTTCTTCAGTTCCTTTATCATCAATTGGTCTTGATTTTCTTATAGTATTTCTTTCTTCTTCTTCTAGTCCATTCCACCATTTTGCTACTACTCCAATAAAGGTAGCTTCTATGAATTTTTCAAATGCATTTCCATTAAGGTTTTGCCTAAATCCTACTATTAGTGACGCTTTTACCCATTCTTCGATTGTTCTATCTACATCTTTTACGCAATCTGGGTCTAACCATTCTCTATTTCCTGCTATTCCTTTTTCGAAGTGTTCTGTTGGTTCATATTTTGGAGTTTCTTTTTCTTTACCTTTTCCTAGTTGCATTCTTCTTTTTGTATTTTGCCATTTCCATGGTAATTGATATGGTTTTTTGTGAGGTGGTGGTCTTAAGATTTCATACATGTTACTTGGAATTTCTGAAGGTTTTTCAATAATTTTATCTTGGTCCATTTTTACTTCTTCGTATGCTATATCTAGACTTTTTAAGGCTTCTTGTACTTCTTCTGAATTAGGATTTGCCATTAAATCTTCTATTTCTAGAATATTTATATTAAGCTTTGTTATGGCTTCAAGTTCTTTCATACCGTCTTCTGTTATATCTAGTTCTTTTTCTGGGTATTCTGTTATATATCTTCCTAATTCTTTTATATTTTTATTTATGATTCTTAAATCGTTTCTTATATCAATGAACATTTCAGGACCGCTGTAATCTTCTTCCAAGTCTTGTATGTTTAAATAAATTTTTAGCTCCATATCCTACTATTTTGTCTGCTAGTAGGTGTTGGTAATACCAGCTTGCTTCTTCGTTTCTGTAATCTAATACTTTGTATGCTATTTGTTTTTGTATCTCTTTAGGTAGTTGATTAGTTACTTTTATTGTTAGTAATAGGTATTCTGATATTTCCTTACTGGCAATATGCTTACTTTCTACTAATCTTTTATCAACGTGTCTAATCTTGAATTTTGAAAGATTTTTTAATTTAAGTTTCTCTATTTTCTGTGAATTATCCAGCTTTTCTAAGCTTAAGGTGTATTATGGTTTATAATTTCTAGAGTGGGGTTATATATAAAATTTTGCTTTTTGGTTATTTAATTAAAAGGGGTATTTGGCTAAATATTTTTGGAAGAAGGGTATTTGGCTAAATATTTTTGAAAAGTGGGGTATTTACCCACATTGCTCCTAAATTACCCTTACATATTCCCAAACGCATTCAACACCCAAAATCATGATTTTTTTCTCCTCCTTTTTTCTCACCGATTTCAACCCCTTTTCAGCACCCGTTCTCATCGGAGCCGCAACATGGTCACCGGAGTTCGCGAACAACAATCTTTCCCACTCTCTGTCGTCACCTCCCAATCTCATATCTAGAAATTCCTCTCCTGTCTCTCTCTTTCGTCGTCATTCGTCTGATTTATCGTCTGGTTTCTCAAAAGGGACCTCAATCACTCTAATTTTTTTTTAATACATAATGTTTTTGTGAACTAAAAAACTACTTTTGTGGAATATGAGCTGTTTTATACTGAATTGTACTGTTTTTGTTGAATACGAGCTGTTTTTTACTGAATTGTGTTTTTGTTGAATATGATATGGTTTTTTTACTGAGATGTACTTTTTTTGTTGAATCTGGGCTGTTTAGTACCGAGATTTATTGTTTTTTGTTGAATACGATTTGTTTTTAACTTACATGTACCATTCTTTGAATACGATTTGTTTTTAACCGACATTTATCATTCTTTACTGATATGTACTACTATATGTTGAAATTTACTTTTTTTAAATGAAACATTTATAAATGTGATATTTGGTTTTTGAGAAGAGTAATGCTTCATCCACTACCAATTTCACTACCATTCTCTTTACTATCTTAGGTGACACATTCCTATTGAAGAGTTCTCTCACCTACTCTCTCTTCCCACACCTATAGGAGTGTGCCACCTTAGGTGGTGAAGAAAAATTTAGTGAAATTGGTAGTGGATATAGCATTACTCTTTTGAGAATTACATCATGTTTCTTAAGAGCTGGCTATCTTCAGATAAACCCATGAGTTTGTTTCATTTATACTTGGTTATCATGCTAATGTTTAGAATGTAAATTTGTAAACATTGATCCATTTTGATAGGAAACATATCATTCAACTGGAATAATCGTAAAGTAATTTTTATCTGTTTTTGTTTCAGTGGACGGGAAGGAAGAGAATAAAAGAATAGGAAACGGGGTAGATGAGATTAAATGGGAATTTAAGTGGTTTGAAAATTTTGACTTTGTTATGTGAGAAATAAAGGACAAATAAAAGGAAATTTGTAAAAGATCAGTTAATTTGTGTCAATGAGAAACGTGGAGGAGAGAGGTGAAGTTTGGAGGAAGGTGTAACACTCCGTAAAATTGAATTATGATAATTTTATTCCAGTATGTATTACACACGGGTATTTTGTACAATTATGTATCATATCTTATGTAATACCTTGAATATTTTAAGATGTTAGTTTGTAGAATATAAATATTTGGGAATGACTCATATATGTATTTAATATTTTATTTTTTGAATAATGATTTTAGAGCAATTGTGTTAGGGACTTCTAGGAAATGAGTATCATGAAAGGGGCCTTAATAAAATCATCCAATTTTTTTATTATGCATGATTCTTGCTGGTTAGTGATGTAGGGGAGGTTTAGAGGTGGTGGAATTAATTAGAGTCTAGAGTTAGGGAAGGTGGGTTAATGAGTTGGATGGTATAGTGCATATTTAGGCTTATAAATGCCCACATAAGCCTAGTTTTCAAGAGATGAGAAACAAACTTTTTGAAGTTGAAGTTTTCCTAAGGTAAACTTAGAAAGTCTATTTTTATTTCATGTTTTGTAGATTTAACATAAGAGATGATAGTGAAGTCTATGTTTTGTTGTGGTCATAAGGTTAAGTTTATCGAATTTGGTGTTGGAACCACTATAAGGAATTTGACATATAGTGACAGCAAAAATCCGTGGGTGAAAGACGGAAAACCGTAGGTAAAGCCCGTAAAACCTATACCAACGGACATATTTTTCCGGAGTTTTTAATTAGCTATACCCACGGCAGAATGCCATCACTGTAGCCTATAGCGACGGTTTTTTTATCCGTTGGACAAAACCTCGGTGTTATACCCACGGTTTCGTATCCGTTGGTATAGGCTTTAATGACACCTCTTGCTTCCCTATACCCACGGTTGAAACTCCATTGCTATAGGTTATAGTGATGATTTTCGCATCCACATATTTGAATATATACTCATCGCTCTATACATAATTTTTTTCTTATTAATTACGCTTACCATAATTTAATATTTCTTTTATAATATTAATCCAATTATAAACTATAAATACACAATAAAATAAATAAATGTGTTTATGAAACAAAATTAAATAAAATTAAACTTCAATCATATTAAAATTAATGAAGTATTACAAGCATGTCAAATTACAAAATAAAATTCACTTTGTTTAAGACCAGAAATATAGCTCCTTAGCACAGAACAAAAAGTCATTTACAATAATGATTGGGAACTCGTGTTCCCATCAGAATTAAGCTTTAGGTAACTTTAGAACTTTAGCGTAAATTCCATTTTATATAGAATAGCTACTCATTAAATAGGACACGCGGCAACCAAGTATAGCTCCTGCGCAAACCTGCATACAAATGTTGAAAAGATAAATCTGAATTTAGCAAACCTGCATTTATCATTCTCACAAAAAGCTCTGTAATCAATATGAACTAAATTTGCATTTGAATTTAACTGAGAACAACATTTGTATATTTTGAGTATGGCGAAAAGAAATTAGAGGAACTGTAAACATCCTAAACATAAACTAGTACGAATGTAAACATCCTAAACATAACAAAACAAAAAAAAAATATTACTATAATGGATATGCATATTAATCCAAGCACACGTCTTGAAGGATGAAATAACTATAGGTGCCTTGTTACAGAATTTTACAACAAACAATAGCACACTTTAGGTAATTTTCTATAATAATTAGCCCATAATAAAACAAAATATTCCATTTTAAGGATCAGAAAGTGCATTACAACTTGCAAACCATGAAATAAAAACAACAAGAAGGGATTTTATATAGCAGATACGCATGAGATGACAGCTATTCCAGAATAGGTTGTCATGAATCTAATATATTATTAGCAATTTCAGAAGGCAAGCAGATTACAAATCATACAACCCATCCAAAATTACAAGTCAAGATGGGATTTTGGGTACTAAACCAAACAATAAAAGGATCAACAAGAAGAACCCATCAACCATAAGCAATGAATTAGCTCAGAATTTAGCCAAATGAGAGCATCCACAGTCGTTTGCTATATATGCCATTTTCCCATATTATAGCAAACGAATAGCAAACGAGCCCTGCAATCGTTTCTCATTTTCCCATTTTTTGGCAAACGTTCTATTCTCATTTCTCAAATATGAGAAACGAACTGAACTTTCTCAAATTATAAAGGACGGGGTAAGATACCCCGTCTCTCCGATTTAATAATTTTTTAATCGATTCAGACGGAAGATCATATCCCGTCTCAATAATTTTCAATTTTTTTAAAAAAAAATTGGTCGGACGGGGATACATACCCCGGACGGGGTATGATACCCCGTCTCTCCAAATAAAAAATGTTTTTTTTAATTTCCCTCAGACGGGGAATGATACCCCGGCCGGGGTATCATATCCCATCCGTGAAGGAAATTTTTTTTTGGTCACTATTTGAATTGGGAACCAATCCAAAGGCCACTGATCAATTGGGAACCAATCCAAAGGCCACTGATCAATGTTCACAGTCAATTGATCACTATTTTTTTAACAGTCAATTCATCAATGTTCACTATTTTTTTTTTTTAATTTTTTTTGAGAGACGGGGAATGATTCCCCGTCCTACACCTTTTTAAAATTAAAAAAAGAGGGACGGGAAATCATATCCCGTCGATAAAGAATATGAGAAAAATTTAGCAAAGCACGCCTGCACGATCTTCGTCTAATTGCTATTACTGTAGCTGCCATTTTTTAGCAATTGAGAAAAACTACTGTGGATGCTCTGAGAGAACAAAACGCAGCAAAGTGAACCCATCTGACCCAATAAGAAGAACCCATCACAGTATAGCAAAACAATAGGGGCAAAAGCAAGTGCAACTCAAATATGATGGAGAAAAGGAAAAAGGAAAAAGAGAGGAATTTCCAGAGCGTGGATGAGCTTGACATTTTTGCCTTGCTCTCGAGTGACGGCATTGGAACATGTCTTCAGCCACAGGACCTGAATCGCAATATTTATTAAAACTTAACAATTGCTCAAATTAAATAACTAATTACATATACCTAACCATGCTCTCGAGAAAAGAAGTACAATATACTATAAGCCGTCTTGCAATTGCATTGCACACAATTAAGTTTCTTACAATGTTAAAAAAAAGTGGTGAACCTGGAGTAGGCAAGTAATTGTTCGTGAAGAGTAAGTCGACATTGTCAGTGACAAAACTAAGGCATTCAAAGATGTGAGCATTTCTCAATATATACTTGAGAAAGAAATAAACATGTGTGGATTGTCTGTACAATTTGGCTTCACACGCATTTGGATGATGTTCGGCTTCAAACACCTCGGGTTATAATAGCAAACTTATTCATTGTTTATGCTTCATAGCTTACAGTCTAGTTTTCATAAAGTAATATTCATATTTCTATGGTTTACTTCATAAAAAAATAATATTTATAAATATATATTTTGTACAACAAAATCAAGTTAAACAAAAAACACTTTAAGTATAACAGAATGTTCTAATTTATGTGATACAGTGAATATCTGCTCTAATATTTAAAATATAGTAACTATTTTTAGAATTTTTAATCAATTTTTTAAAAAATTATAGACTATAAGAAGCAAGTGTATATCCAAATTAGAAGGCATATTCTGAACCGTATACCAAGTTTGGAATACCTTCCAGGTAAAAGCATTAAACTACTATAATGGAATCTTTACATATGAGTCTTCGGTTATAACATTAAGCTGAAGAGCTTATCTACACCCTATATTGTTTGGATGAAAATCAGTACAGCAGTACTCTTTTTTTTACTTTTTTAAAATTTACTTTCACAGCAGAACATTTCTCTTAAGTACTAATGTTTCATTATCTGTTTCTTATATACAGATTCTAATTTCCTGAAAAGGCAACTTAGAAAACAATGGATTTGTTCAGGTCATTTTGTCTCACTCATTAGATACTTGAGAGGAGGGTGTTACTTGACAAGTTAACTGAGTTCACAACGCATGTTTTCCGCCGCAACATTCTTTTCGTTAACCAGACTTGAACATGAAATCTCGAAATATGCATTTAGCTAAGGTAATTGCACTGAACAGAATCACTTCCAAAATTTCAGTGTCGAAACATGATTATTGCATCCTTACTACTAGTCTCTCCATAACGGTTCGTGAGGCTTAGTAAGGATGCAAGAATACTAGTCTCTTGCGCTGACTGCATCTCTGAAAGCACCCTATCGGAAAGGCGAGGCTTGGGTGGATCAGGATGACCTTTTGGAAGAAGAAGTTGCGATCCTAGATCGCTCCCAATCGCATCATCAGGTATTCTTTTTTTTACTGCGGTTGTTTTTAGTTTTGATCCGTCTTATTTCTATTCTGGTTTTCAAAATCGTTCTTTTAGTTTAAGATGTGGTTTATTCTCCTCGTTTCCTGCCCGTTACACTTTAGATTTTCACTTCACCACATTGCTTTGTTTCCATGTTCTCTCGGGATTTCCATTATATATTAACCTTATATATTTTTTTAGCTTTTTATGTATATGGGGGCATGATAGTAAAAAGCCGCCAAAATGGGGCTTTACTTAATAATAGTACAGATGTGGAAACTAGCATATACTCCCACTATTTTAAAAAATGGATATTTGAGATATTTTAGCAAATGCCCTCATTCAAAATATGGAAACTGCCATATATCCTCACTATTTAAAAAAATTATGAGATATTGTTTGTTTGGACGGAACAGTTTTAGGGTTTTGAATAATATATAATGCGTGTTTGTTGTTTTGACAAAATAACATCAATGCTTTGTTTCCACATCTCAACTTTGGTGTTGTTGAAGATGATATACAACCTAGTGCAACAGTAGATAGTACCATATTAACAAAGTTTGTGTATAATTTGTTAAATTCGCAAATTATTTATGAAGAAATAATTTGTAGAATATATTCATGAATTATTTGCAGATTTGCATTTAATCCCCGCAGTTCGCAAATTATTCACGAATAAAATGAATGTGGCATGAATAATTCGCGAATTTAGCGAATTATACAATAAATATTTATAGATTTATATATACTTTTACTTAGGTGGTGGTACTAACTACTTATACACATTAAATTTTGTATTTCTTTATTCTCGATTTTTTGCACAAAATTTTCCCTAATTTGTCCGATTTTTGTTCATTTTCGAATATTAAATCTTGTTCAATTATTTATAAACAATGAATTTGTGACTGTAAGTAATACACAAGTGCTTTCTATCTTTTTTTATCTCAAATTATTCATTTAAAAAATGCTTTCTATCTAAAAAATTATTCATTAAAAAAAAATTATGCATATTTATTATCTCAAATGCTTTCTATCTTTTTTTTGTTTTGAGATTTGAGGTCAAAAACTCTTTGGTGTTCCATAAAAAAATATTTAACAAAACAACCCCAATAAAGGAGAACAAGCAAGTTTGATACACTCTGTAACTCTTGTATCTCATTTTCTGTATTTTTTTGTAATGTATTCTTTCTCCCAGTGTATTCTATCTATTTGTACTATTTCTTTTCATGAACCATATATTTGTTCTTCTTTCCAGTATTTATATATTCATCTATTTGTTTGATTCTTTTGTGTGCCAATTATTTTGTCTCTGGATGATTTATTATTCTAAATTGTTGCACTTCATGGCTTAATTGCCTATTTATTTGAACTCTACCTTGTTGGATCTGGTTTTCTACCTAATATACCATATTGAACCCTCATACCCATTTATTGGATCCTAACCCGCAACCCAATACCCACTTCTTTGACCTAGTCTTCCCCAGATCTTCTTCACGTTCCCTAACAGGCAGATCATATCTTTCCCCTTATTCTCTTGATTCTCCAAATCACAGCTTGACAAAATCTCTCATTACAATACTCAACAAATTTTGTTATTCATGCCTACAATTCCTATCTCCAAACCATAACCATAATATTCTCTCTCTCATTTTCTCTCTCCCGTGTGCCCTACCCCTACCTCCGACTTACCGTCGCCTGCCGCACCCTCCAGTCGCGCCACCCAGCAAACCCCAGCAGAAACGCCCCCTCTCCTCTTCCTTCTCCTTCCGAAGTCGACAACAGCAACAACCAGCGCAGCAGCAGCCAGCGCCAACCTCGTTGCACCAACCCCCTCACTGCCATCGTGTCGTTCCGCCGCCGACGTGCCTTGTGCCGCCGTCGTCCCCTTTGGCGGTGCACCCGGCTACACCCTCTCTCTCTCTTTTGTGTGCGCGTGTTGGATCCACAGCATTGGGTTCGTGTTAGTGTTCATGATAATCGTGATCCTCTTGTGCATCCCGTTCGTATTCTGTATGTGGTATTATGTTCGTGCCCGGAAACCTATTCCCGTTATTCCCATTTCCCCGTCAGATCCGTCGTCAGTTACAAGGCAAGTAACTTGTATTTTTTTGGTTGTATATACAAGTACTAAATACCGCTAATAATGTGGCCTTTATTTCTAGATTCATCCCTATGAAAATCCTTATTTGATCCTGTCCCTATTTGTTGATCCATCTATAGTCATCATATTTGTTACACACACGACATGAAAAATAATTTAGAAATAATCTAAACTTGATGCATGTATGTATGTTATTCGTGATTTATGATATGTTGTACCTTTGTTGCATGCTTGATGTGTCAGTTGTACTCTCCTGTGGTAGATTTGTTAAACACCCATACCATATTTTCTTGGACATCTATTATACCATGTTTTGTATTTTTTCATAATTTGGATTTGTTGCACATGAACTATTTGATTTAATGCATAAGAAGAGAATTCTGTTTTTGTTATTGGCTTGTTTTGTTCAGTATTTACACCCTATTGAGGTCAGTGAATCAATTTAATTTGTGAATATAAATCTTAGAACTTGCTGTCTATTTTTCAGAATTTCTGACAGATCTCGGTTCTGATTTGTGAGTTGTGAGTTATTATGGTTTTTCTATAGATGTGTTAGAAATTTCAGATTCTATTTTATGTGATTTCTGCATAGTTAATTATTTTAATACTTATGTTAAAGATAAGATTTGAATCTAATATTTTTCTGGGTAAGACTAGACTTGACTGGGTTTAACTCCAAATTTTTGTAAATTTATTTGATGACATTTATAAACTATTCTATACTTGTGAACAACTACCATATTTCCAGAATTTCATGTTGTTCGGTAAAGAACCATAATTTCAGCCAGATTCTAGTTGCTGTTGGTAAAAACTTTGTAAATATAAAATGTAGCCTGTAATATCTATTTTATCTCCCTTTTGATGGATTTGGATTTCGAGTTATATTTTGTAATCTATCGCTGTTTTAGTACTGATGTGTCAAGAATCTCATATTCACAAATTTGCTGTATCTTGTTGTTTCCCGAATTTATTTGACTATACTATCTATGTTGGAATAATATGAAATTATATTTGCTGATACTAGACATACTGGGGAAAACTCTAGATTTTTCTTAGATTTAATAAGTAAGTTTTTATGCAATTTTCATGCTTGTGAATACAATCTTGTGATTTTTGGCTGAACATGATTTTTGAATTTTTTTTTATTTTGAGCCCTCATTCTGGGATTATTATGTGACTTGTGCATATGTGCTGGATTCGGTCAGGAGTATATTTTCTAGATTTTCTGACGGATCTAGATTTCCATGTTTGTGGCAACGGAAATCTCAGATTTGGTACAGTAGTGTCTTGCTGTCCAGAACTAGAAGTTTCGTTGTCCTAGCCCTTGATGAGTCATTTGTCATCTGTTCGTGCCCTTCTTTCAACTTTTACGTACTTTTCCCTTGTTATCTTACTTTGTTTCTTGCCTGTGCACGGCCATGTTTGCTTTAAATAATAATAACAAGAAACAAAGTCGGTGTTAAAGGGAAAGGTCCAATAGTGGAAAATATAGAAATGTGTACTCAGAAGGGGATCTATAGATCCTACATGATACTTGATACTTGATACTTGATACTTGATACTTGATACGTGATTACTTGATACTTGCACACTTGACACGTGATACTCGATACATGATACTTGATACTCGATATATGATACTTTATACATGTCCCTGAGTACACTGCCCCCTATAATTCACTGTGAAACCTAAAATGCAACTTGCATGAATGTAGCAACCATGTCGTAAATTTTTGGGATGCATGAAGTTCTACCTAGTTAGGAATAAATACAAGACTTGAGAATAACATGATCACTTGACACTTATTACTTGCTATTTGTACATGATTACTTGACACTTGTTACTCGTTACTCATTTGCATGATACTTGACACTTGTTACATGTCACTTGCACCTGTTTATCTTGCCATGCTATCTAATTTTGTTCCTGTCACATTCCTTTCATGTTACTTCTATACTTGCTTCCGTTGTTACTCTATTCTTGCCTATTTGTTTTTCCTATACTTGTTACCTGCAATACACGCGGCCCGTAACTTGCATTGACGGACGTTTGTTTTCTCTTTCCTTTTCCTGCAAATTCATCACTTTCATACTTTGGCGACCAGCTGCTAGATGAAGTAGGTGACCAAAGATTCTAGTTGGATTCTTGCTACATTTATTTATTCTTGTTGTTTATTTTGAATAATTGTAACTTGTTGCTTGGATATTTGTATTGGGCATTTTGTCCCAGACTTGTATTTTGTTCCAGACTTGATTATTTGAGATTTAGTATTCGTGTTTCAAGTAATCCTGTTGACTATATTAATTCAGTTATGCATGCATGGTTGACTATTTCCCTTGTATATCTCTTGTTTATTCTTGTATATGTTGTAAAGATCATGACACCTTATGAATGGTGAAAGCCATTCACTGGACTTGTGTTGCATACTTGTATTCCGTATTCCTTTTTGGGAAGCGGGGCATGATAAAATCTCACAAATATGACCCCGTAAAATAAACTAACCTAATGAGACTATATACCAAAAAACCTAAAGCTTGTTGCCATGATCATGCCCATATGGATGCATAAACTCATGAGCAAACCAAGCCGACCCGTGGTTACATGTCAACTAATCCACCAAGCTCCAACAATTGTCCTTGGCAGATTGGGAAGTCTTCAACAAACTTAAGACAAAAACTTCTTCTTCTCTGATGACCTAGCCCTTCTTCTCCGATGACCTAGCCCTTCTTCACCGATGACCTGCTTCTTCTTCTCTGGACCTTCTTCTCCACCTTTTCCCTCCCGTCTGCCCTGAAACAACGTATCTCCAAAGCTTAGCCTGCAACAAACCTCTGTCTCCCACTGTCTTCAGATTCTCTAATCTCTCCCAGCATGCTCTCCGAGCTTGAACTCAGTGGGTGCGGGCCTAATGAGAGGGTCCGCCACCACCTTGACCTTCCAGCGTCAGGCTCTACTGCCCCCTTCATCCTCCTCCACCCCTTCACCAACCTGTATCCAACACTCCTATTGCAACAGTTGTTCCTATCAAGACGCCCCCTCCCACAACACCCACAAACCAAGGTCCTCAACTGATTAACCCCCGGAGGGGGAGTCCCACAGACTCAGATGTGTGCTATCCCCACCGCGTGCACACCGAAGTGTGCATCAACGGCTAGAGGGGAGATGCCATGGTCATCATCGTCATGATGAGGGGCAATACAGGGGACGAGCCCATAGACTGGCCACCTTGGGCGTAAGAAGACCTCCCCGACGATCCAGCATCAGCCACATAGAGAGGGTCACCACTACCAACAAGCATACAACTACGACCACCGTCGCAGGTACCAATTTCAAAACCAAAACAAAAAGGAGTACCACTATCAGCAAAAGAAATAAGATCCTTACTCTAAACACACAGAGGATTCCCACCACGACCACAGTCACAATCCCACTGAATATTCTCGCCACCACCACAAATTTAAAGCCACAGTGTCCTCCCACCACCACCACAAACTCATATCCACAGATTCTACCCACCACCACCACAACCTCCCTCTACAAACCCACGAGAATGCTGACATTCCCCTCAATCACCATTCCCCTCCACCACCTCAGAGTGACCCAATCGTTGCACTTAAATCCAGCATTGAGCGGGCCCATGATGGGGATCCGCTTGACAGGATTACGGTGGAGGCTGAATCAATCGAAGGTAGGGAACAATGGATTGAGGTTAACAGTAAGAAGAGACAAATCAACTCCCCCCCTCAACTCGAACAAAAAAAGAAACAAAGAAATGGGAAGCGAAAACCGATACCGTGCTTTAATTGTGGGGATTTAGGGCATTACAGAAAGGATTGCACGAAGGAGGTAAGGTGCTTGAAGTGTATGAAATAGGGTCACTTATCTTATGTGTGCACTAATGCGGTCGAGACCAAAGATGACGACGAGCAACCAGTCAGTAGAGGAAGGTCCCCTGATAACCCATCACTTATTCGCCTAGAAAAGAGCTTGGACTCTATCAAGAATGAAGAAAGATGGCTCAGACAGTGGTGCGCTGTCGCCATGGTTAGAGCAGGGAGCCCATCAGAGACTCACCTCCTCCAAGACCTTAACGCAAGGTGGCCGATGCGAGCCAACAGAGATTGGGTCTTCAAAAAAATGTGCCATCTGCAATTCCTTGTGTCATTTCCTTCGAGAAAGTGATCGAAGTCACTTACATGGGAATAGTGGATTTTGGCCATTTCAAAATGAAGTTCTTTACTTGGTCACCAACCCTCATAGCGGAGTTACCACAGGGCGATAGATATTTGATTTGGATCCATAACGTTCCACTCCACTTCTGGAAGAGGGAAGCACTCCAAGAGATCGCCGCCGACTTCAGCTCCATCGAAGATATCGACGAAAAGATAGTTCGTCGATCACAGATAGTGTCGGCGAGGATACTCGTTCGGAGTGCTGACATCTCCTTGATGCCCAGGTTTGCTAAAGTCTTCTCTTTTAAAGAGTCTTACTTGATCCGGTTCGTCCTCGACAAGCGAGCGGAGACAAAGACTGAGCTTGCGACCATCATCTCCCCCACTCCTTCTTCGTCACTCAGAGACAGCCGTTCATACAAACAGGAAGTAGCACCTATGTGGGATTCAACCCTTGATGGGGCTCATGAAGTGGAACGGGTGCATAGAGAGCTCATCAGGGTGGCAAAAGGGAAAGAGCAAGGCCATGATTTCACGGCGGGGGATCAGAGGCTGGGAGAGTTTCTCCGATCAAAGGTGGTCGAGATTGAGGCTTGACCATCAGATCCAACGACCCACAACCTCCAACAACTCCAACAGATACAACGGTGGATCTACAAAAACTTCCAGATTTGGACAGTAATGTAACTCAAGAAAGGGCTCTTCGAAAGGAGGGGCAAACGAAAGCTCAAAATGGAAGTCAACACAACGGAGTTGGTGGGGGGAAGCCGAGAGAAGAACTGACAGACTATGCAAAGGGGAAAAAGGGCAAAAGCACCTTGGAAAGCGACATGCAAGACATGCAGAGTCGAAATCCAAAAGGGCTTGAGTTGGTCGCTTTGGGGCGAGTTTCGAAAGGGGAAACTCCCATATTAGGGAAGAAGACAAGCGGAGTGGGCAGCGGTGGCAGAGTCTCCATCCAAATTGAGGGAGGCACATGGGTCGAGGCTGAACCCCAGGAAAAGGGGAAAGATCAAGGAGGAAAGGGAATGGGTGACTGCAGCGAAGAAGAAAGCTCAAAGAAGACAACGCTAAAGGGAAATGGGGTAGGTTTCTGCAACGAAGAGGAAGAGAGCGCATCGTTGGGAACGCTCACCTCTTTGTTTCCCACGCCAAAAGCATCGAGCGCTGCGCCCTTCGCTCGGATTGAGACAGGTGGCAAAGGCGAGAATCGCAAAGCCCATTTGCACAGGACACGTGGCCCACTAGCGTCTGTGATGGACACAGAGCTCGAGAGCAGTGTTCTGCTCACTCACGAGGGGGGTTTGGGGCTTAAGCGAGACTCGAGAAAAAGACAGCATACGGGGGGATTCTTATATGAATGCTATTGGGCCCAAAGAGGGGCCCAAGAAGCAATCTATTGTAGTTGGGCCAGCAAATCAACACAATAAGCAAGCAAATGAGGAGGTTGAGGGGCCTTTTAACAAGGTGTCTCTAATTGGGCCCAAAGAGGGGCCCAGTTCGATTACTTTCTCACACATCATCTCTCCTAGTAAAAGCACCAACGTCTTCACTGAGGGGTCTGTTACGAGTGTCCCCACTACTCAGATTGTAATGACGACAAGTTGTGGGCTCATTGAGGGGTCCACTTCAGGAGAGCCTACTATGCAGTTGGCAAACTAAAGTGACGAAGATAATCAGGAAGACCGGCTAAACCTTGAAGGTGACATGGTCTACTCTGAGGGGGAGGATGTGGAGTCAGAGGACTATGATTTCGATGTTGATTTTCGCACCACTTCCCTGGAGTTTGTTCTGTCCACATACCCTTCTTCCCAGATCGAGTCAGCTTTCACAATTCAGAAAGTGGCAAAGAGGACTAATGAGGAGTCCCTAGATGACTATCTGGAGATCGCGGCGGCTGCTAAATTCGCTAAGACTGGCAACGAAGGTTTGCGTTCCTTCTTAGCGTCTATTTTTAATTTCATGACCGATAATGAAATCTTTAGTCTAGCCAACACTTGTGGTCTTGCGGTAGGCGATACCGATAGAAACACATTTCTCCTAAATAAGATCAGGGGACTGATAGGGTTAACCATAACTCGATCTCATCGCCCAAATTGAACCACGGTCCCCCCATAGCCGTAGTTAATGGAGGACCTTTTCTGGAACGTCAGAGGCCTCGGTAGGCGGGGCAAACGAGATATGGTTAAGGAAGTCACAGCCAGGTCAAAGGCTAACATTGTTGGTCTCCAAGAGACCAAAATTTCTCACACGTCTAGGCCTAATAGAGTTGGGGGTACTCGAGTATATGAATGATGAATTTCCCCGTCAGTTGGGGCTTTTGGGGGAATCACTTTGGGTTTTAACCCCAACCTATTTGATTATATAGACGAGCTCCACGGGAAATTTTCTTTGTCGGTTGTGTTAAAGAAAAAATCCGGCGGTTGGATTCAAACGATCATGGTGGTCTATGGACCGCATACTTCTGCCGCTAGAACGACCTTTTGGACGGAACTAAGAGCGATCCAAGCTAAATGGTCATACCCCCGGGTGGTGGGGGGCAACTTTAACATTACTAGAACGACCTCAGAACATAGAGGCAGAGGATCTAGCGCTCTAGAAAGGGAAGCGTTTAATGAAGTCATCATGGACCTGGAATTGGTGGACATCCCCATTTCAGATAGGCTCTTCACCTGGTCGAATATGCAAGCGGTGCCCATTCTAGTCAAGTTAGATAGGATTCTGGTCTCCACAGACTGGGAGACCAAATTTCCATTGACATCGGCTAAATCTCTCCTTAAACCAACATCAGATCACGTGCCTATTTTCTTATCCTCCGGGGAAGGCCAACCCAGAAATTCGTCAAAGTTTTGGTTCGAGAAAGCTTGGTTAGATATCCAAGGCTTCCACCATATGGTTAACGAGAGTTGGTCTCGCCTAACCATGGGTCGGGAGGCGTCCGCTATATGGTGTGAGAAACTTAGCAGACTCAAGAACAAACTCAGGAAATGGAACCGGACCCGATTTGCGCTGATTTGGAGAGCAAAGGAGTCCCTTATGGAAGGAATTGACGAACTTGAAAAAATTGAAGAAACTAGGGATCTACTGCAGGAGGAGCGGAATCGACTGCTCCAATTCAGACAGGAAATTGACCAACTCTACAGGATTGAGGAAATCAAATGGCAACAATGGTCCAAAATTTCATGGCTCAAAGAGGGAGATGCAAACACGACATTCTTCCACCGAGTTGCCAGTGCCAGACATAATTCTAACCTCATTCACTCGATCTATTCGGACTCTGACATGGTACAAGGTGACGTTGCTATTAAGATGGCTTTCCAATCCCATTTTAAACGCCTTTTTGGGCATAAAGCGGACTTCAGGGTCCCTCTCCAACACGACTTCTGGCAAGACCATGCAGGCAACTCCGACCCTAGTCTGCAATCCCTCGAAGCACCATTCACTGAGGAAGAGGTCTGGAAGACTATACAACAACTTGGAAAAGATAAAGCCCCAGGTTCAGATGGTTTCCCGATATTGTTCTATCAGATTTTCTGGGAGGAAATCAAAGGTGACCTGCTAAAGGTGTTCGCAGACTTCCACAAACATAAACTCAAACTAGGGAGATTCAACTACGCGGAGGTTGTGCTGATTCCTAAGACGGAAGACTCTCGATGAGTTGGAGACTTCAACCCCATAAGCCTCCTAAACTTCTCTGTAAAGAACATTACAAAGACTCTCACGATCGGACTGGAAAAGGTTATAGATGGTATCATTAGTCAAGATCAGACGGGATTCATCAAAGGACGATGTATTCAGGACAGTATCGCAATGGCTGAAGAGACTATCCATCATTGCCACACCTTGAACTCTAAGAGTTATCTCCGTAAGCTAGATTTCGAGAAAGCCTATGACTCTATTGATTGGGACTGTCTGTTGGAAGCGCTTGGTGGGAGAGCTTTCGGGGACAAATGGATCCACACCTGCCTTACCACCAGTAGGATGGCGATTTTGGTAAACAGGGTTTCAGGCCACCCATTCTCTTACAAGCGGGGACTCAGACAAGGCGATCCGCTCTCACCCCCTCCTGTTTACCATAGTGGCAGGCATGTTGAGATCCATGATGGCCAAGTGTAGTAGAGCAGACCAGTGGCTAAGGGAGCCAATCGTCAAGGTTGCTCTATACTCTAATATGCAGATGATACTCTTCTTTTTGGCAATGGCAACCTTGGGGAAACTACCGTCTTCAAAGGAATTGTGTATTGCTTTGATGCCTGGTCTGGTCTCAGGGTTAACTTTCACAAGAGTGCTCTCACCCCCATTGCCCTGACTCCAATAGAGGCTCTTGAACATGCTACAATCCTCAATTTCTCCACAAAGAGTTTCCCCATTTGGTACCTTGGATTGCCACTAAGACTCGGGAAGCTAAAAAAGGCAGACTAGATGCCCATTATTGACCGGGTTGAGAAACGGCAAACAGGCTAGAAAGGCAAAGCCCTATCCTTGGGTGGGAGAGTCATGCTTATTAATTCAGTCCTTTCAAACCTCCCCACCTTTTATCTATCCTTCTTAGAAATGCCACGATGGGTAATCCAAAGAATTGACCGGACTCGGAAACATTTCTTATGGAAAGGGGCTGACCCGGATCGAGGGGGTTATCACCTCATTAGGTGGGAGAAGACATGCATGAAAAAGATACATGGTGGCCTAGGAATAATTCACCTGCGAGGTATGAATCTGGCGCTTCTGGGCAAATGGTGGTGGAAAGTGTTCCACCCTAATAGAGAAGGGTGACAGCAATTTGTTCAGGGTCATATGCATGGGAACAGAATGAGAAATCTGGACTTCAAGATAGGCCCACGGGTTTCCTGGTTCTGGAAAGGCATCACTAAGGCATACGAACCCTTCACTAGCTTTGTCAAGTCAGCTATCGGTAACGGCAGACTCACCAGGTTTTGGTGGGATAAGTGGTGTGCTGATCACACGCTAAGAACCCTATTCCCTGACTTATATAAGCAGGCGACACAACCACACTACACGGTAGCTGCAGCCTGGAAAAGAGGTGCTTGAAATCCATCGTTCAAACAACCGCTTGACATAGGCTATCAGCTCAGACTTACGGAACATGAGGCCTACATCTCCAACACTGGAATTGGCTGCTCCCAGGGTCCCGATAAAAAACCCTGGGGAGTGGAGAAGAACGTCAAGTTCACGGTTCGCTCCATGTACAAGCGCATCCAAAGTGGGCTGCCGTCATCTGGAAAACGAAAGCTCCGCTAAAAATCAAAGCTTTCTTATGGTTGACACTAAATGATGCGATTCTCACTAGAGAAAATCTCGCTAAGCGCCAACCAAATGTAGACTCCTATTGCGGATTCTGCAGCGCCGCCCTCGAGACTAGAGACCATCTTTTTCATCTGTGTTCTAGGAGTAAAGCGGTACTCGAAGAAGTACTCAGCACCCTAGGGACAACCCAATATCCTAGTACTTACGAGGACCTATGGGTAGGCCCAAAGTTCGCAACGGAGAGGGGTGCTATGAGAGAAGCGTGGTATTTAGCTATCGCCGCAATGATCTGGGTTCTATGGCTAGAGAGAAATAATCTTCGTTTTCGTAGATCTTGCAATAATATTTCTGACAATTTGACTCACATTATGCATTTTATTTCTTTTTAGGCTAATGTGGCAGCAACAGGTCTCAGGAGAAGGATTGCAAGTGTTTTTCAGGTAGAGGAGTTTGATGATGAGGAGATCGAGATCGGGCCGACGATCGATTGACAGCCTGCACAGCACGACTACTAGGATCCTTGATACCCACCGCCCCAGGGTTTGTTGGGGGGATATGATGTATCTCTATGTGGCTATTCGATGTTTGTTTTGTCCCACCCCCCATGTTAGGGGTGGAGGTTATGTGTATTTTGTCCCACCCCCCATGTTCGGGGTGGAGTTTATGTAATTTCGTTCTGGTTGTAGGATGTTGTAGTAGGCTCAGTACTCTGAGTATGTTTTATTAATCTCTTATTAATGAAACAGGATGTCTAGATTCCACCTTTTCTTCAAAAAAAAAAAAAAAAAAAAACAATTGCCCTTGGCTCAGTGCCCTAATCTCCCTTAGCTGCACAAACATTGATCAAATTGTCTCAATTTAGCACATAAACCCCATGAGCTGCACCAATATTACCCAATTTGATCTAAATTAGCCATTTGCTTATGTAGCTGCATCTACATCTACAAAAAACCTATAATTTAGTATCCTAACTCTCCTTAATTCCGCTAACATTGAACAATTCGACTCGATTTGTGCTTTAGCCTCTTTTGGCTACACCTACTAGTGCCCTAGCCCACCTTAGTTTCACAAATATCAACAAATAATACTCAATTCAATATAGAAGGAGACGATTCAAGTCCCAAAATATTTGGAATCGATAGTAAATACTGTGATCCCTAACAAAAACACCCAAAAATATAGATTTATAGTAGTAATAACCACAATCCGCACCCCAAGTACTCATCATTGTAAGATCCATCAACTATGGCGAATCAAAATATCTTGTCGGCCATCCACAACACGGCCACAATTCCCATATCATTTATTCGTTAAGAACCTTTCAACAGAATTTTTTACCAAACTATCCCTCTTTTTGTAAGTATGTACCAAACTCTCTCTGTTTGATAATTTAATACCAAAAAGTCCATGTCGCTAACTGAGTTAGCGCGCCTAGTAATTTTCTTCGCGCTATCTCAGTTTGCGTGTGCCAGGGGATACAACTTTTTCCCTCAAGTGGGGGTGTGCGAAAAAACTCATCCAATATAGACACGCTAACTCCGTTAGCGTGCCTATTTAAACCATTCGCGCTAACAGGGTTAGCGTTCGTAAATGGAAAAGTCGGGGGCACTACCTCAAAGATGGGTGTGGGATATAAATTACTAAGTATATACACGTTAACCCCGTTAGTGCCCCTCTTTATACCAGGTTAGCGAGTGTCGATTAGGTTCCTCTTAAATAACACACGCTATCTCACTCTCATCTCATTTCTTCTCTCTCATAAAACTCCAACGCGCGATTTTGAACCCCCAACCCCCAAACCCTAGCCTCCGAATTCGGCCTCTACTCATCCCAATCTCTTGAAATTTTTACTAAAATTTCTTCTTCAATGTCGAAAATCTTATCTCAACCAACAAATTCCCCAAATTATTGGTGAACCCATAAACCATTTCCCCCAAAATTTCCGAAGTAGAGGATCAGATCTGCAGTGGCGTAGTCGACTTCGACCTTTAACACAACATTCGTTTGTAAGTGTTCGTAACTTATGGTAAATAATTTTTAGTGGTTTTGGGTGAAGGGTTGATTTTGGGTTCATTTTAGGGTTAAATTTGCATTATAAATATATTAAATTTGGGTGAAATTTTGGGTTCATTTTGTTTTGTACTTTATAAATATATGAAATTTAGGGTTAAATTTGCATTAGTAGATTTAGGGTTTGGTTTGCATTAATAGATTTAGGTTTAGGTTTTAATTTGCATTGATAGATATATAAATTTGCATTGATAGACTTGATAAATTTGCATTGATCAATTTGTACTTGATTGATTTTTGTTGTAAAATTTACATTGCACGTGACAAATTTGCATTGTGTAATTAACCAAAATTAAACCAATATTAGAATGGACATTGTGAGTTATATTGTTTGACATTGAAATTTTGGAAATGAGACATTGTTAATTGTGTAATTAATTTATAGCGATTTTAACATATATTATCAAATATGTAGGATTCTATTTGATATAACATATGGCACGGACAATGAGTAATCCCGAAGAAGGGGGTAGCAGTAGACCTCCAACAACCCGGAAAGGTCCACGGACATGTCATGGACAACCTCCCCAAAAAACGAACCGTGGTGGACAGAGACATACCAATGTAAGATGATTTGATATTAATTTCATACATTCAATTTTAACATCAATAAAATTACAAATTTGTATGTTGAATTTCAAAAACAATTTGGTGTAGGATGAGGCCGGTCCTTCTTCTTCTCCGACCAATCAAATGGGCCCTTCTCCTCCTCCAAATCAACATCGACCTTCTTCTCTATCTAGTCAGCCGGGCCCATCTTCTTCCTCATATGTTCCTCCGGTGGTTCCCGGTCCGATCGACCCAAAGCTGTTGACTTTACAAGATCAGCATCGCTCTAAAGACATTTGTAGTTTTAGGGGGCATGACACGTTAGAGATGCATCCCCGTATACATGAGATATTACAGCAATGTGGGTTATACGGCATAGGGTTGATAAGCTCCATTAAGGCGGACCTACCCTTATTAACAGCCCTTCTAGAGAGATGGCATCCCGAGACGCATAGTTTTCACTTGCCGGTCGGAAAGACGACAGTGACACTACAAGATGTTGCTGTAATAATGGGTCTGCCAATTGATGGACAGGCCATAACTGGCACAATGGACTTTGAACTAGAGTTCATTATCCATGAGTATCACGGTGTAGAGGTGGATCGATCGGCCCTTGTTACCCCCATTCCCGATAATTAGTATTTTCCGTGTATTTTCTATAATTTGATTTTTATAAATTTATTTTGTGCTAAATTATTTTTGGATATTTTAATAAAGTGGTTTCTAATCGAAAATTTTATTCATTTCGGATAATGGTGTATTTTGATCTTATTTTCTATATCTTATTGGTAGACTATTTATATTTTAGCCTAAAACAAATATATTATTATTATCGAATTATTTTAATTAAATTGTTAAACCCGAATATTATTTTATTGTATGACTTTACTACTTTTGTTATTATAATAATTAATTTTTATTTCTTGATTATTTATTTAAAATTCATTTATCGAATCATTTTTATTTCGTACTTGATCTGATTTTATTGGCGAATTCCCAATTTATTTTCAAGCCCTAATTTGTATTTTAATGCATTTGTATTATTTATTTATTTGGATTTAAATTTTTGTTCATGAAATTTCTTCGTTCTTTTTGATCGAGTAATTCTTATTGATCATATTGCTCACTTATTTATTGTGGGTATTTTTATTTGAATCCGATTGATTTTGATCTATCTCTTATTGAACCCTAAAACCCAACTTGATTTGTTCTTGATCCAAATCCGCTTTTATTGGACCCTAATTCACCAACCTAGTATCCTAATTGTACTCTATAAATGCAACCCTAATGCAAACCCTAATTTTTGACACACAAATCGAAACCCTACCCGTCTAATCTCTCCTCCCAATTTCTTTCTCCCTGTTTCTGAACCCAATCAACTTCTTCTTCTCCGGCCATTTCCGGCATCCCCTCCGGTGCCCCTTTGTCGTCGACAACCCCCAGCAAACCCCCGTCACCACTTCCCCCTCCGGTGCCGCTCTCCTAGCGAGCGCCGCCACCAGTCATCTCCCAGATCCACCCTGCTCATCCCCCTTTCTCCCTCCTTGCCCATCAGCCAAACCACTCACCCCAGACCTCCGGCGCCCTCCTGTAGCGCCGCCTTCCTCGACAACACTCCGGCGACTTTCCCCAAGTGCCGCCACCATAGCCAATACACCCATCTCATATCTCTGCTGTTTTTCCCCTATTCCGTCGATGGCAGTGCAAGCGCCGCTGCCTCCTGAGCACCGCCTTGAGCCGCCGCCATCGCACCGTTCGCCTACCACCACACCACCGCCTGCGATGCCTCACCGCCAGTCCCCTAGCCCCTTACTGCCATTGCTGACATTGCTCTTGCTGTTATTGCTTGTCTCTTGTGTACTTTTGCTGTGCTGTCTCTTTGTGCTGTGTATTGTTGGGTCCTCTTTGTGCACATATATCGCATGTGCTATTTTGTGGAGTTGTTGGTTCGTGGGTTCGTTGTTTCGGGATTCTCATCCCGTTATTCTTGGTATTCGTTTTCGCCATCTAACAGACAAGTAACTTGTATTAAATTCCTTTGCATATACAAGTACAAAATACCCTGTGTTACCGCTAAATCTGGTGTGGGGGTAAACAGACAGTATTTGTGGATTCTTAGGAAAATATGAATAGCAAACCTCTAACCTGTTCTGCCAGAGTTTGACCATTGACTCCCGCCGTTTACCTGCAAAAAGTGCGAGACACCGGGGTTGATCCCGGCGACGCACCCTCCGACGCTCAAGTTAGTAACCAGAAATGATTATGAAAGAGCATTTAACTAGCAAAAGATTGATTACCTCTTAATGGAGATGGATGGGGGGTATTTTTAGGCGTCTCAGGGATCAAATTAGGCATGTAATTCCTGTGTATAGATAAGGAATGTAATCCCTAATTCCCAGTGAAAAGATAGATGTGAATCAGGGCCGTTGATTAAGATTTAATCAGGGACCTTGATTTTATTTTGCTGGACCGGGTGTGCAGCGGGTTGGAACCCGTACCCAGTTGATGTGGATCCGTTTATGGGTTATTGGTCTTTGAATAAAGACCCATTTCCCATTTCAGACCCATTAGTAGGTGAAATTACCGTTTCACCACTAAGCTTTAAGATTCGTCACCGATGTGAATGGTCCCAATTTAATCCTATTTTTAGCCATATCACGAGTCCCCCACTCCTAGAGACTGAGTTTTTCAGTCTTTGAGGAGTAGTTTTACTGTTCTAATGGCGTACGGGATTTTATCGGTGTTCTTAAGGGAGTTTTGGATCTTGCTTGGGGTGTAACGGTGTTATTCTAGGATTGTAAAATGCCCAAAAATATTCTCAGAATTTTCTGGATTTTTGGTGATTTTTCCAGATTTTTCTGAATTTTTTCTCATTTTTTGAATTTTTTATTTATTTTCCGAATTAAATAATTAATTATCGAAAATATTAATTAATCCAGAATTTTAAAATAATTTTTCTGAATTAATAATTATTTTTAGAATTTTTAATTAATTTTTTTTGATTTTTAAAATATTTTTTCGGATTTTTTAAATAATTAATACAAATAAATAAATAAATAAATAAATTAAATATTACCTGACACGTGGCGCGATCTATGCCGTCAGATCCCGGAACGAATCTCGAGGAGGCGCGTTTCCCAAAAAATTGTTATCTTGTCGTTTAGCGCACGTGGCCCGATCTGGACCGTCCATCACCAGAAGCGCGAATTTCTGGAAGATCCAACGGTCGTAGTCGCTCGGCGGCTTTTTTCTCCGTTTTTGGAGCTCGGATGGGGACTTGCTCGGCAGTCCCACCGGGAGGTGACGCCAGCACAATTTTTTTTTCTTTTTTCCTTCCGCTGCTCCTTCTCTTCTTCTCCGTTTTCCTCCGACCCAGCCTTCGACCCAACGACGCTTCCGACCCCGACTCCATCTCCGTCCCTGAGAGCGCCACTGGAGCTCGGCGAGCTCGGCCAGAGGCGACGAGCGGAGCAGGGCTCGTCAAGGCCACGGTGGAGCTCGTCGAAAGTGGTCGCCGTTCGAGCTCGTTCGAGTGCGGCAACGATGGGTTCGTCGAGGAAGGTGCTTGGAGCTCAGTGCTCTGGAGTGTGAGCTCGGCATGGCGAGGAGTCGGAGTTGAGTTCGAGCTCGGTAATGGGTTCGACTCGTCATTTGGCTCGGAGCTCGGCCATGGGTTCGGCGCTGCGGAGGCGTCGAAGGTAGAGCTCGGCCATAGAGGTGGCGAGCTCTGACGCTGAGGAGGTTGACGATGGGTGGAGGTGAGCTCTTGTGGAGCTTGGTCACGAGCTCGAAGGTGATGAGTCTCTGCTTGAGCTTCGACGAAGTGGAGGTTGGCGAGTTCGTTGATGGAGCTCGCCGATGGAGGGCCTCGTCAGTTGAGGGCTGAGCTCGTCCATGGAGCTCGGCGAGGTGGAGAGCGGAGCTCGACGACCCAGGGAGCTCGGAGAGGAGAGGAGCTTGGCGATTGTTTGCTGCGAACGTCGCGAGCATGGCGAGGGTCCGAGCTCGACGTCGCCGGAGGGGCTCAACGCCGAAGCGCTTGCCTGAACTTGCTTGAGCTCGGCTTTCGGATGAAGGTGACGAAGAGGTCGCTCGATGGGTTCGATGGCGATGGAGCTCGCGTAGGGGGAAAGCTCATCTTTGGGTTTTTGCTTTTGTTTGGTTTTGGCGGGAGAGTGGAGAAGAAGAGGAAGGGAAGGGGTTCGGGTTTGGACCCCCTTAACGGGTCTGAACCCGGCCCTTGTGCCCCCCCTTTTCTTCCTTGCTGCTCGGCAGCTGCACCTTGTTCGGCAGATTCGAGCACGGATTTTGAGGTGCACTTTTGCCACTTTGCAGTTCGGTAGTTCGATAGCTCGGATTTGAGATCCGAGCTACGTGGCTCGATCTGGACGGTTGAATGGTGGCACGAATCTCGAGACGGGCTCAGTTCCCAAGAAAACATTATCTTGTCGTTTAGCGACGCTGGCAAGATCTGGACCGTCCGATCGAGATCTTACACGAATGTTGAGAGAAAAGTGATTTTTCTCCGTTTTGGGGCTCGGATGGGCACTTGCTCGGTTAGCCGACCGGAGGGAAGAGCTTGGATTCGATTTTGACAGTTGCTCGGGTTCGGTTCGGATTTTTCCCTCGCGCGAGTGGCTCGGCTCGGATTTCCGAGCTATTCGGTGCAGCTGTATTGAGATCCACTTTCCTGGTGCTACGGAGGTCCGATCGGGGTGTGCGACCCCTCATTTCGAAGCTAATTCGAAGATCTACAACTTCTCTTTAGGAGTGGGATGAAGACTCACCCTCCTTCATGGTCAAAATAGCCCCGCAACATCCTTGTCTTCATGAAGTTGAGGAGTGTTTTGGTCTTGGGGATTTTGGCAGAGGAACTCCACTCCTAGGGGCAAAGAAGATGTGCTAGGAAGACCCTTGTGCTAGGAAGACCCTTGCAAGATGTGCTAGGAAGACCCTTGTGCTAGGAAGACCCTTGTAAGATGTGCTAGGAAGACCCTTGCGCCAGGAAGACCCTAGGGGCGAAGAAGGGGCACGAGTGGCTCGGATCACTAGTCGCTTGGCTCGGAATACCGAGCGACGTGGAGCGATTCTGAGCCGTCGATCTCAGCGCGGATCTCGAGGCGGGCACAGTTTCCAAGAAAATACTATCTTGTCGTTTAGTGCTGCTGGAGCGATCTGAGCCGTTGATCTCAGTGCGGATCTCGAGGCGGGCACAGTTTCCAAGAAAACACTATCTTGTCGTTTAGTGCTGCTGGAGCGATCTGAGCCGTTTGATCGAGATCTTACACGAATGTTGAGGGAAAAGTGATTTTTCTCCGTTTTGGGGCTCGGATGGGCACTTGCTCGGTTAGTCGACCGGGCTCTTTGATGTTGGGGTCGGATCGGCACTTGCTCGGCATCCGAGCGGAGGGAAGAGCTCGGCTCTGGAAGAGAGCCATTTGTGAGACAAGTGTGAGGAGGAACTCTAAGAGAGAGTTGTAATCCAAATTTGTCGAGAAGGGGCCCGCTTTGGAGGCGAGCGGAGTGAAGAGTTCGGCTATGGAAGAGAGCTATTTGTGAGACAAGTGTGAGGAGGAACTCTAGGAGAGAGTTGTGCTCCAAACTTCTCGAGAAGGGGTCCGCTTTGGAGGCGAGCGGAGTGAAGAGCTCGGCTCTGGAAGAGAGCTATTTGTGAGACAAGTGTGAGGGGGAACTCTAGGAGAGAGTTGTGCTCCAAACTTGTCGAGAAGGGGTCCGCTTTAGAGGTGAGCGGAGCAAAGAGCTCGGCTCTGGGAGAGGGCCATTTGGAAGATGAGTTTGAGGAGTAACTCTAGGAGAGAGTTGAGAGCTCCGAACTCGTTGAGAAGATGTCCGCTTCGGAAGCGAGCGGAGTGAAGAGCTCGGCTCTAGGAGAGCCATCTGGCAGACAAGTTTGAGGAGGAACTCTAGGAGAGAGTTGTGCTTCGAACTGGTTGAGAAGAGGTCCGCTTTGGAGGCGAGCAGAGCGAAGAGCTCGGCTCTGGGAGAGAGCCATTTGGAAGACGAGTTTGAGGAGCAACTCTAGGGGAGAGTTGTAAGCTCCGAACTCGTTGAGAAGAGGTCCGCTTTAGAGGGAGCGGAGTGAAGAGCATGGTTCTGGGAGAGAGCGATCTGGAAGACGAGTTTGAGGAGCAACTCTAGGAGAGAGTTTTAGCTCCGAACTCGTTTGAGAAGAGGTCTGCCTTGGAGGTGAGCGGAGGGAAGAGCTCAGCTCTGGGAGAGATCCATTCGTGAGACGAGTGTGAGGAGGAACTCTAGGAGAAAGTTGTGCTCCGAACTCGCTATTTAAATGACAGAATCAATGGTTATGGGAGCAGTTCCGAATGGCGAACCACTTCTAACCCGCTGAAGAGCAAGTTATTTGAAGAGGAATCGAGCCAAGTGTTGGACTCCGAACTCGTCGTTAGAGGGATTCAACGGTTGTGGGAGCAATTCCGAATGGCGAACCACTTCTAACCCGCTGAAGAGCGAGTTATTTGAAGAGGAATTGAGCCAAGTGTTGGACTCCGAACTCGTCGTTTAAGGTTAGTAAGTTGCGGGAGCAGCCATGTAGAAGAAGCTGGACTCCGAACCCACCATTTAAGAGAGAAGCAAGAGCAATAATTTTCAATGAAAAGATGTAAAGTTTGAAATAAACTAAGTGGCCGCTTCAATAGGACGAGCCATTATTACATGCTATCGGCCGGATTACAAGCATCGACCTTATTGAAAATCAGGATCCTATTTCTACAATAAGGTGAAGACCTCTTGGAAAGAGCCGGGAGGTTCTGAGTCTTGAAGCTCGGTGGGCCTTTCTGTTCGTTTGTTGGCTCCTTAGTGGGGAAGCTCGGCCCCATCTTTTTGGACGAACTCGGTAAGGTGCCCCCGCTGTATGAGTTCTTCGATCTCCTCCTTGAGAGCCCGACAATCATCCGTGTCGTGGCCGTGGTCCCTATGAAAGCGGCACCACTTATCCTTGTTCCTCTTCTTGCCAGGGGTATTCATTCTAGGGGGAGCGCGGAGTAGTCCTTCCTTGTCTACCTCCATAAGAACTTCTGATATATTAGCAATGAGGGGGGGTGAACTTCTCCAAACGAGGAGTCGGGCGGCACTGGCCATTGCCGTCCTTCTGAGATTTTTGGGACCCCTCTTCGCTTGTGCTCTTCCGTTTGTTCCCGGAAGATGTCTCCTCAAGAGTAGGGGGGTTGAGAGCCTCTTCCGCTCGTATGTACTTCTCCGCCCTAAGTAGGAGTTCTGAGTATTCCCGAGGAGGCTTCTTGGCAAGGGACGCTCTGAGGTTGGCATTAGTGACGTTGCGCTCGAATGCGGCAGAGGCTACTGATTGATTAAGGGAGGGAATGGACCGGGCTTCGGCGGTGAAGCGTCGAACGTAATCCCTTAAGCGTTCACCCTTTTCTTGGTTGAGGGTCACCAGGGATACACTTGTTTTCTCGGCCTGGTGACTACCCACGAAATTAGTGAGGAAGAGCCCTTCGAACTGATCGAATGAAAAGATGGAGGCCGGGGCGAGTCGAGAGTACCATTCTCTTGCAGGCCCCTTCAACGTGGTAGGAAAGACCTTGCAGAGGAGGGCATCTGAAGCATGGTGGATCATCATGAGAATTTTGAAACTCTCTATGTGATCCGCGGGTCTGACTCCCCGGTATACGACTCGAATTGAGGTGGCTTGAAGTTTTCTGGGATGGGGGCCTCCATGATGGTGCGGGAGAATGGAGGTCTGCTCGGGCAGAGGTTTATCATCTGTTGCTCTTCTTCCCTGTCAATTCGGCCGAGGCACTTCTCCATCTCGTGGAGACGGCGGTAGACCGAGTCTTCTCTTTGATCATACCTGGCCGAGCCCCAGGTCTCATCTTCATACGAGGGTGGACTGGGGCTGTGGCGATGGTAGCTTGGAGATGGACGAGGACTGAGAGTGTGAAGGCGATGGCTCCTAGTTGGCTCATGAGTAGGTGGCCTCTGGTCGTTCTTTGGGGTGATATTGAGGGCCTGTAAGACTGTCGCTTGGAAGTCTTGAAGATCTGCCCTTGTGACTGGTGCCTCTCCAGCTTGGCGGTCACTATGTGTGGCTCGGCTTACTGGGGAATGAGTTCTCCGCCGATTACATTAAGGGGACTCCCTTTGCCCTCTTCGAGTAGGGGACCTTCTGTAGTCTCGACGATGAGGAGATCGCTCATTTGGACGTTGTTGGCGGGAGGCTCCCTCTCGGGCCCGCCTTTCATCCAAACGGTGGCGAAGATCCTCTTCCTTCTGCCGATTAAGGATGGTAATTCGAAGGTCGGAAGCTCGGGGATTATGGGACGCGACGCCATAGAGTCGGAAGAGGGGTTGTGTATTGGGATGCGGTCCTGTTGGAGAGGTTGCTTCTGATGATTGGGACGCGAGCCCCCCGCACCGGCATTCTGAGGCCCGGTTGGACCCTGAGGGGGTTGAAGATTCTGAGGAGGGAGTTGGTCCAGCCGTGGGGGGTCGTCTACCTGAGGAGGAAGTTGCCCCTGCTGCTGAACGGGTTGGAGGGGGACCTCCTGTTGTGGTTGAGGAGGGGTAGGCCCACGGTTGGACCCCCTGGATCTGAGTTTCCTTAGAGGCATGACGGGGGAAGGTCTGACCTACGGGAAAAGGAAGGCTGCTATTCGTGGTGTTTCCCATAGACGGCGCCAATCTGTTACTGCTAAATCTGGTGTGGGGGTAAACAGACAGTATTTGTGGATTCTTAGGAAAATATGAATAGCAAACCTCTAACATGTTCCGCCGGAGTTTGACCGTTGACTCCCGCCGTTTACCTGCAAAAAGTGCGAGACACCGGGGTTGATCCCGGCGACGCACCCTCCGACGCTCAAGTCAGTAACCAGAAATGATTATGAAAGAGCGTTTAACTAGCAAAAGATTGATTACCTCTTAATGGAGATGGATGGGGGGTATTTATAGGCGTCTCAGGGATCAGATTAGGCATGTAATTCCTGTGTATAGATAAGGAATGTAATCCCTAATTCCCAGTGAAAAGATAGATGTGAATCAGGGCCGTTGATTAAGATTTAATCAGGGACCTTGATTTTATTTTGCTGGACCGGGTGTGCAGCGGGTTGGAACCCGTACCCAGTTGATGTGGATCCGTTTATGGGTTATTGGGCTTTGAATAAAGACCCAGTTCCCATTTCAGACCCGTCAGTAGGTGAAATTACCGTTTTACCCCTAAGCTTTAAGATTCGTCTCCGATGTGAACGGTCCCGATTTAATCCTATTTTTAGCCATATCACCCTGTGTAGTGTAGTTGTGTTCTGGAGACAATTCGTGTGTGAAACCCCTTGTTGATATTGTCTCTAATGTGATGATTTGACCATAGTTGCCTCACGACATATATGACATGAATTAACCTAGGTTTGACCACTTATGATGTATATGTACATGCTATCTCGAGATATCTGTGTTTGATATGTTATTCATGCTATACTTGTCAAATACTTGTAAAATACCCTATACCATGTTGCTTGGACATCTAGTATTCCATATTCCATGTTATCATCCTATTGTTTCCCTATTGTTATTATCGTTCATCTCATGTCTCTAGATTGCATATTGTATTGTTGCATTAATAAAATAATTAACAAGCCGGGGTTTAAGGGTTGACTCAAGTAGTGGACAATATAGGAACTGTACTCGGACATCTAGTACACCATATTCGATGCTATATTTGTTGAATACTTGTAAAATACCCTATACCATGTTGCTTGGACATTTAGTACACTATATTCCGTGTTATCATCCTATTGTTTCCCTGTTGTTATTATCGTTCATTTCATGTCTCTAGATTGCATATTGTATTGTTGCATTAATAAAATAATTAACAAGTCGGGGTTTAAGGGTTGACTCAAGTAGTAGACAATATAGGAACTGTACTCGGATAAGGGGCGCGTGGTTCCCTACACCGTTATCTTGTGATCTTGTGTTGTGATCTTGTGATCTTGTGATCATGTAGCATCTTATGGATAAATTACCATTATGGATGGAACATTGTTATCGTGCCGAGTACATGAACTATAAAGCTCACCACTAAGTCTAAACAAAATTGATTGTATGAATCGAACCTGTGGTACAGAACACATGGGACACAGTAGTACATGCATTTGTTAGGATTAAAATAAATAATAAACTTAAGGATTAACACAACATTGACATTGCATATTGATCATCATTGTTCCTATTGATATCGAATATTACTTGATACTTGTTTCCTTGACACTTGATACATGCTACTTAGACTTGTTTATCTTGGCATTCTAGTTGTTATATTTCGTTATCATGCCTATTCCATGTTATTAGTTATCCTTTTTCCCATGTACTTGTGCCTGCACTACAAGCGGTCCGTAACTTGCATTGACGGAATATTGTTTTCTTTTTCTCATCCTGCAATTTATTAAACTGCAGATTTTGGAGAACAGTTGTCTACTGGAGTCGGAGAACAATCAGTCTGAAGACTACTACTTTCTAATTGTTTATTGCTTTAATAAACTTAATGTATTGAGACTTATTATTATTTGGATTGAATTTATTATTGTATTGGACTTATGTCCCGAATATTGTTATTTGTTTCCATACGTTGGATTATTATTGTATTTGGATATTTTTATTGCTTCATTCCAAGTATTATTGTTCATGAGATTATTATTATTGCCTGCGCAATTGTTCTGTATTAATTATATTGTTGAGTTGATCGGATAAACAGCTTATGGGCCGCGTTAGTCATTCGCTGGGCTAATGTTACGTACTCGTATTCCGTATTTTTGGGAAGCGGTGCGTGACAGCCCTTGTAGGCAAATCGTTAAGACTGAAATGGTTGAAGGAAACATTCTCTGGTACGTTGACTAAAGCCTCCACGGAGTTGCAAGTACATTGTTATTGCCGGGCCTACATAATGACACTGTTCGGAGGTGTGATGTTCCAAAATTCCTCCAGAGATTCCTTTCCGTTAATGTACCTACCACTAATCGCCGATCTTGGTGGAGTTGGGGGGTACAGTTGGAGAAGTGCTACGTTGGCCACATTGTTTAGAGCCTTGTGCAATTGCTCTCTCGGTGCCAAGCAGATGAATGGACCATTGTTGATGCTACAGGTCTGTAACATCCCGTATCCCATAATTTCAAAAGAGTATAATAATATGTATAGATAAATAAATATGTAAAATATATATATATATATATATATATATATATATATATATATATATATATATATATGGGAAAAAGGGGTATGAGCAACTTGCTCATTTAGTAAATGAGCAAGTGATGAGGTGGCATGCATGTGATTGGGAAATCCTAAAAGTGATTAGATACTCAATGTATCACATGCATGCCACCTCATCAATTGCTCATTTATTAAATGAGCAAGTTGCTCATATCCCTTTTACCCTATATATATATATATATATATATATATATATATATATATATATATTGTGCTGTTGTTGGCTTGTGGTGATGACGTCACCATTTGTCATGGGCCCCACCCAAATTTGTGAAGAGTAGTAGGTAGCGTCCCTGGTTGTGCAGATGTCGTGGCATTTCAATGTTTCGGAATTGAGAAAGGATTTGTGAAAAATTGTCCCATATCGGGAGTTGAAATGAATATAATAATATATAAATATAATAGCCTATGATCAAGAATCACCAATTCGGTTAACCACCTTTTGAGAGGTAGCCTGTGGTGAGCAATTGTACTACATAGTATCTAATTTGTCTTATAAATTGTATAAATTGTCTGAGCTAGGGGCAGGGGCGTTACAAGGTCAGGAGTTGGGAACGACTACACATTGGCCGACCCGTTGTCGCAAAGAAATCAACAAAGTGGGCAAATCTTCCCGAGGACGAGAACATGAGGCCACCGCAAGGTGTGTATTGGACGGGTTTGTTGATGTGGAAGGCTAGCCCTAATAGATGCCTCTCATATTATCAGGATGAGCTTGACCACTTGTCAGACGATTGTGTTAACTGGCAACCATATACCGAGGCATGTTTAGCGAGATTGCCTCCAGTTTGTACCTCGGCTCCTCAACTGTGGTTGACAAAAGTACCGCTTATCCACTTTGGTACACCTGAGGCCAATTTTCCAGATAAAGTACTTCGTCAGCTTGGGTTGCGTCAGAATATTCCGGTCCATCAACCGTACAATGCCGATCTACATAGTGTCACCGGTATGGGTCGACAAGCAGCTCACGATTTAGCAGCTTCATTGCATGTACACGTGGATATTTGGAACCGTCATCTCGATCACATAATTGCGAATATTCCACCGTTCGATGCGTCTTCCCATGTCCCTTAGATGACGTGGTATAGGAGAATGACTTGCCTTTACATTTCTCCAAAAAGACAACTTCCAGTCGGGGTCGAAGTACCGACACGTAGACATGCCGCCGATCCAGCAGATTCCTACTCTGTTAATCTGCCAATGTTTCAACCGAAGACACCATTATTTTGGAGTGTTGTAAGTTTTATGTCTATATTTACATTGAATTTATTATTACATCTATTTATTGAATTTATTATTACGTTTCTTTCGTTTCTGTGTAGATGGCCCAAACATGGATTCAAGCGAAAGAATGCTTGAAAGTATTGAAAAGTAATGTAGCCGAACCGTTGAAGGTATTCACGCGTAAAATTGTTGAGTCATGTCCAGGCCCGGCCCAGGGGTAAGCCCAACAAGCCAATGGGCTTGGGCAACCCCCCCTTCATGGGGCAACAAAATTTTAAAAAAATTCTATATATATATTTGTATCGTAAAATTAAATTTATTAGGGGCCTATGTGTAAAAAAAATTATAACACTCTTCTCTCTCTTTGTCTTCTCTTCCAGTTCCGCTCTCTTTCTTCTTTCTTTCTCTTTCTCCCATCCCCGATCCGAAACCCGAAATCCTCCACAGCTCCTCCGCTCCTCCGATTGTAGCTTTTTCTCCACCGACCCTCCAACGGCCACGGCGACGGCTCATCCTTTCCATCAAAACCCTAAACCTAACCCTAGCCCTAATTGAAACCCTAAGTCCCTAATCTCCTTCAGTCCTTCCTCTTCAGTCTCAATCAAAAGGTATTATATCTACTATTCTTCTCTTCGTCTTCTTCTTTCAATTTAGTGTGATTAACTGTGAATTTTGATTTACTGTGAATTTTTAGATGATACGGTTTTCTTTTCTTAGATCTCTGAGAAATTTAAGACAATTAGTTATCAAAACTGTGATACATTGCTTATTCGTATGATGTTTGTCTTAGTTTTACCAGAAACAAATCAAACAATATGGATACAGAAAATAGTGGTTTGGGCCACAGTCTTAAACAATATGATTTTGGACGACGCCAATTGTGTGCAGTTAGTTGATATTGTTGCTTGCTTGCTTTCTTATAATTAAGTGTGGATAAATTGCAGTTTGGTTAAGGAATATATGTCGAGGAATAAATTGCAGTTAGTTGATATCACATTTTAAAGTGGCGCTTAAGAATATATGTCGAAGAACATATATTAGCAATCAATCTTAATGCTTGAAAGTCAAAAGAGCAAATTTGGTGCTACAGTACGAACTAGAAGCGATTTTGACAATCACCTCTTAATACAAATGTTCTCTACATCTTGACCTTCATAATGGCAAATTGTGAAATTTTGATAATATATACAAGATTTATTGCCTTCTGAAAAGGGAATAAATTTTTATGTTTAAAGGACATTCTGCTCCGAAATTTTCTATCGTATTTACACACAAAAACTAGTATCCATTATCAAAATTTTTGAGCAGTATGAGCATGCATTACCCAAATTTTCCCATATTAGACCATAACCTGAACTACTTCACAAGTTAGATCAGGATATGCCTTCTAAACTTTTGAAATTCTAGTGGGTTAGTTTCACAGGAAAAAATGGTGGTTCAATGATGAGATGTTTCGTTCCCTACATACTTAAGGATACATTGTTCCTGGCATTTATATGTGAAGATATGTGTTCTGTTATTAATCTATTCTTTTGTGAAATATTACATAATACTACAAATTGTTTCTTTGCAGGAGTTGATTGAGAAACTTTGCACAGGTGAGTTACCTTTGAATGATTACCAGTGTATGAATGACCCAAGCCCTACTTTCCATGGAACTTCATAGAGTACGTCAAGCCCTGTTCATGTAACAACTGCCCACTCCATGAGATCAAGACGAACTGCTACATGGGCTAGGCCTCGCAGTTCTGATGAAGGGTACTTGAGGTAGATTTCAGTTTATTCTAATCACCTAGGAAATATATCACATATGAGCTATTTAATTATTTAATCCTGAGTCCTGATGAGTCCTAACTAATGAGTTTGTCTAGCTCAGAAACTTTCATCATAGACAAGTGAGTTTGTCTACTAATGTTTTGAGTGACTCTAACAGTGATTCAGTACTGAGGCATGCATCGAGTGATTTTAAAAAGATGGGCCAACGCATTTTTATCTTTATTATTGGTGGAGCTACTAGATCTGAGGTATGTAGCAATGGCATACTTTCTTCTTTTACTTTTGAATAATTCTTATTTGACTTTTCATATTTCATTGCTAGCTACGAGCAGTTCACAAACTAACAGCAAAGCTGAAGAGGGAAATCATCCTCGGCTCGACGAGCATTGATAATCCTCCCTAATTTATTACGATGAGCTCAGGAACCTGGGCGTGACTTGGTAACATGCTTACTAGCTATATTTTCTTATCGTATGTTTGGTAACAGTAAACTTTTCACTCATATATATGTATGTACTTATGTATGCATATATCTATATAAATAGATAGATAGATAGATAGATAGAGTTTGCCCATATATATGTATGTGTATATCTATATTGATAAATAGATAGATATATAGTTAGAGTTTGCCTAAATCGGGTAATCTTTTATGTACACTTGCAGAAAGTGAAGATGTTGAATGCCCATCTAGAACTTTGTTGAAGCTTACAAAATTTTAAGTTTCTAGATTGATTTTTTATTTAAATCATGAAATATTTTTGCATAAATTGCTTTCCATGGTTTAGTGTACATTTGGTGCTTTCCATGGCTTTGCGTAAATTTATTTTATTTGCTTTTACTTTTACTTTTTTTTGTTAGTATTAATTTTTTTTTACTAGGGGGCAACAAAACGTGAATTTGGCTAGGGCAACCGGGATCTCCGGGCCGGTCCTGGTCATGTCGAGTACAAGCAGATCTCGTCGGCGAAGGCAACAGAATAGATGCGATATTGTTCGGTCTCATGCACTGAACAGGTCGTCGGAAGACAATGACTACAAAAAAAATCTCGTCCACGTCCATTAATATACGAAGAAAGACATCGAAGAAGAAGGGACCCGTCTCCACTGGTTGATAAAGTCCAAGAAGAGTAAGAAAAACTTGACGAAGATAATATTCCCCTCATCGGCTTAACTCAAGTAAGCCCGAAGCGACCAAAACGTGCAAGGAAATGTCCAAATCTATTCACCCCTTAGTAGGTAAATCTTCTTTTCGGTTATGTATTTTTGTAATTTGAAACAAATCATGGTAGTTTATGTTATGTATTTGTTGTCTTTGTTTGGAGAAGGGTGACTTAGTTGGCTGTGTATGAGACATGTTTGTAATGTTTGTATTGTTTAAGACATGTGGAGAAGGGTGACGAAGTTTGTAATATTTCTGGATTATGGATGAAGTTTGTAAAGTTTGTAATGTTTGAAACATGTGGAGGAGGCTGTGTTCATCTGGATTATGGCTTAATAGGCTGTGTTTTTAGACATGTTTGTATTGTTTTGTATTGTTTGAGACATGTGGAGAAGGGTGATGAAGTTTGTAATGTTTCTGGATTATGGCTGAAGTAATGTTTGAGATATGTTGTCTGGGAATGATATATAAAGTGTGTTATGGTATGAGATATGATTTTTGGCTGGAGGATTATGGCTGAAGTATTATTTGAGATATGTATTCAGGTATCAGCTTTAGATTTTTATTAGTCTGTTTGTGAAGATAGGTACACACGTTAACTCAGTTAACGGCCTTGGTAAGAAGAGGCACGTTAACTGAGTTAATGTTTGTGACTATCTCAAATTTCCAGAAAGTTTCAACTTTCAGGAAATTTGATATCTCAACATTCGTTAACTCAGTTAACGGTCTTGGTAAAAAGAGGCACGTTAACTGATTTAACGTGTGTGACTATCTCAAATTTTCAGAAAGTTGAAACTTTCTGAAAATTTGATACCTCAACAGTCGTTAACTCAGCTAACGACCATGGTAAGAAGAGGCACATTAACTGAGTTAACGTTTGTGACTATCTCAAATTTCCAGAAAGTTTCAACTTTCTGGAAATTTGATATCTCAACAGTCGTTAACTCAGTTAACGGCCTTGGTAAAATGAGGCACGTTAACTGAGTTAACGTGTGTGACTATCTCGAATTTCCAAAAAGTTTCAACTTTCTGGAAATTTGATATCTCAACAGTCATTAACTCAGTTAACGGCCTTAGTAAGAAAAGGCACGTTAACTGAGTTAACGTGTGTGACTATTTCAAATTTCCAGAAAGTTTCAACTTTCTGGAAACTTGATATCTTAACAGTCGTTAACTCAGTTAACAGCCTTAGTAAAAAGAGGTACGTTAACTGAGTTAACGTGTGTGACTATCTCAAATTTTCAGAAAGTTTCAACTTTCTGGAAATTTGATATCTCAACAGTCGTCAACTCAGTTAACGGCTTTAGTAATAAGAGGCATGTTAACTCAGCTCCATTCTGCGAGTCCATGACGGCCAAAATACCGATGTGGCGATTAGGGATAACACATAAACCAAACCGATCGGTGACATAAAAACAAATGCAGCTCATAAACCATGTCCATGTATAAACACTCTCTCCGTCAACTATTGCGAAGACAAATGGAAATAGACAATCATTCGCATCCGGTGCTACGGCTATTAACAAACAACCCTTTTATTTTCCATACAAGCATATCCCATCAACACTTATAACAGGTTTGCATGACTTGAACCCTTCAATTGAAGCACCAAATGCCCAAAACACTCACCTGAATGTTTCTTCGCTAGGACCGGAATCATACTTATCCCAATGGACAATAGTTCTTGGATTTGCTGCTTGTATTGCTGATAGAAGTAAAGGCAACTTAGTATACGTGCCTTCAAATGATCCGTACAACTTCTCAATAGATTTTTGTTTTGCAATCCAAGCCTTCCTATAAGATATCTGATAATTCAGTTTAAGTTTGACTATCTCAATAATGGCCCACAGTGGAATTCCTATCTAAGCCTTCACAACATTCATAATCAAATTGCATAGAAATTTAGCGTCAACTTTGTAGTGGTCTTGATTTAATGCGGGATTCATATATGTATGTGGCCCTACTAGTTTTTTAACTACAAAATTTGTCCGGCCCTTCGGAACAATTGCACGTAATCTCCACGGACAACCACCCTCACTTGCAACCAGTAGGATTTGCACCATCTCCTCAAGTGAACGTTTCCTCGGAGCCAATTTACTTTTACAACAAAGATGGTAGGTGAAGATTTCATTGTGATAAATTCCCGATGTTTGTTGATGGAGTATAACTTTACCGCATGTTGAATCGATTCTTTACTTTGAAATTCTTGCCCAATGTAGAACTCATCTACGGTGGATGAACCAGACAACTCTTGTGGACCATGATTTACTCTCGCACTTTGTGCCATTTTCTCGGTAACATGATCGTTGACATTATTGAAGCCATCAGTAAGGTTCACATCGACATCATTACTCTCATTTAAATTAATATTTACATATTCATCTTCTTCTTCCTCGTCTTCATTTTGTAATCCCTCTTCAAGTTCATCGTCTATTTCTTCTTCTTCTTCATCATCGACTAAATCATTATTAACAGTAGCGTTTTCAAATATCCTGAAAACATAGGTATTCGGAAAGTAATCATTAACCAAACTTGGTTGACGTGGCAATTCAAATTCAGTAGGATCTGGACTTGTAGTATTTGTAAACATGTCTTCTTGTGAGGACGGAGGGAATGCATGGGATGTTTGAACTGGATTCGAAATGATCTTATGGATCAGCACTTCACGTGTGGAGCTTGAACCAGGGTTAGCATGTGGTTAGGCATTAATATTTTCAGTTTGCTGAATATATAGCTCTAATGTAGACCAACTAAAATTCAGATCAAGTGTTCTACCAATCATGGACTTCAGAGAGTTGTCGTTTCCTACGGGCACAGTCATAACATATTGACCATCACCTTTTCCCGCTGCATAACGTGCTAAAACTTTAATCTTCCATCGTTCTCTATCCCAATTAGTAACCTCATAAACCTTCTCTACAAGTTCTTCCATTGTGATTGTATGGGGTACTCAAATTATTTCTCTACAACCTATTTTTGGGTCACGTATAATTTCAACACCAAAATAAAGCCAAATAGGAATAGCGTAATCCATACCTATACATATTTATAAAAAAAATAATCATTATCTACTAAACAAAATATATTCGATAAAATGATATACAAATCATACCTTGAAATGTATGATCAGAAAAGATGAGGAATTTTGAGCTTCGAGAAGACAGCGCAGTGAATGGGTTGATAACAAATCCGCTATGTAAATCCCCAAACAAAGAAAAGCCCAAACATGGATTTAGGTTTTCAATGTGAGAGGAGATATGAATGTGAGAGAAGAAGAAGAAGATCCTTTAAGATTTTGTAGAGTATTTTTGAGTAAGATCTACAATTGAGATGCTAGGGTTTTGGAGTTGGATTCCTAAATTGGGGGAGAAAGAGAAGAGAGAGAGAGAAATATAAATATAATGATGTGCCAATCAGCGATTGAGATTTAATATGATCCCAATCGACACACGCTAACCCGGTTAGCGCGCCTGGTATAAAGAGGCGTGCTAACGGGGTTAGCATGTCTATACTTGGGGTTTTTTGCCTACACCCCTACTGTCCACCTATTACGCTAACCCCGTTAGCGCGAGTGGTTTAAAGACGCACGCTAACGAATTGGTGGGTTTTTTCGCACTCCCCCACTTGAGAGGAAAAGTTGTATCCCCTAGAACACGCTAAATTAGATAGCGCGAAGAAAATTACTAGGCATGCTAACTCAATTAGCGACAGAGATTTGTTGGTATTAAATTTTAAAACATGGACAGTTTCGTACATACTCCCAAAAAAACATGCCCCCCCCGGCGAATGAGAGGTGGGGGTCCGACTGTTTGGAAAAAAAACACAGCAAATAGCTGTGTATGTGGATTGCTGATGACATCTGCAATCTTGTGGGGGGACCGCCTACGTTATGAAGGAAATCAGAAGAGATGCGGTCTTGGATTGTATTGTTGGGTGACGTGTGCATATGAGGGAGGCCCACGGGCTTTCTAAATGTGCACATGGGATTGAATTGGGGGAAGAATTGATTAAAGTTATCCCATATCGGGAGTACACAAAAATTAATTGAGTATAAATAAAATTACCTATGATCAAGAGTCACCTAATTGGTTAACCACCTTTTGAGAGGCTTCCTGTGGTGGGTAGGGCGTTACAAATGGTATCAGAGCTGACTTTCGCACCGGGTGTGGAAGAGGGCCTTTCCGCGCCCGTACTCAGCGCGTAATTTCAAAGATATAAAAATATATTTAAAATATATATATAATGGTTGAGGGGTTTATGATCCGACTCTGACCTTTATAGGGCTGGCACCCATCTATGCAGTTGGAAGATGGTTTGTATGTCCAAGGCAGCTGGTGGATTGGGTGTCCTGAACCTGAGAAATCAAAACTTAGCCCTTTTGGCTAAATGGATCTTGAGACTGCTCAAAGAAGATCATCTTCCTTAGGCTCATCTGGTTTCCATTAATTGCTATCGTCGTCAGAAGGTGTAGGATTTTCGACCCTCTCTTCCCTCAGAGCGTCCTCGTTCTGGAAGGGCGTGTGGAAAGTTGTTGATCCTTTTCATTGTAGTATTTATCATGTTTGTGCTGATGGTTCTAGGACTAAGTTCTGGATTGACCTTTGGATTAGCAATCTGAAACTGGCTTCGACTTCCCTGCTCTCTTTCGTCTGGCCTTCATCCCTGCTACCAAAGTGGCAGAGTATCTGACTATCCACAATAATATTAGAGAGTGGATCATTCCTTTCTTCTGCGTTCTTCCTCCCTCCCTTCTGCCAAATTTCTTGCAACTCCTTTCACTTCTTAATAGCTATAGTTGATATCCCAAAGATGATTTTGGCGGTGGACCAACTCCGGTTCCTTTACTTGTCAAATCTTTTTATAACTTTCTCAATCACGGAGGTGTTAACTCTCCTTTTGCTAAAAGTATCTGGAGTTGCTGTGCTTTTATTAAGGCTAAATTTTTTTCCTGGCTCGCTATTAATAATAGACTACTTACGGTTGATGTCCTTAATAGGAGGAACCTTGCTAATGGTCAGTTATGTTCCCTCTGTTCTACTAGTCATGAAGATATTGATCATCTGTTTTTTCACTGCAAATTTATTAAGCCATTATGGTAGACATGCCTTATTGCTTGGCAGGTTCCCTCCCTTCCCCCCTCCCTACTTGCGATTTGGGACATCCAAGTTGCGAATTTTAATTTCCAAAAGCTGTGGATTCTTTGTTCTATGGCAATTTTTTGGGTTATTTGGAAAGAAAGGAACAATCGCATTTTTAATAATTCGATCAAGCCTATTATTACTATTATTGATGAGTTTATTTTTTTCACAAAGCACTGGTATTCTATTCTTCCCTCTCACAAGCTTCGAAGGCTGGGCCTTCATAGAATTGATGAGGCTTATTCCTCTTTACGTTCTGATTTTTCATCTGTTGCTCTGTTCAATTTTAATCCTCCCTAACCTCTTTAGCTTCGTGTTCATTTGCAGGCTTGACTCTCGCTTCTTTTGGTAGCGCTGTGCAGGTTGGACTGTTGGTTGTTTTGGCTACTTTTGGGTGGGGGCAGGTCGGCCCTCCGAGTTTTCAGGTGGCCTGTCTAGTAGCCTGTTTTTGGTGTAGGGCTTTTTTTGGGTGTCTCTGGCCCTGTCGTTTTACTTGCTTTTCTGTATCTTTTGTTTATAGGTTTTGTTTTGCGCTGTTGGCCATCTCCCTATTTGTAGTTGACTGACTGGTCACTGCTTGACTTTGCTCTATCTGTTGCTGTTTCTAATGCTGGCTTCTGTCTTTAATTATTTCTTAGCTCTATTTCTCTCTGTTGCTTTCCTTTTTGTGTTGTGAGTGGTGGCCACACTACCTGGTCATGGCGTCTTAGCCCCACTTCTGCCACTTGTGATTAGGTGAGGCTGGAGAGCTCTTTATGGTGTGCGACTGGGGTTGCTCTTTCGTTTTTGTGGCTCGCTGTCCTTCTACTTTGAGTGTGTTGCAGGCTTCCTTGCTGGGGGCTTCATCCTGCTTCTTGAGTGCTGGGCTTGAGTTGCCTTGGCGTTTGTGTTCTTTCTAACCCATTGTTCGAAGGAGGTGGTTGTGTGGTCCCTTCCTGGTCTTTGGTGCGGTGGGGGCGGCCCTTTAGCTGTGTATGGAGCCTCCGCTTCGTGGGTTTTGGTTGCTGTGTCGGCTTTCTGTTCGGCAGACCTATCTGTTTGCGGAATCGAGTGGTTCCGTGCTGGGCCTGCTTGCAGAGTCGAGTGTCTGCTAAGCACGTTGCTGGAGTTCCCCTCGCTGAATCTATGTCTGTTATTTCGTGGTTGTGTTTTTTTGTGGTTGTGTCTGTTTCCACTTTGTCTACTTTTGCTTGTGATTTTTTTGGTCTGTACAGTGGCTATTTGGGTGTTCTTTCGTTTTACTTCTTGTAAAATGCTGGATGTACTATACCTTTTATTCGTTTAATCTATTTGGCTAGAGTCTTAAGGCTCTATCCGTTTCATCAAAAAAAAAAGGGGTAGGGGCCCACGGGCTTTCTAAATGGGGATTAAAATTACCTATGATCAAGAGTCACCTAATTGGTGGTGGTGGTAAGGGTGGTTACCTAATGCATGAGGAGGAGTGGGGGAGGCAGTTGTGATGTGGTGGTGGTTTGATGGGTGTATATTGTATATAGAAAGATGGGTAGTGGGTGTACTGGGGAGAAGATTGAGCATTTGTAATTACTAATTTGTTGTTAAAAAAATTGTAAAATTTTAGCACTTGATGATATAGTATAAATGCTTACGTGGAGCTTTCCTATTGGAGAACTTATATGTTTTGTAATTTGCATGGTTTGTATAATATGTAGTTCTGCATCCATCATATCTATACAATATATTATGCTAAACCGCTTTTAGTTTAAGGATTTTTCCAATTTTTTATTTTTAAAAAATAAAAAAGAGAGAAAATGTAGGAGGCAAACCCCACTTTTTTACCATTCAAATTTTAAAATATAATCATCTCTACTATTTTAATGGGAGAGTTGGGGTTGTAAACAAACAAACCCTAATTTTCTAACTGAGCAAACCCGTGCAATATACATGCAAACTACATCCACTAAACATCCCCGTGTCATGCACGTCAAATCAAAATATACTAATTCATTTAATTTAATGACTAAACTTTTTTTATAGACGTGCATCGCACATGCATTATACTAGTATCCCTTAATTAAACCTTAAAAAGCGTGCGATATTGTATAGATATTATTAGAGATTTTTTTTTAAAAATAATTTTCTTATTTTCTTATTTTTTAAAATTATGTGTAATATATTGCACATAGCTATAATATGTGAAGTTAAACGAAATTTAAGGCACTTTCCAACTTTTTTTTTAAATTAAAAAAAAAAAAAAATTTAGGCACTTGTTCGAATTCAACGTAGGCTTTATTTTTCTAGGCCCATTGATCTGGCTTTATCCATACAAGGCCTTTAACTGGGCCATTTGTTTCTTCTTTTTGTCCTTTTTTTCTTTTCTAGCCCGAACTGAATGTCTGAATCAATGTCGCAGTGTATCATAATTTTGCTCCGAAACCCTGTTTAACATCTATCCAATTATGGTCGGGGTTTTGCTCTCCAATTAGAAGAGCACTTAGGTCTCTATCAATGTGAATCAGCTGCAATAATGCGATTGGGGTGGTGCGTGAGAAATCAGAGCCGATGGGTTTTATATGAGAAGGTGCGTCGAATTGGCGAGGAAGACGATTGGGTGTATTATAGTCAACAGTTTTCGGATACTTTCGTGAGATTTTTTGTTTCCCTCAATTTGTGTGATATAGTACATTGTTTTCGATCACTTTCATGAGATTTCGTATTTTACTGTTTTGGCCTCATTTTGTGGGTTACACTCCACAGTTTCCGACCGTTGTCGTAAATTTTGTATTTGCCTGTTTTAGCCTCATTTGTGGGCTATGGTCCACAGATCTGTGCCACTTTCGCGAGATTTATTATTTCACTTATTTTGTTGGCCATAGTTCACAATTTTTTTTATTACGTTCATAAGATTTCGTATTTTACAATTTTGGACTTATTTTGCGGGTTACTGTCCACAGTTTTTGGCCATTTTCACCAAAATTTGTATTTGAATGTTTTAGCCTTATTTGTGGACCATAGTCCACAGTTTCCGTCCACTTCCCTGAGATTTTTGATTTTCCTCATTTTGTGGGCTATAGTGCACCGTTTTCGGTCACTTTCATGATATTTCGTATTCTACTGATTTGGCCTCATTTTGTGGGTTATAGTCCACAGTTTCGGGCCGTTTTCGCGAAAATTTATATTTGACTGTTTTAGCCTCATTTGTGGGCTATAGTCCACAGTTTTAGGCTACTTTCGTGAGATTTTTTATTTCCCTCATTCTATGGGGTACACAGTATTCGATCACTTACATGAGATTTCGAATTTTACAGTTTTGGCCACATTTTGTCGGTTATAGTTCACAGTTTCCAGCCGTTTTCGTGAAATAATGTATTTGAATGTTTTAGCCTCATTTGTGGGCTATAGTCCACAGTATTCGGCTACTTTCATGAGATTTTTTATTTCCCTCATTTTGTGGACTATTGTACACCGTTTTCGATCACTTTCAGGTTATTTCGTATTTTACTGTTTTAGCCTCAATTTTTTTTATAATCCATAGTTTTCTGCCGTTTTAGCGAAATTTTGTATTTGTCTTCTTTAGCCTCATTTGTAGGCAATAGTCCACAGTTTTCGGCCACTTTCGTGAGATTTTTTATTTTCCTCATTTTGTCGGCTATAGTACACTGTTTTCATTCATATTCATGATATTTCGTATTTTATTATTTTGGCCTCCTTTTGTGGGTTATAGTCCATAGTTTCTGACCATTTTCGTGCAATTTTGTATTTGGCTGTTTTAGCTTCATGTGTGGGATATAGTCTACAGTTTTCAGATACTTTCGTGAGATTTTTTATTTCCCTCAATTGGTGTGCTATAGTACATTGTTTTCGATCACTTTCATGAGATTTCGTATTTGACAGTTTTGGCTTCGATTTGTGGGTTATAGTCCACAGTTTTCGACTGTTGTCATGAAATTTTGTATTTGACTGTTTTAGCCTCATTCGTGTGCTGTAGGCAATAGATTTCTGCCACTCTCGTAAGATTTTTTATTTCCTTCCTTTTGTGGGCTATAGTACACTGTTTTGATCATTTTCATGCGATTTCAATTTTTTTCGTTTTGGCCTCATTTTGTGGGTTATAGTCCACTATTTCCGGCCGTTTTCACGAAATTTTGTATTTGAATGTTTTAGCCTCATTTGTGGGCCATAGTCCACAGTTTTTGGCCACTTTCTTGAGATTTATTAATTCACTCATTTTGTTGGCCACAGTTCACTATTTTTTTATTAATTTCATAATATTTCGTATTTTACTGTTTTGGCCTCATTTTGTGGGTTACAGTCCACAGTTTCCGGCCGTTTCACCAAATTTTGTATTTGAATGTTTTAGCCTCATTTGTGGGCCATAGTCCACAGTTTCCATCCACTTTCCTGAGATTTTGTATTTCCCTCATTTTGTGGGCTATAGTGCACCGTTTTCGATCACTTTCATGATATTTCGTATTTTACTGTTTTGGCCTCATTTTGTGGGTTATAGTCCACAATTTCCGGCCATTTTCGCGAAAATTTGTATTTGACTGTTTTAGCCTCATTTGTGGGCTATATAGTTCACAGTTTTAGGCTACTTTCGTGAGATTTTTTATTTCCCTCATTCTGTGGGCTATAGTATACTGTTTTCGATCAATTTCGTGAGATTTCTTATTTTACTGTTTTGGCCACATTTTGTGGGTTATAGTTCACAGTTTCTGGCCGTTTTTGCGAAATAATGTATTTGAATGTTTTAGCCTCATTTGTGGGCTATAGTCCATAGTATTTGGCTACTTTCGTGAGATTTTTTTATCTCCTTCATTTTGTGGACTATAGTACACTGTTTTCGATCATTTTCATGATATTTCGTATTTTACTGTTTTTGCCTCAATTTGTGGGTTATAGTCCACAGTTTCCGACCCTTTTAGAAAAATTTTGTATTTGTCTTCTTTAGCCTCATTTGTTGGCTATAGTCCACAATTTTCGGCCACTTTCGTGAGATTTTTTATTTCCCTCATTTTGTGGGCTATAGTAGACTGTTTTCGATCACATTTATGATAATTCATATTTTACTGTTTTGGCCTCCTTTTGTGGGTTATAGTCCATAGTTTCCGACCGTTTTCATGCAATTTTGTATTTGGCTATTTTAGCCTCATGTGTGGGCTATAGTCCACTGTTTTCGGATACTTTCGTGAGAATTTTTATTTCCCTCATTTTATTGTTCTATAGTACATTGTTTTCGATCACTTTCATGAGATTTCGTATTTTAACGTTTTGGCCTCATTTTGTGGGTTATAGTCCACAGTTTCTGACCGTTGTCATGAAATTTTGTATTTGACTATTTTAGCATCATTCGTAGGCTATAGTCCACAGATTTCTGCCACTTTCGTAAGATTTTTTATTTTCTTCATTTTGTGGGCCGTAGTACACTGTTTTCGATCATTTTCATGAGATTTCGTTTTTTACGGTTTTGGCCTCATTTTGTGGGTTATAGTCCACAATTTCCAGCAGTTTTCGTGAAATTTTGTATTTGATTGTTTTAGCCTCATTTGTGGGCCATAGTCAACAGTTTTCGGCCACTTTCCTGAGATTTATTATTTCACTCATTTTGTTGGCCATAGTTCACTATTTTTTATGACGTTCATAAGATTTCGTATTTTACTGTTTTGGCCTCATTTTGTGGGTTACAGTCCACAGATTCTGGCTGTTTTCGCGAAGTTTTGTATTTGAATGTTTTAGCCTCATTTGTGGGCCATAGTCTACAATTTCCGTCTACTTTCCTGAGATTTTTTATTTCCCTCATTTTGTGGGCTATAATGCACCGTTTTTGATCACTTTAATGATATTTCGTATTTTACTGTTTTGCCCTCATTTTGTCTGTTATAGTCCACAGTTTCTGGCCATTTTCGCAAAAAATTGTGTTTGACTGTTTTAGTCTCATTTGTGGGCTATAGTCCACAGTTTTAGGCTACTTTCGTGAGATTTTTTATTTTCCTCATTCTGTGGGCTATAGTACGCTGTTTTCGATCACTTACATGAGATTTTGTATTTTACAGTTTTGGCCACATTTTGTTGGTTATAGTTCATAGTTTCCGGCCATTTTCACGAAGTAATGTATTTTAATTTTTGAGCCTCATTTGTGGGCTATAGTCCACAGTATTCGGCTACTTTCGTGAGATTTTTTACTTCCCTCATTTTGTGGACTGTAGTACACTGTTTTCGGTCACTTTCATGGTATTTCGTATTTTATTGTTTTGGCCTCTATTTGTGGGTTATATTCCATAGTTTCCTTCCGTTTTTAGCGAAATTTTGTATTTGTCTTCTTTAGCCTCATCTGTGGGCAGTAGTCCACAGTTTTTTGCCACTTTCGTGAGATTTTTTATTTTCCTCATTTTGTTGCCTATAGTACACTGTTTTCAATCACATTCATGATATTTCATATTTTACTGTTTTGGCCTCCTTTTGTGGGTTATAGTCCACATGTTTCCGACCGTTTTCGTGCAATTTTGTATTTAGCTGTTTTAGCCTCATGTGTGGGCTATATTCTACAACTTTCGGATACTTTCTTGCGATTTTTTTATTTCCCTCAATTTGTGTGTTATAGTGCATTGTTTTCGATTTGTGGGTTATATTCAACAGATTCCGACCGTTGTCATGAAATTTTGTATTTGACTGTTTTAGCCTCATTTGTGGGCTATGGTCCACAGATTTCTACCAGTTACGTGAGATTTTTTATTTCCTTCATTTTGTGGGCCATAGTACACTGTTTTCGATAATTTTCATGAGATTTCATTTTTTACTGTTTTGGCCTCATTTTGTAGGTTATATAGTTCACAATTTCCGGCCGTTTTCGCGAAATTTTGAATTTGAATGTTTTAGCCTCATTTGTGGGCCATTGTCAACAGTTTTCGGCCACTTTCCTGAGATTTATTATTTCACTCATTTTGTTGGCCTTAGTTCACTGTTTTTTAATTACGTTCATAAGATTTCGTATTTTACTGTTTTGGCCTCATTTTGTGGGTTATAGTCCACAGTTTCCGGCCGTTTTTGTGAAAATTTGTATTTGACTGTTTTAGCCTCATTTGTAGGCTATAGTCCACAGTTTTAGGCTTCTTTCGTGAGATTTTTTATTTCCCTCATTCTGTGGGCTATAGTATACTGTTTTCGATCACTTTCGTGAGATTTCGTATTTTACTGTTTTGGCCACATTTTGTGGGTTATAGTTCACAGTTTCTGACCGTTTTCGCGAAATAATGTATTTGAATGTTTTGGCCTCATTTGTGGGCTATAGTCCATAGTATTCGGCTACTTTCGTGAGATTTTTTATTTCCTTCATTTTGTGGCTATAGTACAATGTTTTTGATCATTTTCATGAGATTTCATTTTTTTACTGTTTTGGCCTAATTTTGTGGCTTATAGTCCACAGTTTCCGGCCGCTTTAGCGAAATTTTGTATTTGAATGTTTTAGCCTCATTTGTGGGCTATAGTCCACAGTTTCCGGCCACTTTCTTAAGATTTGTTATTTCACTCATTTTGTTGGCCATAGTTCACTGTTTTTTTATTACTTTCATAAGATTTCGTATTTTATTAATTTGACATCATTTTGTGGGTTATAGTCAACAGTTACCGTCCGTTTTCGCGAAATTTTGTATTTGAATGTTTTAGCCTCATTTGTGGGCCATAGTCCACAGTGTTCGGCCACTTTCCTGAAATTTTTTATTTCACTCATTTTGTTGGTTGTAGTACACTGTTTTTTATCTCTTTCATGAGATTTCGTATTTTACTTTTTTGGACTCATTTTGTGGGTTGTAGTCCAAAGCTTCCGGCCGTTTTTGCAAAATTTTGTGTTTGAACGTTTTAGCCTCATTTGTGGGCCATAGTCCACAATTTGCTTCCACTTTCCTGATATTTTTTATTGCCCTCATTTTGTGGGCTATAGTGCACCGCTTTCGATCACTTTGATGATATTTCGTATTTTACTATTTTGGCCTTATTTTGTGGGTTATAGTCCACAGTTTCCAGTTTTTTTAGAAAAAAAAATTGTATTTGAATGTTTTAACCTCATTTGTGGGCCATACTCCACAGTTACCGTCTACTTTCCTGAGACCCCCCCCTCATTTTGTAGGCTGTAATGCACCGTTTTCGATCACTTTCATGATATTTCGTACTTTACTGTTTTGACCTCATTTTGTGGGTTATAGTCCACAGTTTCCGGCCTTTTTTTGCGAAATTTTGTATTTGAATGTTTTAGGCTCATTTGTGGGCCATAGTCCACAGTTTTCGGTCATTTCCTGAGATTTTTATTTCACTCATTTTGTTGGCCATAGTGCACTGTTTTTGATCACTTTCATAAGACTTCGTATTTTAATGTTTTGGCCTCATTTTGTGGGTTATATAGTCCACAGTTTCCGGCCGTTTTCGCAAAATTTTGTATTTGAATGTTTTAGCCTCATTTGTGGGCCATAGTCCACAGTTTCCGTTCACTTTCCTAAGATCTTTTATTTCTCTCATTTTGTTGGCTATAGTGCACCGTTTTCGATCACCTACATGATTTCGTATCTTACTGTTTTAGCCTCATTTTGTGGGTTATAGTCCACAGTTTCAGACCGTTTTTGCGAAATGTTGTATTTTACTATATTAGCCTCTTTTGTGGGCTATAGTCCACAGTTTTAGGCTACTTTTGTGAGATTATTTATTTCACTCATTTTGTGGGATATAGTACACTGTTTCGATCACTTTTTATGAGATTACGCATTTTACTGTTTTGGCCACATTTTGTGGGTTATATAGTCCACAGTTTCCGGCTGTTTTCGCGAATTAATGTATTTGACTGTTGAACCTCATTTGTGGGCTATAGTCCACAGTTATCGGCTACTTTCGTGAGATTTTTTATTTCCCTCATTTTTTGAGCTATAGTACACTATTTTCGATTTGTGGGTTATAGTGCATAGTTTTTGGCCATTTTAGCAAAATTTAGTATTTGTCTTCTTTAGCCACATTTGTGGGCTATAGTCCACAGTTTTCGGTCACTTTCATTAGATTTTTTATTTCCTCATTTTGTGGGATATAGTACATTGTTTTCGATCACATTCATGAGATTTCGTATTTTACTGTTTTGGTCTCCTTTTGTAGGATATTGTCCACAGTTTCCAACCATTTTCGTGCAAATTTGTTTTTGACTGTTTTAGCCTAATGTGTGGGCCATAGTCCACAGTTTTCAGGCAGTTTCGTGAGATTTTTTATTTCCCTCAATTTGTGGGCTATATAGTACAATGTTTTGGATCACTTTCATGAGATTTCGTATTTTACTGTTTTGGCCTCATTTTGTGGTTTATAGTCCACAGTTTCCGATCATTTTTGTGAAATTATGTAGTTGAATATTTTAGCCTCATTTGTAGGCTATTGTCCACAGTTTTCGGGCACTTTCGGGGATGTTTTTATTTCTCTCAATTTCGGGGCTATTGTACACTGTTTTCGATCATATTCATGAGATTTCATATTTTACTGTTTTGGCCTCATTTTGTCGGTTATAGTCCATAGTTTCCAGCCGTTTTCGCAAAATTTTGTCTTTGACTGTTTTAGCCTGATTTGGGGGCTATAATCCGTAGTTTTAAGCTAATTTTGTGAGAATTTTTATTTTCCTCATTTTGTGGGCTATAATACACTGTTTTCGATCCCTTTCATGAGATTTCGTATTTTACTGTTTTGGCCACATTTTGTGGGTTACAGTCCACAGTTTCCGGCCGTTTTCACAAAATAATGCATTTGACTGTTTAGCCTCATTTGTGGGCTATTGTCCATGGTTTTCGGCTACTTTCATTAGAATTTTTATTTCCCTCATTTTGTGGGTTATAGTACACTGTTTTCGATCACATTCTTGAGATTTCGTATTTTATTGTTTTGGCCTACTTTTGTAGGATATTGTCCACAGTTTCCGACCGTTTTCTGGCAATTTTGTATTTGACTATTTTAGCCTCATGTGTGGGCTATAGTCCACAGTTTTCAGGCACTTTCGTGAGATTTTTTATTTCCCTCAGTTTGTGGGCTATAGTACAATGTTTTTGATCACTTTCATGAGATTTCGTATTTTACTGTTTTGGCCTCATTTTGTGGGTTATAGTCCACAGTTTCCGATAATTTTTGTGAAATTATGTAGTTGACTGTTTTAGCTCGTTTGTGGGCTATTGTCCACAGTTTTCGGGCACTTTCGGGAAAAAAATTTATTTCCCTTAATTTGTGGGTTATAGTACATTGTTTTCGATCACTTTCATGAGATTTCATATTTTACTGTTTTGGCCTCATTTTGTCGGTTATAGTCCACAGTTTTCGGTCGTTTTCGTGAAATTTTGTCTTTGACTGTTTTAGCCTCATTTGTGGGCTATAGTCCATTGTTTTAGGCTAATTTCGTGAGAATTTTTATTTCCCTCATTTTGTGGGCCATAGTACATTGTTTTCGATCATTTTCATGGGATTTCATCTTTTACTGTTTTGGCCTCATTTTGTGGATTATAGTCCACAGTTTCCAGCCATTTTCGCAAAATTTTGTATTTGAATGTTTTAGCCTCATTTGCGGGTCATACTCCACAATTTCGGCCACTTTCCCGAGATTTTTAATTTCACTCATTTTTTGGCCATAGTGCACTGTTTTTGATCACTTTCATAAGACTTCGTATTTTAATGTTTTGGCATCATTTTGTTGGTTAAAGTCCACAGTTTCGGCCGTTTTTGCAAAATTTTGTATTTGAATGTTTTAGCCTCATTTGTGGGCCACAGTCCACAATTTCTGTCCACTTTCCTGATGTTTTTTATTTCCCTCATTTTGTGGGCTATAGTGCACCGTTTTCGATCACTTTCATGATATTTCATATTTTACTGTTTTGGCCTCAATTTGTGGGTTATAGTCCACAGTTTCCGGCCGTTTACGCAAAATTTTGTATTTGACTGTTTTAGCCTCATTTGTGGGCTATAGTCCATAGTTTTAGGCTAATTTCGTGATATTTTTTATTTCCCTCATTTTATGGGCTATGGTACACTGTTTTGATCACTTTCATGAGATTTTGTATTTTACTGTGTTGGCCACATTTTGTGGGTATAGTCTCCAGTTTCGGGCCGTTTTCGTGAAATAATGTAATTGACTTTTTAACCTCATTTGTGGGCTATAGTCCACAGTTATCGGCTACTTTTGTGAGATTTTTTATTTCCCACATTTTGTGGGCTATAGTACACTGTTTTCGATCAATTTTATGATATTTCGTAATTTACTGTTTTGGTCACAATTTGTGGGTTATAGTCCATAGTTTTCGGGCATTTTAGTGAAATTTAGTATTTGACTTCTTTAGCCTCATTTGTGGGCTATAGTCCACAATTTTTGGCCACTTTCGTGAGATTTTTTATTTTCCTCATATTGTGGGCTATAGTACACTGTTTTCGATCACATTCATGAGATTTTGTATTTTACTGTTTTGGCCTCCTTTTGTATGATATTGTCGACAGTTTCCGACCGTTTTCGTGCAATTATGTATTTGACTATTTTAGCTTCATGTGTGGGCTATAGTCCACAGTTTTCAGGCACTTTCGTGAGATTTTTTATTTCCCTCAATTTGCGGGCTATAGTACAATGTTTTCGATCACTTTCACGAGATTTCGTATTTTACTATTTTGGCCTCACTTTGTGGGTTAGAGTCCACTGTTTCCGATCATTTTGTGAAATTATGTAGTTGACTTTTTTAGCCTCATTTGTTGGCTATTGTCCAAAGTTTTCGGGCACTTTCGAGAGAATTTTTATTTTTCTCAATTTGCGGGCTATAGTACACTGTTTTCAATCACTTTCACGAGATTTCATATTTTACTGCTTTGGACTAATTTTGTGGGTTATGGTCCACAGTTTCCAGTCGTTTAGTGTCATTTGTGGGCTATAGTCCACAGTTTTAGGCTAATTTCGTGAGATTTTTTATTTCCATCATTTTGTGGGCTATAGTGCACTGTTTGGGTCACTTGCATGAGATTTCGTATTTTACTGTTTTGGTCACATTTTTTGGGTTATAGTCCAAAGTTTTCGGCCATTATCGCGAAATAATGTATCACTATTTAGCCTCAGTTGTGGGCTGTAGTCCACAGTTTTCAGCTACTTTCGTGCAATTTTTTATTTCCCTCATTTTGTAGGCTATAGTACACTGTTTTCTATCACTTTCATGATATTTCGTATTTTATTGTTATGGCCAGTTTCCGGCCATTTTAGCAAAATTTTGAATTTGTCATCTTTAGCCTCATTTGTTGGCTATAGTCCACAGTTTTCAGCCACTTTCTTGAGATTTTTTATTTCCCTTATTTTGTGGGCTATAGTACACTATTATTCGATCACATTCATGGTATTTCGTATTTTACTGTTTTGGCCTCCTTCTGTGGGTTATAATCCACTGTTTCCGACCGTTTTCGTGCAATTTTGTATTTGACTGTTTTAGCCTCATGTGTGGCTATATAGTCCACAGTTTTCGGGCACTTTCGTAAGTTTTTTTATTTCCTTCAATTTAGTGCACTGTTTTTTTATCACTTCCATGAGATTTCTTATTTTAATGTTTATGCCTCATTTTTTGTGTCATAGTCCACAGTTTCCGATCATTTTTGTGAAATTTTGTAGTTGACTGTTTTAGCCTCATTTGTGGGCTATTGTCCACAATTTTCAGGCACTTTCGGGAGAATTTTTCCCTCAATTTTACTGTAGTACACTGTTTTCGATCACTTTCATGAGATTTCCTATTTTACTGCTTTGGCCTAATTTTGTGGGTTATAGTCCACAGTTTCTGGCCGTTTTCGCGAAATTTTGTATTTGAATGTTTTTGCCTCATTTATGGGCTATAGTCCACAGTGTTTGGCCAATTTCCTGACATTTTTTATTTCACTCATTTTGCTGGCTATAGTGCGCTGTTTTTTATCACCTTCATGAGATTTCGTATTTTAATATTTTGGCCTCATTTTGTGTGTTATAGTCCACAGTTTCCGACCGTTTTTTCGAATTTTTTTATTTGAATGTTTTAGCCACATTTGTGGGCCATAGTCCACAGTTTCTTTCCTAATATTTTTTATTTCCCTCCTTTTGTGTCTATAGTGCACCGTTTTCGATCACTTTCATGATATTTTGTATTTTACTGTTTTGGCCTCATTTTGTGGGTTATAGTCCACTATTTCAGGCCATTTTAGCGAAATTTTGTATTTGACTGTTTTTGCCTCATTTGTGGGCTATATAGTCCACAATTTTAGGCTAATTTCGTAAGATTTTTTATTTCCCTCATTTTGTGGGCTATAGTACACTGTTTTCGATCACTTTCATGGGATTTCATATTTTACGCATTTGGCCACATTTTGTGGGTTACATTCCACAATTTCCGACCGTTTTCGCGAAATAATATATTTGAATGTTTTAACCTCATTAGTGGGTTATAGTCCACAGTTTTCGGCTACTTTCGTAAGATTTTTTTATCTCCCTCATTTTGTGGACTATAGTACACTGTTTTCGATCACTTTCATGATATTTCGTATTTTACTGTTTTGGCCTCAATTTGTGGTTATAGTCGACAGTTTCCGGCCTTTTTAGCAAAACTTTGTATTTCTCTTCTTTTGCCTCATTTGTGGGCTATAGTCCTCAATTTTCGGCCATTTTCGTGAGATTTTTTATTTACTTCATTTTGTGGGCTATACTAGACTATTTTCGATCACATTTATGATATTTCATGCTTTACTGTTTTGGCCTCCTTTTGTGGGTTATAGTCTACAGTTTCCGACAGTTTTCGTGCAATTTTGTATTTGACTGTTTTAGCCTCATGTCTGGGCTATAGTCCACAGTTTTTGGCCCTTTCGTGAGATTTTTTATTTCTCTCAATTTGTGGGCTATAGTACAATGTTTTCGATCACTTTCATGAGATTTCGTATTTTACTGTTTTGGCTTCATTTTGTGGGTTATAGTCCACAGTTTCCGATCATTTTTGTGAAATTTTGTATTTGACTGTTTTCGCATCATTTGTGGGCTACGGTCCACAGTTTTCGGGCAATTTCATGAGAATTTTTATTTTCCTCATTTTTTGGGCTATAGTGCACCGTTTTCGATCACTTTCATAATATTTCGTATTTTACTGTTTTGGCCTCTTTTTGTGGGTTTTAAAGTCTTCAGTTTCCGGCCGTTTTCGTGCAATTTTGTATTTGACTGTTGTAGTCTATGTGTGGGCTATAGTCCCCAGTTTTCGGACACTTTCGTGAGATTTTTTATTTCCCTCAATTTGGGTGCTATAGTACAATGTTTTCGATCACTTTCATGAGATTTTGTATTTTACTGTTTTGGCCTCATTTTGTGGGCTATAGTCCACAGTTTTAGGCTAATTTCGTGAGAGTTTTTATTCCTTCATTTTGTAGGTTATAATGCACCGTTTTTGATCACTTTCATGATATTTCGTATTTTACTGTTTTGGCCTCTTTTTGTGGGTAATATAGTCCACAGTTTCTGGCCGTTTTTGTGAAATTTTGTATTTGACTTTTTTAGCCTCATTTGTGGGCTATAGTCCACAGTTTTAAGCTAATTTCGTGAGATTTTTTATTTCCCTCATTTTGTGGGCTATTGTACACTATTTCGATCACTTTCATGACATTTTGTATTTTACTGTTTTGGCCACATTTTGTGGGTTATAGTCAACAGTTTCTGGCCGTTTTCGCGAAATAATGTATTTGACTGTTTAACCTCATCTGTGGGCTATAGTCTACTGTTATCGGCTACTATCGTGAGATTTTTTATTTCCCTCATTTTGTGGGCTATGGTACACTGTTTTCGATCAATTTCATGATATTTCGTAATTTACTGTTTTGGCCTCAATTTCTAGGTTATCGTCCCCAGTTTTCGGCCATTTTAGCGAAATTTAGTATTTGTCTTCTTTAGCCTCAATTGTGGGCTATAGTCCACAGTTTTCCGCCATTTTCATGAGATTTTTTTCCCCTCATTTTGTGGGCTATAGTACACTGTTTTCGATCAATTTCATGATATTTCGTAATTTACTGTTTTGGCCTCAATTTCTAGGTTATCGTCCCCAGTTTTCGGCCATTTTAGCGAAATTTAGTATTTGTCTTCTTTAGCCTCATTTGTGCGCTAGTCCACAGTTTTTTGCCATTTTTGTGAGATTTTTTCCCCTCATTTTGTGGGCTATAGTACACTGTTTTTTATCACATTCATGAGATTTCGTATTTTACTGTTTTGACCTCCTTTTGTAGGATATTGACCACAGTTTCCGATCGTTTTCTTTCAATTTTGTATTTGACTTTTTTTGCCTCATGTGTGGGTTATAGTCCACAGTTTTCAGGCACTTTAGTGAGATTTTTTATTTCCCTCAATTTGTGGGCTGTAGTACAATGTTTTTGATCACTTTCATGAGATTTCGTATTTTACTGTTTTGGCTTTATTTTGTGGGTTATAGTCCATGGTTTCCGACCATTGTCGTGAAATTTTGTATTTGACTGTTTTAGCCTCATTTGTGGGCTATAGTCCATAAATTTCTGCCACTTTCGTGAGATTTTTTATTTCCTTCATTTTGTGGGCCATTATACACAGTTTTCGATCATTTTTGTGAAATTTTGTCGTCGACTGTTTTATCCTCATTTGTGGGTTATTGTCCACATATTTCGGGCACTTTCGGAAAAAATCTTATTTCCCCCAATTTGTAGGCTATAGTACACTGTTTTCAATCACTTTCATGAAATTTTATATTTTACTATTTTGGCCTCATTTTATGGGTTATAGTCCACAGTTTTCGGCCGTTTTTTGTGAAATTTTGTATTTGAATGTTTTGTCCTCATTTTGGGCCATAGTCCACTGTGTTCAGCCACTTTCCTTAGATTTTTTATTTCACTCTTTTTGTTTGCTATAGTGCATTGTTTTTTTATCACTTTCATGAGATTTTGTATTTTAATGTTTTGGCCTCATTTTGTGGGTTATAGTTAGGGTTGGCATTCGGGTCGACCGGGCCGGGCCGGGTCGGGTCGGGTCGGACCCGTTCTGGTTGAAGATTGACTTGGGTCGGTTCGGATCGGGTCGGCGGCTTAACCTGGCCGGGCCGGGTCAAAGAGATGAATTCATGACCCGCCCAACCCGTGAGCCCTTTCGGGTCCATCCCGAGTCGGTTCGGGTCCATCCCGAGTCGGGTCGGGTCGCGGGCGGGCCCGGTTAGAGAGAACTTTTTTTTTACTTATTTTTTTATATTAATAAACATTGAAAATCATAATAATAATAATAAGATTGAAAGAGTGAAATTGCCAAAAAAGTGATATATTATTCATATGATTTCAAGTTATATAAGTTTCACAATTTGTAATAAGAAATAAAGATTTCACAAATTTGTTTTATACACTAATAAATTTCTTATATACAATTCAATTTACTTCAATTTTCCTAATTTGAAATAACAAGCAAAGATTTAATACAATTTTTTATCTATTCACAATTGTCTTCAATTTGATGGCCTTTAATTTGTTGTTGTTGACTCGTTGTTGTTGGTCTTGAGACTTGAATGCTTCATTTTGGTTGCTATTGTTGTTGTTGTTCTTTCGACGAGTTGCTCCCACTTGTGGACGTAGATAATGCTTTTCCTTGTGTCCTATCTACAACCTTCAACCAGTCTTCTGTGGAAACGAGCATCTATAACGATTGGGGCTTCAAGCGATTATTGTAATCAGTTAGAACCCTGCCACTTGAAGAAAATGCACATTTAGAAGCAACTGTAGAGACAGGAGGAGTTAGTAGATCTTTAGCCATATATTTAAGAATACTACAAGTGTGTTCATTATCTTTCCACTATTGTAAAATATCTAGTGAGGAAACAGAAGACTCAGAATCTTGTTGGTTATACCTATTTAATTCATTTGGTTGATTTGTCCTAGGTTTTTTGGATTAAATTTGTGCAAGTAAATTAAATGTTCTATCATCAAATTTACTCTTACCCCTACCTTTAGAAGTAGCAGAAGAAGAACTAACTACAGAAGTTGTACTACTAGAAGCAAAAGATCTATCATAATAATCATACAAGTTATTTAATGTAGATTCAAATTTAACTAAAAAAGAAGCACAATCAATTTCAGTTTCTTCATCCCCAAGTAAATTTAAAAATATTTCAATCAAACTCTTCATACCTTCTAATTTTATACGAGGATCCATAACGGTAGCAACACAAAACAACATAGGAGGAGAATTAAAATACTTCAATTTTTTTTTGTATGCTGGTTTGACAATATCACCAACAGAAGCATCATTTAAAATTTCGTTAAAAGTTTGCATCATAGTAACTATTGAAATAAAAATGCTGCTAGAAGTAGATTCATATGATTTTGAAAATTTGAAAGTTACTGTTTTAAAAGGTTCTAAAAATTTCAACAAAGATTCGGCATAATACCAATCGGGGGGAGTCATTTGAAAATTTGGCATATTTTTTGCGATACAAAAATCCTTTATACATGTTTTATATTCGGTAACAACCTGTAGTAAATCAAAAGTAGAGTTCCATCGGTGTTTAACATCCTTTGGAAATTTTTTAAAAGGTACATTTGAAATCCTACACCAATTTTTTCATTCTTAAAATACGGTACCACTTAATGCAATAAAATGTACACAATTTCTAATTTTAACTATATATGGATCGGCTATTTTCAATGCATCTTGAACACATAAATTTAAAATATGACATGCACATCTAACATGAAAAATATTCTCAGAAGGATGGTTTAATGCGGTTTTTAAAATACTAATTGATGCATTGTTGTTAGATGCATTATCAAAACTAATACACAATTTTATCGCGAATATGAAAAACATCACAAATTTCTAAAATACGGTTTACTAATTCAACGCTACTATGGGGATAGGGCAACGCGACAAGTGATATGATTCTTTTTTGAATATTCCAATCATTGTTGATCCAATGACAGGTTATTCTCATTATTGGAATATCGTTGCAACCCGTCCAACAATCTGAAGCTAAACTAACTCTACAAGTTAAACTCCATAAAATTGCAATCAAAGCGTCCTTCATTTTATTTTACATTTTAAAACAATCCGACTTGTAAGTATTTCTCGGGATTCTTCTTAAATGAGGGTTTAAGGCCGTTTGATTAAAATTTTCTAAGTCCCTACTCTCGAAATAGGAAAATGGTAGCTCTTCCTTTATTACTAAATAATCTAGAAAACCAGAGGGTTGTGAGAGAGATCAAAAAACCAACAAACAAACAAAATACTAATAATTATAACTAAGGAATAAATTGAAATTGAAGAAGAGGGATATGAAATTTTGAAACCGTTCACCGTGGATACTCGTATATAAAAGAATCCGTGAAAATAAGAATAGAAGTAGAAGTAGAAATCCGGAAGTGAAAACTCGAGGAGAGCTTGGAGAAGAGTTGAAGACTTGATCACTTGGAGTTGGAGGAGAGTTGAAGACTTGAAGACGTTGTTGAATTTTGACTTCGATACGATCATAATTTGATCATGTATATGACTTGCTAGCTTGTTTGTTCAATTGTTCACAAATTGAAATTAATTGACTAATAATAGTAGATAGAGTAAGAGAGGGAGGTGTGAATTTTTTGTTTGAGTTTTGGGGGGTATTTATAGTGTTAAAAAAAAAAAAAAAAAAAACACAAACAACCACACAAAACGGCTACAAGAGCCGTTGCCAACGGCTCTGATGAACAGTATGCACACTGGGGAACCGTTGGACCCGCGGGTCAACGGTTGACCCGGGGCGGGTCGAACGTTTGACTCGTATGGGTCAAACGGTTCGCTACCCGCGGGTTGACCCGCGTGTTGGCGGGCAGGTCGGATCATTTTTGGCGGGTTAACGGGCCAGGTAAACCGGGTTGGATTTGTTTATTTCGCGACCCGGGTCGACCCGTTAACGTTAACGGGTTCGACCTTAACCCGAACCGTCGTTTCGCGGGTCGGGTTGTACGGGCGGGTCATGGGCGGTTCGCGGGTCGACCCGACCGGTTTGCCATCCCTAGTATTATAGTCCACAGTTTCCGATCATTTTTGTGAAATTTTGTAGTTGACTGTTTTAGCCTCATTTGTGGGCTATTGTTCACAGTTTTCGGGCACTTGCGAGAGAAAATTTCCCTAAATTTTACTGTAGTACACTGTTTTCGATCACTTTCATGAGATTTCATATTTTACCGTTTTAGCCTAATTTTGTGGGTTATAGTTCACAGTTTCCGGCTGTTTTCGCGAAATTTTGTATTTGAATGTTTTTGCCTCATTTGTGGGTCGTAGTCCACAGTGTTCAGCCACTTTCCTGAGATTTTTTACTTCACATATTTTGTTGGCTATAGTGCACTGTTTTTTTTATCACTTTCATGAGATTTCGTATTTTAATTTTTTGGCATCATTTTGTGGGTTATAGTCCACAGTTTCCGATCATTTTTGTGAAATTTTGTAGTTGACAGTTCTAGCCTCATTTGTGGGATATTGTCCACAGTTTTCAGGCACTTTCGAGAGAATTTTTATTTTCCTCAATTTGTGGGCTATAGTACACTGTTTTTGATCACTTTCATGAGATTTCATATTTTACTGTTTTGACCTAATTTTGTGGGTTATAGTCCACAGTTTTCGAATGTTTTCGCGAAAATTTGTCTTTGACTGTTTTAGCCTTATTTGTGGGCTATAGTCCACAGTTTTCGGCTACTTTCGTGAGATTTTTTATTTCCTTCATTTTGTAGAATATAGTACACTGTCTTCGATCACTTTCATGATATTTCGTATTTTACTGTTTTGGCCTCAATTTGTGGGTTATTTTCCATAGTTTCCGGCCGTTTTAGCGAAATTTTGTATTTGTCTTCTTTAGCATTCATGATATTTCGTATTTTACTGTTTTGTCCTCCTTTTGTGGGTTATAGTCTATAGTTTCCGACCGTTTTCGTACAATTTTGTATTTGACTGTTTTAGCCTCATGTGTGGGATATAGTCCACAATTTTTGGACACTTTTGTGAGGTTTTTTATTTCCCTCAATTTGTGTGCTATACAGTACGTTGTTTTCAATCACTTTCATGAGATTTCGTATTTTACTGATTTGGCCTCATTTTTAGGTTACATCCCATAGTTTCCGACCATTGTTGTGAAATTTTGTATTTGACTATTTTAGCCTCATTTGTGGGCTATTGTCCACAGATTTCTGTCACTTTCGTGAGATTTTTTATTTCTTTCATTTTGTGGGCCATGGTACACTGTTTTCGATCACTTTCATGATATTTCGTCTTTTACTGTTTTGGCCTCATTTTGTGGGTTATAGTCCATAGTTTTAGGCTAATTTCGTGAGGTTTTTTATTTCCCTCATTTTGTGGGCTATAGTACACTGTTTTCGATTACTTTCATGAGATTTTGTATTTTACGTATTTGGCCACATTTTGTGGGTTATATAGTCCACAGTTTCCGACCATTTTAGTGAAATAATGTATTTGAATGTTTTAGCCTCATTTGTGGGTTATATAGTCCACATTTTTCGGCTACTTTCGTGAGATTTTTTATTTCTCTCATTTTGTGGACTATAGTACACTGTTTTCGATCACTTTCATGATATTTCGTATTTTACTATTTTTCCTCAATTTGTGGGTTGTAGTCCATAGTTTCCAGACGTTTTAGCGAAATTTTGTATTTGTCTTTTTTAGCCTCATTTGTGGGCTATAGTCCACAGTTTTCGGCCACTTTCGTGAGATTTTTTATTTCCCTCATTTTTTCGGCTAGAGTACACTATTTTTGATCACATTCATGATATTTCTTATTTTACTGTTTTGGCCTCCTTTTGTGGGTTATAGTCCTCAGTTTCCGACCGTTTTCGTGCAATTTTGTATTGGACTGTTTTAGCCTCATTTGGGGCTATAGTCGACACTTTCCGGGCACTTTCGTGAGATTTTTTATTTTCCTCAATTTGTGTGATATAGTACATTGTTTTTGATCACTTTCATAAGATTTTCGTATTATACTGTTTTGGCCTCATTTTGTGGGTTATAGTCCACAGTTTCCGACCATTTTCGTGAAATTTTGTATTTGACTATTTTAGCCTTATTTGTGGGCTAGTCCACAGATATTTGCCACTTTCGTAAGATTTTTTATTTCCTTCATTTTGTGGGACCTAGTACACTGTTTCGACCATTTTCATGAGATTTAGTCTTTTACTGTTTTGGCCTAATTTTGTTGTTTATATAGTCCACAGTTTCTGGCCATTTTCGCAAAATTTTGTATTTGAATGTTTTAGCCTCATTTATGGGCCATAGTCCACAATTTTCGGCCAGTTTCCTGAGATTTATTATTTCACTCATTTTGTTGGCCATAGTGCACTATTTTTGTATCACTTTCATAAGACTTCGTATTTTAATGTTTTGGCCTCATTTTGTGGGTTATAGTCCACAGTTTCCGGCCGTTTTCGCGGAATTTTGTATTTGAATGTTTTAGCCTGATTTGTGGGCCATAGTCCACAGTTTCTGTCCACTTTCCTGAGGTTTTTTATTTCCCTCATTTTGTGGGCTATAGTGCACCGTTTTCGATCACTTTCATGATATTTCATATTTTACTGTTTTGGTCTCATTTTGTGGGTTATAATCCATAGTTTCCGGCCGTTTTCTCGAAATTTTGTATTTGAATGTTTTAGCCTCATTTGTGGGCCATAGTCGGCAGTTTTCGGCCATTTCCTGAGATTTTTATTTCACTCATTTTGTTGGCCATAGTACACTGTTTTTTATCACTTTCATAAGACTTCGTATTTTAATGTTTTGGTCTCATTTTGTGGGTTATAGTCCACAGTTTCCGGCCGTTTTCGCAAAATTTTGTATTTGAATGTTTTAGCCTCATTTGTGGGCCATAGTCCACAGTTTCCGTCCACTTTCCAGATATTTTTTATTTCTCTCATTTTGTTGGCTATAGTGCACCATTTTCGATCACCTTCATGATTTCGTATTTTACTGTTTTAGCCTCGTTTTGAGGGTTATAGTCCACAGTTTCCGTCCACTTTCCAGAGATTTTTTAATTCTCTCATTTTGTTGGCTATAGTGCACCGTTTTAGATCACCTTCATGATTTCGTATTTTACTGTTTTAGCCTCATTTTGAGGGTTATAGTCCACAGTTTCAGACCGTTTTCGCAAAATTTTGTATTTTACTGTATTAGCCTCATTTGTGGGCTATAATCCACAGTTTTAGGCTAATTTTGTGAGATTTTTTATTTCACTCATTTTGTAGGCTATAGTACACTATTTCGATCACTTTTATGAGATTACGTATTTTACTGTTTTGGCCTCAATTTGTGGGTTATAGTGCAAAGTTTTTGGCCATTTTAGCGAAATTTAGTATTTGTCTTCTTTAGACTCATTTGTGGGCTATAGTCCACAGTTTTCGGTCACTTTCGTTAGATGTTTTATTTCCCTCAATTTGTGGGCTATAGTACAATGTTTTCGATCACATTCATGAGATTTCGTATTTTACTATTTTGGTCTCCATTTGTAGGATATTGACCACAGTTTCCGACCGTTTTTTTGCAATTTTGTATTTGACTGTTTTAGCCTAAAGTGTGGGCTATAGTCCATAGTTTTTAGGCACTTTCGTGAGATTTTTTATTTCCCTCAATTTGTGGGCTATAGTACAATGTTTTCGATCACTTTCATGAGATTTCGTATTTTACTGTTTTGGCCTCATTTTGTGATTTATAGTCCACAGTTTCCGATCATTTTTGTGAAATTATGTAGTTGACTATTTTAGCCTTATTTGTGGGCTATTGTCCACAGTTTTCGGGCTCTTTCGGGGAAGTTTTTATTTCCCTCAATTTGTGGGCTATAGTACACTGTTTTCGATCACTTTCGTGAGATTTCATATTTTACTATTTTGGCCTTATTTTGTCGATTACAGTCTACAGTTTCCGGCCGTTTTCGCGAAATTTTGTCTTTGGCTGTTTTAGCTTGATTTGGGGGCTATAGTCCATAGTTTTAGGCTATATTCGTGAGAATTTTTATTTCCCTAATTTTGTGGTTTTCGATCACTTTAATGAGATTTTGTATTTTACGGTTTTGGCCGCATTTTGTGGGTTACAGTCCACAGTTTCCGGCCGTTTTCACGAAATAATGCATTTGACTGTTTAGCCTCATTTGTGGGCTATTGTCCACAGTTTTCGGCTACTTTCATGAGATTTTTTATTTCCCTCAGTTTGTGGGCTATCGTACACTCTTTTCGATCACTTTAATATTTTACTGTTTTGGCCTCATTTTGTCGGTTATAGTCAACAGTTTTCGGCCGTTTTCGTGAAATTTTGTCTTTGACTGTTTTAGCCTCATTTATGGGCTATTGTCCACTGTTTTCGGGCAATTTCGTGGGAATTTTTAGTTTCCTCATTTTGGGAGCTATTGTACACTATTTTCGATCACTTTCATGAGATTTCATATTTGAGTATTTTGGCCTCAATTTGTGGGTTATAGTTCACAGTTTCCGGCCATTTTAGCGAAATTTTGTATTTATCTTCTTTAGCCTCATTTGTGGGCTATAGTCCACAGTTTTCGGCTACTTTCGTAAGATTTTCTATTTCCCTCATTTTGTGGGATATAGTACACTGTTTTTGATCACTTTCATGTGATTTCGTATTTTACTGTTTTGGCCCCATTTTGTGGGTTATAGTCCACAGTTTCCGATCATTTTTTGTGAAATTATGTAGTTGATTGTTTTATCTCGTTTGTGGGCTATTGTCCACAGTTTTCGAGCACTTTCGAGAAAATTTTTATTTCCCTCAATTTGTGGGTTATAGTACACTGTTTTCGATCACTTTAATGAGATTTCATATTTTACTGTTTTGGCCTCATTTTGTCGGTTATAGTCCACAGTTTCCGGTCATTTTCGTGAAATTTTGTCTTTGACTGCTTTAGCGTCATTTGTGGGCTATAGTCCATAGTTTTAGGCTAATTTCGTGAGAATTTTTATTTTCCTCATTTTGTGGGCTATAGTACACTGTTTTCGATCATTTTCATCGGATTTCATCTTTTACTGTTTTGGCCTCATTTTGTGGGTTATAGTCCACAGTTTCCAGCCATTTTTGCAAAATTTTGTATTTGAATGTTTTCGCCTCATTTGCGGGCCATAGTCCACAATTTTCGGCCACTTTCCTGAGATTTTTTATTTCACTCAGTTTTTTGGCCATAGTGCACTGTTTTTGATCACTTTCATAAGACTTCGTATTTTAATGTTTTGGCATCATTTTGTGGGTTATAGTCCACAGTTTTGGCCGTTTTTGCAAAATTTTGTATTTGAATGTTTTAGCCTCATTTGTGGGCCATAGTCCACAATCTCCATCCACTTTCCTGATGTTTTTTATTTCCCTCATTTTGTGGGCTATAGTGCACCGTTTTCAATCACGTTCATGATATTTCATATTTTACTGTTTTGGCCTCAATTTGTGGGTTGTAGTCCACAGTTTCCGGTCGTTTGCGCAAAATTTTGTATTTGACTGTTTTAGCCTCATTTGTGGGCTGTAGTCCATAGTTTTAGGCAAATTTCGTGAGATTTTTTATTTCCCTCATTTTGTGGGCTATGGTACACTGTTTTGATCACTTTCATGAGATTTTGTATTTTACTGTGTTGGCCACAATTTGTGGGTTGTAGTCCCCAGTTTCGGGCCATTTTCGCGAAATAATGTATTTGACTTTTTAACCTCATTTGTGGGCTATAGTCCACAGTTATCGGCTACTTTTGTGAGATTTTTTATTTCCCACATTTTGTGGACTATAGTACACTGTTTTTTATCACTATCATGATATTTCTTAATTTACTGTTTTGGCCTCAATTTGTGGGTTATAGTCCATAGTTTTCGGCCATTTTAGCGAAATTTAGTATTTGACTTCTTTAGCCTCATTTGTGGGCTATAGTCCACAGTTTCTGGCCACTTTCGTGAGATTTTTTATTTTCCTCATTTTTTGGGTTATAATACACTGTTTTCGATCACATTCATGAGATTTTGTATTTTACTGTTTTGGCCTCCTTTTGTAGGATGTTGTCCACAGTTTCCGACCGTTTTCGTGCAATTATGTATTTGACTGTTTTAGCTTCATGTGTGGGCTATAGTCCACAGTTTTTAGGCACTTTCGTGAGATTTTTTGTTTCCCTCAATTTGCGGGCTATAGTACAATGTTTTCGATCACTTTCATGAGATTTCGTATTTTACTATTTTGGCCTCATTTTGTGAGTTACAGTCCACTGTTTCCGATCATTTTTGTGAAATTATGTTGTTGACTTTTTAGCCTCATTTGTTCGCTATTGTCCATAGTTTTTGGGCACTTTCGAGAGAATTTTTATTTTTCTCAATTTGCGGGCTATAGTACATTGTTTTCGATCACTTTCACGAGATTTCATATTTTACTGTTTTGGACTAATTTTGTGGGTTATAGTCCACAGTTTCTGGTCGTTTACGCAAAATTTTGTGTTTGACTGTTTTAGCGTCGTTTGTGGGCAATAGTCCACAGTTTTAGGCTAATTTCGTGAGATTTTTTATTTTCCTCATTTTGTGGGCTATAGTACACTGTTTGGATCACTTTCATGAGATTTCGTATTACACTGTTTTGGCCACATTTTTTGGGTTATAGTCCACAGTTTCCGGCCGTTATCGCGAAATAATGTATGACTGTTTAGCTTCATTTGTGGGCTATAGTCCACAGTTTTAGGCTACTTCATGAGATTTTTTATTTCGCTCATTTTGTGGGCTATAGTACACTGTTTTCAATCACTTTCATGATATTTCGTATTTTACTGTTATGGCCTCAATTTGGGGGTTATAGTCCACAGTTTCCGGCCATTTTAGCGAAATTTTGTATTTCCCTTCTTTAGCCTCATTTGTGGGCTATAGTCCTCAATTTTCGGCCATTTTCGTGAGATTTTTTATTTACTTCATTTTGTGGGCTATACTAGACTGTTTTCGATCACATTTATGATATTTCATGCTTCACTATTTTGGCCTCTTTTTGTGGGTTATAGTCTACAGTTCCTGACCGTTTTCGTGCAATTTTGTATGTGACTGTTTTAGGCTCATGTGTGGGCTATAGTCCATAAGTTTTGGCACTTTCGTGAGATTTTTTATTTCTCTCAATTTGATGGCTATAGTACAATGTTTTCGATCACTTTCATGAGATTTCGTATTTTACTGTTTTGGCTTCATTTTGTGGGTTATTGTCCACAGTTTCCGATCATTTTTGTGAAATTTTGTATTTGACTGTTTTCGCCTCATTTGTGGGCTACGGTCCACAGTTTTCAGGCAATTTCGTGAGAATTTTTATTTTCCTCATTTTTTGGGTTATAGTGCACCGTTTTCGATCACTTTCATGATATTTCGTATTTTACTGTTTTGGCTTCTTTTTGTGGGTTTTATAGTCCTCAGTTTCCGACCGTTTTCGTGCAATTTTGTATTTGACTGTTGTAGCCTCATGTGTGGGCTATAGTCCACAGTTTTCGGGCACTTTCGTGAGATTTTTTATTTCCCTTAATTTGGGTGCTATAGTACAATGTTTTCGATCACTTTCATGAGATTTTGTATTTTACTGTTTTGGCCTCATTTAGTGGGCTACAGTCCACAGTTTCCGACCGTTGTCGTAAAATTTTGTATTTGACTGTTTTAGCCTCATTTGGGGCTATAGTCCACAGTTTTAGGCTAATTTTGTGAGATTTTTTATTTTCCTCATTTTGTGGGCTATAGTGTACCGTTTTCGATCACTTTCATGATATTTCGTATTTTACTATTTTGGCCTCCTTTTGTGGGTTATATAGTCCACAGTTTCCGGCCGTTTTTGCGAAATTTTGTATTTGACTGTTTTAGCCTCATTTGTGGGCTATAGTCCACATTTTTAGGCTAATTTTGTGGGATTTTTTATTTCCCTCATTTTGTGGGCTATTGTACACTGTTTCGATCACTTTCATGACATTTCGTATTTTACTATTTTGGCCAGATTTTGTCAGTTATAGTCAACAGTTTCCAGCCGTTTTCGCGAAATAATGTATTTGACTGCTTAACCTCATCTGTGGGCTATAGTCCACAGTTATCGGCTACTTTAGTGAGATTTTTTATTTCCTTCATTTTGTGGGCTATGGTACACTGTTTTCGATCAATTTCATGAAATTTCGGAATTTACTGTTTTGGCCTCAATTTCCAGGTTATCATCCCCAGTTTTGGTCATTCTAGTGAAATTTAGTATGTCTTCTTTAGCCTCATTTGTGGGCTATGGTCCACAGTTTTCGGGCACTTTCCAGAGAATTTTTATTTTTCTCAATTTGTGGGCTATTGTACGTTGTTTCCGATCACTTTCATGAGATTTCATATTTTACTGTTTTGGCCTAATTTTGTGGGTTATAACCCATATTTTCTGGCCTTTTTCGTGAAATTTTGTGTTTGAAGGTTTTAGCCTCATTTGTGGGCCATAGTCCACAATTTCTGTCCACTTTCCTGAGATTTTTATTTTCCTCATTTTGTGGGCTATAATGCACCGTTTTCGATCACTTTCATGATATTTCGTATTTTACTGTTTTGGCCTCATTTTGTGGGTTATAGTCCAAAGTTTTCTGCCGTTTTCGCAAAATATTGTATTTGACTATTTTAGCCTCATTTGTGGGCTATATATAGTCCACAGTTTTGGGCTACTTTTGTGAGATTTTTTATTTCCCTCATTTTGTGGGCTATAGTACACTGTTTTCGATCACTTTCATGAGATTTTCTATTTTACAGTTTTAGCCACATATTATGGGTTATAGTCCACAGTTTCCGGCCGTTTTCGCCAAATAATGTATTTGAATGTTTTAGCTTCACTTGTGTCCTACAGTCCACAGTTTTCGGCTAATTTCGTGAGATTTTTTGTATCCCTGATTTTGTGGACTATAGTACACTGTTTTCGATCACTTTCATAACATTTCGTATTTTTCTGTTTTGGCCTCAATTTGTGGGTTATAGTCCACAGTTTCCGGTCCTTTTAGCAAAATTTTGTATTTGTTTTCTTTAGCCTCATTTGTGGGCTATATTCCACAGTTTTCGGCCGCTTTCGTGAGATTTTTTATTTCCCTCATTTTGTGGGCTATAGTACTGTTTTCTATCACATTCATGGTATTTCGTATTTTACTGTTTTGGCCTCCTTTTGTGGATTATATTCCAAAGTTTCCGACCGTTTTCTTGCAATTTTGTATTTGACTATTTTAACCTCATGTGTGGGGTATAGTCAACAGTTTTCGGTCACTTTCGTGAGATTTTTTATTTCCCTCAATTTGTGGGCTATCGTACAATGTTTTCGATCACTTTCATGAGATTTCATATTTTACTGTTTTGGCCTCATTTTGTGGGTTATTGTCCACAGTTTCCGATTATTTTTGTGAAATTTTGTATTTGACTATTTTAGCCTCATTTTTTGGGCTATTGTCAACAGTTTTCGGGCACTTTCGAGAGAATTTTTCTCTCAATTTTACTGTAGTACACTTTTTTCGATCAATTTCATGAGATTTCATATTTCATTGTTTTGGCCTAATTTTGTGGGTTATAGCCCATAGTTTCGGGCCGTTTTCGCAAAATTTTGTATTTAAATGTTTTTGCCTCATTTGTAGGCTATAGTCCACAATGTTCGGCCACTTTCCTGGCATTTTTTATTTCACTCATTTTGCTGGCTATAGTGCACTGTTGTTGATCACTTTAATGAGATTTCGTATTTTAATGTTTTGGCCTCATTTTGTGGGTTATAGTCCACAATTTCCGATCATTTTGTGAAATTTTGTAGTTGACTGTTCTAGCCTCATTAGTGGGCTATTGTCCACAATTTTCGGGCACTTTCGAGAGAATTTTTATTTTTCTCAATTTGTGGGGTATAGTAAACTGTTTTCGATCACTTTCATAAGATTTCATATTTTACTGTTTTGGGCTAATTTTGTGGATTATAACCTATATTTTCTAGCTGTTTTCGTGAAATTTTGTATTTGAATGTTTTAGCCTCATTTGTGGGCCATAGTCCACAATTTCCGTCCACTTTCCTGAGATTTTTTATTTCCCTCATTTTGTGGGCTATAGTTCACCGTTTTCGATCACTTTTATGATATTTCGTATTTTAATGTTTTGGCCTCAATTTGTGGGTTATAGTCCACAGTTTCCGGCCCTTTTAGCACAATTTTGTATTTCTCTTCTTTAGCCTCATTTGTGGGCTATAGCCCACAATTTTCGGTCATTTTCGTGAGATTTTTTATTTACTTCATTTTGTGTGCTATAGTAGACTGTTTTCGATTACATTTATGATATTTCATGCTTTACTGTTTTGGCATCCTTTTGTGGAGTATAGTCTACAGTTTCCGACCGTTTTCGTGCAATTTTGTATTTGACTGTTTTAGCCTCATGTGTGGGCTATAGTCCACAGTTTTCGGGCACTTTCATGAGATTTTTTATTTCTCTCAATTTCTGGGCAATAGTACAATGTTTTCGATCACTTTCATGAAATTTCGTAATTTATTGTTTTGGCTTCATTTTGTGGGTTATAGTCCACAGTTTCCGATCATTTTTGTGAAATTTTGTATTTGACTGTTTTCGCCTCACTTGTGGGCTATTGTCCACAGTTTTCGAGCAATTTCGTGAGAATTTATTTTTTCCTCATTTTTTGGGCTATAGTGCACCGTTTTCGATCACTCTCATGATATTTCGTATTTTACTGTTTTGGCCTCCTTTTGTGGGTTTTATAGTCCTCAGTTTCCGGCCGTTTTCGTGCAATTTTGTATTTGACTGTTTTAGCCTCATGTGTGGACTATAGTCCACAGTTTTCGGGCACTTTCGTGAGATTTTTTATTTCCCTCAATTTGGGTGCTATAGTACAATGTTTTCGATCACCTTCATGAGATTTTGTATCTTACTGTTTTGACCTCATTTTGTGGGCTATAGTCCACAGTTTTCGACTGTTGTCGTGAAATTTTGTATTTGACAGTTTTAGCCTCATTTGGGGCTTATAGTCCACAGTTTTAGGCAAATTTCGGGAGATTTTTTATTTCCCTCATTTTGTGGGCTATAGTGCACCGTTTTCGAGCACTTTCGTGATATTTCGTATTTTACTGTTTTGGCCTCATTTTGTGGGTTATATAGTCCACAGTTTTCGGCCATTTTCGCGAAATTTTGTATTTGACTGTTTTAGCCACATTTGTGGGCTATAGTCCACAGTTTTAGGCTAATTTCGTGAGATTTTTTATTTCCCTCATTTTGTGGGCTATTGTACACTATTTCGATAACTTTCAAGACATTTCGTATTTTACTGTTTTGGCCACATTTTGTGGGTTATAATCAACAGTTTCTGGCCATTTTCGCGAAATAATGTATTTGACTATTTAACCTCATCTGTGGGCTATAGTCCATAGTTATCGGCTACTTTCGCGAGATTTTTAATTCCCTCATTTTGTGGGCTATGGTACACTGTTTTCGATCAATTTCATGATATTTCGTAATTTACTGTTTTGGCCTCAATTTCTAGGTTATCATCCCCAGTTTTCGGCCATTTTAGCGAAATTTAGTATTTGTCTTCTTTAGGCTCATTTGTGGGCTATAGTTCACAGTTTTCAGCCATTTTCGTGAGATTTTTTATTTCCCTCATTTTGTGGGCTATAGTACACTGTTTTTTTATCACATTCATGAGATTTCGTATTTTACTATTTTGGCCTCCTTTTTTCGGATATTGATATTGTCCATAGTTTCCAACCATTTTCATGCAATTTTGTATTTGACTGTTTTGGCCTCATGCATAGGTTATAGTCCACAGTTTTCAGGCACTTTCGTGAGATTTTTTATTTTCCTCAATTTCTGGGCTGTAGTACAATGTTTTTGAGCACTCTCATGAGATTTCGTATTTTACTGTTTTAGCCTCATTTTGTGGTTTATAGTCCACAGTTTCCGATCATTTTTGTGAAATTATGTAGTTGACTGTTGTAGCCTCATTTGTGGGCTATTGTCCACAGTTTTCGGGCACTGTCGAGAAAAATTTTATTTCCCTCAATTTGTCAGCTATAGTACACTGTTTTCGATTACTTTCATGAGATTTCATGTTTTACTGTTTTGGCCTCATTTTGTGGGTTGTAGTCCACAATTTCGGGACGTTTTCGCAAAATTTTGTCTTTGACTATTTTAGCCTCCTTTGGTGGGCTACGGTACACTGTTTTCGATCACTTTCATGAGATTTCGTATTTTATGGTTTTGGCTAAGGATGGCAAACGGGTCGAACGGGCCGGGCCGGGCCGAACTCGCCTGGGTTGGCCCGTGACTTAGGCGGGCTCGGGCCGGTTTGGCCACTTAGGCTGGCCGGGCCCAAACTTGATTTAGGCGACCCGCCCAACCCGTGAACCCTTTAGGGTCTAACCCGAGTCGGGTCGGGTCGACCCGCGGGTTGGCCCGTTTAGATAGGTTGGTTTTTTTTAAAAATATTTTTAGCTTAAAATAATAGTAATAATACTAAGTAACTAATAATACTAATAAACATTAAAAATCGTAATAATAATAATAAGATTGAAAGAGTCAAATTGGCAAAAAATTTTGAAATATTATTCATATGAATTTAAGTTATACAATTTTCACAATTTCTAATGAAATGAAGATTTCAATTCACAAATAAGTTTTATACAATAACATATTTCTTATATACAATTTTAATTGACTTCAATTTTTCTAATTTAACATAACAAGCAAAGATATAATTCAATTCCTAACGTGTCGGTCGAGTTGCTATTACAAGCAAAGCAGCTATTGTTGTTGTTGTTGTTGTTGTTGTTCTTCCGGCGAGTTGCTCCCACTTGTGGACGTTGATAGTGCTTTCCCTTGTGTCCTATCTTCAGCCTTCAGCCAGTCTTCTGTGCAAACGAGCATCTCTATCGAGTTGGGCTTCAAGCGATTCTTGTAATCAGTTAGAACCCTGCCACTTGAAGAAAATGCACTGTCAGAAGCAACTGTAGAGACAGGAGGAGTTAGTAAATCTTTAGCCATAATTGACAGAATACTAAAAGTGTGTTCATGGTCTTTCCTCCATTGTAAAATATCTAGTGGAGAAGTAGAAGGCTCAGAATCTTGTTGGTTATACCAATTTAATTCATTTGGTTGATTAGTCCTAGGTTTTTTTGATTGAATTTATTCAAGTAAATTAAATGTTATATCATCAAATTTACTTTTACCCTTACCTTTAGAAGTACCAGAAGAAGAACTAACTACAGAAGTTGTACTACTAGAAGCAAAATGTGTATCATAATAATTATACAAGTTATTTAATGTAGATTCAAACTAAACTAAAAAAGTAACGCAATCAATTACTAATTCTACATTTTCCCCAAGTAATGCAAAAAATATTTCAATCAAACTCTTCGTACCTTCTAATTTGATACGAGGATCCATAACGGTAGCAACACAAATCAACATAGGAGGAGAAAAATAATATTTCAAATTTTTTTTGTATGCAGGTTTTACAATCTCACCAACATTGATATCATTTAACATTTCGTTAAATGTTTGCATCATGCTAACTAATGAAATAAAAATGCTACTAGAAGTAGATTCATATGTTTTTGAAAATTTTAAAGTTGCAGTTTTAAAAGGTTCTAAAAATTTCAACAAAGATTCGGCAAAAAATCAATCGGTGGGAGTCATTTCAAAATTGTGCATATTTTTTGCGATACAAAAATCATTTACAACTGCTTTATATTCGGTAACAACATTTAGTAAATCAAAAGTAGAATTCCATCGGTGTCTAACATCCTTTGGAAATCTTCTAAAAGGTACATTTTTAAGCCTACACCAAGCTTTCCATTCTTATAATATGCTTGGACTTAATGCAATGAAATGTACACAATTTCTAATTTTAATTATATATGGATCGGCTATTTTTAATGCATCTTGAACACATGAATTTATAATATGACATGCACATCTAACATGAAAAATATTGTCAGATGAAGGGTTTAATACGGATTTTAAAGTAGTAATTGCTACATTGTTGTTAGATGCATTATCAAAACTAATACACATAATTTTATCGCGAATATGAAAAACATCACAAATTTCTATAATACGATTTGCTATTTCAGGGATACAGCAATGCTGCTAGTGATATGATTCTTTTTTGAAGAATCCAATCATTGTTGATCCAATGACAGGTTATTCCCATCGTTGGAATATTGTTGACACCCGTCCAACAATCCGAAGTTAAACTAACTCTACAAGTTAAACTTCATAAAATTGCAATCAAAGCGTCCTTCATTTCGATGTACATTTTATAACAATCCGATTTACAAGTATTTTCGGAATTCTTCTAAAATGAGGGTTTAAGGCCATTTGGTTAAAATTATCCAAGTCCCTACTCTCGGGATAGGAAAATGGTAACTCTTCCTTTATGACTAATCAGGCCATTTCCCGACGAACAAGATCGGGATCATAAGGGTGGCTATCAACTAGACCGGTCCTAAGGTTGATTTTTTGTTGGCCTTGTAGGTCAGCAAAAAGGTCTTTATGGTTATGTTGGATGTGTCTACTAATTGTACCAGTGCCGTCACCCCTCTTGAATTTGTATGTTTTACCACATGTTTTACAAACTTTCAAACCTATACCCGGAGTATGTTCGTCCGGGATATAATCGTAAAACTTATGACAATCACTAGTTTCTCCTCTACTTTTCCTACTACTACGGGGTTGTGTGGTTTCGGTTGGTTGTTGTTGTTGTTCTTCTTCTTCTTCTAATTGTATGTCATCTATAACCTCGTCGTGTGTACCCCATTGTGGGTAGGAGGATCATGGTACTCTTGGGCGGGCTCACTAATTAGGACAATTGGTGGCCTACGGGAAGAGGAGGAATCTTGCCCGCTACGACCGCTACCGCATGATCTAGACATAATGTAGTAATGTACTAATGTATGTAAAAAAAAATACACAATGTAGGAACGGTGAATTGTAAAAAAAATCTAAAAAACAAGAGGGTTGAGATAGAGAAGATAAAAAAACCAACAATAATTTTAACTACAACGCAAAAAAAAATATAACGAGAGAGGTATGAAATTTTGATACCGTTCACCGTGGAATACGTGTATGTAAAATAAACCGTGAAAATAAGAATAGAAATAGAACTAGAAAGAAGCGCTTTGCCGATTCCGCAATTGAAGAGTTGAGGAGAGCTTGAAGGAGAATTGACGAGAGTTGAAGAGAGTTGAAGACGTTGAATTTTGATTTCGATACGATCGAAAATTGATCGTGTATATGCCTTGTTGTAGACTTACTTGTTGAATACTACAATTGTTGATAAATTCCTTAGAAATGATGTATAATAGTAGAGAGAGTAAGAGAGTAAGGTGTGAATTTTTAATGGGACTTTGAGGGGTATTTATAGGCTAAAAAAACAAAAAAAAAACCAAAAAAAACAAAAAAAAAAAAAAAAAAAAAAACGGTCAAAAGAGAGCCAAACGGCTCTCTGTTGAACAGTGCGCCCCCCCAAACGGGTCGACCCGCGGTTTGGCGGCGGGTTGGGCTTTTTAAAATGGGTTCGTGGGCCGGTTTAACGGGTTGGATTCGCGTTTTTGATGACCTGGGTCGACCGGTTACTGTTCACCGGGCTTGACCCGAACCCGCTAAGCCTTTTTCACGGGCCGGGTTCAACGTGCGGATCGCGGGCGGGTCGCCGGTTGACCCGGCCCATTTGCCACACCAAAACTTTTGGCCACATTTTGTGGGTTACAGTCCATAGTTTCCGGCCGTTTTCACGAAATAATGTATTTGATTATTTAGCCAAATTTGTGGGCTATATAGTCCACAGTTTTTGGTTACTTTCGTGAGTTTTTTTTATTTCCCTCACTTTGTGGGCTACAGTACACTGATTTCGATCACTTTCAGGATATTTTGTAATTTACGGTTTTGGCCTTAATTTGTGGGTTATAGTCCCCACAGTTTCCGGCCATTTTAGCGAAATTTTGTATCTGTCTTCTTTAGCCGCTTTTGTGGGTTATAGTCCACAGTTTTTGGACACTTTCGTGAGATTTTTTATTTCCCTCTTTTTGTGGGCTTTGATCACATTCATGATATTTCGTATTTTACTATTTCGGCCTCCTTGTGTGGGTTATTGTTCGCAATTTTCGTCCATTTTCATGCAATTTTGTATTTTACTATTTTAGCCTCGTGTGTAGGCTATATAGTCCACAGTATTCGGGCACTTTCGTGAGATTTTTTATTTTCCTCAATTTTGTTGGCTATAGTGCACTGTTTTTTTCACTTTTATGAGATTTCGTATTTTAATGTTTTGGCCTCATTTTGTGTGTTATAGTCCACAGTTTCCGATCATTTTTTTTTGAACTTTTGAAGTTGACTGTTTTAGCCTCATTTGTGGGCTATTGTCCGCAGTTTTCGGGCACTTTCGAGAGAAATTTCCCCTCAATTTTACTGTAGTACACTGTTTTCGATCACTTTCGTGATATTTCATATTTTATTGTTTTGGCCTAATTCTGTGGGTTATAGTCCACAGTTTCCGGCCGTTTTCGCGAAATTTTGTATTTGAATGTTTTTGCCTCAATTGTGGGCTATACTCCACAATGTTCGGCCACTTTCCTGACATTTTTTATTTCACTCATTTTGCTTGCTAGAGTGCACTGTTTTTGATCATTTTAATGAGATTTCGTATTTTAGTGTTTTTGCCTCATTTTGTGGGTTATAGTCCATAGTTTCCGATCATTTTTGTGAAATTTTGTAGTTGACTGTTCTAGCCTCATTTGTGGGCTATTGTCCACAGTTTTCGGGCAATTTCGTGAGAATTTTTATTTTCCTCATTTTGGGAGCTATTGTACACTGTTTTCGATAACTTTCATGAGATTTCATATTTTACTGTTTTGGCCTAATTTTGTGAGTTATAACCTATATTTTCCGTTTGTTTTTGTGAAATTTTGTATTTGAATGTTTCAGCCTCATTTGTGGGCCATAGTCCACAATCCGTCCACTTTCCTGAGATTTTTTTATTTCCCTTATTTTGTGGGCTATAGTGTACTGTTTTGATCACTTTCATGATATTTCGTATTTTACTGTTTTGGTCTCATTTTGTGGGTTATATAGTCCACAGTTTTTGGCTGTTTTCGGAAAAAAATTGCATTTGACTGTTTTAGCCTCATTCGTGGGCTATAGTCCACAGTTTTAAGCTACTTTTGTGAGATTTTTTATTTTCCTCATTTTGTGGGCGTACACTGTTTTCGATCACTTTCATGAGATTTCGTATTTTGTAGTTTTGGCCACATATTGTGGGTTATAGTCCACAGTTTCTGGCCGTTTTCGCGAAATAATGTATTTGAATGTTTTAGCCTCATTTGTGCCTATAGTCCACAGTTTTCGGCTACTTTCGTGAGATTTTTTATTTCCTTGATTTTGTGGACTACAGTACACTGTTTTCGATCATTTTCATGATATTTCATATTTTACTGTTTTGGCCTCAATTTGTGGGTTATAGTCCACAATTTCCGATCCTTTTAGCAAAATTTTGTATTTGTCTTCTTTAGCCTCATTTGTGGGCAATAGTCCACAGTTTTCGGCCACTTTCGTGAGATTTTTATTTCCCTTATTTTGTGGGCTATAGTACACCGTTTTCGATCACATTCATGGTATTTCGTATTTTACTGTTTTGGCCTCCTTTTGTGGATTATAGTCCACAGTTTCCGATTGTTTTCTTGCAATTTTGTATTTGACTGTTTTAGCATCATGTGTGGGGGGTATAGTCCGCAGTTTTCAGTCACTTTTGTGAGATTTTTTATTTCCCTCAATTTGTGGGCTATAGTACAACGTTTTCGACCACTTTCATGAGATTTGGCATTTTACTGTTTTGGCCTCATTTTGTGGGTTATTGTGCATAGTTTCCGATCATTTTTGTGACATTTTGTGTTTGAATGTTTTAGCCTCATTTTGTGGGCTATTGGCTACAGTTTTTGGGCTCTTTCGACAGAATTTTTCTCTCAATTTTATTGTAGTACACTGTTTTCGATCACTTTTTTGAGATTTCATATTTTATTGTTTTGGCCTAATTTTGTGGGTTATAGTCCACAGTTTCAGACCGTTTTCGCGAAATTTTGTATTTGAATGTTTTTTCCTCATTTGTGGGCTATAGTCCACAATGTTCGGTCACTTTCTTGACATTTTTTATTTCATTTTGCTGGCTATAGTGCACTGTTTTTTATAACTTTCATGAGATTTCGTATTTTAATGTTTTGGCCTTATTTTGTGGGTTGTCCACAGTTTCCGATCATTTTTGTGAAATTTTGTAGTTGGCTGTTCTAGCCTCATTTGTGGGCTATTGTCCACAATTTTCGGGCACTTTCATGAGAATTTTTATTTTTCTCAATTTGTGGGCTATAGTACACTGTTTTCGGTCACTTTCATGAGATTTCATATTTTACTATTTTGGCCTAATTTTGAGGGTTATAACCCATATTTTCCAGCCGTTTTCATGAAATTTTGTATTTGAAGATTTTAGCCTCATTTGTGGGCCATAGTCCACAATTTCCGTCAACTTTCTTGAGATTTTTTTATTTCCCTCATTTTGTGGGCTATAGCGCACCATTTTCGATCGCTTTCATAATATTTTGTATTTTATTGTTTTGGCCTCATTCTGTGGGTTATAGTCCACAGTTTTCGGCCGTTTTCGCAAAAAAATTGTATTTGACTGTTTTAGCCTCATTTAAGGGCTATAGTCCACAGTTTTAGGCTACTTTCGTGAGATTTTTTATTTCTCTCAATTTGTGGGCTATAGTACACTGTTTATGATCACTTTCATGATATTTCGTTTTTTACTGTTTTGGCCTCAATTTTTGGGTTATAGTCCACAGTTTTCGGTCATTTTAGCAAAATTTTGTATTTGTCTTCTTTAGCCTCATTTGTGGGCTATAGTCTACATTTTCGGCCACTTTCGTGAGATTTTTTATTTCCCTCATTTTGTGGGCTATAGTACACTGTTTTCGATCACATTCATGGTATTTCGTATTTTACTGTTTTGGCCTCCTTCTGCGAATTATAGTCCTCAGTTTCTGACCATTTTCGTGCAATTTTGTGTTTGACTGTTTTAGCCTCATTTGTGGGGTATAGTCCACAGTTTTCGGGCACTTTCGTGAGATTTTTTATTTCCCTCAATTTGTGGGCTACAGTAAAATTCTTCTTCTTTACCAAAAGCACCGGCGCTCCCCAGGCTGACGCACTCGGTTGAATTAAGCCTTTCTCCAACAGTTCCTCAATCTGCCGTTTGATCTCATCCTGCTTCACAGGCGCCATCCTATACGGTGCCTTGGAAATAGGTGCACTCCCTGGCTAAACAGTGATGCTGAACTCCACATCACGATGCGGGGGTAACCCAGGAAAACCTTCCAAGAATACCGTGGGATAATCCCGAACCACAGGAATTTGCTGCACCTCTGCAGGAATCCCTTTCTTCTGGTGATAGCAGTAACGAAATCTGGACATCTTCTCTTCCCTTGGAAAGTGACTTCAGGTCCTCCTGGAGCCTTCTCTGTTACTGTCTTGGTCTTGCACTCGATGTTTGCACTGTACACCGACATCCAATCAATGCCAATGATAACATCGACTCCCAAAACATTCAGCTCGATCAGATCAATCCAGAAAATTCGATCTCCAATTACGATCTCGCAGTCAGCATAGTACCGATCAGTGGTTAGAGTCTCCCCTGACGAAGTAGCTATCGCTAAAACCTTGTCTGGAAATATCTTCGGTTCGACTCCCAACACTTTAGCAAATTTAGGAGACACAAAAGTATGAGAGGACCCAGTATCGAACAAAACAACAGCTTTCTTTCCATTCAAAATAAGTTCTCCTGTTACACAGCATATACTCGTTACATAACAGTTCACTAATTAACGGGAAAAGAGAATCAACAGAAAACACTCCTAAACATCCTCTCTCGTACCAGTAATGACGTGATCCACCTCATCAGCGTCAGCTTCAGTCACGGCAAATACTCGCCCCTGCTGGTACGGCTTCTTCCCGGCCTGCTGAGTTGGTCCATTACGGACGACATCCTGCAGTTTGGGGCAATGAGACTTGTAGTGGCCTGTCTCTCCACAGTTGAAACAAGTCACTAGAGGTCTCGCCCAAGTATTCTCGGGTCTTCCTTCCACTTGAACAGTGTTCGCACCTGTAGGCTTGAACCTTTGAGTCGGTGGTTGTCCCCTGACATTGCCAGCAACTGCGGGCCTCTTCCCCGCACTCCAGTTGTTCCTCCGATTTTAAACAACGTGGAATTGCTCCATGTCTGCCTCCGTGGCTGCCGCTCGTTTGACCAGCTTATCAAACCTCTTGATACCGAGGGGTATCATCCTGGACCTCAAGCTTGGTCTCAACCCATGCTCGAACATACAAGCCTTCTTCGCCTCATCCATCACCAATTCTGGAGCATACATTGAGAGCTGAGTGAATCTAGTCTCATACTCCCTAACCGACATGCCGCCTTGCTGTGACAGAAACTCCATAGCCTTCTTCTCTTGGACGTCTGAGAGAAAATAATGACTGTGGGATTCCTCCAAAAAATCCTTCCAGCCAAGAACCAAGCCTCCCACCGTCCGCTTCATCAACTGCCACCACCACAGAGTCGCCAACTTCACCTTGCTGCCTTCTGGGGTCGCCAGGACTTCGAAGATAGTCTCTACCTGACGGATCCAATTGTCAGCCACGTCAGGGTCTGACTTCCCCTCAAACACCGGTGGTTTCATCCGCTTGAATGATTCCACGAGTTTGATTGCTTTGGGTACTGGATTCGCAGGCCTCCTTCCTTGGTTCTGATTCATGGCAACGGCATTGAGTGTCTGATAGACCCTCGCTAGTTCCGTTTCCAAGTCCAGACCTTCACCGTTTCGAGCTCATCTTCTAGCCATATTCTGATGCAAAAGATCCATTAAATTCGAAGTATAAGACATGAATTTTAAATCAACTTTTTATTTCATTGAATTTCAAACTTTATACATTCGAATTTAAAACATTTCTGACATCAAAATGAAAGCAGCAGATGATACAATGGTCTTAATCCTACGGTTCCTCTTCGCTTCACGAAGCTCTCCCCATAGTTCCTCAACTTCCTCCTTCAGCACATCGGTCATGTTTTTCCTCTTCTCGAGTTCCCAAACACGATGACTGAGAACTGCAAAATCATCCTTGCGCTTTGCCAACTGAGCCTTCAATAGTCCGACTCTCTCCCGTAGAGTCTCAACCTGTCTCTGAAGAGACACAATGAGATTACCCAGAACTGGTTCCTCTTCGTCAGAAGAATCATCAGATGAATCCGGAGGTAGGGTGATCTCTCGGGACTCAGGCCATTCCTCTTCCACTTCTTTGGGATCTTCCTCATCTGAATCACCTTGCCCGGGGTAGTAATCTTCCTCAATAATATGCCAGTGATCATCTCCAGCTAGGTCGAAGTGGTCCGCCATCTTAAAGATAGAGAGGAAGAAGCATAAATCATAGAGCAACACAAATGTAAGTAACTTACATTTAAATCTCTAGACTTAACACACACTCTAATGTCCACTTCTAGGGTGTCGTTCCTTATAAATTTGTACTACTTAGAAGCGTGGCTCTGATACCACTCTGTAACACCCCGAATTCCAAAATACAACTGAATTCGAGTTCCACAGGATCTTCACACTTCTTTCGTACAATTTTACAAGGAAATAAAAACTTTTCTTTTATCAGAGTTACATTTACACTTGTACAATATCACAGCGGATGCCATATTACAATAATTTACATGAAACAATATTTAAATCAATCCTGCGCAGCATGTATACTTCAATTGTTAAGTATCTTTACCCTGCATATAAAACTATGGGCGCGTCAGTTCATTCAACTGACGAAATATTATATACGGCCATCCTCTCTATGCCGAAAATAGTATAACGATTTCCATTTCTTAACAAATCACAAACTTGTCACAAACAGAACTAAAAGGACTATCCTATTGATGTCGTGTTGTGAATGTGCACTTAGTCCTTAATGCAATTATTTGTATTATATGACACTAATGCACACTTATTCAGAGTCTATGCATCCCATACTACATAGGTCCGAGGGCAAGCCCTTAAACGTTCTTCATCTTGTAGGGTTCAATCCCTCGCCATGACTTAATCTACTACTGTAACTACGGTAAGTATCCTAGATGTTTTCTGAGGGAATCCCAACGCACTGACACATGACTCATCATGCAGGCATCCTGTGGTAATTTAGCTCCTACCATAGACATGACACCACCCGCAGTCGTCAAACACCCCACGAGCGTCGCCACCGGGACGGTACTCTGGAGCAGTATCCACGCCCTATCATGACTCATCATGGGACATCCTGTGAATACTCTCACGCCTCCAATCCAATGGCCCTCATACTCAATGTTTTTCTCTTATTTTCATCACATCTTCACTATGTATCTAATCCTTAGTTTAATTGAATCATGAATAAAAATCAATCTCTTAGAATGTAGCACTCCCACTATACCGGTCTTATTCATTCAATTTCACATGACCCAACCTTGGTCTTCTCATTTCAAAATATCATTTCACAATTCTTTCATTGCCGGTATAAGGCTTGGCTATACCCTAATTCACAATTTCGACTCATAATTACAATGTCATATTCGTAAGATCATTTCATGGTTAATCACAATTCATGTTTCAATGGCATAATATTCATGTATTCACATCTTTCATAACTCATCACAATCAATAATTCAATGCATAAATACTTGAAAACTGAAATTCTTCAAGACATGTCACATTCACTAGTTTATAAGCTCACATAATTCTATTTCAATCCATTCCAATTCCACAGTTCACATTTTCAATTGGTTTCAAAATTCACACCTTTCTAATTTTCTCATTATCAAAATCTCATTTTTAAATTTATTAAACAATCCATTCGAATTTCTTAAAGAAACAATTTAAGTTAATAATTAAAATGAGTTCCTTTTTGTAAAAATAGTCCCACTTATACAAAGCCTCAGGTCATAGAGATTTTCTCCCAAAAAAATAAATACAGATATTATTTGAAACTTCAGGACAGTCGACTGATAACTCTGACCAGTCGGCTGTTCTGCGAGGTTCTAAAACTCGAGAATAAAATAATCAGGGAAGTCGACTGTCTCATATGGCCAGTCGGCTGTTCCGCTAAAATACCAAAACAAAACGTTCAGGGCAGTCGACTGTCACAACATCGATCGACTCTGCTGCTAGTTTTCAATTTCTCAAAAAAACGTTTTCAGTTCCTTTTTCTTCCCTTTTTGAAACATAACTTTCCAGATTAAAACTACATTCAGTTCCACCGTAACCAATATTTTTAAAGGTGTTTTTCACTCTTTTAAAACATGTAATTAGCCATAGTTTGCATTTTATGACCACCATTTCGACATTTGAAAACCAATACACATTTGTTCATAACCAAAGATGGTTTCTCACACATAATTCACTACAATGATGTTAGCTTACACAGTGATAACTAAGATATTTTTAGAGCACAAAAATCAACTTTATAAGTGAGTAAAAACTTCCATTTTCGTTAAGTAATCTACACATGATGCATTCATTTATTTATATGCGAAGGGACATTCTTTATCATTTATTCAAATTTTTCACATGATAAATATCACAATAGGGAAATTCATTACATCTATTTACAAACAATTCAATCAATTCAATTAACACCCCATTCTAATTTAGCATTTTTAATCAATAAGCATGGCTCAATTTCTTACTAGTGAATTTCACATAATTGCAATTTAAACAACTAACATGCATTCTTATGTTTATAACAATGAGAAACATACACTCTTACTCATAGGCAATAATTCTAGTAATCAATCAACACACATTTCTAATTAGACAAGCATGTATTTCATTTCAACTAGTAGTTAATAATAGTAATTCAATGATCATTCCCTAGCATGAATTCTACTCTAAAAGTCATGAGAAACACCCACCTTTTGAAGAAAACCCAATTTAGAAAAATCCCCTAGAGTCTCCTAAATTGCGAGCGAGTGCCTTGTCCTCCAAGATTGCAATGCACGCCTCCTCCTCCTTGCTCCTTGCCAAAACCGAAAGCTCCAAGATGGGGTTGATTAGCCGGCCTCCAATAGGGGAACACTCACACTCAACTCACACTAATATATATCTCCTATATAATTGTTCTCTTCTTTCAATAGATTACTAGTGTAAAATACAAATAAATAGGAGGGGTATTTATACTAATTTTGAAGTAGATTGGAGGGCTAGGATTGAATGGATGGTTATAGAATGGAGGGCGAGGATAGGAGTAGAAGTTATGGCAACCACCCACACACTAATAACTACCCATGCACACAAACCACTCTCCCATTCCTTCCATGCACAAACCGGCCCAAATTGGTGTGCATTGCACACTACGTGCATCGCACGTGCCACCAAGTACCCCTATTTAAAAGTTGTACACTTTAATTAATCAAAATGTTCACTATTTGTCTGTACATGACAAGTGTGACCATTTAATTAATTTATTAAATTAGTGGGCTTTACAATTAGTGGGTTTAGGCTTGTGGGCCAAGACAACAAATTAATAATTAATTAAAATGGGCTAAAACAAATAATTAGTGTTTAGGCTTTAGAAATAGGCTTTTAGAAAAATAAAGGAAAATAATTGTTCATACTAAAAAGAGAATAAATAAAATATACACATGAAGTTTGCACGTGCACAACACGTGAAAAATAGTATTTTTATTAAAATGAAATTTGGGATATTACATATAGTCCACAGTTTCAGATCAATTTCGTGAAATTTTGTATTGGACTGTTTTAGCCTCATTTGTGGGCTATTGTCCACAGTTTTCGAGCACTTTCTTGAGAATTTTTATTTCCCTCTATTTGTGGGCTATAGTACACTGTTTTCGATCACTTTCAAGAGATTTCATATTTTACTGTTTTGGCATCATTTCGGGGGTTATAGTCCACAGTTTATGACCGTTGTCATGAAATTTTGTATTTGACTGTTTTAGCCTCATTTGTGGGCTAGATTTCTGCCACTTTCGTGAGAATTTTTATTTCCTTCATTTTGTGGGCTATAGCACACTGTTTTTGATCATTTTCATGGGATTTCATCTTTTAATGTTTTGGCCTCATTTTGTGGGTTATAGTCCACAGTTTCCAGTCATTTTTGCAAAATTTTGTATGTGAATGTTTTAGCCTCATTTGTGGGCCATAGTCGACAATTTTCGGCCACTTTCCTGAGATTTTTTATTTCACTCATTTTGTTGGCCATAGTGCACTGTTTTTGATCAGTTTCACAAGACTTCGTATTTAAATGTTTTGGCCTAATTTTGTAGGTTATAATCCACAGTTTCCGGCCGTTTATGCGAAATTTTGTATTTGACCGTTTTTGCCTCATTTGTGGGCAGTCCACAGTTTCAGGCTAATTTCGTGAGATTTTTTATTTCCCTCATTTTGTGGGCTATAGTACACTGTTTTGATCACTTTCATGAGATTTTGTATTTTACTGTTTTGGCCACATTTTGTGGGTTATAGTCCCCAGTTTCCGGTCGTTTTCGCGAAATAATGTATGACTTTTAACTGCATTTGTGGGCTATAGTCCACAGTTAACGGCCACTTTCGTGAGATTTTTTATTTCCCACATTATGTGGGCTATAGTACACTGTTTTCGATCACTTTCATGATATTTCGTAATTTACTATTTTGGCCTCAATTTGTGAATTATGGTCCATAGTTTTCAGCCATTTTACCGAAATTTAGTATTTGACTTTTTAGCCTCATTTGCGGGCTATAGTCCACAGTTTTCGGCCACTTTCGTAAGATTTTTTATTTCCCTCATTTTGTGGGCTATAGTACACTTTTTTCGATCGCATTCATGAGATTTTGTATTTTACTGTTTTGGCCTCCTTTTGTAGGATATTGTCCACAGTTTCCGACCGTTTTCGTGCAATTTTGTATTGGGCTGTTTTAGCTTCATGTGTGGGCTATAGTCCACAGTTTTCAGGCACTTTTGTGAGATTTTTTATTTCCCTCTTTGCGGGCTATAGTACAATGTTTTCGATCACTTTAATGAGATTTCATATTTTACTGTTTTGGCCTCATTTTGTGGGCTATTGTCAAAAGTTTTCGGGCACTTTCGAGAGAATTTTCCCCTCAATTTTACTGTAGTACACTGTTTTCGATCACTTTCATGAGATTTCATATTTTACTGTTTTGGCCTAATTTTGTGGGTTATAGTCCACAGTTTCCGACCGTTTTCACAAAATTTTGTATTTGAATGTTTTTGCCTCATTTGTGGGCTATAGTCCACAGTGTTCAGCTACTTTCCTGACATTTTTTATTTCACTCATTTTGTTGGCTATAGTGCACTGTTTTTGATCACCTTCATGAGATTTCGTACTTTAATGTTTTGGCCTCATTTTATGGGTTATAGTCCAGAGTTTCTGATCATTTTTGTAAAATTTTGTAGTTGACTCTTCTGGCCTCATTTGTGGACTATTGTCCACAATTTTTGGGCACATTCGAGAGAATTTTATTTTTCTCAATTTGTGGGCAATAGTACACTATTTCCGATCACTTTTCTGAGATTTCATAGTTTACTGTTTTGGCCTAATTTTTTGGATTATAGTCCACAGTTTCCGGCCGTTTTCGTGAAATTTTCTATTTGAATGTTTAGCCTCATTTGTGGGCCATAGTCCACAATTTCCGTCCACTTTCCTGAGATTTTTTATTTCCCTCATTTTGTGGGCTATAGTGCACCGTTTTCGATCAGTTTCATAAGATTTCGTATTTTACAGTTTTGGCCACATTTTGTGGGTTATAGTCCACAATTTCTGGCCGTTTTCGCGAAATAATGTATTTGAATGTTTTAGCCTCATTTGTGTGCTATAGTCCACAGTTTTTGGCTACTTTCGTGAGACTTTTTATTTCCCTAATTGTGTGGACTATAGTACACTGTTTTCGATCACTTTCATGATATTTCGTATTTTACTACTTTGGCCTCAATTTGTGGGGTATAGTCCACAGTTTCTGGCCGTTTTAGCGAAATTTTGTATTTGTCTTCTTTATACTCATTTGTGGGCTATACTCCACAGTTTTCGGTCACTTTCGTGAGATTTTTTATTTCTCTCATTTGGTGGGCTATAGTACACTGTTTTCGATCACATTCATGGTATTTTGTATTTTACTATTTTGGCCTCCTTTTGTGGATTATAGTCCACAGTTTCCGACCGTTTTCGTGCAATTTTGTATTTCACTATTTTAGCCTCATGTGTGGGGTATAGTCCACAGTTTTTTGGCACTTTTATGAGTTTTGTTTTACCTCAATTTGTGGGCAATTGTACACTATTTTCAATCACTTTCATGAGATTTCATATTTTACTTTTTTGGCCTCATTTTGTGAGTTATAGTCCACAGTTTACGATCGTTGTCATGAAATTTTCTATTTGACTGTTTTAGCCTCATTGTGGGCTATAGTCCAGAGATTTCTGCCACTTTCGTGAGAATTTTTATTTCCTTCATTTTGTTGGCTATAACACACTGTTTTCGATCATTTTCATGGGATTTCATCTTTTAATGTTTTGGCCTCATTTTGTGGGAGTCCACAGTTTCCAGCCATTTTTGCAAAATTTTGTATGTCAATGTTTTAGCCTCATTTGTGGGCCATAATCCACAATTTTCGGCCACTTTCCTGAGATTTTTTATTTCACTCATTTTGTTGGCCATAGTGCACTGTTTTTGATCACTTTCACAAGACTTCGTATTTAAATGTTTTGGCCTCATTTTGTGGGTTATAGTCCACAGATTCCGACCATTTACGCAAAATTTTGTATTTGACCGTTTTTTCCTCATTTGTGGGCAGTCCACAGTTTCAGGCTAATTTCGTGAGATTTTTTTATTTCCCTCATTTTGTGGGCTATAGTACACTGTCTTGATCACTTTCATGAGATTTCGTATTTTACTGTTTTGGCCACATTTTGTGGGTTATAATCCCCAGTTTCCGGCCGTTTTCGCGAAATAATGTATTTGACTTTTAACCTCATTTGTGGGCTATAGCCCACAGTTAACGGCTACTTTCGTGAGATTTTTTATTTGCCACATTATGTGGGCTATAGTACACTGTTTTCGATCACTTTCATGATATTTTGTAATTTACTGTTTTGGCCTCAATTTGTGGGTTATAGTCCACAGTTTTCGGCCACTTTCGTAAGATTTTTTATTTCCCGCATTTTGTCGGCTATAGTACACTGTTTTCGATCACATTCATGAGATTTTGTATTTTACTGTTTTGGCCTCCTTTTGTAGGATATTGTCCACAGTTTCCGACCATTTTCGTGCAATTTTGTATTGGACTGTTTTAGCTTCATGTGTGGGCTATAGTCCACAGTTTTCAGGCACTTTCGTGAGATTTTTTATTTCCCTCAATCTGCGGGCTATAGTACAATATTTTCGATCACTTTAATGGGATTCCATATTTTACTGTTTTGGCCTCATTTTGTGGGCAATTGTCCAAAGTTTTCGGGCACTTTCGAGAGAAATTTTCCCTCAATTTAACTGTAGTACACTGTTTTCGATCACTTTCATGTCAGTTCATATTTTACTATTTTGGCCTAATTTTGTGGGTTATAGTCCACAGTTTTCGACCGTTTTCACAAAATTTTGTATTTGAATGTTATTGCCTCATTTGTGGGCTATAGTCCACAGTGTTCGGCTACTTTCCTGACATTTTTTATTTCACTCATTTTGCAGGCTATAGTGCACTGTTTTTTATCACCTTCATGAGATTTCGTATTTTAATGTTTTAGCCTCATTTTATGGGTTATAGTCCAGAGTTTCTGATCATTTTTGTGAAATTTTGTAGTTGACTCTTCTGGCCTCATTTGTGGACTATTGTCCACAGTTTTTGGGCACTTTCGAGAGAATTTTATTTTTCTCAATTTGTGGGCAATAGTACACTATTTCCGATCACTTTCCTGAGATTTCATAGTTTACTGTTTTAGCCTAATATTGTGGATTATAGTCCACAGTTTCCGGCCGTTTTCGTGAAATTTTCTATTTGAATGTTTTAGCCTCATTTGTGGGCCATAGTCCACAATTTCCGTCAACTTTCCTGAGATTTTTTATTTCCTTCATTTTGTGGGCTATAGTGCACCGTTTTTTATCACTTTTATGAGATTTCGTATTTTACTATTTTGGCCTCATTTTGTGGGTTATAATCCACAGTTTTCGGTCGTTTTCCCAAAAATTTGTATTTGATTGTTTTAGCCTCATTTGTGGGCTATAGCCCACAGTTTTAGGCTATTTTTGTGATATTTTTTATTTCCCTCATTTTGTGGGCTATTGTACACTGTTTTCGATCACTTTTATGAGATTTCGTATTTTACAGTTTTGGCCTCATTTTGTGGGTTATAGTCCACAGTTTCCGGCCGTTTTTGCGAAATAATGTATTTGAATGTTTTAGACTCATTTGTGTGCTATAGTCCACAGTTTTCAGCTACTTTCATGAGACTTTTTATTTCCCTAATTTTGTGGACTATAGTACACTGTTTTCGATCACTTTCATGATATTTCGTATTTTACTGTTTTGGCCGCAATTTGTGAGGTATAGTCCACAGTTTCTGGCCGTTTTAGCGAAATTTTGTATTTGTCTTCTTTATACTCATTTGTGGGCTATAGTCCCCAGTTTTCATTCACTTTCATGAGATTTTTATTTCTCTCATTTTGTGGGCTATAGTACACTGTTTTCGATCACATTCATGGTATTTCGTATTTTACTATTTTGGCCTCCTTTTGTGGATTATAGTACACAGTTTCCGACCGTTTTCGTTCAATTTTGTATTTGACTGTTTTAGCCTCATGTATGGGGTATATAGTCCACAGTTTTTGGGCACTTTTGTGAGTTTTTTTACCTCAATTTGTGGGCAATTGTACACTGTTTTCGATCACTTTCATGAGATTTCGTATTTTACTTTTGGCCTCATTTTGTGAGTTATAGTCCACAGTTTACGACCGTTGTCATGAAATTTTCTATTTGACTGTTTTAGCCTCATTTGTGGGCTATAGTCCACAGATTTCTGCCACTTTCGTGAGATTTTTTATTTCCTTCATTTTGTGGGCTATAGTACACTGTTTTCGATCATTTTCATGAGATTTTATCTTTTACTGTTTTGGCCTCATTTTGTGGGTTATAGTCCACAGTTTCCAGCAGTTTCCGTGAAATTTTGTATTTGAATGTTTTAGCCTCATTTGTGGGCCATAGTCCACAATTTTCGGCCACTTTCCTGAGATTTATAATTTCATTCATTTTGTTGGCTATAGTGCACTGTTTTTTTTTATCACTTTCATAAGATTTCGTATTTTACTGTTTTGGCCTCAATTTGTGGGTTATAGTCCACAAATTCAGACCGTTTTAGCGAAATTTTGTATTATCTCCTTTAGCCTCATTTGTGGGCTATAGTCCACAGTTTTCGGCCACTTTCGTGAGATTTTTTATTTCCCTCATATTGTCGGCTATATTGCACTGTTTTCGATCACATTCATGATATTTCGTATTTTACTATTTTGGCCTCCTTTGGTCGGTTATAGTCCTCAGTTTCGGACCGTTTTCGTGCAATTTTGTATTTGACTGTTTTAGCCTCATGTGTGGGCTATAGTCCACAGTTTTCGAGCACTTTCGTTAGATTTTTTATTTCCCTCAATTTGTGTGCTATAGTACATTGTTTTTTGCCACTTTCATGAGATTTCGTATTTTACTGTTTTGGCCTCATTTAGTGGGCTATTTTACAGAGTTTCCGACCGTTGTCGTGAAATTTTGTATTTGACTGTTTTAGTCTCATTTGTGGGCTATAGTCCACAGTTTTAGGCTAATTTCGTGAGATTTTTTATTCCCTCATTTTGTGGGCTATAATGCACCGTTTTCGATCACTTTCATGTTATTTCGTATTTTACTGTTTTTGGCCTCATTTTGTGGGATATATAGTGCATAGTTTTCGGCCATTCTCGCGAAATTTTTTATTTGACTGTTTTAGCCACATTTGTGGGCTATAGTCCACCGTTTTAGGCTAACTTCGTGAGATTTTTTATTTTCCTCATTTTGTGGTATATTATACACTGTTTCGATCACTTTCATGAGATTTCGTATTTTACTATTTTGGCTAGATTCGTGGGTTATAGTCAACAGTTTCCGGCCGTTTTCGCGGAATAATGTATTTGACTATTTAACCTCATTTGTTGGCTATAGTCCACAGTGATCGGCTACTTTCGTGAGATTTTTTATTTCCCTCATTTTGTGGGCTATAGTACACTTTTTTCGATCACTTTCATGATATTTCGTAATTTACTGTTTTGGCTACAATTTCTAGTATAGTCCACAGTTTCCGGCCATTTTAGGGAAATTTAATATTTGTCTTCTTTAGCCTCATTTGTGGGCTATAGTACAGAGTTTTCGGCCACTTTCGTTTGATTTTTTATTTCCCTCACTTTGTGGGCTATAGTACACTGTTTTCGATCATATTCATGAGATTTCGTATTTTACTGTTTTGGCCTCTTTTGTATGATATTGTCCACAGTTTCCGACCGCTTTTGTTCAATTTTGTATTTGACTGTCTTAGCCTCATGTGTGGGCTATAGTCCACAGTTTTCGGGCACTTTCGTGAGATTTTTCATTTCCCTCAATTTGTGGGCTATACTACAATGTTTTCGATCACTTTCATGAGATTTTGTGTTTTACTGTTTTGGCCTCATTTTGTGGGTTATATAGTCCACAATTTCCGACCCTTTTAGCAAAATTTTGTATTTGTCTTCCTAGCCTCATTTGTGGGCCACAGTTTTCGGCCACTTTCGTGAGATTTTTTATTTTCCTCATTTTGTGGGCAATTGTACACTGTTTTCGATCACATTCATGATATTTTGTATTTTACTGTTTTGGCCTCCTTTTGTGGGTTTTAGTCCATTGTTTCCAACCGTTTTTGTGCAATTTTGTATTTGACTGTTTTAGCCTCAAGTGTGAGCTGTAGTCCACCATTTTCGGGTACTTTCGTGAGATTTTTTTCTCACTCGATTTATGGGCTATAGTGCAATGTTTTCGATCACTTTCATGAGATTTCGTATTTTTCTGTTTTGGCCTCAATTTTGTGGGTTATATCGTCCACTGTTTCAGATAGTTTTTATGAAATTTTGTATTTGACTGTTTTAGCCTCATTTGTGGGTTATTTCCCCCAGTTTTCGAACACTTTTTTGAGAATTTTTATTTCTATCTATTTGTGGGCTATAGTACACTTTTTTCGATCACTTTCATGATATTTCTTAATTTACTGTTTTGGCCTAAATTTGTGGGTTATTGTCCACAATTTATGACCGTTGTTGTGAAATTTTGTATTTGACTGTTTTAGCCTCATTTGTGGGATATAGTCCACAGATTTCTGCATCTTTCGTGAGATTTGTTATTTTCTTCATTTTGTGGGCTATAGTACACTGTTTTCGATCATTTTCATGAGATTTCATTTTTTACTGTTTTGGTCTTATTTCGTGGGTTATATATATTTCACAGTTTCCAGTCGTTTTCGGGAAATTCTGTATTTGAATGTTTTAGCATCATTTGTGGGCCATAGTCCATAATTTTCGGCCACTTTTCTAAGATTTATTATTTCACTCATTTTGTTATCTACAGTGTCCGGCTGTTTTCGCGAAATTTTGTATTTGAATGTTTTAGCCTGGGCCATAGTCCACAGTTTCCGTCCACTTTCCTGAAATTTTTCGTTTCCCTCCTTTTGGGGGCTATAGTGCACCGTTTTTTTATCACTTTCATGATATTTTGTATTTTACTGTTTTGGCCTCATTTTGTGGGTTATAGTCCACAGTTTCAGGCCGTTTTTGCAAAATTTTGTATTTGACTGTTTTTGCCTCATTTGTGGACTATATAGTCCACAGTTTTAGGCCAATTTTGTGAGATTTTTTATTTCCATCATTTTTTGGGCTATAGTACACTGTTTTCGATCACTTTCATGAGATTTCGTATTTTACGTATTTGGCCACATTTTGTGGGTTACATTTCACAGTTTCCGGCCGCTTTCGCGAAATAATGTATTTGAATGTTTTAGCCTCATTTGTGGGTTATAGTCCACAGTTTTCGGCTACTTTCGTGAGATTTTTTATCTCCTTCATTTTGTGGACTATAGTACACTATTTTCGATCATTTTCATGATATTTCGTATTTTACTATTTTGGCCTCAATATGTGGTTTATAGTCCACACTTTCCGAACCTTTTAGCAAAATTTTGTATTTTTCTTCTTTAGCCTCATTTGTGGGCTATAGTCCACAATTTTCGGCCACTTTCGTGAGATTTTTTATTTCCCTCATTTTGTGGGCTATAGTAGACTGTTTTCGATCACATTTATGATAATTCATATTTTACTGTTTTGGCCTCCTTTTGTGGGTTATAGTCCATAGTTTCCGACCGTTTTCGTGCAATTTTGTATTTGACTGTTTTAGCTTCCTGTGTGGGCTATAGTCCACAGTTTTCGGGTACTTTCATGTGATTTTTTATTTGCCTCAATTTGTGGGCTATAGTACAATGTTTTCGATAACTTTCATGAGATTTTTGGCCTCATTTTGTGGGTTATAGTCCACAGTTTCCGACCATTTTTATGAAATTCTGTATTTGACTATTTTAGCCTCATTTGTGGGCTATTGTCCACAGTTTTCGGGAAATTTTGTGAGAATGTTTATTTTCCTCATTTTGTGAGCTATTGTACACTGTTTTCGATCACTTTCATGAGATTTCATATTTTACTATTTTGACCTCATTTTGTGGGTTATAGTCTGCAGTTTATGATCGTTGTCTTGAAATTTTGTATTTGACTGTTTTAGCCTCATTTGTGGGATATAGTCCACAGATTTCTGCATCTTTCGTGAGATTTGTTATTTTCTTCATTTTGTGGGCTATAATACACTGTTTTCGATCATTTTCATGTGATTTCATCTTTTACTATTTTGGTGTCATTTTGTGGGTTATATATCACAGTTTCCAGACGTTTTCGCGAAATTTTGTATTTGAATGTTTTAGCCTCATTTGTGGGCCCTAGTCCACAATTTTCGGCCACTTTCCTGAGATTTATTATTTCACTCATTTTATTGGCCATAGTGCACTGTTTTTTTTATCACTTTCACAAGATTTCATATTTTACTATTTTGGCCTCAATTTGTGGGTTATAGTCCACAGTTTGTGGTCGTTTTTGCGAAATTTTGAATTTATCTTCTTTAGCCTCATTTGTGGGCTATATAGTACACAGTTTTCAGCCACTTTCAGAGATTTTTTATTTCCCTCATTTTGTGGGCTATAGTACACTGTTTTCGATCACATTCATGATATTTCGTATTTTATTGTTTTGGCCTCGTCTTGTGGGTTATAGTCCTCAGTTTCCGACCGTTTTCGTGCAATTTTGTATTTGACTGTTTTGGCTTCATGTGTGTGCTATAGTCCACAGTTTTCGGGCATTTTTGTGAGATTTTTTATTTCCCTCAATTTGTGTGTTATACATTGTTTTCGATCACTTTCAAGAGATTTCGTGTTTTACTATTTTGGCCTCATTTTGTCGACTATAGTCCACAGTTTCTGACCGGTGTCGTGAAATTTTGTATTTGACTGTTTTAGCCTCATTTGTGGGATATAGTCCACGGTATTAGGCTAATTTCGTGAGATTTTTTATTTCCCTCATTTTGTGGGCTATAGTGCACCGTTTTCGATCACTTTCATGGTATTTCGTATTTTAACTTTTAGGCCTCATTTTGTGGGTTATATTGTCCATAGTTTCCGGCCGTTTTCGGGAAATTTTGTCTTTGACTGTTTTAGCCTCATTTGTGGGCTATAGTTCATAGTTTTAGGCTAATTTCGTGAGAATTTTTATTTCCATCATTTTGTGGACTATAGTACACTATTTTCGATCACTTTCATGAGATTTCATATTTTATGGTTTTGGCAACATTTTGTGGGTTATAGTCCACAGTTTCCGGCCATTTTCGCGAAATAATGTATTTGATAGTTTAGCCTAATTTGTGGACTATATAGTCCACAGTTTTCGGCTACTTGCGTGAGATTTTTTGTTTTCCTCATTTTGTGGGCTATAGTACACTGTTTTCGATCATTTTCCTGAGATTTCATTTTTGGCCACGTGATCGACTATTCAGACTTGACCGTTAGGCAGAATTTGACTTGTGAGATTCCGCCTGTTGCTATTGTGGATCAGCGGGAGAAAGTGCTTAAGAACAAGGACATTAAGCTGTTTCGTGTTGCTTGGAATCCTCTCTCGCCTGGTAAGTCGACATGGGAGTTGGAGGAGGAAATTCAGGAGAAGTTTCCTCATTTGTTTGGGTAGTTGCTTGTTTTGTTTTTGGTTGTTTAGTTTTTCTTGGGGTTATCCTATGTATCCTTCTTTTTAATTTCGATGAGGAAATTTTCTTTTAGGGGGGTGGGATTGTAACCCCTATTTTTTATTTTATGTATTTTGGAGTGTATTTTTCATTTTCGTGTATTTTTATATCTATTGTATTTTTTTCGGAACCGTATATTGGATTATTTTCAATATATATTCTTTTTCTTTTATTTTTGAGCTCCTAGTGTCGTTTGTTCGCCGTATTGTTCGATTTCACCATTTTGAGTTCTATTTCTCATTTTCTTGGCCTCGTTCATTATTATTATTCATTTTGGTGACGTGATGGATTTTGGTGGTGATTTGCCAAAATTATGATTTTTGACCCTTAAGGAGATTTTTAGGAGCCATAGAATTTACTATATATTGTATCCCCAATTGAAATCTACCCAATACCCATTATCCAATTGTATACCTATTACTACATATTCATACCCACAATCCATTAGCCCATAATTAAACCCATATATATAACCCTAATCCCCCTAAACCCTAACCTTAATCCTTATTTTCCCTCTCAAGTAATCCTGGCCCCCTCTTGTCCTCCTTATTGCTCCTGGCTGCTTCCCCTTTCTCAAACCCGAGCCCCCCTTTCCACAACATCCGGCCACCCCTCCATCACAACCCTACTCCATATACATCCCTACAAACCCCTACATACTTGCTTGATCCCTCCCTCTTGTTGGCTGGCACCAAGGAACACCACCACCATCAAAATCAACATCAAAACCTCTTCCTTTGTGGTGTTTTTGAAGTGGGTTTTCTCCACCTTATTCGTTGCATCAAGAGGATTTCGTTCGTGGGCGTTTTTGTTCGTGGGTTGCTTGGATTCGCGTGTGGAGTAGATTTGGTTCGTGGGTTATCTTCTTTTCGCTTTGGATCGTTCGTCGTCTCCCTAACAAGGCAAGTAACTTGAACAAAAATTCATTAGGTTGATACAAGTCAAAAAGTTCACACCTAGAGTAGTTGGGTCTAGTGACGACCAAAATTTGTGTTTTCCTTGATGGATTGTATCTATTGTGATAAATTTGGCCATAGATGACTTATGACACGAAACTTGATAGGATGATAACCTAGGTTTTACCCAAACTTGATTTTGTTTGTGTATGTGATTAATAGCATGCTATGTGTTTGGTTGATTGCCCATGTGAAAAATAATAGGCTTGGACATGTTAGAAACCCTAAAACATGATGTTTAGATGTTTGGTAGGTTGTATTTCAAGTTTGGTTAAGTTTGGATCAATATTCATGAAGTTATGATGTTTTTGATTAGAGGTGTGAAATCTGTAATTGCGACTTGTTCTGCTTTGTTTGCTGTTTTCACCCATGCTACATTTCGAATATTAACTTTGAAATAAAAGAGGAATTCTAGATAATTTTGACTATTTTCAAACCCCACTGGTTTTACTTGATTTGGAGTTCGTATGACTGAGTTATGATGGTTTTGGCACAGACGTGTCGATAGATTCCAGATTCTGTTTTGTGTAAATTTTGTTAACAATTTATTTTCAAGAACTAGGCTATATATAATATCTTGGAATAATATTTTGCTCAGTGTTTCCTTATGATATTAGGGGCTACCCAGATTGTAGTTGAATTTTAAAGATGAGTTTTATGTGGTGTTTCATATTCTTTTCTAAAATCTACTTATGCTGTAAATTGCGCGTTGTTCAGTATAGAACCATGTTTTAACTCTAATTCTTTATACTGTATGAAAATTATTTGTGAAATATAAAAGTTAGTAAATTTTATCTATTTTCATGTCGTTTTGGCGGAATTGGATTTCGATTCACTGATTGCGAGATATCCTAATTTTCGTACAACAATGTTGAGAATTCCAGATTCGTTAAAACTATATTTTCGTATAGCTTCTTATTTTTTATGGTTGATCTATACTTACTGGACTATTATGAAACTTGTTATTTTGAGTCTATACCTGTAGGGGAATACCCCAGATTTTTTATGGAATTATTTGATATGTTTTCATGCTGTTTTCATGCTTTTGAAGTTGTTCCCCTATTTTCTGGCTGAACCTAAAATCTGTGTTCAAATCAGTTTTGAGCTGAGATGTTGTGAACTAGTATGTGACTTTATTATACTCGTTGGATTCGTGTGGATGCCTAGTTTCCAGATCCATCGACGGATCTTGATTTGCATGTCTGTAGTTCTTGGAATCACTGTTTTAGTACTGCTTGGTCGTGCTGTCATGATTATGAACCTAGACTATTTTGCTCGTATATGTGAACGTATATCATCCAGGCATGCTGATTTGTTAACCTGAACCTAAACCTGATCATACCATGCTTATTTGACATGATTTCACACTCATTCATGTCCGTTGGATAACAATAATAAAAGTAATCAAGCTGGGGTTTATGGAAAAGATCTAGTAGTGGATAGTGCAGAATCGTGTACTCGGAAGAACCTGGTTTGGTTATTGGAGCTTGTTTACATGTGGAGCTTGACACGATTTACATGACACGTACACACATGATACTGGAGCTTGTTTTGGGTTTTGGATCTTGTTTTGGTTTTGGAGCTTGTTTTACATGATACTTGGAGCTTGTTTACATGATACTTGGAGGTTGTACCTCAGTACACTGCCCTGCATGGTCCCCTATGAAATCTAAAGCGAAACTGTTGTGTTGTAGCAACCATGTAAGGTGGGCTGCATGTCGTGCTACCTAGATAGTAATCATACAAGACTTGAACTTAATACTTGAACCTGATACTTGAACATGATACTTGACATGATACCTGTTTGTTTGATACTTGACTACATGATACATGGACTTGATACATGAGACTTGAATTACATGAAAAATGATACTTGATACAAGATTACACGACACTTGACACTTGATGCATGTTTATAGGATACTTGTTTACTTGACACTTGATTTATGCCGTGTACACTTGACACTTTTACCATGCCAGTTTGTCTAGGTTGACATCATACCTATACCATGTGCTAGTTAGTTTTCTCCATTCCATGTGCTTGTATCCTACTCTATTTGTGACCCGCGACTTGCAATTGATGGGTACTTGTGTTTTCTCTTTTCCTCTTTCCTCCATTCGACGAATTGCAGATTATGGAGAACAGGTTCAAGGCAGCATCGGAGACCTGAAGTATTAGTGTTGCTTTGATTATTATTATTATTTCTTGTATCGTGTTAGAACAATATTTGTATTCGTGAGACTTGGATTATTCTTGTATTTTGATACTTGGATATTATTTGTATTTGGGCAATGTGACACAGGATATTTGTTTTCTCCAGACTCTGGTTTATTTGAGAATATTATATTTGGTTTCAAGTAAATTTATGTTGGCAATTTGTTTCAAGTATTCATGAATGGTTGTACCTTTTTGCTTTCGACTCTGATGATATCTATGGATGATGAAAATCATTCGCTGGGCTTTTGTTACGTGCTCGTATTTCGTATTTTTGGGAAGCAAGGCGTGATAGGATTTTTAGTCCACAGTTTCCAGCCGTTTTCGCGAAATTTTGTATTTTAATGTTTTTGCCTCATTTGTCGGCCATAGTCCACAATTTTCGGCCACTTTCCTGAGATTTATTATTTCACTCATTTTGTTGGCCATAGTGCACTGTTTTTTTTATCACTTTCATAAGATTTCGTATTTTACTGTTTTAGCCTCAATTTGTGGGTTATAGTCCACAAATTCCGGCCATTTTAGCAAAATTTTGTATTTGTCTCCTTTAGCCGCATTTGTGGGCTACATAGTCCACATTTTTCGGCCACTTTCGTGAGATTTTTTATTTCCCTCATTTTGTCGGCTATATTGCACTGTTTCGATCACATTCATGATATTTCGTATTTTACTGTTTTGTTCTCCTTTTGTGGGTTATAGTCCTCAGTTTCCGACCGTTTTCGTGCAATTTTGTATTTGACTATTTTAGCCTCATGTGTAGGCTATAGTCCACACTTTTCAGGCACTTTCGTTAGATTTCTTATTTCCCTCAATTTGTGTGCTATAGTACATTGTTTTCGATCACTTTCAAGAGATTTAGTGTTAAACTATTTTGGCTTCATTTTATGGGCTATAGTCCACAGTTTCCGACCGTTGTCGTGAAATTTTGTATTTGACTGTTTTAGCCACATTTGTGGGATATAGTCCACGGTATTAGGCTAATTTCGTGAGATTTTTTATTTTCCTCATTTTGTGGGCTATAGTGCACCATTTTCGATCACTTTCAAGGTATTTCGTATTTTAACTTTTAGGCCTCATTTTGTGGGTTATATTGTCCATAGTTTCCGGCCGTTTTCCGGAAATTTTGTCTTTGACTGTTTTATCCTCATTTGTGGGCTATAGTCCATAGTTTTAGGCTAATTTCGTGAGAATTTTTATTTCCGTCATTTTGTGGGCTATAGTACACTATTTTCGAACACTTTCATGAGATTTCATATTTTATGGTTTTGGCAACATTTTGTGTGTTATAGTCCACAGTTTCTGGCCATTTTCGCGAAATAATGTATTTGATAGTTTAGCCTAATTTGTGGGCTATATAGTCCACAGTTTTCGGCTACTTGTGTGAGATTTTTTGTTTCCCTCATTTTGTGGGCTATAGTACACTGTTTTCGATCATTTTCCTGAGATTTCATTTTGGCCACGTGATCGACTATTCAGACTTGACCGTTAGGCAGACTTTGACTTGTGAGATTCCGCTTGTTGCTATTGTGGATCAGCGAGAGAAAGTGCTTAAGAACAAGGTCATTAAGCTGTTTCGTGTTGCTTGGAATCCTCACTCGCCTGGTAAGTCGACATGGGAGTTGGAGGAGGAAATTCAGGAGAAGTTTCCTCATTTGTTTGGGTAGTTGCTTGTTTTGTTTTTGGTTGTTTAGTTTTTCTTGGGGTTATCCTATGTATCCTTCTTTTTAATTTCGAGGATGAAATTTTCTTTTAGGGGGGTAGGATTGTAACCCCTATTTTTTATTTTATGTTTTATGGAGTGTATTTTTCATTTTTGTGTATTTTTATATCTATTGTATTTTTTTCGGAACCGTATATTGGATTATTTTCAATATATATTCTTTTTCTTTTATTTTTGAGCTCCTAGTGTCGTTTGTTCGCCGTATTGTTCGATTTCACCATTTTGAGTTCTATTTCTCATTTTCTTGGCCGCGTTCATTATTATTTTTCATTTTGGTGACGTAATGGATTTTGGTGGTGATTTGCCAAAATTATGATTTTTGACCCTTAAGGAGATTTTTAGGAGCCATAGAATTTACTATATATTGTATCCCCAATTGAAATCTACCCAATACCCATTACCCAATTGTATACCTATTACTACATATTCATACCCACAATCCATTAGCCCATAATTAAACCCATATATATAACCCTAATCCCCCTTAACCCTAACCTTAATCCTTATTTTCCCTCTCAAGTAATCCTGGCCCCCTCTTGTCCTCCTTATTGCTCCTGGCTGCTTCCCCTTTCTCAAACCCGAGCCCCCCTTTCCACAACATCCGGCCACCCCTCCATCACAACCCTACTCCATATACATCCCTACAAACCCCTACATACTTGCTTGATCCCTCCCTCTTGTTGGCCGGCACCAAGGAACACCACCACCATCAAAATCAACATCAAAACCTCTTCCTTTGTGGTGTTTTTGAAGTGGGTTTTCTCCACCTTATTCGTTGCATCAAGAGGATTTCGTTCGTGGGCGTTTTTGTTCGTGGGTTGCTTGGATTCGCGTGTGGAGTAGATTTGGTTCGTGGGTTATCTTCTTTTCACTTTGGATCGTTCGTCGTCTCCCTAACAAGGCAAGTAACTTGAACAAAAATTTATTAGGTTGATACAAGTCAAAAAGTTCACACCTAGAGTAGTTGGGTCTAGTGACGACCAAAATTTGTGTTTTCCTTGATGGATTGTATCTATTGTGATAAATTTGGCCATAGATGACTTATGACACGAAACTTGATAGGATGATAACCTAGGTTTTACCCAAACTTGATTTTGTTTGTGTATGTGATTAATAGCATGCTATGTGTTTGGTTGATTGCCCATGTGAAAAATAATAGGCTTGGACATGTTAGAAACCCTAAAACATGATGTTTAGATGTTTGGTAAGTTGTATTTCAAGTTTGGTTAAGTTTGGATCAATATTCATGAAGTTATGATGTTTTTGATTAGAGGTGTGAAATATGTAATTGCGACTTGTTCTGCTTTATTTGCTGTTTTCACCCATGCTACAGTTCGAATATTAACTTTGAAATAAAAGAGGAATTCTAGATAATTTTGACTATTTTCAAACCCCACTGGTTTTACTTGATTTGGAGTTCGTATGACTGAGTTATGATGGTTTTGGCACAGACGTGTCGATAGATTCCAGATTCTGTTTTGTGTAAATTTTGTTAACAATTTATTTTCAAGAACTAGGCTATACATAATATCTTGGAATAATATTTTGCTCAGTGTTTCCTTATGATATTAGGGGCTACCCAGATTGTAGTTGAATTTTAAAGATGAGTTTTATGTGGTGTTTCATATTCTTTTCTAAAATCTACTTATGCTGTAAATTGGGCGTTGTTCAGTATAGAACCATGTTTTCACTCTAATTCTTTATATTGTATGAAAATTATTTGTGAAATATAAAAGTTAGTAAATTTTATCTATTTTCATGTCGTTTTGGCGGAATTGGATTTCGATTCACTGATTGCGAGATATCCTAATTTTCGTACAACAGTGTTGAGAATTCCAGATTCGTTAAAACTATATTTTCGTATAGCTTCTTATTTTTTATGGTTGATCTATACTTTCTGGAATATTATGAAACTTGTTATTTTGAGTCTATACCTGTAGGGGAATACCCCAGATTGCTTATGGAATTATTTGATATGTTTTCATGCTGTTTTCATGCTTTTAAAGTTGTTCCCCTATTTTCTGGCTGAACCTAAAATCTGTGTTCAAATCAGTTTTGAGCTGAGATGTTGTGAACTAGTATGTGACTTTATTATACTCGTTGGATGCGTGTGGATGCCTAGTTTCCAGATCCATCGACGGATCTTGATTTGCATGTCTGTAGTTCTTGGAATCACTGTTTTAGTACTGCTTGGTCGTGCTGTCATGATTATGAACCTAGACTATTTTGCTCGTATATGTGAACGTATATCATCCAGGCATGCTGATTTGTTAACCTGAACCTAAACCTGATCATACCATGCTTATTTGACATGATTTTGCACTCATTCATGTCCGTTGGATAACAATAATAAAAGTAATCAAGCCGGGGTTTATGGAAAAGATCTAGTAGTGGATAGTGCAGAAACGTGTACTCGGAAGAACCTGGTTTGGTTATTGGAGCTTGTTTACATGTGGAGCTTGACACGATTTACATGACACGTACACACATGATACTGGAGCTTGTTTTGGGTTTTGGATCTTGTTTTGGTTTTGGAGCTTGTTTTACATGATACTTGGAGCTTGTTTACATGATACTTGGAGGTTGTACCTGAGTACACTGCCCTGCATGGTCCCCTATGAAATCTAAAGCGAAACTGTTGTGTTGTAGCAACCATGTAAGGTGGGCTGCATGTCGTGCTACCTAGATAGTAATCATACAAGACTTGAACTTAATACTTGAACCTGATACTTGAACATGATACTTGACATGATACCTGTTTGTTTGATACTTGACTACATGATACATGGACTTGATACATGAGACTTGAATTACATGAAACATGATACTTGATACAAGATTACACGACACTTGACACTTGATGCATGTTTATAGGATACTTGTTTACTTGACACTTGATTTATGTCGTGTACACTTGACACTTTTACCATGCCAGTTTGTCTAGGTTGACATCATACCTATACCATGTGCTAGTTAGTTTTCTCCATTCCATGTGCTTGTATCCTACTCTATTTGTGACCCGCAATTTGCAATTGATGGGTACTTGTGTTTTCTCTTTTCCTCTTTCCTCCATTCGATGAATTGCAGATTATGGAGAACAGGTTCAAGGCGGCATCGGAGACCTGAAGTATTAGTGTTGCTTTGATTATTATTATTATTTCTTGTATCGTGTTAGAACAATATTTGTATTCGTGAGACTTGGATTATTCTTGTATTTTGATACTTGGATATTATTTGTATTTGGGCAATGTGACCCAGGATATTTGTTTTCTCCAGACTCTGGTTTATTTGAGAATATTATATTTGGTTTCAAGTAAATTTACGTTGGCAATTTGTTTCAAGTATTCATGAATGGTTGTACCTTTTTGCTTTCGACTCTGATGACATCTATGGATGATGAAAATCATTCGCTGGGCTTTTGTTACGTGCTCGTATTTCGTATTTTTGGGAAGCAGGACGTGATAGGGTTTTTAGTCCACAGTTTCCAGCCGTTTTCGCGAAATTTTGTATTTTAATGTTTTTGCCTCATTTGTCGGCCATAGTCCACAATTTTCGGCCACTTTCCTGAGATTTATTATTTCACTCATTTTGTTGGCCATAGTGCACTATTTTTTTTATCACTTTCATAAGATTTCGTATTTTACTGTTTTAGCCTCAATTTGTGGGTTATAGTCCACAAATTCCGGCCATTTTAGCAAAATTTTGTATTTGTCTTCTTTAGCCGCATTTGTGGGCTACATAGTCCACATTTTTCGGCCACTTTCGTGAGATTTTTTATTTCCCTCATTTTGTCGGCTATATTGCACTGTTTCGATCACATTCATGATATTTCGTACTTTACTGTTTTGTTCTCCTTTTGTGGGTTATAGTCCTCAGTTTCCGACCGTTTTCGTGCAATTTTGTATTTGACTGTTTTAGCCTCATGTGTAGGCTATAGTCCAGACTTTTCAGGCACTTTCGTTAGATTTCTTATTTCCCTCAATTTGTGTGCTTACATTGTTTTCGATCACTTTCAAGAGATTTAGTGTTTTACTATTTTGGCTTCATTTTATGGGCTACAGTCCACAGTTTCCGACCGTTGTCGTGAAATTTTGTATTTGACTGTTTTAGCCACATTTGTGGGATATAGTCCACGGTATTAGGCTAATTTCGTGAGATTTTTTATTTCCCTCATTTTGTGGGCTATAGTGCACCATTTTCGATCACTTTCATGGTATTTCGTAAGTTACTGTTTTCCCCTCATTTTGTGGGATATATTGTCCATAGTTTCTGGTCGTTCTCGCAGAATCTTTTGTTTGACTGTTTTAGCCTCATTTGTGGGCTATAGTCCACCGTTTTAGACTAATTTAGTGAGATTTTTTATTTTCCTCATTTTGTGGGATAGAGTACACTATTTCGATCACTTTCATGAGGTTTCGTATTTTACTGTTTTGGCCACATTTCGTGGGTTATAGTCAACAGTTTCCGGCCGTTTTCGCGAAATAATGTATTTGACTGTTTAACATCATTTGTGGGCTATAGTCCACAGTGATCGGCTACATTCGTGAGATTTTTTATTTCCCTCATGTTTTCGATCACTTTCATGATATTTCGTAATTTACTATTTTGGCTTCAATTTCTAGTATAGTCCACAGTTTTCGGCTATTTTAGGGAAATTTAATATTTGTCTTCTTTAGCCTAATTTGTGGTCTATAGTACACAGTTTTCGGCCACTTTCATGAGATTTTCTATTTCCCTCATTTTGTGGGCTATATAGTACACTATTTTCGATCACATTCATGAGATTTCGTATTTCACTGTTTTGGTCTCTTTTGTAGGATATTGTTCACAGTTTCCGACCGTTTTTGTGCAATTTTGTATTTGACTGTTTTAGCCTCATGTGTGGGCTATAGTACACAGTTTTCGGGCACTTTTGTGACATTTTTCATTTCCCTCAATTTGTGGGCTATAGTACAATGTTTTCGATCACTTTCATGAAATTTCGTATTTTACTGTTTTGGCCTCATTTTGTGGGTTATATAGTCCACAGTTTCCGGCCCTTTTAGAAAAATTTTGTATTTGGCTTCCTTAGCCTCATTTGTGGGTCACAGTTTTCGGCCACTTTCGTGAGACTTTTTATTTCCGTTATTTTGTGGGCTACAGTACACTGTTTTCGATCACTTTCATGATATTTCGTATTTTACTATTTTGGCCTCAATTTGCTGGTTATAGTCCACAGTTTCCGGCCATTTTAGAGAAATTTTGTATTTCCCTTCTTTAGCCTCATTTGTGGGCTATAGTCCTCAATTTTCGGCCATTTTCGTGAGATTTTTGTACTTGACTGTTTTAGCCTCAAGTGTGAGCTATAGTCCACAGTTTTCGGGTACTTTCGTGTAATTTTTTTCTTTCTCAATTTGTGGGCTATAGTACAATGTTCTCGATCACTTTCATGAGATTTCATATTTTACTGTTTTGGCCTCATTTTATGGGTTATATAGTCCACAGTTTCAGATCGTTTTTGTGAAATTTTGTATTTGACTGTTGTAGCCTCATTGTGGGCTTGTCCACAGTTTTCGGGCACTTTCTTGAAAATTTTTATTTCTCTCTATTTGTGAGCTATAGTACACTGTTTTCGATCACTTTAATGAGATTTCTTATTTTACTGTTTTGGCCTAATTTTGTGGGTTATAGTCCACAGTTTATGACTGTTGTCGTGAAATTTTGTATTTGACTGTTTTAGCCTCATTTGTGGGATATAGTCCACAGATTTCTGCATCTTTTATGAGATTTGTTATTTCCTTCATTTTGTGGGCTAATAGTACACTGTTTTCGATCATTTTCATGAGATTTTATCTTTTACTATTTTGGTCTCATTTTGTGGGTTATATATAGTTCACAATTTCCAGCCGTTTTCGCGAAATTTTGTAATTAAATGTTTTAGCCTCATTGGTGGGCCATAGTCCACAATTTTCGGCCACTTTTCTGAGATTTATTATTTCATTCATTTTGTTGGCCATAGTGCACTGTTTTTTTTTATCACTTTCATAAGATTTCGTATTTTACTGTTTTGGCCTCATTTTGTGGGTTATAGTCCACATTGTCCGGCCGTTTCGAGAAATTTTGTATTTGAATGTTTTAGCCTGGGCCATAGTCCACAGTTTCCGTCCACTTTCCTGAAATTTTTTGTTTCCCTCCTTTTGGGGGCTATAGTGCACCGTTTTTTGATCACTTTCATGATAATTTGTATTTTACTGTATTGGCCTCATTTTGTGGGTTATAGTCCACAGTTTCAGGCCGTTTTTGCAAAATTTTGTATTTGATTGTTTTTGCCTCATTTGTGGGTTATATAGTCCAGAGTTTTTATCTAATTTCGTGAGATTTTTATTTCCCTCATTTAGTGGGCTATAGTACACAGTTTTCAATCACTTTCATGAGATTTCGTATTTTACGGATTTGGCCAAATTTCGTCGGTTACACTCCATAGTTTCCGACCGTTTTTGCGAAATAATGTATTTGTATGTTTTACCCTCATTTGTGGGTTATAGTCCACAGTTTTCGGCTACTTTCGTGATATTTTTTATCTTATTCATTTTGTGGACTAGTACACTGTTTTCGATCATTTTCATGATATTACGTATTTTACTGTTTTGGCCTCAATTTGTGGGTTATAGTCCACAGTTTCCGGCCCTTTTAGCAAAATTTTGTATTTGACTTCTTTAGCCTCATTTGTGGGCTGTAGTCCACAATTTTTGGCCACTTTCGTGAGATTTTTTATTTCCCTCATTTTGTGGGCTATAGTAGATTGTTTTCGATCACATTTATGATGATTCATATTTTACTATTTTGGCCCCTTCTTGTCGGTTATAGTCCTCAGTTTCCGACCGTTTTCTTGCAAATTTGTATTTGACTGTTTTAGCCTCATGTGTGGGTTATAGTCCACAGTTTTTGGGCACTTTCGTGTGATTTTTTATTTGCCTCAATTTGTGGGCTATAGTACAACGTTTTCGATCACTTTCATGAGATTTTGTATTGAACTATTTTGGCCTCATTTTGTGGGTTATAGTCCACAGTTTCCGATCATTTTTGGGAAATTTTGCATTTGACTGTTTTAGCCTCATTTGTGGGCTATATTGTCCACAGTTTTCGGGCAATTTCGTGAGAATTTTTATTTTCCTCATTTTGTGGGCTATTGTACACTGTTTTCGATCACTTTCATGAGATTTCATATTTTACTATTTTGGCCTCATTTTGTGGGTTATAGTCCATAGTTTACGACCGTTGTCTTGAAATTTTGTATTTGACTGTTTTAGCCTCATTTGTGGGCTATAGTCCACAGATTTCTGCCACTTTCGTGAGATTTTTTATTTCCTTCATTTTGTGGGCTATAGTCGACAATTTTCGGCCACTTTCCTGAGATTTATTATTTCACTCATTTTGTTGGCCATAGTGCACTATTTTTTTTATCACTTTCACAAGATTTCTTATTTTACTGTTTTGACCTCAATTTGTGGGTTATAGTCCTCCACTATTTGTGGTCGTTTGAGCGAAATTTTGTATGTGTCTTCTTTAGCCTCATTTGTGGGCTATAGTACACAGTTTACGGCCACTTTCGTGAGATTTTCTATTTCTCTCATTTTGTGGGCTATATAGTACACTGTTTTCGATCACATTCAAGAAATTTCGTATTTCACTGTTTTGGCCTCTTTTGTAGGATATTGTCCACAGTTTCCGACCATTTTTGTGCAATTTTGTATTTGACTGTTTTAGCCTCATGTGTAGGCTATAGTACACAGTTTTCGGGCACTTTCGTGACATTTTTCATTTCCCTCAATTTGTGGGCTATAGTACAATATTTTCGATCACTTTCATGAGATTTCGTATTTTACTGTTTTGCCCACATTTTGTGGGTTATATAGTCCACAGTTTTCGGCCCTTTTAGCAAAATTTTGTATTTGGCTTCCTTAGCCTCATTTGTGGGCCACAGTTTTCGGCCACTTTTGTGGGACTTTTTATTTCCCTCATTTTGTGGGCTATATAGTACACTGTTTTCGATCACTTTCATGATATTTCGTATTTTACTGTTTTGGCCTCCTCTTGTGGGTTATAGTCCTCAGTTTCCAACCGTTTTTGTGCAATTTTGAATTTGACTGTTTTAGCATCATGTGTGGGGTATAGTCCACAGTTTTCTGGCACTTTCGTGTGATTTTTTATTTCCCTCAATTTGTGGGCTATAGTACACTGTTTTCGATCACTTTCATGAGATTTCGTATTTTACTGTTTTGGCCTCATTTTGTGGATTATAGTCCACAGTTTCCGATCATTTTTGTGAAATTTTGTATTTTACTGTTTTAGCCTCATTTGTGGGCTATAGTCCATAGTTTTAGGCTAATTTCGTGAAATTTCTTATTTCCCTCATTTTGTGGGCTATAGTGCACTGTTTTCGATCACTTTCATGATATTTCGTATTTTACTGTTTTGGCCTCATTTTGTGGGTTATATTTCCACAGTTTCCGGCCGTTTTCGCCAAATTTTGTCTTTGACTGTTTTAGCCTTATTTGTGGGCTATAGTCCATAGTTTTAGGCTAATTTCGTGAGAATTTTTATTTCCCTCATTTTGTGGGCTACAGTACACTGTTTTCGATCACTTTCATGAGATTTTGTATTTTATGGTTTTGGCCACATTTTGTGGGTTATATTCCACAGTTTTCGGCCGTTTTCGCGAAATAATATATTTGATTGTTTAGCCTAATTTGTGGGCTATATAGTCCATAGTTTTCGGCTACTTGAATGAGATTTTTTATTTCCCTCATTTTGTGGGCTATAGTACACTGTTTTCGATCACATTCATGATATTTCGTATTTTTCTGTTTCAGCCTCCTTTTGTGGGTTATAGTCCACAATTTTCGACCGTTTTCATGCAATTTTGTATTTGACTGTTTTAGCCTCATGTGTGGGCTATATAGTCCACAGTTTTCGGGCACTTCGTGAGATTTTTTATTTACCTAAATTTTGTTGGCTATAGTGCACTGTTTTTTATTACTTTCATGAGATTTCGTATTTTAATCTTTCAGCCTCATTTTGTGTGTTATAGTCCACAGTTTCCGATCATATGTTTTTTGAAATTTTGTAGTTGACTGTTTTAGCCTCATTTGTGGGCTTCTGTCCACAGTTTTCGGGCACTTTCGATAGAATATTTCCCTCAATTTTACTGTGATACACTGTTTTCGATCACTTTCATGAGATTTCATATTTTATTGTTTTGGCCTAATTTTGTGGGTTATAGTCCACAGTTTCTGATCATTTTTATGAAATTTTGTATTTGACTATTTTTGCCTCGTCTGAGGGCTATATAGTCCACAGTTTTAGGCTAATTTCGTGAGATTTTTTTGTTCCCTCATTTTGTGGGCTATAGTACACTGTTTTCAATCACTTTCATAAGATTTCGTATTTTACGTATTTGGCCACATTTTTTGGGTTACATTCCACAGTTTCCGACCGTTTTTGCGAAATAATGTATTTGAATGTTTTAGACTCATTTGTGGGTTATAGTCCACAGTTTTCGGCTACTTTCATGAGATTTTTTATCTCCTTCATTTTTTATAGTACACTATTTTCAAACATTTTCATGATATTTCGTATTTTACTATTTTGGCCTCAATTTGTGGGTTATAGTCCATAGTTTCGGCCCTTTAGCAAAATTTTGTATTTGTCTTCTTTAGCCTCATTTGTGGGCTATAGTCCACAATTTTCGACCACTTTCGTGAGATTTATTATTTCCCTCATTTTGTGCGCTATAGTAGACTATTTTCGATCACATTTATGATAATTCATATTTTACTGTTTTGGCCTCCTTTTGTGGGTTATAGTCCTCAGTTTCCGACCGTTTTCGTGCAATTTTGTATTTGACTGTTTTAGCCTCGTGTGTGGGCTATAATCCACAGTTTTCTGGCACTTTCGTGTGATTTTTTATTTCCCTCAATTTGTGGGCTATAGTACACTGTTTTCGATCACTTTCATGAGATTTCGTATTTTACTGTTTTGGCCTCATTTTGTGGGTTATAGTCCACAGTTTCCGATCATTTTTGTAAAATTTTGTATTTGACTGTTTTAGCCTCATTTGTGGGCTGTTGTCCACTGTTTTCGAGCTATTTCGTGAGAATTTTTACTTTCGTCATTTTGTGGGCTATTGCACACTGTTTTCGATCACTTTCATGAGATTTCATATTTTACTATTTTGGCCTCATTTTGTGGGTTATAGTGCAAAGTTTACGACCGTTGTCTTGAAATTTTATATTTGACTGTTTTAGCCTCATATGTGGGCTATGGTCCACAGATTTCTACCACTTTCGTGAGATTTTTTATTTCCTTTATTTTGTGGGCTATAGTACACTGTTTTATTTAATTTTCATGAGATTTCATCTTTTACTGTTTTGGCTTCATTTTGTTCGTTATAGTCCAAAGTTTCCAGCCGTTTTCGCGAAATTTTGTATTTGAATATTTTAGCCTCATTTATAGGTCATAGTCCACAATTTTCGGTCCCTTTTCTGAGATTTATTATTTCACTCATTTTGTTGGCCATAGTGCACTGTTTGTTTTTATCACTTTCACAAGATTTCATATTTGACTTTGTTGGCCTCAATTTGTGGGTTATAGTCCACAGATTGTGGTCGTTTTAGCAAAATTTTGTATTTGTCTTCTTTAGCCTCATTTGTGTACACAGTTTTCGACCACTTTCATGTGTTTTTTTATTTCCCTCATTTTGCGGGCTATAGTATACTGTTTTCGATCACAATTCATGATATTTCGTATTTTACTGTTTTGGCCTCTTCTTATGGGTTATAGTCCTCAGTTTCCGACCGTTTTCTTGTAATTTTGTATTTGACTGTTTTAGCATCATGTGTGGGCTATAGTCCACAATTTTCAGGCACTTTCGTCAGATTTTTTTTTCCCCTCAATTTGTGTTCTATAGTCCATTGTTTTCTATCACTTTCTAGAGATTTCGTATTTTACTATTTTAGCCTCATTTTGTGGGCTATAGTCCACAGTTTCCGACCGTTGTCGTAAAATTTTGTATTTGACTGTTTTAGCCTCATTTGTGGGCTACACAGTCCACAGTTTTAGGCTAATTTCGTGAGATTTTTTATTTCCCTCATTTTGTGGGCTATAGTGCACCGTTTTCGACCACTTTCATGATATTTCGTATTTTACTGTTTTGGCCTCATTTTGTGGGTTATATAAACCATAGTTTCCGGCCGTTTTCGCAAAATTTTGTCTTTGATTGTTTTAGCCTCATTTGTGGGCCATAGTCCACAATTTCCGTCCACTTTCTTGAGATTTTTTATTTCCCTCATTTTGTGGGCTATAGTGCACCGTTTTCGATTATTTTCATGAAATTTCGTATTTTACTGTTTTGGCCTCATTTTGTGGGTTATATTGTCCACAGTTTCCGGCCGTTTTCGAGAAATTTTGTCTTTGACTGTTTTAGCCTCATTTGTGGGCTATAGTCCATAGTTTTAGGCTAATTTCGTGAGAATTTTTATTTCCCTCATTTTGTGGGATATAGTACACTGTTTTTGATCACTTTCATGAGATTTCGTATTTTATGGTTTTGGCCACATTTTGTGGGTTATATAGTCCACAGTTTCCGGCCGTTTTCGCGAAATAATGTATTTGATTGTTTAGCCTTAATTGTGGGCTATATAGTCCACAGTTTTCGGCTACTTTCGTGAGATTTTTTATTTCCCTCATTTTGTGGGTTACACCGTTTCTGGAGATTTCGTACATAAATGCTGCATTGTTTGCTATTTGCGGAATATTCGTCACTTCTTAGTAGTGTTTCATCCCAAAGGTGGGCAGTCCCATGCTGAGGTGCCATCTCTTTACATTTATTCTTTGAAAGGTAGGATTATAACGTTGTAGTTCGAGTTCACAGGAGGTTTCGTACATAAATGCTGCCCTGTTTGCTATTTGCGGAATATTCGTCACTTCTTAGTAGTTTGATTTCTTGTAGCAAGATGGAATGTTTGAAATGTTGGCCATTGTTGGGTGTTCCTGGAGATTTGGATAGGATTGTAACGTTGTAGTTCGAGTTCACAGGGGGTTTCGTACATAAATGCTGCCCTGTTTGCTATTTGCGGAATATTCGTCACTTCTTAGTAGTTTGATTTCTTGCAGCAAGATGGAATGTTTGACATGTTGGCCATTGTTGGGTGTTCCAAGAGATTTGGGTAGGATTGTAACGTTGTAGTTCGAGTTCACAGGAGGTTTCGTACATAAATGCTGTCCTGTTTGCTATTTGCGGAATATTCGTCACTTCTTAGTAGTTTGATTTCTTGCAGCAAGATGGAATGTTTGACATGTTGGTCATTGTGGGGTGTTCCTGTAGATTTGGGTAGTGACCAATATTGATGCTTCAAACAGTAAAACTAAAGAATGGGACTTAACTTGGCCGTTTGCTAATACTCCCCCCACGACACTTTTTTGATGCTTCAAACAGTAACATTGTAGAAAGGACTTGGGCGTTTTGGGCATTTGCTGATACACTCCCACCACTCACTTCTGATGCTTCAAACTGTAAGACTGAAGGATGGTCTTGGGTGTTTGCTGATGCTCTCCCACCATACACTTCTGTTGCTCCAAACCGTATTACTGAAGAATGGAACTTCACCTCTCCGTCTTGGGCATTTGCAGATACACCACTCAGTGCACTCACTTCTGATGCTTCAGAATCGCCCACAGGTGATTTCCTCGGCACTGATTCAGAGACGGGAAGTGATTAGTAATATGTATGGTCGACATCAGAGGATATTCAAACACAAGAAGAGATCGTTAAATTATTTTTTATGGACAAACATGTTTATGTTGTTTAGATGGTTTCTAGTTCCTATAGTTTAAACAAACTTTATTCATATATGTAGCTTTAAAATAATTTCCAACAACTTTATAATTTTATAAACCAAAATAGTTGAACTTTATAATTTCAGCTACATTTTTCTTTATCAATATCTCTAATTTTAAGGTATTTCTGCATTTCTCAAGTCAAGCTTCTAAATGACATGCAAAGATTTCTTGTGTTTCGCCTGCTGTCAGGTGAATGTAGCTTTAAAATAATTTGCAGCAACTTTATAATTTTATAAACCAAAATAGTTGAACTTTATAATTTCAGCTACAATTTTATTTATCAATATCTCTAATTTTAAGGTATTTCTGCATTTCTCAAGTCAAGCTTCTAAATAACATGCAAAGATTTCTTGTGTTTCGCCTGCTTTCAGGTGAATGTGTGTGTATTAAGTTATTTTAGATACATTAGATTCTTCCGTCAAATTGTTTAGTTCTTAAAACTGCTAGTATGTCATTTCGGGAGTGTCATTTCGGGAGTGACAACCATTCAAAGTTAATTGTAACAGTCAATATGTCAATATGCCTATCAAATTAGACAAACAAGAGAACTTGCACATAGGGTACTCTGAGAAATAGCATGGCAGTCATTTGAATTATCTTGCCAATGACTCAATATGTATTGAAAGTGCAAGTGTGTGAAAGCAGGAAATGGATATTAATCATGTGAACATATCTCCTCACTCAATATCATATTTATTATTTTTGAAATATTATATTCAAAACTTTCAAAATTGATATCAGACCAGAACATATGGAGATTAAAACCGAAAGTGAAAGTTTCAAAACTACAAAACAGCTATCCGCACTTAATTTCTTTAAATTGGTAAATGCTAGGCTCTATCTAAATTTGAAAAGCTCATGCAATAAAGTTTGTCGATGGATTCAAATGAATAATGTTAATCAGGTAAAGCTATAGCAATAGATTATGTGGACTATAGTTAAAGGGGATCTAAAATCCAATTCAAGATTACTGAGAAATAAAAACACAAAGACCAAACACTATTAGCAGCCTTCAAAGAACTATAAGTCAAATAAATTGGGAAGATTTGCTCTTACTTCTGCAATTGCTCTGACATTCACAGTGTTTTGTATCTACAGGAAGATTTGCTCTTACTTCTTCAAAAAAACTATAAGCTCAATTAACTGCCCATTTTGGTAAAGAAGACACCAGGTTGCATCAAAACCTCAGTCAAACTCTATCAAAAGATGGGCACACCTCCGTCATTAATTAATTAATTAAGCCATATATACCATCGCTTTAATTGTCAGATTCCATTAGATATTCTGTTACTAGTTTGTTCTTTTAAAATTAAATTAGTGAACATTGCTCACCTTCTTATTAACACATCTCTTTGCTAATAGCCATGCACACTCCACGCACACACTTACTCTTATCTCATAATAAGGAGTTGGTGTAAGTGAGGTAAATCTCCCAACTTCTTGCTTACTAACGAGCAGTTTACAGTTTTAGTGACACTCACTTTGGTTGTAAAATTTGAAAATATGATACCTTGATCAAGGTTATTTCTAACAGAATTATCATTACTATTATGTTTAACTCTCAGAGAATATACAAATTTCTTAATGTAGTAATAACTAGTAATCTAACGGAACCTTCTTTTTTTGGGGAGGAAAATAGTATAAAAGGTGCCATGATATATTAATCTGAAAATACAACCAAATTACCTTCAAAACCTCATTTGGTTGAGATATAGGCACACAATCTATTCCCCTTGGCCCCCTTCCTGGGCTGAAGAGAGAATCATGTGTTGCATCAGAACGGATTTCACTGTCATACTTTATTCTTTCTCGATGGACAAGTTGTTTACTCACACTGCAATTTTCATTAACAGGAAACAACAATCATCACGTTCAAGCATTAACATATATAACTGAAATACTTTGTGCATTACTCGATACCTTTACTATAGGTATTGAACAATAGAAAGGCTACGCATGTAGTTAAATATTTCTTTTGGACCATGCAAAAAACAAATCTTTTGGACGATGAGTTTGGATACAATGCTTTAAAGATTCAAATTAAGTGGTAGCTGTTTGCAGAACAGGAAGATTAATACCTGGTTCATTCAGTCCGAAGTAACAAAATTATCTTGCTGACAAATTTCTTCCAAAGCCAAAGCCATGGGGCAGCTGAGAGTGTGTAGCTCTCGGCTCAGTACATTCTACAAAGTCGGAAATAAACGTTGTTTTAAAATAGAAGGGAAAAAAATCAAATATTTGAAAAGTGCTGTCTATTATGGAACGAAAACATTTGGAAGATTTGGTTCAACCTTGAAGTATTTTAACACTTAATGAGCTGCTTCTGCTTTTGCATCTTTCCTTCATGATGAACGGATAATCCTCGAGCTGCAGATTTAGTTTGCAGACAACCATTTCCCTCTTATTTGCACTGTCAAAATTGGTAAAATAACCACCTATATGAGCTGCTTCTGCTTTCGGCATCTTTCCTTCATGATGAACATCCATCCGTATCCTATGAACGGATAATCCTCGAGCTGCAAATTTAGTTTGCAGACAGCCATTTCCCTCTTATTTGCACTGTCAAAATTGGTAAAATAACCTATATGACTGCATAACTCAAGTATAGTTCACGGAGTGTCGTGTAGTCGATGTGTCTTGTGAGCATTATGTGAGTGGCAAGCAGGTCGAGGATGTTCCTTTAGTTAATTAGAAAGTTTACTCAAGGATTCACATAGATTCACAAGTTTCAGTTTCTTTTTTCTTCATCAAACATTTAACTTTAAAAACTTGAGTCTCTAGCATTTCTTTCTAAACTCTTACAAGAGGAGAAAAGGAGAAAAAAATAATCATAAAGTTTGGGTTCCTCATATTAGCATTACAGTTGAATTCTGACTTAAAAGAAAGAAAGAAAGAAATATCAAATCCTCATATAAGCACTCTCTCTGCCATCTACGTCGTAATTGACAAAATGATACAGAGAATGAACAATAGTCCCTAAAATAGAGTAAAAAAATGATAGAGATATCAACCAATTGAGAACATCAAAAGGCTGTGATGTTTGTTCATCATCCATTCATTCAATTCATAGTACAAAATGATTCGTGGAATTAAGCTAAAAGTAAACTGTAACCACAAGGCGCGGATGCATCTAAGTGCCAAAGTTAGATAGCAAACGTATGAAAACTAATTGATTTATGATCATGGAGAAGTTACTAGGATCTGGATTCTGCTTGACCGCCTGAGTGGAGTAGTCACCACTTCTTCATCTCGGTATCCCTGTAGGAAATACCGAGATGAAGCAGAGCAGAGATGTTACTATATAATCCTATCCTCTCTTCTAATTTTACACTTTCAAGGCAAAATAAAAATGAACAATATACAAAAAGCAGCAGCAGCAACTTAGACCTTTTTGACGGACAATTTCACGTAAGTAGTATAGCTTCCATAAGAAGTAGAAGAAGATGCCGCGGAGTCCCTTCTCAGCCTTCTCTCATAGTTCCAGCTACTTCTGATGGCCCGAACTCACTCATAGTCTCCTTATTGTTAATAAGAGAGTCCTTGACGGTGGTGTAAATTTGGCTGCTACCAGAAACTGATTTAACCTTGTTAGCTATTGGCCTTTCCTTCTGGATCATTACAGTCTTCTTCTTTTGTTTCTTGGTAAAAAGAAAAGGGAAAGTGGCAGCAAGCATAACACAAGAGGCAAGAAAAATCCCAGTACAGACATGAGATGAGATCCATCAAGTGAGTTTTTTGGTTGGGCATGGTCTATGACCACAACATCACTGCTATCTTCTTGAACTGAAGGAGCTTCCCTACAGTCATTCGCATCAATTTTACTTCATTGTTCTGTTGTGCATAAACAAACAAACTTGGACAACTTCTTCCTCGGTGTTCATCTATCTCTTCATTCTTGTCATGATTTAGCTTAGCAGACCACCCACTTTGGATGTCTCAATTTCAAAACTCTGAGCACCAAAATGAGATATTCTCCGGCATCTTCTAACCAAGACCGCCCCATGTCAATCAATCAATCTCCTCGACCTCATCTTGCATCACCACCACTTTCTATCACAACTCCAGATGCAATCATCTCTTCTCGTTCACTTTCCATGACCACTTCACTTCTGGGGTTTCAATTTCATGCACATAGCAAACACGCCCAAACCTTCAGTCTCATCTAGATGATACACAAGCCAACATTCCTAAGGGAAGGCTACACAAGTAAAATAATTAATGCAAGAAGTTGACCGACCAGTGTTTGAACCTTGGAGATTGACTGACATCACCACTCTCTGCAAACCTTCCAAGACTCCATAGGATCCTATGTGCTGTACATGTAAGTTTTGGGTGATAATGATTTTGCAACAACAAAGAGGAAGAAGAAATGATAGGCGAGTCCGACAAGGGGGCATAGACGCAATTCCATGACCATAACCAGAAGAAGAGGGGCTAATCTGAAATTGAAGGGAAGGGCTCTGATTTCAGTGCAGGTTGAGTAACATGGATTCTTGATTGTTCAACTTCATCATCCACACGGCATGGGCCTTCAAATCCTTCTCTGCGAGCACAGTTTCATCATCCTTACTGCTCTCCTCGAGCCCGTCTCCCATCTCCCACATCAAGAACCTCTTCTTCTCCTCTGTCAAGGTAATGCTCGATTCGGGGGCTAGGTTTATATTATAGTGAAGAAACTTAGGCCGAGGTGAGAGGTAGTTGTTCTTGGGATCATATGGAGGAGGAACAGCAACCGCTTGCTTGGTGGTTCTTGATCATAAAGTCCCCCCCGTCTTCTCTTCTTCAAGCCTCAACCACCCAACACACTTCTTGAGAACCAAAACTCATCTCTGATTTCGCCCCGACCTCGTGAGTCGTCGTCCTCACACCTGCCTTCAGAAACCGGAGTTATTAACTCATTCCTTTCTTGAAGAATCTTCTTTATCGGGGAGACTGGAACCGCTTTGGAAGAAGCGGAGATCGATCGTAGGTGACATGAAGTTCTTCGGCCCTTTTGAAGCGGAGGAGACAACGGGGGATTTCAACTTCACGGGCTTCAAGAAGTTGGGTTCACCATTAAGAGCAAAGAGATGAGGGTTTTTACCTTTACTCCTTCTTAGGCTGTTGGCACTTTCTGGGGTTTTGGGTCTGCAAGGATTAGGTGAAGGAGATCGAGTTGCCATGGATCTTTGCTATCCTTCCTTTCTTAGTTTGTGCGGATCTGAGATTTGATTAGGGTTGTGAGAGTAGAAAAAATCAGGACCTAGATAAGCAAATCACAGCCAGAATTCTTGCAATTTGATTTGTTTTCCTCTGAAAATTTGACCGTTAGGAATTTGAAATGAATTGGACCGTTGGGAATTTTTGAAATTAATTGGGCCGGTGTTGGAATTAAACAAATGGATTAGATGGACACAAATTGGAATATGTTCAAATTTTCTATATACTAAATGGGCTGGGCCTTAGTCAAGAAACAATACAAATCTCAAATTTGTCTATTTCAGCCCAACCCATTCCCATCCCACTTGCATCTCAAAACACATTAATGATACATAAGACAATATAACGATAACATGTCAAAAAAAAAAACACCAAAAAAAAAAAATTAAAAAAAAAATGCCACCGTACGTAAATAAACATAAAGTTACCAGAATATCCCCTGAATAATGCCAATAAAGAGGTTATAACTAATGAGAAAACAACTCACATTTATACAATGTTATTACAACTTGAGGTGAGTTGAGCTGGCTTAATTTTTTTAAGGGATAATTTAGCAAATGCCCGTACTCAAAATATAGAAACTAGCATATATCCTTACTATTTTTTTAAAAAAAAACTAAGAAATACCTCAAGTTTGGATTAAATCGTTAAAATCCAGGTTAAGTGAACTCACGTGCATCACACATGATATGTAAAATAACCTAAATACCCACGATAAAATGGATTTTTAGCAAATACCCTCATTCATTACTAGTAACCTGCACGTGCGATGCACGTTTTAATTTAAAATTTATTTTTATTTTTCATAGGGTAAATAATAATACGTAATATGTCATCGAACCTGAGACATCCATTTACTCATAGATATTTTATTATATTTAAAAAAAGTTAGTTCCCAAAAATGACAGCTGTAACACAACTGACATCGATCAGCACTGCGTCAAACTCACACAGTAAATAACTATACATTTCCTGCCGATCACGGAAAAAAAAAACTCTAATGACAATAAATAATCTCTCTAAATCAAGGTATAAGTGGAAGTGTAACATAAATTAATACTAACATACCAAGAGAGGAGGAATGGCTGAGGCAAGCTATTGTAGACGTTGATGATCAGGTTGTCGTTCTTCACGGCCTCAATCCGCGATCCCGAAAACTGCCCATTTATCAGAATCCCCTGCAAATGTAAATATTAGTTAATATTTTTTTTTGTATATAAAAAATAATAATAAGTGAAGATTTTAGAAGTGAGTGAAACCTGTTGTTTGACGCCGAGGGGCCAGATGTCGCCGTAGGTGATGTTCCAGGTGAAGAACCTGTAGGGGTCATCGGCTGTGGAGAGGGAGAGAAAGAGAGAGATGAGAGAGAAGGCCAAAAGATGCCTCATTTTTTGGTGATGGTAAATATACTTTTTTTTTGTTTGATAAGATTTTTTGTTGCTAAAAATGAAGCTTCACAAATGGGGATAGGGAAGGAAAGAGGGCAGATCTATGGGTGCATTTCTAACAGTAGTGTGATGGGTTTGGGGTTTCTTATGTATTTATGAAGAGAGAGAGAGAGAGAAAGAGAGTAAGCGGTCAGTAATTAAGGGGAGAGAGATGAGTGTGTTAGCATGTTGCAGTAAATGTTGCTTGTTAAGAGCTACTAAGCATTTTATCTGTGTGGGCTCTTTGATTCACACGTCTTTTTGGCTGCTTTTAATTCGATGGAGTGAAGGAATAGACGATTTTGATTTTTGAGGGAATTGACAGAATTAACCTTATGTATTTTTTAAAGCTTTTTATGTATATGGGGGCATGATAGTAAAAAATCTGCCAAAATGGGGCTTTGCTTAATAATAGTATAGATGTGAAAACTAGCATCTACTCCCACTACTTAAAAAAAATTGCTATTTGAGATATTTTAGCAAATGCCTTCATTCAAAATGTGGAAATTACCATATATCCTCACTATTTTAAAAAAAACTATGAGATATTTTTTATTTGGACGGAACAGTTTTAGGGTTTTGATTAATATATAATCCATGTTTGTTGTTTTGACAAAATAACATCAATGCCAGCATCAACGCTTTGTTTCCACATCTCAACTTTGGTGTTGTTGAAGATGATATACAACCTAGTGCAACAGTAGATAATACCATATTAACAAAGTTTGTGTATAATTTGTTAAATTCGAAAATTATTCATGGAGAAATAATTTGTAGAATATATTCATGAATTATTTGCAGGTTTGCATTTAATCCCCGCAGTTCGCAAATTATTCACGAATAAAACGAATGTAGCACGAATAATACGCGAATTTAGCGAATTATACAATAAATATTTATAGATTTATATATACTTTTACTTAGGTGATGGGTACTAACTACTTATATACATTAAATTTTGTATTTCTTTATTCTCAATTTTTTGCACAAATTTTTCCCGGTTTTTTTCGATTTTTGTTCATTTCCGAATATTAAATCTTATTCAATTATTTATTAACGATGAATTTGTGACTGTAAGTAATACACACGCTACTATTGAACCTATTGTGAATGAAGATGCACATTCTAGAGTGGAACATGATACTTTGTTGTAATAGATGATGATACATAAACTAGTGACGATGCACAACAATTCGTTGTAATAGATTATGTTTTTTGTATTTTTTGGTGGTCAAAATATGACGTATAACATCTTTTCATTACATTGTTATCATCAGTACATGATGAAAGTTGTTCATACTGACTAACGACACTTAACACTCACATTTTTCACAACACCCAATACTGAAATAGTGAGCTATATGCTAGTTTATGCATTTTAAATGTGGGCATTTGCTAAAATATACCAAATATCATTTTTTTTTAAATAGTGGGGTTATATGCTAGTTTCAGCATTCTGATTGTGGGCATTTACTAAAATACATTTTATCGTTGGTATTTAGGTCATTTTACATGTCATGTGTGACACGTGAGTTCACTTAACGAAAATTTTAACGGAAAATTTTAACGGTTTCGTCTAAACTAGCAGTATTTCTTAGTTTTTTTATATACTAGTTTTCATATTTTGAATGGGGGCATTAGATAAATTATTCATTTAAAAAAAATTATGCATATTTATTATTTCAAATGCTTTCGATCTTTTTTTGTTTTGAGATTTGAGGTCAAATAATTTTAACGGTTTCGTCTAAACTAGCAGTATTTCTTAGTTTTTTTTAAATACTAGAGGTATATACTAGTTTTCATATTTTGAATGGGGGCATTGGATAAATTGTATTTAAAAATAAATTATGCATATTTATTATCTCAAATGCTTTCTATCTTTTTTTGTTTTGAGATTTGAGGTCAAAAACTCTTTGGTGTTCCATAAAAAATTCTTTAACGAAACAAACCCAATAAAGGAGAACAAGCAAGTTTGATACAATCTGTAACTCTTGTATCTCATTTTCTGTATTTTTTTGTAATGTTTTCTTTCTCCCAGTGTATTCTATCTATTTGTACTATTTCTTTTCCTGAACCATATATTTGTTCTTCTTTCCAATATTTATATATTCATCTATTTGTTTGATTCTTTTGTGATTCTTTTGTCTGCCAATTATTCTGTCTCTGGATGATTTATTGTTCTAAATTGTTGCACTTCATGGCTTAATTGCCTATTTATTTGAACTATACCTTGTTGGATCTGGTTTTCTACCTAATACCATATTGAACCCCCATACCCATCCTATTGGATCCTACCCCGCAACCCAATACCCACTTCTTTGACCCAGTCTTCCCCAGATCTTCTTCACGTTCCCTAACAGGCAGATCATATCTTTTCCCATATTCTCTTGATTCTCCAACTCACAACTTGACAAAATCTCTCATTACAATCCTCAGCAAATTTTGTTATTCATGCCTACAATTCCTATCTCCAAACCCTAACCATAATATTCTCTCTATCTCGTGTGCCCTACCCCGACCTCCGGCATTGTAACCCCTGTTTTTCATTTTATCTATTTTGGAGTGTATTTTTTCATTTTGTGTATTTTTATCTCTCTTGTATTTTTTCTGAACCGTATATTGGATTTGATTTCAATATATATATCCATTTTATTTCATTTTGAGCTCCTTGTGTTGTTTGTTGGTCTCTTTTGTCTCATTTTTCGCCATTTGATTATTTTTCTCATTTTCTTGGCCTCGTTCACCTTATTTATTTATTTTTGTGATGTGAAGGAATTTTGGTGGTGTTTTCCAAAACCCATGATTTTGACTCCGAATTAGATTTTTCAAGAGCCATAGATTTCACACTAAATTGTACTCCTACTTGAAAATGACCCAATACCCATTACCCATTTGTATACCTGTTACTACATACTAATACCCACAAACCATTAACCCACTTTTATACAATGTTATTACAACTTGAGGTGAGTTGAGCTCGCTTAATATTTTTAAGGGATAATTTAGCAAATGCCCACACTCAAAATATAGAAACTAGCATATATCCTTACTATTTTAAAAAAACTAAGAAATACCTCAAGTTTGGATGATATCGTTAAAATCCTGGTTAAGTGAACTCACGTGCATCACACACGATATGTAAAATAACCTAAATACCCACGATAAAATGTATTTTAGCTAATACCCTCATTCATTACTAGTAACCTGCACGTGCGATGCACGTTTTAATTAAAAAATTATTTTTTATTTTTTATTAGGTAAATAATAATACGTAATATGTCATCGAACCTGAGACATCCATTTACTCATAGATATTTTATTATATTTAAAAAAAGTAAGTTCCCAAAAATGACAGTTGTAACACAACTGACATCGGTCATCACCGCGTCAAACTCACACAGTAAATAATTGTACATTTCGCGCCGGTTGCGAGTCTTTGCCACTGTCCTCTTTGGCATCGCTTGAAGTTGTATCTTCTATTTTTTCGGGAGGCTTCAGTGGTCCCCCGATCTGTTCATTTGTGAATTTGATCACCAGCCGCTGAGTTACCATCTTGCTCTAACTGATCTCTGTGAGTATTTCTGTTGCCTCCTTTTTGTTCGTTTTTGTGATTGGATTTGAGGGTGATCTTTGCCGTTCGGCCTGTTAAGGCTTTTTGCCTCCCCCCTGTTCAGAACATTCTCATTTTGCTCTTGACTGTTAGTTCTGGTCTCTGCGATCTGGTATCTCTCAAAGCAGGTGATTCCGGAGGCTGTCTTTGCGATCTCTCTAAAAATCCTTCGTTTAGGCTGAGGGTGTTTTATTTTTGCCACTTTTGTGAGGTGTTTTCTGATCTCTAAAGTGTCTGTTCCTTCCCTTCTCTTTCCCTCTTCTCTGACTCGTTTTGTTTTGGACCTGGACCATCATGGGCTCTTCATGGGTTGAAGTTGTTAGAAGAAATATAAAAATAATAATAATAAAAACCAGCCCCTTCCCCTGGCCCGTAAGCCCATGAACCAAAAGGTTCGGGGAAGCTCCCCTGCTCTCTTTTCCTGCCCAAAAGAGAGATTAGTGCGTTCTCTTGCTTCTTTCCCTTATCTCCCCCCTTCTTCATCCTTTTCGGTGTGTTATCGGTGTCTCCTACCTGGCCACATCAAATCATTTTGCTCCGCAAAAATGAAATGTTTGTTCTGTCTTAAGGAGGGGCACTTGAGGAATCAATGTTTCTCTGTACAACAAATTCTTGGTATGCCGTTGGGTTTGCCGATCTCCGATTCGGTGTTGAGAGCCCTTGATTTCCCTTCTCTCCAGTCTAAGCTTAAGGATCTTCACCCACAGAAAGCTAAAAGACCCAAGCTATCTTCTGATGCCCCGTTCCTTCCCACGCCTCCTGTAGCTCGCTCTGTTCCTGCAGCTCCTCCACCCCCCCGCCAAGTGCAATCTGTTTTGGCCCCCCAGGTGACTAAGCCCCAAACCACTGTGGTGTTCATCCCAACTGTTGAGCTGTCGGATAAGTTAAGGTTATTCGAATTCTACGGGGCGATATCCTTCAGTGGAGGTATGGTATCCAGTTTCAATCTCAACTCCTTTCTTAGTAATTCTTGTAATGTTCAAGACTGGTCTTGGGTCCTCAACACCTGCTCTAATGGCGAGGTGGTTATCCTTTGCCATTCCGTCAAAATTCTGGAAAGCCTATCGGCGCTTGATTCCCTTTCCATTGGCCCGATCAAGATTGCTATTCGTAAATGGGTTAACCAAGTTTCGCTGCCTCCGAACTTGGTCCAAACTCCCGTCTGTGCCACGCTTCTTGGTCTTCCCCCCTTCTGCGACTCAAGTTAAGGTTATTCAAATGCTACGGGGCGGTATCCTTCAGTGGAGGTACGGTATCCAGTTTCAATCTCAACTCCTTTCTTAGTAATTCTTGTAATGTTCAAGACTGGTCTTGGGTCCTCAACACCTGCTTTAATGGCGAGGTGGTTATCCTTTGCCCTTCTGTCAAAATTCTGGAAAGCCTATCGGCGCTTGATTCCTTTTCCATTAGCCCAATCAATATTGCTATTCGTAAATGGGTCAATCAAGTTTCGCTGCCTCCGAACCTGGTCCAAACTCCTGTCTGCACCACGCTTCTTGGTCTTCCCCCCTTCTGCGACTCGTTTTGAGTTGTAGCTGATATGACGAGATGCGTGGGAGAGTTGACCAGTATTTCATCCACATCAATGCTCGCTTCGGGCTGTCTTTAAATCGATGCGGAGTTCTTTTGCTCTCCGATTAAGGACAAGGTCGAAGCCTTCTCTCTGCGAGATACCAAGTCCATCTTCGATATCTCTGTTAACTACCAAGATTTCCCTAAAGGGGTGTCCGCTCCTTCCCCCTTGATTGTTGGTTCCTCCAAGACTTCTGTTGATCCTGCCCCTCCTCTCAAGCCCTTCGCAATTGGATCCTCCTCCAAGCCGGTTGCTTCGCCGGCTAAATGGAGAGGGTGGCACAAAGCCTCGGCTAAAAAGCCAGACCCCCGTCTGTTCCCAAATTCTCTCCCACCAAAGCTCGCAATCTCGTATGGATCAACCCAGAGAAGGATTCTCTCAAGCAAGGCTCCTCTCTCCCTTCAACGACAGTCGAGTCTCTTTCCAACCCTCCTCCTTCCCAGTTGAGGACCTCTCCCATCTTGTCTTCTGTTGCTTTGCCAGTCCCCTCCCCTGGCCCTTCTCTACCTGAGTTCATGGAGACTGATCGCAAGTGGTCGGCATGGGAGGTCAATCCTCACTTCTCTTCTGACTGGGATAGGTTTAAAAGCGATGTTCCAAGTTCCTCTGTTGTTGGCTCTCTTGCGCCAACTGCATCTCTGAAAGCGCCCTATCGGAAAGGCGAGGCTTGGGTGGATCAAGATGACCTTTTAGAAGAAGAAGTTGTGATCCTAGATCGCTCCCAATCGCATCATCAGGTATTCTTTCTTTTTACTGCGGTTGTTTTTAGTTTTGATCCGTCTTATTTCTATTCTGGTTTTCAAAATCATTCTTTTAGTTTAAGATGCAGTTTATTCTCCTCGTTTCCTACCTGTTACACTTTAGATTTTCACTTCACCACATTGCTTCGTTTCCATGTTCTCTCGGGGTTTCCATTATATATTAACCTTATATTTTTTTTAGCTTTTTATGTATATGGGGGCATGACAGTAAAAAGCCGCCAAAATGGGGCTTTACTTAATAATAGTATAGATGTGGAAACTAGCATATACTCCCACTATTTAAAAAAATGGATATTTGAGATATTTTAGCAAATGCCCTCATTCAAAATGTGGAAACTACCATATATCCTCACTATTTAAAAAAAAAACTATGAGATATTGTTTGTTTGGACGGAACAGTTTTAGGGTTTTGAATAATATATAATGCATGTTTGTTGTTTTGACAAAATAACATCAATGCTTTGTTTCCACAACTCAACTTTGGTGTTGTTGAAGATGATATACAACCTAGTGCAACAGTAGATAATTCCATATTAACAAAGTTTGGGTATAATTTATTAAATTCGCAAATTATTCATGGAGAAATAATTTGTAGAATATATTTTCGGCCACTTTCCTGAGATTTTTAATTTCACTCATTTTTGTGGCCATAGTGCACTGTTTTTTATCACCTTCATAGGACTTCGTATTTTAATGTTTTGGCATCATTTTGTTGGTAATAGTCCACAGTTTCGGCCGTTTTTGCAAAATTTTGTATTTGAATGTTTTAGCCTCATTTGTGGGGCCATAGTCCACAATTTCCGTCCACTTTCCTGATGTTTTTTATTTCCCTCATTTTGTGGGCTATAGTGCACCGTTTTCGATCACTTTCATGATATTTCATATTTTACTGTTTTGGCCTCAATTTGTGGGTTATAGTCCACAGTTTCCAGCCGTTTACGAGAAATTTTGTATTTGACTGTTTTAGCCTCATTTGTGGGCTATAGTCCATAGTTTTAGGCTAATTTCGTGAGATTTTTTATTTTCCTCATTTTATGGGCTATGGTACACTGTTTTCATAACTTTCATGAGATTTCGTATTTTGCTTTGTTGGCCACATTTTGTGGGTTATAGTCCCCAGTTTCGGGCCGTTTTCGCGAAATAATGTAATTGACTTTTTAACCTCATTTGTGGGCTATAGTCCACAGTGATCGGCTACTTTTGTGAGATTTTTTATTTCCCACATTTTGTGGGCTATAGTACACTGTTTTCGATCACTTTCATGATATTTCGTAATTTACTGTTTTGGCCTCAATTTGTGGGTTTTAGTCCATAGTTTTCGGCCATTTTAGCGAAATTTAGTATTTGACTTCTTTAGCCTCATTTGTGGGTTTTAGTCCATAGTCCACAGTTTTTGGCCACTTTCGTGAGATTTTTTATTTTCCTCATTTTATGGGCTATAGTACACTGTTTTTGATCACATTAATGATATTTTGTATTTTACTGTTTTGGCCTCCTTTTGTAGGATATTGTCGACAGTTTCCGCCCGTTTTCGTGCAATTATGTATTTGACTATTTTAGCTTCATGTGGGGGCTATAGTCCACAATTTTCAGGCACTTTCGTGAGATTTTTTATTTCCCTCAATTTGCGGGCTATACTACAATGTTTTCGATCACTTTCACGAGATATCGTATTTTACTATTTTGGCCTCATTTTGTGGGTTGTAGTCCACTGTTTCCGATCATTTTTGTAAAATTATCTAGTTGACTTTTTTAGCCTCATTGATGGCTATTGTCCACAGTTTAAGGGCACTTTCGAGAGAATTTTTATTTTTCTCAATTTGCGGGCTATAGTACACTGTTTTCAATAACTTTCACGAGATTTCATATTTTACGGTTTTGAACTAATTTTGTGCATTATAGTTCACAGTTTCCGATCGTTTACGTGAAATTTGTATTTGACTGTTTTAGCGTCATTTGTGGGCTATAGTCCACAGTTTTAGGTTAATTTCGTGAGATTTTTTATTTCCCTCATTTTGTGGGCTATAGTACACTGTTTGGATCACTTTCATGAGATTTCGTGTTTAACTGTTTTGGCCACATTTTTTGGGTTATAGTCCACAGTTTCCGGCCGTTATCACGGAATAATGTATCACTGTTTAGCCTCATTTCTGTGCTGTAGTCCAAAATTTTCGGCTACTTTCGTGAGATTTTTTATTTCCCTCATTTTGTGGGCTATAGTACACTGTTTTCTATCACTTTCATGATATTTCGTATTTTACTATTATGGCCTCAATTTGTGGGTTATAGTCCACAGTTTTCGGCCATTTTAGCGAAATTTTGTATTTGTCTTCTTTAGCCTCATTTGTTGGCTATAGTCCACAGTTTTCGGCCACTTTCGTGAGATTTTTTATTTCCCTTATTTTGTGGGCTATAGTACACTGTTTTCGATCACATTCATGGTATTTCGTATTTTACTATTTCGGCCTCCTTTTGTGGGTTATAGTCCACTGTTTCCGACCGTTTTCGTGCAATTTTGTATTTGACTGTTTTAGCCTCATGTGTGGCTATATAGTCCATAGTTTTCGGGCACTTTCGTGAGATTTTTTATTTCCTTCAATTTTGTTGGCTATAGTGCACTGTTTTTTATCACTTCCATGAGATTTCTTATTTTAATGTTTTGGCCTCATTTTGTGTGTTATAGTCCACAGTTTCCGATCATTTTTGTGAAATTTTGTAGTTGACTGTTTTAGCCTTATTTGTGGGCTATTGTCCACAGTTTTTGGGCACTTTCGGGAATGTTTTTCACTCAATTTTACTGTAGTAAACTATTTTCGATCACTTTCATGAGATTTCCTATTTTACTGTTTTGGCCTAATTTTGTGGGTTATAGTCCACAGTTTCTGGCCGTTTTCGCAAAATTTTGTATTTGAATGTTTTCACCTCATTTGTAGGCTATAGTCCAAAGTGTTCGGCCACTTTCCTGACATTTTTTATTTCACTCATTTTGCTGGCTATAGTGCACTGTTTTTGATCACCTTCATGAGATTTCGTATTTTAATGTTTTGGCCTCATTTTGTGGGTTATAGTCCATAGTTTCCGACCGCTTTCGCGAAATTTTTTATTTGAATGTTTTAGCCTCATTTGTGGGCCATAGTCCACAGTTTCAGTCCACTTTCCTGATATTTTTTATTTCCCTCCTTTTGTGTCTATAGTGCACCATTTTCGATCACTTTCATGATGTTTTGTATTTTACTGTTTTGGCCTCATTTTGTGGGTTACAGTCCACTATTTCAGGCCGTTTTGGCGAAATTTTGTATTTAACTGTTTTGCCTCATTTGTGGGTTATATAGTCCACAATTTTAGGCTAATTTCGTGAGATTTTTTATTTCCCTCATTTTGTGGGCTACACTGTTTTCGATCACTTTCATGGGTTTTCGTATTTTACGTATTTGGCTACATTTTGTGGGTTACATTCCACAGTTTCCGACCGTTTTCGCGAAATAATGTATTTGAATGTTTTAGCCTCATTAGTGGGTTATAGTCCACAGTTTTAGGCTACTTTTGTGAGATTTTTTATTTCACTCATTTTTTTGGGATATAGCACACTGTTTTGATCACTTTTATGAGATTACGTATTTTACTGTTTTGGCCACATTTTGTGGGTTATAGTCCACAGTTTCCGGCCGTTTTCGCGAATTAATGTATTTGACTGTTTAATCTCATTTATGGGCTATAGTCCACAGTTATCGGCTACTTTCGTGAGATTTTTTATTTCCCTCTTTTTTTGAGCTATAGTGCACTGTTTTTGATTACTTTCATGATATTTCGTAATTTACTATTTTGGCCTCAATTTGTGGGTTATAGTGCACAATTTTTGGCCATTTTAGCGAAATTTAGTATTTGTCTTCTTTAGCCTCAGTTATGGGCTATAGTCCACAGTTTTCGGTCACTTTCGTTAGATTTTTTATTTCCCTCATTTTGTGGGCTATAGTACACTGTTTTCGATCACATTCATGAGATTTTGTATTTTTCTATTTTGGTCTCCTTTTGTAGGATTTTGTCCACAGTTTCCGACCGTTTTCGTGCAATTTTGTATTTGACTGTTTTAGCCTAATGTGTGGGCCATAGTCCACAGTTTTCAGGCAGTTTCGTGAGATTTTTTATTTCCATCAATTTATGGGCTATAGTACAATGTTTTGGATCACTTTCATGAGATTTCGTATTTTACTGTTTTGGCCTCATTTTGTGGTTTATAGTCCACAGTTTCCGATCATTTTTGTGAATTTATGTAGTTGACTATTTCAACCTCATTTGTGGGCTATTGTCCACAGTTTTCGAGCACTTTCGGGGATGTTTTTATTTCCCTCAATTTGTGAGCTAAAGTACACTGTTTTCGATCACTTTCATGAGATTTCATATTTTACTGTTTTAGCCTCATTTTGTCGATTATAGTCCATAGTTTCCGGCTGTTTTTGCAAAATTTTGTCTTTGACTGTTTTAGCCTGATTTGGGGGCTATAGTCCATAGTTTTAAGCTAATTTCGTGAGAATTTTTATTTACCTCATTTTGTGGGCTATAATACACTGTTTTCGATCACTTTCATGAGATTTCGTATTTTACGGTTTTGGCCACATTTTGGGGGTTACAGTCCACAGTTTCCGGCCGTTTTCACGAAATAATGCATTTGACTGTTCAGCCTCATTTGTGGGCTATTGTCCACAGTTTTCGGCTACTTTCATGAGAATTTTTATTTCACTCATTTTGTGGGCTATCGTACACTGTTTTCGATCACTTTAATGATATTTCGTATTTTACTATTTTGGCCTCATTTTGTCGGTTATAGTCAACAGTTTTCGGCCATTTTCGTGAAATTTTGTCCTTGACTGTTTTATCCTCATTTGTGGGCTATAGTCCACAGTTTTCGGGCAATTTCATGAGAATTTTTTTTTACTCATTTTGGGGGCTATTGTACACTGTTTTCGATCACTTTCATGAGATTTCATATTTTACTATTTTGGCCTCAATTTGTGGGTTATAGTTCACAGTTTCCGGCCATTTTAGCGAAATTTAGTATTTGTCTTCTTTAGCCTCATTTGTGGGCTATAGTCCACAGTTTTCGGCCACTTTCGTAAGATTTTTTATTTCCCTCATTTTGTGGGATATAGTACACTGTTTTCGATCACATTCTTGAGATTTCGTATTTTATTGTTTTTGCCTACTTTTGTCGGATATTGTCCACAGTTTCCAACCGTTTTCGGGCAATTTGGTAATTGACTATTTTAGCCTTATGTGTGGGCTATAGTCCACAGTTTTAAGGCACTTTCGTGAGATTTTTTATTTCCCTCAATTTGTGGGCTATAGTACAATGTTTTTGATCACTTTCATGAGATTTCGTATTTTACTGTTTTGGCCTCATTTTGTGAGTTATAATCCACAGTTTCTGGTCATTTTTGTGAAATTATGTAGTTGACTGTTTTAGCTAGTTTGTGGGCTATTGTCCACAGTTTTCGGGCACTTTCGGGAAAATTTTTATTTCCCTTAATTTGTGGGTTATATAGTACACTGCTTTCGATTACTTTCATGAGATTTCATATTTTACTGTTTTAACCTCATTTTGTCGATTATAGTCCACAGTTTCCAGTCGTTTTCGTGAATATTTGTCTTTGACTGTTTTAGGCTCATTTGTGGGCTATAGTCCATAGTATTAGGCTAATTTGGTGAGAATTTTTATTTCCCTCATTTTGTGGGCTATGGTACATTATTTTCGATCATTTTCATGGGATTTCATCTTTTACTGTTTTGGCCTCATTTTGTGGGTTATAGTCCACAGTTTCCAGCCATTTTCGCGAAATTTTGTATTTGAATATTTTAGCCTCATTTTCGGGCCATAGTCCACAATTTTCGGCCACTTTCCTGCGATTTTTTATTTCACTCATTTTTTTGGCCATAGTGCACTCTTTTTTATCACTTTCATAAGACTTCGTATTTTATTGTTTTGGCATCAATTTGTGGGTTATAGTCCACAGTTTCGGCCGTTTTGGCAAAATTTTGTATCTGAATGTTTTAGCATAATTTGTGGGCCATAGTCCACAATTTCCGTTCACTTTTCTGATGTTTTTTATTTTCCTCATTTTGTGGTCTATAGTGCACCGTTTTCGATCACTTTCATGATATTTCATATTTTACTGTTTTGACCTCAATTTGTGGGTTATAGTCCACAGTTTTCGGCCGTTTACGTGAAATTTTGTATTTGACTGTTTTAGCCTCATTTGTGGGCTATAGTCCATAGTTTTAGGGTAATTTCGTGACATTTTTTATTTCCCTCATTTTGTGGGCTATGGTACACTGTGTTGATAACTTTCATAAGATTTCGTATTTTACTGTGTTGGCCACATTTTGTTAGTTATAGTCCCCAGTTTCGGGCCGTTTTCGCGAAATAATGTATTTGACTTTTTAACCTCATTTGTGGGCTATATAGTCCACAGTTATCGGCTACTTTTGTGAGATTTTTTATTTCCCACATTTTGTGGACTATAGTACACTGTTTTCGATCACTTTCATGATATTTCGTAATTTACTATTTTGGCCTCAATTTGTGGGTTATTGCCCATAGTTTTCGGCCATTTTAGCGAAATTTAGTATTTGACTTCTTTAGCCTCATTTGTGGGCTATAATCCACAGTTTTTGGCCACTTTCGTGAGATTTTTTATTTTCCTCATTTTGTGGGCTATAGTACACTGTTTTCGATCACATTCATGAGATTTTGTATTTTACTGTTTTGGCCTCCTTTTGTAGGATATTGTCGACAGTTTCCGACCGTTTTCGTGCAATTATGTATTTGACTATTTTAGCTTCATGTGTGGGCTATAGTCCACAGTTTTCAGGCACTTTCGTGAGATTTTTTATTTCCCTCAATTTGCGGGCTATAGTACAATGTTTTCGATCACTTTCACGAGATTTCGTATTTTACTATTTTGGCCTCATTTTGTGGGTTATATAGTCCACTGTTTCCGATCATTTTTGTGAAATTATGTAGTTGACTTTTTTAGCCTCATTTGTTGGCTATTGTCCACAATTTTCGGGCACTTTCGAGTGAATTTTTATTTTTCTCAATTTGCACTGTTTTCAATCACTTTCACGAGATTTCATATTTTATTGTTTTGGACTAATTTTGTGGGTTATAGTCCACAGTTTCCGGTCGTTTACGCGAAATTTTGTATTTGACTGTTTTAGCGCCATTTGTGGGCTATAATCCACAATTTTAGGCTAATTTCGTGAGATTTTTTATTTTCCTCATTTTGTGGGCTATAGTACACTGTTTGGATCACTTCCATGAGATTTCGTATTTTACTATTTTGGCCACATTTTTTTGGTTATAGTCCCCAGTTTCCGGCCGTTATCGCGAAATAATGTATCACTGTTTAACCTCATTTGTGGGCTATAGTCCACAGTTTTCGGCTACTTTCGTGAGATTTTTATTTCCCTGATCATGATATTTCGTATTTTACTGTTATGGCCTCAATTTGTGGGTTATAGTCCACAGTTTCCGGCCATTTTAGCGAAATTTTGAATTTTTCTTTAGCCTCATTTGTTGGCTATATTCCACAGTTTTCGGCCACTTTCTTGAGATTTTTTATTTCCCTTATTTTGTGGGCTAGTACGCTGTTTTCGATCACATTCATGGTATTTCGTATTTTACTGTTTTGGCATCATTTTGTGGGTTATAGTCCACTGTTTCCGACCGTTTTCGTGCAATTTTGTATTTGACTGTTTTAGCCTCATGTGTGGCTATATAGTCCACAGTTTTCGGGCACTTTCGTGAGGTTTTTTATTTCCTTCAATTTTGTGCACTGTTTTTTATCACTTCCATGAGATTTCTTATTTTAATGTTTATGCCTCATTTTTTGTGTTATAGTCCACAGTTTTCGATCATTTTTGTGAAATTTTGTAGTTGACTGTTTTAGCCTCATTTGTGGGCTATTGTCCACAATTTTCGGGCACTTTCGGGAGAATTTTTCCCTCAATTTTATTGTAGTACACTGTTTGCGATCACTTTCATGAGATTTCCTATTTTACTATTTTGCCAAAATTTTGGGGGTTTTAGTCCACAGTTTCTGGCCGTTTTCGCAAAATTTTGTATTTGAATGTTTTTGCCTCATTTGTGGGCTATAGTCCACAGTGTTTGGCCACTTTCCTGACATTTTTTTATTTCACTCATTTTGTTGGCTATAGTGCACTGTTTTTTATCACCTTCATGAGATTTCGTATTTTAATGTTTTGGCCTCATTTTGTGGGTTATAGTCCACAGTTTCAGGCCGTTTTCGCAAATTTTTTTATTTGAATGTTTTAGCCTCATTTGTGGGCCATAGTCCACAGTTTCTGTCCACTTTCCTGATATTTTTTATTTCCCTACTTTTGTGTCTATAGTGCACCGTTTTCGATCACTTTCATGATATTTTGTATTTTACTGTTTTGGCCTCATTTTATGGGTTATAGTCCACTATTTCAGGCTGTTTTGGCGAAATTTTGTATTGGACTGTTTTTGCCTTATTTGTGGGCTAGATAGTCCACAATTTTAGGCTAATTTCGTAAGATTTTTTATTTCTCTCATTTTGTGGGCTATAGTACACTGTTTTCGATCACTTTCATGGGATTTCGTATTTTACGCATTTGGCCACATTTTGTGGGTTACATTCCGCAATTTCTGACCGTTTTCGCGAAATAATGTATTTGAATGTTTTAGCCTCATTAGTGGGTTATAGTCCACAGTTTTCGGCTACTTTCGTGAGATTTTTTATCTCCCTCATTTTGTGGACTATAGTACACTGTTTTCGATCACTTTCATGATATTTCGTATTGTACTGTTTTGGCCTCAATTTGTGTGTTAGTCCACAGTGTATGGCCCTTTAAAATTTTGTATTTCTCTTCTTTAGCCTCATTTGTGGGCTATAGTCCTCAAATTTCGGTCATTTTCGTGAGATTTATTATTTACTTCATTTTGGGGGCTATACTAAATTGTTTTCGATCACATTTATGATATTTCATGCTTTACCGTTTTGGCCTCCTTTTGTGGGTTATAGTCTATAGTTTCCGGCCATTTTCGTGCAATTTTGTATTTGACTGTTTTAGCCTCATGTCTGGGCTATAGTCCACAGTTTTCGGCCCTTTTGTGAGATTTTTTATTTCTCTTAATTTGTGGGCTATAGTACAATGTTTTCGATCACTTTCATGAGATTTCGTATTTTACTGTTATGACTTCATTTTGTGGGTTATAGTCCATAGTTTCCGATCATTTTTGAGAAATTTTTAATTTGACTATTTTCGCATCATATGTGGGCTACGGTCCACAATTTTCTAGCAATTTCATGAGAATTTTTATTTTCCTCATTTTTGGGCTATAGTGCACCGTTTTTTATCACTTTCAAGATATTTCGTATTTTACTGTTTTGGCCACCTTTTGTGGGTAATATAGTCCACAGTTTCCGGCCGTTTTCGCGAAATTTTGTATTTGACTGTTTTAGCCTCATTTGTGGGCTATAGTCCACAGTTTTAGGCTAATTTCATGAGATTTTTTATTTTCCTCATTTTGTGGGCTATTATACACTGTTTCGATCACTTTCATGACATTTCGTATTTTACTGTTTTGGCCACATGTTGTGGGTTATAGTCAACAGTTTCAAGCCATTTTCGCGAAATAATGTATTTGACTGTTTAACCTCATCTGTGGGCTATAGTTCATAGTTATCGGCTACTTTCGTGAGATTTTTTATTTCCCTCATTTTGTGGGCTTTGGTACACTGTTTTCGATCAATTTCATGATATTTCGTAATTTACTATTTTGGCCTCAATTTCTAGGTTATCGTCCCCAGTTTTTGGCCATTTTAGCGAAATTTAGTATTTGTCTTCTTTAGCCTCATTTGTGGGCTATAGTCGACAGTTTTCCGCCATTTTCGTGAGATTTTTTATTTCCCTCATTTTGTGGGCTATAGTACACTGTTTTTTTCACATTCATGAGATTTCGTATTTTACTGTTTTTGCCCCCTTTTGTAGGATATTGTCCACAGTTTCCGATCGTTTTCATGCAATTTTGTATTTGACTGTTTTGGCCTCATGTGTGGGCTATAGTCCACAGTTTTCAGGCAATCAGGCACTTTCGTGAGATTTTTTATTTCCCTCAATTTGTGGGCTGTAGTACAATGTTTTTGATCAATTTCGTGAAATTTTGTGGTTGACTGTTTTAGCATCATTTGTGGGTTATTGTCCACAGATTTCGGGCACTTTCGGGAAAAATCTTATTTCCCTCAATTTGTGGCCTATAGTACACTGTTTTCAATCACTTGCATTAAATTCCAAATTTTACTATTTTGGCCTCATTTTTATGGGTTATAGTCCACAGTTTTCGGCTGTTTTTGCGAAATTTTGTATTTGAATGTTTGGACCTCATTTGTGGGCCATAGTCCACTGTGTTCGGCCACTTTCCTTAGATTTTTTATTTCACTCATTTTGTTAGCTATAGTGCACTGTTTTTTTATCACTTTCATGAGATTTCGTATTTTATTGTTTTGGCCTCATTTTGTGGGTTATAGTTAGGCTTGGCATTCGGGTCGGCCGGGCCGGGTCGGGTCGGGTCGGGTCGGACCCGTCTGGGTTGAAGATTGACTTGGTTCGGTTCGGGTCGGGTCGGAGGCTTAATCAGGCCGGGCCGGGTCGAAGAGATGAATTCGCAACCCGCCCAACCCGTGAACCCTTTCGGGTGCAACCCGAGTCGGTTCGGGTCGGGTCGAGTCGCAGGCTGGCCCGGTTAGAGAGTACTTTTTTTACTTAATTTTTTTAATAATAAACATTAAAAATAATAATAATAATAATAATAATAATAATAATAATAATATTGAAAGAGTGAAATTGCCATAAAAATGATAAATTACTCATATGATTTCAAGTTATATAAGTTTCAGAATTTGTAATAAGAAATAAAGATTTCACAAATTGTTTTATACACTAACAAATTTCTTATATACAATTTCAATTTACTTCAATTTTCCTAATTTGAAATAACAAGCAATGATTTAATACAATTTTTTATCTATTTACAATTGTCTTCAATTTGATGGCCTTCAATTTGTTGTTGTTGACTTGTTATTGTTGGTCTTGAGACTTGAATGCTTCATTTTGGTTGCTATTGTTGTTGTTGTTGTTGTTCTTTCGACGAGTTGCTCCCACTTGTGGACGTAGATAATGCTTTTTCTTGTGTCATATCTTCAACCTTCAGCCAGTCTTCTGTGAAAACGAGCATCCCTAACGATTGGGGCTTCAAGCGATTATTGTAATCAGTTAGAACCCTGCCACTTGAAGAAAATGCACATTCAGAAGCAACTGTAGAGACAGGAGGAGTTAGTAGATCTTTAGCCATATATTTAAGAATACTACAAGCGTGTTCATTGTCTTTCCACTATTGTAAAATATCTAGTGAGCAAACAGAAGACTAAGAATCTTGTTGGTTATACCTATTTAATTCATTTGGTTGATTTGTCCTAGGTTTTTTGGATTAAATTTGTGTAAGTAAAATAAATGTTTTATCATCAAATTCACTCTTACCCCTACCTTTAGAAGTAGCAGAAGAAGAACTAACTACAGAAGTTGTACTACTAGAAGCAAAAGATCTATCATAATAATCATACAAGTTATTTAATGTAGATTCAAATTTAACTATAAAAAAGCGCAATCAATTTCAGTTTCTTCATCCCCAAGTAAATTTAAAAATATTTCAATCAAACTCTTCATGCCTTCTAATTTGATACGAGGATCCATAACGGTAGCAACACTAAACAACATAGGAGGAGGATTAAAATACTTCAAATTTTTTTTGTATGTCGATTTGACAATATCACCAACAGAAGCATCATTTAATATTTCGTTAAAAATTTGCATCATAGTAACTATTGAAATAAAAATGCAACTAGAAGTATATTCATATGATTTTGAAAATTTGAATGTTGCGGTTTTAAAAGGTTCTAAAAATTTCAACAAAGATTCGGCATAATACCAATCGGGGGGAGTCAGTTGAAAATTTGGCATATTTTTTGCGATACAAAAATCCTTTATACATGTTTTATATTCGGTAACAACCTGTAGTAAATCAAAAGTAGAGTTCCATCGGTGTTTAACATCCTTTGGAAATTTTTTAAAAGGCACATTTGAAATCCTACACCAATTTTTTCATTCTTAAAATATGGTGCCACTTAATGCAATAAAATGTACACAATTTCTAATTTTAACTATATATGAATCGACTATTTTCAATTCATCTTGAACACATAAATTTAAAATATGACATGCACATCTAACATGAAAAATATTCTCAAATGGATGGTTTAATGCAGTTTTTAAAATACTAATTGATGCATTGTTGTTAGATGCATTATCAAAACTAATACACATAATTTTATCGCGAATATGAAAAACATCACAAATTTCTAAAATACGGTTTACTAATTCAACGCCACTATGGGGATAGGGCAACGCGACAAGTGATATGATTCTTTTTTGAAGATTCCAATCATTGTTGATCCAATGACAGGTTATTCTCATTATTGGAATATTGTTGCAACCCGTCCAACAATCCGAAGTTAAACTAACTCTACAAGTTAAACTCCATAAAATTGCAATCAAAGCGTCCTTCATTTTATTTTACATTTTAAAACAATCTGACTTGTAAGTATTTCTCGGGATTCTTCTAAAATGAGGGTTTAAGACCGTTTGTTTAAAATTTTCCAAGTCCCTACTCTCGGGATAGAAAAATGGTAGCTCTTCCTTTATACTAGTTGGGTCATTTCCCGAAGAACAAGATCGGGATCATAAGGGTGAGTATGAACTAGACCGGTCCTAGGGTGGATTTTTTGCTGGTCGGGTAGGTCAACAAGAAGATCTTTATGAATACTTAGGATGTGTCGCTTAATTGTACCCGTGCCCTCACCCCTCTTCCATTTGTATTGCTTAGAACATGTTTTACAAACTTTCAAACCTATACCCGGAGTTTCTTCGTTTGGGATATAATCGTAAAATTTATGCCAATCACTACTTTTCCCTTTAGTTTTCCTACCACTAGGGGGTTGTGTTGTTTCGGTTGCTTGTTGTTGGGGTTCTTCTTCTAATTGTATGTCTCCTACATACTCATCGTGTGTACCCCATTGTTGGGTTGGAGGATCATGTTACTCTTCGGTGGGCTCATTATGTGGGACAATTGGTGGCCTACGGGAACTGCCGGTGGAAGCTTGCTACGACCGCTACCGCGTGATCTAGACATGTTTATATGTAGTAGTGTATGTAAAAAAAAACTACACAATGTAGGGGCGATAAGTTACAAAAAATAATCTAGAAAACAAGGGGGTTGTGAGAGAGATAAAAAAACCAACAAACAAACAAGAAACCAAAAATTATAACTAAAGAATAAATTGAAATTGAAGAAGAGGGATATGAAATTTTGATACCGTTCATTGTGGATACTCGTATATAAAAGAATCCGTGAAAATAAGAATGGAGGTAGAAGTACAAATCCGAAATTGAAGACTCGAGGAGAGCTTGGAGGAGAGTTGAAGACTTGATCAATTGGAGTTGGAGGAGAGTTGAGACTTGAAGACGTTGTTGAATTTTGACTTCGATACGATTAGAATTTGATCGTGTATATGACTTGCTAGCTTGTTTGTTCAATTGTTCACAAATTGAAATTAATTGACTAATAATAGTAGATAGAGTAAGAGAGGAAGGTGTGAATTTTTTGTTTGAGTTTTGGGGGGGGGGGGGGGGGGGGGGGGTATTTATAGGGTTAAAGACAAAAAAAACACAAACAACCACACAAAATAGCTAGAAGAGCCGTTGCCAACGGCTCTGGTGAACAGTAGGCGCGTTGGCGACCCGTTGGACCCGCGGCGGGTCAACGGTCGACCCGGGGCGGGTCAACAGTCGACCCGGGGCGGGTCGAACGTTTGACCCGTATGGGTCAAACGGTTCGCTACCCGCGGGTCTACCCGCGGGTTGGCGGGCGGGTCGGATCATTTTTGGCCGGTTAACGGGCCGGGTAAACCAGGTTGGATTCGTTTATTTCGCGACCCGGGTCGACCTGTTAACGTTAACGGGTTCGACCCTAACCCGAACCGTCGTTTCGCGGGCCGGGTTGAACGGGCGGGTCACGGGCGGTTCGCTGGTCGACCCGACCGGTTTGCCATCCTTAGTTATTGTCCACAGTTTCCGATTTTTGTGAAATTTTGTAGTTGACTGTTTTAGACTCATTTGTGGGCTATTGTTCACAGTTTTCGGGCACTTGTGAGAGAAATTTTTCCTAAATTTTACTGTAGTACACTGTTTTCGATCACTTTCATGAGATTTCATATTTTACTGTTTCAGCCTAATTTTGTTGGTTATAGTTCACAGTTTCCGACCATTTTCGCGAAATTTTGTATTTGAATGTTTTTGCCTCATTTGTGGGCCATAGTCCACAGTGTTCGGCCACTTTCGTGAGATTTTTTATTTCACTCATTTTGCTGGCTATAGTGCACTGTTTTTGATGACTTTCACGAGATTTCGTATTTTAATGTTTTGGAATCGTTTTGCGGGTTATAGTCCACAGTTTCCGATCATTTTTGTGAAATTTTGTAGACGACTGTTCTAGCCTCATTTGTTATTGTCCACAGTTTTCGGGCACTTTCTAGAGAATTCTTATTTTCCTCAATTTGTGGGCTATAGTACACTGTTTTTGATCACTTTCATGAGATTTCATATTTTACTGTTTTGGCCTAATTTTGTGGCTTATAGTCCACAATTTTCGAACGTTTTCACGAAAATTTGTATTTGACTGTTTTAGCCTCAGTTGTGGGCTATAGTCCACAGTTTTCGGCTACTTTCGTGAGATTTTTTATTTCCCTTATTTTGTCGGCTATAGTACACTGTTTTCAATCACATTCATGATATTTCGTATTTTACTATTTTGTCCACCTTTTGTGGGTTGTCTACAGTTTCCGACCGTTTTCGTACAATTTTGTATTTGACTGTTTTAGCCTCATGTGTGGGGGATATAGTCCACAATTTATGGACACTTTCGTGAGGTTTTTTATTTCCCTCAATTTGTGTGCTATATAGTACATTGTTTTCGATCAATTTCATGAGATTTCGTATTTGACTGTTTTGACCTCGTTTAGTGGGTTATAGTCCACAGTTTCCAACCATTGTCGTGAAATTTTGTATTTGACTGTTTTAGCCTCATTCGTGTGCTGTAGGCAATAGATTTCTGCCACTTTCGTAAGATTTTTTATTTCCTTCCTCTTGTGGGCTATAGTACACTGTTTTCGATCATTTTCATGAGATTTCATTTTTTCTGTTTTGGCCTCATTTTTTGGGTTAGAGTCCATAGTTTCCGACCGTTGTCGTGAAATTTTGTATTTGACTGGTTTAGCATCATTTGTGGGCTATAGTCCACAGATTTCTGTCACTTTCGTGAGATTTTTATTTCTATCATTTTGTGGGCCATAGTACACTGTTTTCGATCACTTTCATGATATTTCGTCTTTTACTGTTTTGGCCTCATTTTGTAGGTTATAGTCCACAGTTTTAGGCTAATTTCGTGAGGTTTTTTATTTCCCTCATTTTGTGGGCTATAGTACACTATTTTTGATCACTTTCATGAGATTACGTATTTTACGTATTTGGCCACATTTTGTGGGTTATAGTCCACAGTTTCCGACCGTTTTCACGAAATAATGTATTTGAATGTTTTAGCCTCATTTGTGGGCTATATAGTCCACAGTTTTCGGCTACTTTCGTGAGATTTTTATTTTCCTCATTTTGTGGACTATAGTACACTGTTTTCGATCACTTTCATGATATTTCGTATTTTACTATTTTGCCTCAATTTGTGGGTTGTAGTCCTTAGTTTCCGGCCGTTTTAGCGAAATTTTGTATCTGTCTTTTTTAGCCTCATTTGTGGGCTATAGTCCACAGTTTTCGGCCACTTTCGTGAGATTTTTTATTTCCCTCATTTTTTCAGCTAGAGTACACTGTTTTCGATCACATTCATGATATTTCGCATTTTACTGTTTTGGCCTCCTTTTGTTGGTTATAGTGCTCAATTTCCGACCGTTTTCGTGCAATTTTGTATTTCACTGTTTTAGCCTCATTTGTGGGCTATATAGTCCACAGTTTTCGGGACTTTCGTGAGATTTTTTATTTCCCTCAATTTGTGTGATATAGTACATTGTTTTCGATCACTTTCATAAGATTTTTGTATTTTACTGTTTTTTGGCCTTATTTATGGGCTATAGTCCACAGATTTTTGCCACTTTCGTAAGATTTTTTATTTCCTTCATTTTGTGGGCCCTAGTACACTGTTTCGACCTTTTTCATGAGATTTCGTCTTTTACTGTTTTGGCCTCATTTTGTGGTTTATAGTCCACAGTTTCCGGCCATTTTCGCAAAATTTTGTATTTGCATGTTTTAGCCTCATTTGTGGGCCATAGTCCACAGTTTTTGGCCACTTTCCTGAGATTTATTATTTCACTCATTTTGTTGGCCATAGTGTACTATTTTTGTATCACTTTATAAGACTTCGTATTTTAATGTTTTGGCCTCATTTTGTGGGTTATAGTCCACAGTTTCCTGCCGTTTTCGCAAAATTTTGTATTTGAATGTTTTAGCCTGATTTGTGGGCCATAGCGAAATTTAGTATTTGTTTTTTTAGCCTCATTTGTGGGCTATAGTCCACAGTTTTCGGTCACTTTCGTTAGATTTTTTATTTTCCTCATTTTGTGGGCTATAGTACACTATTTTCGATCACATTCATGAGATTTCGTATTTTACTATTTTGGTCTCCTTTTGTAGGTTATAGTCTACAGTTTCCGACCGTTTTCGTGCATTTTTGTATTTGACTGTTTTAGCCTAATGTGTGGGCTATAGTCCACAGTTTTCAGGCACTTTCGTGTGATTTTTTATTTCCGTCAATTTGTGGGCTATAGTACAATGTTTTCGATCACTTTCATGAGATTTCGTATTTTACTGTTTTGTCCTCATTTTGTGGTTTATAGTCCACAGTTTTCGATCTTTTTTGTGAAATTTTGTAGTTAGACTGTTTTAGCCTTATTTGTGGGCTATTGTCCACAGTTTTCGGGCACTTTCGGGAGAATTTTTCCCTCAATTTTACTTTAGTACACTATTTTCGATCACTTTCATGAGATTTCCTATTTTACTGTTTTGGCCTAATTTTGTGGGTTATAGTCCACAGTTTCTGGCCGTTATCGCGAAATTTTGTATTTGAGTGTTTTTGCCTCATTTGTGGGCTATAGTCCACAGCGTTCGGCCACTTTCCTGACATTTTTTATTTCACTCATTTTGCTGGCTAGAGTGCACTGTTTTTGATCACCTTCATGAGATTTCGTATTTTAATGTTTTGGCCTCATTTTGTGGTTTATAGTCCACAGTTTCCGGCCGTTTTCGCAAAATTTTATATTTGAATGTTTTAGCTTCATTTGTGGGTCATAGTCCACAGTTTTTGTCCACTTTCCTGATATTTTTTATTTCCCTCCTTTTGTGTCTATAGTGCACCGTTTTCGATCACTTTCATGATATTTTGTATTTTACTGTTTTGGCCTCATTTTGTGGATTATAGTCCACTATTTCAGGCCGTTTTGGCGAATTTTGTATTTGACTGTTTTTGCCTCATTTGTGGGCTATATAGTTCACAGTTTTAGGCTAATTTCGTGAGATTTTTTATTTCCCTCATTTTGTGGGCTATATATAGTACACTGTTTTCGATCACTTTCATGGGATTTCGTATTTTACGTATTTGGCCACATTTTGTGGGTTACATTCCACAGTTTCCGACCGTTTTCGCGAAATAATGTATTTGAATGTTTTAGCCTCATTAGTGGGCTATATAGTCCACAAAATGAGGGAGATAGAAAATCTCATGAAAGTAGCCGAAAACTGTGGACAGTACACTGTTTTCGATCACTTTCAAGATATTTCGTATTTTACTGTTTTGGCCTCAATTTGTGGGTTATAGTCCACAGTTTCCGGCCCTTTTAGCAAAATTTTGTATTTCTCCTCTTTTGCCTCATTTGTGGGCTATAGTCCTCAATTTTCGGCCATTTTTGTGAGATTTTTTATTTACTTCATTTTGTGGGCTATACTAGACTGTTTTCGATCACATTTATGATATTTCACGCATTACTGTTTTGGCCTCCTTTTGTGGGTTATATAGTCTACAGTTTCCGACCGTTTTCGTGCAATTTTGTATTTGACTGTTTTAGCCTCATGTGTGGGCTATAGTCGACAGTTTTTAGCCCTTTCTTGAGATTTTTTATTTCTCTCAATTTGGGGGCTATAATACAATGTTTTCGATCACTTTCATAAGATTTCGTATTTTACTGTTTTGGCCTCATTTTGTGGGTTATAGTCCATAGTTTCCGATCATTTTTGTGAAATTTTGTATTTGTCTGTTTTCGCCTCATTTGTGGGCTACGGTCCACAGTTTTCGGGCAATTTCATGAGATCATTTTCCTCATTTTTTAGGCTATAGTGCAATGTTTTCGATCACTTTCATGATATTTAGTATTTTACTATTTTGGCCTCTTTTTGTGAGTTTTAAAGTCCACAGTTTCCAGCCGTTTTCGTGCAATTTTGTATTTGACTGTTGTAGCCTATGTGTGGGCTATAATCCACAGTTTTCGGACACTTTCGTGAGATTTTTTATTTCCCTCAATTTGGGTGCTATAGTACAATGTTTTCGATCACTTTCATGAGATTTTGGATTTTACTATTTTGGCCTCATTTTGTGGGCTATTGTCCACAGTTTCCGACCGTTGCCGTGAAATTTTGTATTTGACTGTTTTAGCCTCATTTGGGGCTATAGTGCACAGTTTTAGGCTAATTTCGTGAGATTTTTTATTTCCCTGATTTTGTGGGCTATAGTGCACCATTTTCGATCACTTTCATGATATTTCTTATTTTACTGTTTTGGCCTCCTTTTGTGGGTAATATAGTCCACAGTTTCCGGCCGTTTTCGCGAAATTTTGTATTTGACTGTTCTAGCCTCATTTGTGGGCTCTGGTCCACAGTTTTAGGCTAATTTCGTGAGATTTTTATTTCCCTCATTTTGTGGGCAATTGTACACCGTTTCGATCACTTTCATGACATTTCGTATTTTACTGTTTTGGCCACATTTTGTGGGTTATAGTCAACACTTTCCGGCCGTTTTCGCGAAATAATGTATTTGACTGTTTAACCTTATCTGTGGGCTATATAGTCCACTGTTATCGGCAACTTTCGTGAGATTTTTTATTTTCCTCATTTTGTGGGCTATGGTACACTATTTTTTTTATCAATTTCATGATATTTCATAATTTACTGTTTTGGCCTCAATTTCTAGGTTATTGTCCCCAGTTTTCGTCCATTTTAGCGAAATTTAGTATTTGTCTTCTTTAGCCTCATTTGTGGGCTATAGTCCATAGTTTTCCGCCATTTTTGTGAGATTTTCCCCCCCTCATTTTGTGGGCTATATAGTACACAGTTTTTGATCACATTCATGAGATTTCGTGTTTTACTGTTTTGGCCTCCTTTTGTAGGATATTGACCACAGTTTCCGATCGTTTTCGTTCAATTTTGTATTTGAGTGTTTTGGCCTCAAGTGTGGGTTATAGTCCACAGTTTTTAGGCACTTTCGTGAGATTTTTTATTTCCTTCAATTTGTGGGTTGTAGTACAATGTTTTTGATCACTTTCATGAGATTTCGTATTTTATTGTTTTGTCTTCATTTTCTGGGTTATAGTCCACAGTTTCCGACCGTTGTCGTGAAATTTTGTATTTGACTATTTTAGCCTCATTTGTGGGCTATAGTCCACAAATTTCTGCCACTTTCGTGATATTTTTTATTTCCTTCATTTTGTGGGCCATTATACACTGTTTTTGATCATTTTCGTGAAATTTTGTCGTCGACTCTTTTAGCCTAATTTGTGGGTTATTGTCCACAGATTTTGGGCACTTTCGAGAAAAATCTTATTTCACTCAATTTGTGGGCTATAGTACACTGTTTTCAATCACTTTCATGAAATTTCATATTTTACTATTTTGGCCTCATTTTATGGGTTATAGTCCACAGTTTTCGGCCGTTTTTGCAAAATTTTGTATTTGAATGTCTTGGCCTCATTTGTGGGCCATAGTCCACTGTGTTTGACCACTTTCCTTAGATTTTTTATTTCACTCTTTTTGTTTGCTATAGTGCACTGTTTTTTTATCACTTTCATGAGATTTCGTATTTTAATATTTTGGCCTCATTTTGTGGGTTATAGTTAGGGTTGGCATTCGGGTCGACCGGGCCGGGTCGGGTCGGGTCGGACCCGTCCGGGTTGAAGATTGACTTGGGTCGGTGCAGGTCGGGTCGGAGGCTTAACCGGGCCGGGCCAAGTCGAAGAGATGAATTCGCGACCCGCCGAACCCGTGAACCCTTTCGGGTCCAACCCGAGTCGGGTCGGGTCGGGTCGCGGGCTGGCCCAGTTAGAGAGAACTTTTTTTTTACTTATTTTCTTTTTATTAATAAACATTAAAAATCATAATAATAATAATAAGATTGAAAGAGTGAAATTGCCAAAAAAGTGATATATTATTCATATGATTTCAAGTTATATAAGTTTCACAATTTTTAATAAGAAATAAAGATTTCACAAATTTGTTTTATACACTAACAAATTTCTTATATACAATTTCAATTTACTTCAATTTTCCTAATTTGAAATAACAAGCAAAGATTTAATACAATTTTTTATCTATTTACAATTGTCTTCAATTTGATGGCCTTCAATTTGTTGTTGTTGACTTGTTGTTGTTGGTCTTGAGACTTGAATGCTTCATTTTGGTTGCTATTGTTGTTGTTGTTGTTCTTTCGGCGAGTTGCTCCCACTTGTGGACGTAGATAATGCTTTTCCTTGTGTGCTATCTTCAACCTTCAGCTAGTCTTCTGTGGAAACGAGCATCTCTAACGATTGGGGCTTCGAGCGATTATTGTAATAAGTTAGAACCCTGCCACTTGAAGAAAATGCACATTCAGAAGCAACTGTAGAGACAGGAGGAGTTAGTAGATCTTTAGCCATATATTTAAGAATACTACAAGTGTGTTCATTGTCTTTCCACTATTGTAAAATATCTAGTGAGGAAACAGAAGACTCAGAATCTTGTTGGTTATACCTATTTAATTCATTTGGTTGATTTGTCCTAGGTTTTTTGGATTAAATTTGTGCAAGTAAATTAAATGTTCTATCATCAAATTTACTCTTACCCCTACCTTTAGAAGTAGTAGAAGAAAAACTAACTACAGAAGTTGTACTACTAGAAGCAAAAGATCTATCATAATAATCATACAAGTTATTTAATGTAGATTCAAATTTAACTAAAAAAGAAGCGCAATCAATTTCAGTTTCTTCATCCCCAAGTAAATTTAAAAATATTTCAATCAAACACTTCATACCTTCTAATTTGATACGAGGATCCATAACGGTAGCAACACAAAACAACATAGGAGGAGAATTAAAATACTTCAAACTTTTTTTGTATGCCGGTTTGACAATATCACCAACAGAAGCATCATTTAACATTTCGTTAAAAGTTTGCACCATAGTAACTATTGAAATAAAAATGCTACTAGAAGTAGATTCATATGATTTGAAAATTTGAAAGTTGCGGTTTTAAAAGGTTCTAAAAATTTCAACAATGATTCGGCATAATACCAATCGGGGGGAGTCATTTGAAAATTTGGCATATTTTTTGCAATACAAAAATCCTTTATACATGTTTTTTATTCGGTAACAATCTGTAGTAAATCAAAAGTAGAGTTCCATCGATGTTTAACATCCTTTTGAAATTTTTTAAAAGGTACATTTGAAATCCTACACCAATTTTTTCATTCTTAAAATACGGTGCCACTTAATGCAATAAAATGTACACAATTTCTAATTTTAACTATATATGGATCGGCTATTTTCAATGCATCTTGAACACATAAATTTAAAATATGACATGCACATCTAACATGAAAAATATTCTCAGATGGATGGTTTAATGCGGTTTTTAAAATACTAATTGATGCATTGTTGTTAGATGCATTATCAAAACTAATACACATAATTTTATCGCGAATATGAAAAACATCACAAATTTCTAAAATACAGTTTACTAATTCAACACCATTATGGGGATAGGGCAACGCGACAAGTGATATGATTCTTTTTTGAAGATTCCAATCATTGTTGATCCAATGACAGGTTATTCTCATTATTGGAATATTGTTGCAACCCGTCCAACAATTCGAAGTTAAACTAACTCTACAAGTTAAACTCCATAAAATTGCAATCAAAGCATCCTTCATTTTATTTTAAATTTTAAAACAATCCGACTTGTAAGTATTTCTCGGGATTCTTCTAAAATGAGGGTTTAAGGCCGTTTGTTTAAAATTTTCCAAGCCCCTACTCTCGGGATAAGAAAATGGTAGCTCTTCCTTTATTACTAAATAATCTAGAAAACCAGAGGGTTGTGAGAGAGATCAAACAACCAACAAACAAACAAAATACCAAAAATTATAACTAAAGAACAAATTGAAATTAAAGAAGAGGGATATGAAATTTTGATACCGTTCACCGTGGATACTCGTATATAAAAGAATCCGTGAAAATAAGAACAGAAGTAGAAGTAGAAATCCGGAATTGAAGACTCGAGGAGAGCTTGGAGGAGAGTTGAAGACTTGATCACTTGGAGTTGGAGGAGAGTTGAAGACTTGAAGACGTTGTTGAATTTTGACTTCGATACGATCATAATTTGATCGTGTATATGACTTGCTAGCTTGTTTGTTCAATTGTTCACAAATTGAAATTAATTGACTAATAATAGTAGAGAGAGTAAGAGAGGATGGTGTGAATTTTTTGTTTGAGTTTTGGGGGGTATTTATAGGGTTAAAAACAAAACAAAAAACAAAAAAAACACAAACAACCACACAAAACGGCTAGAAGAGCCATTGCCAACGGCTCTGATGAACAGTAGGCACGCTGGGGAACCGTTGGACCCACGGGTCAACGGTCGACCCGGGGCGGGTCGAACGTTTGACCCATATGGGTCAAACGGTTCGCTACCCGCGGGTCGACCCGCGAGTTGGCGGGCGGGTCGGATCATTTTTGGCGGGTTAACGGGCCGGGTAAACCGGGTTGGATTCGTTTATTTTGCGACCCGGGTCGACCTGTTAACGTTAACGGGTTCGACCCAAACCCGAACCGTCTTTTCGCGGGTCGGGTTGTACAGGCGGGTCACGGGCGGTTCGGGGGTCGACCCGACCGGTTTGCCATCCCTAGTTGTAGTCCACAGTTTCCGATCATTTTTGTGAAATTTTGTAGTTGACTGTTTTAACCTCATTTGTGGGCAATTGTTCACACTTTTCGGGCACTTGCGAGAGAAATTTTGCCTAAATTTTACTGTAGTACACTGTTTTCGTTCACTTTCATGATATTTCATATTTTACTATTTTAGCCTAATTTTGTGGGTTATAGTTCACAGTTTCCAGCCGTTTTTGCCAAATTTTGTATTTGAATGTTTTTGCCTCATTTGTGGGTCATAGTCCACAGTGTTCGGCCACTTCCCTGAGATTTTTTATTTCACTCATTTTGCTGGCTATAGTGCACTGTTTTTTTATCACTTTCATGAGATTTCGTATTTTAATTTTTTGGCATCATTTTGTGGGCTATAGTCCACAGTTTCCGATCATTTTTGTGAAATTTTGTAGTTGACTGTTCTAGCCTCATTTGTGGGCTATTGTCCACAGTTTTCGGGCACTTTCGAGAGAATTTTTATTTTCCTCAATTTGTGAGCTATAGTACACTGTTTTTGAATACTTTCATGAGATTTCATATTTTACTGTTCTGACCTAATTTTGTGGGATATAGTCCATAGTTTTCGAATGTTTTCGCGAAAATTTGTATTTGACTGTTTTAGCCTCATTTGTAGGCCATAGTCCACAGTTTTCGGCTACTTTCGTGAAATTTTTTATTTCCTTCATTTTGTAGAATATAGTGCACTGTCTTCTATCACTTTCATGATATTTCGTATTTTGCTGTTTTGGCCTCAATTTATGGGTTATTTTCCATACTTTCCGGCCGTTTTAGCGAAATTTTGTATTTGTCTTCTTTAGCATCACTTGTGGGTTATATTCCACAGTTTTCGGTCACTTTCATGAGATTTTTTATTTTCCTCATTTTGTCGGCTATAGTACACTGTTTTCAATCACATTTATAATATTTCGTATTTTACTGTTTTGTCCTCCTTTTGTGGGTTATAGTCTACCGTTTCCGACCGTTTCCGTACAATTTTGTATTTGACTGTTTTAGCCTCATGTGTGGGATATAGTCCACAATTTTTGGACACTTTCGTGAGGTTTTTTATTTTCCTCAATTTGTGTGCTATATAGTACATTGTTTTCATTCACTTTCATGAGATTTCGTATTTTACTGATTTGGCCTCATTTTTGGGTTAGAGTCCATAGCGACCATTGTCGTGAAATTTTGTATTTGACTGTTTTAGCCTCATTTGTGGGCTATAGTCCACAGATTTCTGTCACTTTCGTGAGATTTTTTATTTCTTTCATTTGGTGGGCCATAGTACACTGTTTTCGATCACTTTCATGATATTTCGTCTTTTACTGTTTTGGCCTCATTTTGTGGGTTATAGTCCATAGTTTTAGGCTAATTTAGTGAGGTTTTTTATTTCTCTCATTTTGTGGGCTATAGTACACTGTTTTCGATCACTTTCATGAGATTTCGTATTTTACGTATTTGGCCATATTTTGTGGGTTATTGGTGGGTAACAATTTTACTACTATAATTTCAACTATATTATAGGGTGTATGCATGTTAAATAAGCTATATATGTTGTATTAAATGAATATTCATGCTTATATTATGTATTAATTGTTAATTAATTGTGTGAAATTATGGTAAAATTAACTTGAAAATGTAGTTTATGTCCTAAATTTTGGACTTACTTTCGAAAATCATTTTTCTTTAACTAGATGGAATCTAAAGCTGAAATTTTTATATGTGTATCCCATATATGTATATAACACCTCCTCAAAATTTCATAATTTTTGGATGTCATTTGGTATTTTAAATAAATCCGAACTCATTCTCGGTTAAAAACTAAAACATGACATATTCTATAATTCTGTCCCAAATATCCGCTTACTTCAAAAAATAATTTCTCTCCAAATATATGGAATTTTATGCTGAACTTTTTATATGTGAATCTTGTATATGTTTGTAATATGTTCACAAAATTTCATGAGTTTTGAATATTGTTTAATATTTTAAATAAATTTGAACTTATGACTGATTGACAGGTTTGCCTTTGTAGCGCCCCGAATTTTCAATAAATAAAATTATAAATAAGTGGCATAATTTATAGAATCAACCTCAATTGCAATTATAAACACAATATCAAATAAAGGAAAACTTTAAAACTTTTTATTACAATAATTTTTTATTTCATTTGCACAGCGGAAAAAATTTAAATACATTTATTACAACACTACCCAACACTTAAACGTTAATCATCTCAAATCCAAGCTTCGACTTTGCTTGGGCAACTCACTTGCAAATCCTGCAAAATAACTAAAGAGTGGGGACGTCTGTTGGAGCCAACTGACGCAATACTATAGTAATAGCAACCTTCCAAAGTCTCACAATCACAAACTTGTCACATAACAAGAAATAAAATAACCATAAAAGATCCAATAAACAACAAGTGAAACTATACTAAGTGTGTGTAAAAAAAAAGCGAAATGCATTAAAACAATGTTCAAGAAAACACAATGCACACGATGATTTCTTATGCATACTTGTCAGATTCTATGCATATCATTCTACATAGGTCCAGTGCAAGCCCTTATCGTTCTCCACTTTATAAGATTCAATCCCCCGTTATGCAACCTACTACTATAACTACTACGAGATTCAGACATTCTGCACGTACCTAACCCATGCTCCGATAATCCAGAGGTCAATCTCTATCCACAGATAATTCCGAAGACTATTTCACTCACACCTGGAAATTTTTTAGAATACCTCACACTGCAAGCAATGATGCCTCACCACACGCAGATGTCCCATGAACGTCGCTTCAATCCCGAGAATTCCGGAGATCAATTCCACACCGCAGGTAATTTCAGAGACTATTTCACTCACACCTCGATAATTCCGGAGACTATCTCACACCACAGATAATCATGAGGCCCTCATACTCATGTTTGCTCACATTTCATCATGTTACCATTTAGTGTCTTTCCTTATGTATACATATAAGTAACCTGAGCCACCTAAATCTAGCTCCACCCTACCGGACTTAAACCCACAAAACTAGGAACACTAATCCGTCCGGGCCAAGTCCGACAATCAAATAATTCACTGTCGGTAATTCTGCGTCCTTCTCACTTCTAGTGCCCACAACACAAAAATCCTCAACTAACTTTCTAGGGTCCACAACATAACTCTAAATCTCAAATCAGAGCCCAACTTGGTTCAATAGTGAAAAATATTCTTTCATATATGGAAACAAATTCAACTTACAAAAGTTCTTTAAACTCAACCTTTTGAATCTCACTCCCCATTCATTCGTAAAGTAACTATAAATTCATCCAATCTCAACTGGAACAAATCTCGTAAATATATGGGATCTCATCCCCAAAATCTGAAATTTTATAGTTTCCAAAATCTAAAATTTACACATCTTTAAAACTGAAAATAACTCCTAAAATTATGAAATAATTATTCTTCAAAAATGAAACATATAACCCTTCCAACCTGAGAATCCCATCTACAAAAATATAGATTTATTTCCCCCAACCATTACTTGAATATATCGAAAATTGAAACTAGATTTTCACCCAAATCTGAAAGTTACATGATTTTGTTCTTCAAAACAGTACACTCCAAAATCATTATTAAATTATGGAAAAAATCAATTTAAATCCAGCACATAACAAGGAACTCACCATAAAAATCTGGACTCAAATAAATTAATTTAAATGGTTCATATTTAAAAAATTGTAAAAACTATCTTTTATCCAAAATCTGAAAGTTATACCTTCTTATCTTTAAGAGTAGTCCATTTAAAAGTGAGTATTAAATTCTGGAAAGTTTAGTTTATATTTACACCATAAACATAGAATTTTTTGCCAAATTTTCAATCTATTCGCCCAAAAATAGAAGCCCCAAATCATCAATAAACTGAAACTCATACTTTTCATAAATCTGAAACTTACCTCTTTTAGAATTTGAAAAATACTCAATTAGAACTCAAAATTTTCGTATCTAAAAACTGAAATAAATAGTCCCTCAAACTGAGAACTTAATCTCTCAAAAACGTAGATTTATTTCCCTCAAAACATTATTTGAACATGGAATTAGATTCAACACAAAAAAATTCTAAAATTTAACAACTTCAAAACTCAACCAAAACTCAATCGAATCTCACATAAATATTAGATTAAATACTTATATATGCACTTCCATATGTATACACATGTTCCTCCACCATAACACACAAGGCCCACACACAAACTCCTCGAAAACACCTCCAAAACGACCCAAAATAGCAGCCTTGGTGCTGTCTGCCTTGCGGGTAGAACAGTAACCCTCGGGTTATTGTTTACCCGAGGCCCAAAACAACCCCAAACCGAACCCTAGGTCTAGGTCTTTAACCCAAAACCCTAACCCTAGGTTCTTCACACATTCTTGCATATTTTCAATGAATTTTTAACATGGAAACAATGTATAAAAATTCTAGTTTTTAACCTATTAGAAGTTCATATGAAAATAGCGAATAATTCACAAAGATTTCATATTTTAATTATTCAAAAACTTGTTCTTTAATTGTACAATAAGATTTACTCATCTACAATAATATATAGGTTCATTAGATCTAATTATAAGTTTGATCTTTCATGGATAGAAAACTCTATTATTCAAGAACAACTTATTTTAGGTCAACATGAATATTTAGAACGTGTGACAACTCTAATCATCTACAATAATACATAAGTTCATAATATAAATTTCCACAAATAAAACATGAGCTTTCATGCACCAAAATATTCATCATTCAAAAGAGGATCAATAAGAGTATCATGCCATCAAGATTTTATTTTTATCATATTAACAAACCAACTTTATCTAACAATCCATCTCTACCATCATCTCATAAACAAAACATCATATTCATGTCAATATAATCATTATCTCACAAGATCTAAACCCTAGCATGATTCTATATTGTTCATGAGAAATAAATAAAAACACATCAAGAGAGTTGGAAGATTATCCATCTCAAAGAAGACCAATTGAGAGATATAAATAATAAGAAAGAAAAAGTTCTTCAACCTCCTTGCGAAAATTGAGAGATCCAAGCCTCCAAACTCCAAGAAATAATAAAGAGAATAATTTATTTTTTTTGTTCATAACAGAGGATAGGTTGTAGCAGCAGCTAATATAGGCCGGGATTCTGAATATTAGGATTTTCATCGCAGTTTTGCAAAATAGTCCCCTAACAATCCAAAAATTGCATAAATACATATTATTCCATTAAATCAATTAAAATCAACTAAATATGGATAAAATATAATTTATTAGAGCCTTCTACTAAATATCCGGCCCTAAATGCAATCCATAAATTTTTAGTTCAGACTTCACCTACAAACAACTTTTTACAAAAAAAATATATTTCTTTCAAAAATTTACAAGAGTAGTTTCCTTTATTCAGAAAAATCCAGAAAATTTAGAATTACTATATACTAATAAATATTATATTTTCCAAATAAATTTTCTGACTTTTTATTCTCCATGAAGAATATTTGCATTAAAGTCCCCAATAATCCCAAAAATTGCGTAAATATTATATATACTCAATAAAATCAAATCAATTCAAATTAGATGGATTAAATCTCTCTCCTTTCAAAACTAGCCTACCAATATAGCCCAACCAAATTTTGAATTTGAATTTTGCCTCCAAACGATATATTGCACAAAAATCATTTTCTTTCAAGGTATTTACAAAAATAGTTTCTTCATTCAGATAAATCCCAAAATTTAGAATATACTCAATTATAAATAGGATAATTTATTCAAAAATTTAAAGGTGAAAATTTGCACCTAAAAAATATTTGTACGTGTTTCGCACGTGTGAAAATGTCAATTTTACAAAATTCAAATTAATTTAAAATTGATTAAAATTTATTTATTAATTCAAAATAAAATATTTAAAATTATGGGGCGTTACAACCTTAGTTTTGGAAATTTGTACAGTTTCTGTGTAGATTTTAAACTTACTTCCGAAAATTATTTCTCTTTAACTAGATAGAATCTAACGCTAAATTTTGTTTGGAATATCATGCTTACTTCTAAAAATTATTTTATCTTCAAATATATGGAATTTGAAGATGAAATTTTCATATGTGAATCTAATTTATGTCTATAATATGTTCGCAAAATTTAATGAGGTTTGGATATCGTTTAGTATTTTAAACAAATTCGAACTTAGGACTGGTTGACCATTTGACTTGGTTCTGAAAATTTGTATGCCTTTTGTTTTTTTACCATTCTGACCTCTTATGTGCAATATTTTGAGGAACTCAAAACTAAAAATTTGATTTACACTCTTTAATCTTTCTTTCCGGTCTAAGAAATCAAATTTCTATGAAGTGTGCGATTTTCGGTGATTTTTATAAGTAGCACGAGCTGCAGTTTTTTGGAATATGAACCTACTATTTTGCATGTGGATTTAGTCGAATTAATTGTGGTTAAATTTAGATGTTCTTAACTACAATGTTGTAGTTCACACATTTAGATTTCATATGAAACTAAAAAATCCATTTTTTCTTATAAATATTGGAATTTATATGGTTGTTTTGCAATACCACTATGTTTCTGTCTAAACACAAATTTGACTATTCAAATGGTGGATTCTATGTATGGGACTGATGATACTCTCAGTAAATCCACGTGTGTGGGGTAGGGGTAGGCCGGTAAGGTCAATGAATTTGAGAGAATGACTTGGCAAAAATCCAAGGGAATGATTGTGACTTAGGCGATGCCCGAGTCCGGCAAGAGTTAGAGAACTCTGACAGAAGAGTGGAATATGGTCAAAATGACTATGATTCCATTTTGTGTGAAATGTATGTCCGGAATATGGATCATTAAGTCTAGATTATATTTTACATTATTTAGACTAAAATCTTGCATTAGTTAAATTAATATTTTGCAGTAGAAAAATATATGACAGAAATAATGACGAACATATCTGGTAGAGACCTGTGGTTCCTATAAATGTTCGGGACTGTGGATATGCTCGGAAAATTCACGGTGTGTGGACTAGGAGTAGACCTGTTAAGTCCAATATTTGAGGGTGTGACTTACACGTGATTACGCGTTAGAGTGCAAATCATTGGGTTTAGGCATTGCATAGCGAGGAATTAAACCATGTAATGTGAAGAAACACTAGTAGCTTGCATTCGGAAACTATATTGTATGAGCAGTATATCATTCTCAACAAGTGTGCATTAGAAAAGCATATATGAATTGTGCATGTTAACATTGTAAACACTTTAGTAAATTAGTTCTACACTCAAATCATATGACATTGTATAATTGACTATTTTTCATTCACATTTAACATATACATTGATTCAAGTTTTTCTTCTATTATGTTGTGTTTTGCGAGTTAATTAAAGTTGTTGAGATTTTTATTGTCGACCGCACAAGCTGACGAACCCCACAAATTTTGGTTTTGCAGGTAAGGGTGCCTGAGGTCTTATCATGGAAGGGTGACATCCTGAGCCCGTCATCTTATCAATCCATGTAGTTTGTACTTGTAAGATTTCTGCATTTTCTGCATTATATAAGTTTATGTACTCAACTGAAGTAAAAGATTATGGGCGTGTCACGAATTTTTTTAGTGTATGAAATTTGGGGCGTTACAGAAGGAAATGTAGTTTGAAAGGAAAAAAGTTAGGTTTTGGAGGGAATTAACGAGCTTTTGAGTAAAATAATATTTATGGATTTTTGTAAATATTAAAGAGAAACTGAGTTTATTCAAAATACAGGAAACTGTACCCGACCAGGGATGGACATAAACATGTCTGTATTCCAATAGCATATAAATGTGTACTTAGGGGTTTGTCAGGAAGAATTTAAGTACCTAGGGGCTAAAAGTGTAGGTTGACTAGTCAAAGGGGTTAGAAGAAAAAGAATATTTGGCCAGGGGCTTAAGTAAAATTTACCAAAAAGAAAAACAGTAAATTGTGAAAAACACCCATTTACTATAAGGTCAAAGCAAAAAATCTCATCTTCTAACCCCCCCCCCCTAACCAACCCCAAAAAAAAAAATGAATTGTAGTCAACTCCTATACGAAAACCCTAAAAATGAGGGTGAAATTTTCAAATTGCCCATATATTAATACATCATTTAAAATTTTAAAAAAATCTCACTATCTCCTTCTCTCTCCCAAAATCTATCTACTCTTTTTTTTTCACCGCCAAACTCAATATCCATCATCCCCAACCTCTCATCATCAACTCCGACAGCCCCATCTCCACCAAACCCAACCTCCACCATCGACAACCCCATCTCCCCCAAGCTCCATTTCTATTCTCATATGGAGATCAGGTTTCGCTGAGATGGGGCTGTTGGTGGTGGTGATGAGGAGGTGAATATGTGGTACAATGAGAGATAGAAAGTGAAGTTTTGGAGGTGAAGATGTACATGTGGAGGTATGTGGAAAGCTCATGGGAGTGTTTGGTTATGGTAGTTGTGATTTTACTAGTTATGGTCATGGGATTGCAAGCATCCAATACTGTGCTTGGAAAAGATGAGGTGTGTGAGTTTTTAAGAAGAACAATTTTCATGTCATTCATTTCATTTCTTCATAAATTTACTTTATGGTTCATAGTCTTTCTTTTGCAAGATGTTCAATTTTGGTAATTTCTGGTATTGCTTTGAGATATTAATGGTCATTAATTTTTGATAATCTCTTTTATCTTTCTTATTTGTTCATTCCTATATCCAAAAGAAGTGCACTCAGAGGATCTCCTCAAGACCGATGACTAAAGGTGCAAACATATGAAAACGAAGCGGATATGGGTGTAACCCTATTCATATATCTTCTTGTGAATACAAATATGGATACACATATTACTGAGATAGTTAGTTTGATAACCTTAATTAATAAAAAATGGAGAAGGTGGAGAATGAGATAATAGAAATGGAGCTTGGTGGAGAAGGGGATGTCGATGGTGGTGATGAGGAGGTCGGAGAATGGTGGAGGTTGGGTGTGGTGGAGATGGGGCTGTCGGTGGTGATGATGAGGAGGTCGGGGATGGTGGAGATCGGGTTTGGTGATTATTGGAATTTGGGTTGATTTTTTGTTTTAGATTTGGATTTGAATTTTTATTTGGATTAGAGAGACATATTTCGAGGGAGAGAGAGAGTGAGTGATAATGAGATTTTATATTTTCTTTTGTTTTTTTTTTTTTTGTTTTAAAATGGTGTATTAATATAGGGCAATTTGGACAATCCACTCCCATTTTAGGGTTTTTTCGTACATGAGTTGACTACAATTCATATTTGGGGGTTTATCGCGTTGACCGATAGAAGAGGGATTGTTTGCTTTGACCATATAGTTGAGAATATCTTTTTTCGCAATTTACCCTAAGAAAATTACAGTATCCTCCAACATCCTATGACGATGGGAACATAATAAGGAAAAGAACTGCGAATAGGAGATTTTTCATACAACCCTAGTGTTGGGTTTATGTCTTACATACTATGTTCGAGAAGAAGAAAAGATGGGGAAGCGTGAAGATGTTGAAGCGTCGATGGAAGATGCAGCAACAACAACAGCAAATGACAAGAAGAACATAAGCAGCGAGGCAATGACATTCGACTGTCATTTGGCAGTCCTACGAGGTGTTATCGGTTATGAGTCGAGGCACTACAGTCGACTGCCTATTGTGGTAGTTGACTGCAATCTGCAGGGGATGTTTATGAGCTAAGGTTCTGCTAATCTGATTAAAGCCCAATTCCTCCTTCTAGTTCGATTGTACGAGTCTCATCGTATGATTATATTTCATGATACATCATATGGTTATTGTATCAAGATCAAACTATAGTTTCTCTATATCTCAATATATATTATTATAACGACTCCAAGAAGAGTAAGAGCGAGTACTTTATTAAAGAGAGTTTGAGATGTTTTCCAATTGTAAACAAAAAGTATATTATGGTGAGGCTTAAGAGGTAGAAGGGTCATGGTGAGAGTCATTGTAACTCTTGTATCTTTTTCTAGTTGAATATCATTCCGGTTATTTCTCCTCCGGATTATGTTTTGCCCAAACCGAGACAAAATTGTATGCTTTGATGTGTTTGGTTTGATCTATTATTTTGCATGGTGGTTTGTAGTAATCATGTCTCATAAACTCAGCAAAAAATTTCTAACAATTTGTATCAGAGCGTCAGGTTGCAGAAAGGGGTTGCTCAAGTTCCTTGGAGATGACATATCAATTCATGAAGATCAAGCGGTTCAACAGTAATATCAACTTTGATATCTGGAAGGTGGACATGCATGAAGCATTGTGTAACACCCTAGATTTTTAAATAATGTTTTTGAGATTAATAAATGGATTAAAATGATTTGTGGTGATTTAATAAATATTTTTTTGAATATTATCTTTTTACGCGTGCAAATATTTTCTTGAGAAGTTCAAAATCAGAAATCATTTTGGGAAAACCTATTATTTATTAGTAGGTATTATTTGTGAATTTTCTGGATTTTTCTGATATTTATTTGACCTATTTGCAAATATTACAAAAAGAAGGGCTTTTGTGCAAAATTACCACTTTGAGGAAAAACTCCAGATTTTTGGATTTTTTAGCTGAGCATGATGCCTAGCCAACTCAGAGGTAAAAAGTTTACTTTTGTTTTACTAGATTTGGTTTATTTCGCAAATTTCTTAAAGAATCGTTTTTTTGTTTGTTTGCAGAATTGCCACTTAAAGGCCAAAATTTCAATTTTCGTTTTCTGGGTTTTGAAAATAGTGTCGGCCAGCTTGGGTTGTTTTTTGTTTTTTTTTTAATATTTTAAATCTATACTTAATTAGTTTATCTAATTTCCAAGTATAAAGATTTATATATGTAAAGATATATTCAAAAGGAATATTTTGCAAAACCTATTCAAAACCCTAATACCCTAAATCTCGGCCTGTTATGTCACGCCCCGCTTCCCAAAAGAATACGGAATACGGTACGCGACTAAGCCCAGCAGATAGTTTTCACCATCCATAAGCTGTACGGACCTGCTTGACTCATCATAACAGTAAATATAATAGTATACTCCAACCAGGCATGCAAAAACAATTATAACTCAACAGTATTTATTGCATCAATAATAAATGTTTGAATAAATACTAGATCCGAAACAAAATAATAATCCTGGGACAATAAGCTCAAATGCAAGTCTCAATACAGTTCATGAAATAAAATAGTTCATCAAAATATTTTAAGCAAATTATTCCAATTGCGCAGCTCAAAACTTTTGCTCACCAACTCCAGTAGGCAATTGATCAGCAAAACATGCTCATATGGCAATTACAAGGAAAACTGGGAAATAGGAAAACATAATGCCCATTAGATGCAAATCCGGGCCGCAAGCAATACAAGATGGAAAATGGGAAAAACTAAACTAAACAGGTAATACTAACATGGAGAAAGCAGTAAGTATAACATTCTACAAGTGACAGTAAATAGTGTAGAGATAATAGTAACAGTAAAGATCAACAGTAACAATGTGTCAACGGTAGCAGTAATCAACAGTAGCAGTGAATCAACAGTAACAGTAAATCAACAGTAACTGTAACAGGATATGACAGTGTAAATAGTTATTCTTATGTCCAATGTTCATTACTAACTAGGTAGCACTTCTTGCGTCCCATTTATTTACCATATGGTTGCTACAGCAAACAGTTTTGCGATAAAATTTTGTAGTGGAACTTCTATAGGGCAATATATTCCGACAAACAGTAACAGTAACAGTAATAACATCAAACGGTGTCATGGATCATGTGTATCCAGAGATAAACAGTAGGTACCACAGTAAATGGTGGGGAAACGAGTCCCTTCTGAATATGTATTTCTATATTGTCCACTACTCGATCTTTTTCCTTAAAAACCCCGGCTTGATTTCTTTTATTATTAATAAACATGTGTAACCGAATGCAAACATGCTAAAAACATTTCAAGAATAGGGAATAAGTCTAAGATGAAATAGTGATTGCAACGGTTGATAAAAACAACTCATAATAGTCAAAACAACGAAATTTCCAGTTCTGGACAGCAAGACACTACTGTACCAAATCTGAGATTTCCGTTGCTATGGAATAGAAAATCCAGATCCGTCAGAAAATGTAGAAACTAGACTCTCTTCTGATTCCAGCACATATATATAAGTCACATAATCAGCCACAGCAATAGGGTCGAAAACAGCAATTAATACAGAATTCGTGTTCAGCCAGAAAATGCAAAATCATGTTTATGAGCATGAAAAGTGTTTGAAATCATCATAATTAAATCTGAGAAAAATTTGAAAGATTCCTTAGCATACCTAGCTTCAAAATATAAAATATCATGAATTTATATTACAAATAGTGTAGTCAACAAAATTGGGAAAGCAGAGTAATACGACAAAATCTCAATTCTGAAAGTTGAAACATAGCAGTACCAAAACAGAGATAATTCATAAAGTATAATTCGAAATCCAGATCCGTCAAAATGATGATAAAATAGACAAATAAGGCTACAGTTCATATTTACAAAGTTTTCAATAAAAACGAATAGAATCAGGTTGAAATCACAGTTATTTACTGAACAGCATGCAGTTTGGAAATATATCGACTAGTTTCATAAGTATGAAATGAGATTACAAAAGTCATTAATTAATTCTACAAAAATTAGGGATTGATCCAAGCAATGTATAAACATACTCATAAAAATATAGAGTTCAAATACTTTTAATATCAGTTTTATAATAATATTCATACATAATACATATAGTTCAGAATCTGGAAAATACGATATGTATGCAGTAAAACAACAATAACTCATGCATCAAAACTCGAAATTCAGATCCGTCGAAAGTTCTGGAAACTAGAAATCAGAGGCTAAAAATCATGTTCTTCTTTATTTTACTGATGTTAACAGGGTCGAAATTACAGTACAAAAATAGGACAACAGTAGACAAAAAATCTTTTTATGCATTTTATCAAACATCTTAACAACAAACGTTCCAATCTAGATGTCATACAACGCATGGTATATATGGGTTACTGTAACCCCCCCCCCCCCCCCCCCCCTTTTTTTTTCTTGAAAACTAAACCTCTAAATTCAATTCTTTCAATTTCTATACCACTTTAAACATAAACTAAGATAGGTATATTTCAAATAAAATTTAGGTAGAGTTTCCCCTGAAATTTCTATTCCGAAACATAAAAAGCTTGCGGAATTCTGCTCTAAATTTCGTAGCTCATAACACAGGCAATATATTCATAGGCTCCCCAGGCCAAAATGAGCAGAATCACACAGGTTAAGTAATAGAAAAACTGTAGTAAAACTTTCCAAAAACCAAACACAGAACCCAATACTCCACAACGAGGTGGGTACGGGCCTCCTTGCTTCATCACAGCAATATATATATATATATATATATATATATATATATATATATATATATATATATATATATATATATATATATATATATATATTCACCTTAATACAAAATAATACATCAACTGTCCATGTTTCTTCATAGACAAAATACATAGATAATCTACCATTTCAACAAAAAATATAATATCAACTCTATATCTACCTCACCGGGCTGCTAGCAATATATATATATATATATATATATATATATATATATATATATATATATATATATATATATATATATTCACCTTAATACAAAATAATACATCAACTGTCCATGAAGACAAAATACATAGATAATCTACCATTTCAACAAAAAATATAATATCAACTCTATATCTACCTCACCGGGCTGCTAGCAAACCTGCAGGAGAGTTAGGATTGTCCACCTCAGGGAGGGACCCCCTAACCCCCAGAAAACAATAAGGGTTAGCCATTTTTGGTGTGAGTATAATTTAAAGAGTCTAACAAATAAATTACTAAAATAAAGAAAATAAATTGGACTTACAGATACCAAGACAAGAAGATTCAACCTGGAATCTGAATATAAAATATCACAATTACTGCTTTACATCAAAGTATTCTTCGAATATGCATCCAACTATATATATATATATATATATATATATATATATATATATATATATATATATATATATATAATAAATTACAAAGAAAGCTATCAAGTGGCTCACAATCAATCCCCCCTAAAATCAAAGGTCTAGATCAAACCTCACAAAACATATTTTCCCTCCAAAATTTCAAACCCCAAAACCAAATCTTTCCCCCCAAAACTAAAAAACTTATTACTTTATTACTATCTCTCTCTTTTCTCTTTACTTTTTCATATTTCTCTCTTTCTCTCTCTCCCTATCTCTCTCTCATTCTTTCTATATTTACTTAGAAATTTAGATTTTCAGAATTTTAATGTTTTTTTTTTGCACATGTTATATTGAAAATAGTAAATATCTCTTCAACTCCACACTTAAAGTTCTAAGAAGTTAGATTTTACACTCCCATTTATAATTATTTTTCAACACATACTAATGGAAACATTGACTTTTATTTATAACTAATTATTGTCATACTATTCAAACTTGAGCTATATAATTGTTGTTTTACTGTTTACATCGCTTTTCGTATTTTGTATCGTTCCGAAGACGTGCCGTAGGCACGTGCCCATGGGAAAATCTAGTATATATATAAGTTCACTATATACATCCCACTAACCTCATATATACTTTAATTGTTTCTTATTCACATAATATCGTATCACACAAGTATCACACAATGCACTTTCTTTGTCTCTTGTTCTCTTTATATATATATATATAAGTATCACATCAACAACTCACTCATTCACCCTGGAAGTTGTGCCAAGGTAGGTAGTTCCCACCATTCCCACGGAAACAGTGGGCGAGTAGTTCCTCGACACACTTCCAAGGTACACAAACTCATATCACAACATACTTTTATTTAATAACTATTTTCATAACCCCTCTCATATTACAGGTGTTTATTTTATTGTATTACATCACGTATCACATCATAAACATATGCATTCATTCCCCGAATATCACATTAATTCATGTCTTATAACACAAAACATAACATCTCAGTACACATGGCAATTTACTTGCATTTCATCACATCATTATATCACTTACTTGAATGCTCATCCTTATTGCATCAAAAACATATTTTATAACTCATTCTCATCCTATTATACCACTTTAGTAATTTCTCATTCTTATAAGTAATATATCTTACCATCATTTTCACTTATATCTCAAGTTACCATTAACTTTACTTTCATTCTCATCACAATATACTCCATATCCCAAACATAGTTTGGGCAATAATATATCACACCCCAAAGCCGATAGCTTCGGTGATAATCACCGCACCCCAAGTAGAACTTGGATAGTATCACATCACATCTCAAGAGCCGATAGCTCGGTTATTAATTTACTTCAATTACTTTTCATCTTACACTTTACTTTATTCTTTATTTCATACCAATATTAGATTAACCACTCACCAGCTCACCCTGCGAATTGTGCCAAGACAGATAGTTCCCACCATTTCCACGGAAATAGCAGGCAGGTAGTTTCTCGACACAATTCCAAGGTGCATCAACTCATATCATATTGCATTTTACTTTAATAATCATTCTCATAATATAATTACTTCATTTACCATTTATTTTCATATACAAACTCATAACTTGTCTTCCTTCATGCTCGATTTCATACATAATCACTTTCTTTTACATTCACATTCCACTTTCGTTACTTTTTCATTCTCATATTACCCCACGTACTTTCATTACTTCCACATTTTCCTTTTCATTTACCACCTTACCATTATTCACTTTATTCATTTATTTGTCGACCAGTGAGCCACAATATCCCAATATACTGAAAACCAACAGCCCAGTAAATACGCAGAACGCTGCCCACCAAGAGTCTTACACGTTCGAGGCTATGTCTTCCTCCTAGCCGAACTAGCGAGAGAAACACAAATTGCTGCCCACCAAGGGTCTTATGCATCGCTGCCCACCAAGGGTCTTATGCATCCAACAAGACTAAAGCCGATAGCTCCGTCAAACACAAATCGCTGCCCATCAAGGGTCTTACGCATCGCTGCCTACCAAGGGTCTTACGCATCCAACAAGACTAGAGTCGATAGCTCCGTCTAACACAAATTGCTGCCCACCAAGGGTCTTATGCATCGCTTCCCACCAAGAGTCTTACGCATCCAATAAGACTAGAGCCGATAGCTCCGTCTAACACAAATCGTTGCCCACCAAGGATCTTATGCATCGCTACCCACCAAGGGTCTTACGCATCCAACAAGACTAGAGCCAATAGCTCTGTCTAACACAAATCGCTGCCCACCAAGGGTCTTACGCATTGCTGCCCACCAAGGTCTTACGCACACACTGCACCCCAAGTCGATAACTTGGGTATTAGGAAGTCTAGCCCAAACCCCCAGGATTTCTGTAGGTACTGGTCAACAAAATATATTAGTTATTAATAACATCTTCCATTTCATCTTTTCATCTCATTTCATCATCATAGAACACCACATCTTTTATCTGAACGTATTAACACACATACGATGTTCACCATATCGTTTATCTTTTTATTGTATCACATATAAGCTTTACCACATTGTTTAACATATAAAGATCATCACATCGTATTATTAAATAACACGAATACACTATATTATTTATTTGGTCACATCCTCATATACTATGAGTATTCAGCACTATGTAGTTTATGGCAACATGTTATCACACGTTACTTTTACCTCAAACATCTCTATATTCTACATGTACCAAGGTATTTATTAACACATTACAACACTCATTCACATACCCTCGGCTATCCAATTCATAAAATTATTACTTCATTTTGCTACGTATCATAAACGCACCACAGTCTTTATTTAATCCCAGTATATAATCTTTGGAATGTGTCAATTTAAATAATTAAATCATATTACCGCATATCAATTTCACTTTAAACATCACTATATTATACCCACACTCCCTCATTAACATCATCCATTATGATATCACAACCCATTATTACCCATATAAAAATCACAAGCATTCAAACTCATGCAAATTCACCATTTATCGATTTCATTATATAAATATATCACATCCCCATACATAACTAATCCACTATTTATAAATTTATACCAATACTCAAGTACACGAGTATTTAACCGTCATATTTTCACACAAACACCATGCACTAATTCCCGTATATACACACACCTTATACCAACACACTTATCCCGATACGCCTCATCCATAAGTCATATCAACAATTTAGTTTATTCAAATTTCTTTTAAAACATCAAATACATAAATAAAATCATACTCACCTGCTATCTGGCGAAGACTCAAAGCACCGCATCTCCATTACGTATCCAAAGTCGCTAACATCTCCTATAATCAAATTCCAAAGCAATTAAGGCTCAAAACATCCAAACCAGCCACCGAAAAATAATAATACAAATCCTAATATCACACAGACATTTTATTGAACGTCTAGGATGCACATGTGCGATGCACGTAATAGTCAAATTCCTATGGGATTTTTATCCCCAAACAATTACTAAAATCACCCCCAACTTATTCTAATAGTTCAACTAAAATTCTACTACTATGAAGGAGATAATTCTCACATATTTACTTCCCTTTTTATAAACCCAAAATCCTAATTTATTAGCAACTTGCAAAATCTCCCATAACTTGCTAATTTCTCGCATCTACTATTCCCAACATCTTCCAATCTCCCTACCATAATATTTCTATTCGATATAAATTAACCACACTTAATTTTATACAAATACAATAAAATAGGGAATACCTTCCCATTGCTTTTTCTCCAAATTGAAGCTACCATGAGGAAGAGAACCCTTCAATTAGCCATCCCCTGGAATTAATTGAAAAATCACGAAGAATTTAAGTGGATTTGGGCGGGGAAGGTTGCGGCCGAAGTGGGATTTCGGTGGAATTTTTGGTCGGGGTCAGAAGAAGGAAAGAAAGGAGGAAGGAGAGAGGAATTTGGTGGTGGTGGTGGTGGGGGGGGGGGGGGGGGGGGGTGGTTAGTAAAAGTTAATAATATAAATATATTTTTATAAGGGTAATGCTACACCTACTACCAATTTTACAATCTTTTCATCCACAACCTTAGGTGGCACATTAGTAGTGGAGGATTTTGTAGAGTAGGTGATAAAGATGTCCAATAGTAATGTGCCACCTAAGATTATAGATGAAAAGGTTGTAAAATTGGTAGTAGGTGTAGCATTACCCTTTTTATAAAGGAATATTTACACTTAGGCCCCCAAATCTCCAAAATATTTCAAATAAACCCCAACTTTATACTTTAATAATACGAATAACACAAAATTCATTAAAATTATCTCACAATAATCCTCCAAAACTATAAAATAAAAATAAAAATAAACAATATCTCTTCACATAAAATTTCAACTCGTTGCTCCAATATATCAATAACTCCAATCTAACACAAATATAGATACCAATATCAATATTTAAAATAAAATTACACCAAAAATAATTTTCACCACTCCAGATATATAAAAACAAGTATTTTCGGTATTTTACAAATTCGAGGTGTTACAGTTACTCAAATCAGCATGGCATGTGATTAAACGGACTATAATGAGATAATACAATCAACACACATCTAAACAGCAGTCAACTACAATATACGGTGTGTCACGAACAACATACAGTCAAAGTATCCTCTAATCTATTTGTTTTCATGCAACGAGTGTCAATTGTTGTAACTACTCAGGATCTAGAGATGATGCCAACGGTTAACCTAACAATTTTGGATCATCATGAGAGTACAAATATTTTCATACTAGATTACTTACGGTATTAACTTGTATGACAAAAAGAACACATACATGCTACTTGCCTAATATTGAAGACGACAAAAACGAAGAATAGAATAATGGGAATGGATCCCGGACAGCAAACACACAAACAAAGAGACAAGAACGAGGTCCAATACAACCGAAGTACGTGCACACACACACAAGGAGAGAGCAACCAACACAGCAAGACCGGCAGCAGCAACACCAGCAAGAGTGTCGACACCAACAGCAAGGGCGACAACGGCGTCGGCCCAGGGTCGCGATGGCGATCGACCATAGGGAAGACGACAGCAGGGTCGGCCTGGGGTCGCGCTCACAGCAAAGGGGAGAAGAGAGGAAGAAGGGGGTCTGGTGGTCGGGGGGTGTGGTCGCCGGCATCGGAGATGACGACAGTGAAGGGGAAGGATCGGGGGTAAGGTCGGGATGAGGGGAGAAAGAGGGTGACGGCTAGGAGGAGAGAGAGAGAAAAGGTATTAGGATTGATAATTAGGGTTAAGGTTCAATTATGGTGTTTAAATAGAGACAATATGGGCTTGGGTGAACTAGGTAGTATTCAATAGGGTAAAAAGAATCTAATAAGAGACAAATAGGCCATGAAATAGGTTTAAACAATAGACAAGATCAAGAAAAAATTGTAGGCCAAATAAATGAGAATAAAAAAAACTGAATCGAACAGAGAATGAATCACAAGAGAGAGAAGAACAACACATCATACAATGAAAAGAATTTAAATCCAACCAAAAATAAAATAAATAATCCAGAATTTTATTAAATATAATTAAAAATACAAATACGAGCAATAGGGGTTACATGTTATAAGGGCAGTAGCAGCCGTCTCTTTGGTGCACTAAACAAAGGGTTTTCTTTATTATTGATTTCTTGGAATTTCGAAACGAGGATCTTGGTATTCTTGCGAAATGAAGGAATTTTCTTATTCTTTTTATTACTTCAGTTGATTCTTCAAGAAGGTGAGTGACTATTTTTGATTTCTTGCTGTTGTATGCATGTTGTATGTGATGATTTGCCCATTAGAAAGCATGTTAGGAGTTAGTATGATGATATGATGAATTTTGATGAATGTATGAATAAAGATTTAATCTATTTATGAAAACTATGCTATTGATGATTAAAATTCTATATAAATGACTTGAGATTGTTAAAGAACTTAATAGAAATCATGGGTAGGTTGTTTTCCTTCATATTATTGCTAATTTGAACATACTAAAACTTGATTAATACTTTTTGTAGTTGCATATTCATGAGTAAACTATTGTAACCAGTGGGGTATGTGTATAACAAGTTGTGGAAGGAATTTTGGATCAAAAAAATCAATTCTTGAAGTGAAAAGAGGGGTTGAAGTTTTCGGGTCTGATGCTTTCAGCCGAAGCTGTGTTTTTTGTGAGTTTTGATAAGTTTTCAATTGGATCTTGATTGTTTTGATAATAAGATTGATTTGAACAATATATTATCTATATATGATGTTTTCTTAACACTTTTACTGATGCAAACCCACACACATACACACTTATATATCTATGTTTTACTGTTTTGAAGATTTTATGAAAAAATTGCTCTTTTATGAACTTGATGAGATTTTGATTTGATTTATGAACTCCAGTATGTTAGACAAGTTGTATTTGATCATCTCAGGATTTTAATCTTTTTAATTCATGCTCTTAAAAATTTTAAAATAAGTATCAGTTGAGAAGTGCACGAAAATTAAGCTGTTGTATGGGCTGTTTTTGACATGAAGGTCGACTGTCCATTTTTTGAAAAGGTCGACTGTCATGTCAATCGATTGTGACTTTTGAAGGTCGACCGACATCATTGTTTTTGGCTATTTTGTGAGTTCTTCCGTCGTTTTTCTTGAACGATTATTTCTTCGAACTTATGGATTATTGATCTACCGTTTTAGATGATGTTTTTACTACAGATTACTGTATTTTACGAATAGTTATATTTTGATTATAATAGAATTTAAATTGGTATTTCTATGACTTTAAGAAGCGAAATATATACGCTTTCCAATGGAATTGATGTTTTGTGATTTTATACGACTTCAAAAATGATTCTCAGTTATTTAATGGATTTAAAACTTTATTTCAATTCTGGAAATTTGTAAGTATACTGAATGAATATGGTTTTGTTGATTTAAATAAGTTTTCTTGATATAAACATTTTGATGATGGAATTGAGAGTTTTATTGAAAGTTTTGGTGTTGATGTTCGATTTGTGAGACTCTAGGAGTTTAGTGGAAAACTGTGAACCGACAGATGATATTTTGTGTATTTTGACCAGTTGGGGTTATTGGGGTTGTTGTTGTGGAAATAAGTCCGGCAGGATACACTAACTCTAGAGAGGGGGATTTTTGTTTTAATAATAATCAACTTAAGAACAGGCACTAGTGGAGATGTGATGGAACTTGGAAAATGTAAGTATATGCTCTTGGGGTCCAGTCCAACGGATGCGTTCCAGGACTTGAGTGTTCTGTCTCGAGAGGTCTATTGGTATGTTGGTGTGTCGAGGGTCTGCAGTGCCTGAACATACAGGTACATTCACGTGTCGAGGGCCGACGGGTCTATTCACGGGATGTGCCTGTGTACTTGCACGTCGAGGGGCGGGGGCGGGGTACATGGCAGGGAGGTGATTCTTCGGTTTTTTGAGCTATTCTTACATGATGCTTGCGCATTGAAGGTTGTGATGCCTATTCGCGGAGTATTCTGGATCTTATTTCCATCACTGTAGTAGGATTAGTTGCATAACGAGGGATCTAACCCTATATAAAGTGGAGAACGATAAGGACTTGCACCGGACCTATGTAGTATGGAATGCATAGAATCCGACAAGTATGCATTAGAGAGTCATCATACTGTATTTGTGTTTTCTTGACTTTGTTTTACGCATGTTTGTTTTCTATTTTCCTACCCTTGACACTTAGTCTAGTTTCACTTGATGTTTTCATGTTTTATTTATTGTTATTTCATAATCCATTGTTATTACTGTTGATATATGTTGTTTATGACTTTATTCTTTATGTTTTTTTCATGTTGTATTTATTTTGATGTCACTCACACCGTTATGGCTGACCCCTGTAGTTTTGGGGGTTAGGGTTATCTCTAGCCTCATGTTTTACAGGTAGGTACCTATAGCATTGGGATTTGGATGCATGTGGTAGAATGATAATGTGGCTTATGTAAATTGTAAAAAAAAGTGTTGTAAAAAAAAGAAATTGTAATTCAAGATGTTTAATTTTCCGCTGTTCTTTGTAAAGAATTGATGTAATAAAAGTTGAAAAAATTATCTGTGTTTTGGCTATGTTTACTATTATATTGAGGTTGATACTGGAAATTGTGCCACGTATTTCTAAGATATTATATTAGAAATTCAGGGCGCTACACACTGATTCAACATGGTTTAGATCTAGCCATAGAAGGAGATAAATGGAGACTAATAGGCACGGAGCATGAGAATTTGGTGGACATTTATTCAGAAGCCTTTGGTTTAATCTGGATGTTATTGACGAATGACGTCAGGTGCAACCTCGTGGAGAGGAGAAGCATGGCGAGTCTTTAAGCAAGCCTCATAACTGACTACTCGGAATGACTGTTACAGGATCAGATATATCATAAGAGAATGTTATCAGGTTTCTTAATGAAGGAAAATACCGCTCTTCTAGATCATACAATGGAGTTCAACATGGAGTTATCTGAACATAGGGTGATTAACGTAAATGATCTAAAAGCTTCCAACTTGATATGTTCACGACCAAATTTATCCCACTTTAAAATCACCATGCTAGAAGAAAAATCTGCTAAGGAGAAGTTTTTAGTAGCAGGTGTGGTCGAGGGATTGGAGAAGGATTCACTTAGGAAGGAAAGTCAGAAATCAGCGTCTCCTTATGTCAGTTGTTTGGCAGTGAATGGAACTTCGATTGGAAGGGAAAGCGCTCGTGTGGGTGGGGTCTGTTGCCACGGGTGCAAATAGATTGGGCATTACAATTAAGACGGTTGTAGTGATTGGATGAGAGGGGTGCCAACTTGGTCAGCGCCACTGAATCAGGTGAGAACTTAGACTGTTTTCTTGTTTTAAGTTCTTTAGATGTTGATTTCGGATGGATTCTTGATTCTTGTAGTTCTTCTCATATTTGCTTAGTGAGATGGTTTATAGTTACAAGTCTACATCGGGTTGTTGTGTGAGAACGATGATTGGTGAGATTTGTGAAGTAATGTGTGAGAGAATAGTTGAGTCGGAGATGTAAGATGGAAAGGGATACGCACCAAAGAAGGTCATACATATTCCTTTATTGAAATGGAGCCTGATATTGAAGAGAACTATGGAAGCACGGGGCTGCAGGTACTTAGCTCAATATGAAGTTCTATTAGTTTGAGAAAATTTTCGTAAGGTGATGAAGGATAAGAGGGGGATTGGACAAAATCAACACAACCTCTAAAAGCTTTCGGGAAATAGGAAAACTCGGTCGAGTGTTTGGAATTCCATCATTCCTAAAGCATTATCTAGTTCGCCGAGACTGCGACATTCGAATATCGTCGAGAGGTGGAGAGTGCCTCGGGGTAGGTGGAGTTCGTTCGGAGAGTGGCGCCTTCGTGTTAACGCATACTGAGATATGCCTTTGAGGGGCATACAAATTGTGTTATATTTTGAAGGCAATCTCATATTAAATCCACAACGAAAAAATTATAAAAATATCGAAACCTAGCCATGGATCAATGCGAAAAATATAAATCGTGTTTTGGAGTTATACCTTAAAAATGGATCTACTGTCTCCACAGTATGACGATCACAACAATGCAATATTGCGGTGCCTCTACAGTATCCATACGAATGGAATGAAAAATGGCTCTCCCTCAGACCATGGTGCTAGCTGCGATAAGGGAATATTCCTCACGATCTCTCTCTCTCTCACTTTATGTGGCGGCTATGTTTTTTTTTTCACGTGTGTCTTTTCCACAGACACATATAATATATATAGGTGCAAATCAGCCCTATGAGAGTAATGAGCCTTTGGGCTCACAATCTGACCTGGGTCAGATTCGTGTGTGGGCTGTTGAACTTTAGTTGGCCCATTTAAATTAATTAAATGTCAATCCAATGTCAGGAGTCCAAGTCTTACTTGGATCCCCAATTAAATTTATCTTATGAATTTAAATCCCAATTTCGATCCATTCTAAGTGTGTGGCCCTGTAGGTTCCCATTACGTTGAAAGTAATACTAAAATTATATTCTAGTATTACAAATAGCGAGCGGTATCTAGCAATACATCACTGCTACTCAAGTAACGGAAATGTCAGTGATTTGGTATAACCTATCCGTGATCAATGTTACCATGTAGTTTAGTCCCTTTGTCCAAATATCTTAATTGACCACAAGGCATAGAGCGTGTCACCCTTGTATAGTTCAATCTTTGGTTTTTTGATGTTCGAGTAGACTTACTAAAACAAATGAGCTCAATATCTTATATTGACTCATTTGAGCACAGCTATGCATTTTGCAGTCTCACTCTATCAAGGGGCCCGAAGATATTGCTCATGTTATGTAAGAGGAAAAAATCCTATCTAAGTCACTTACATCCTTCCGCATGATTTGTAGTATATTCAATAGTCGACTTTATAATCATCTTATTACAAGCAACGTTTGATGGCATTAAAACACATAACTTATCACGTAGGGAACCATAGTGACTTTACGTCAAATGACTACGTACACCATGGTCACTGTGAGAACCACTTATGGCACTCACATTATGATCTATGCAGAGTTCTCATGGTGGGTCAGTCCAGTACATTATTACTCTAATATGTACTCTGTGTAGACTTGATATCTCATATCCATGACCGAGAAGAATGGTCATCATTCTACGCGCACACTAGTCTCTATGTATTATCGTTGTCCTAATTCACAATAATACTCGACTATGGACATTTAAGAACAATGTTCTGATTTCAGTCAATAGGATCTCACAATCAAGCCATGCACTTGATATTCCATGACATTGAACTTACTATTTTAAGGACTATATTATGTTCATTTAATTCACAATACATAACACAATAAATAAAAAGCCTAAATATGAAATTAATGTCATGATACAATGTAAGCTAGTAATGTCAATACACAACTGGCCTCTAGAGCATACACCAATAAATTGGAAAGAAACAGGTGGAAATAGATTCAATTAGCAAAAGAAGCCATTGAACCGAGTTAGTTTACAAGAGGAAAGGTAAAGAGTCTTTAAGAGTTTAAATCGTACATGTGTGAATTCATGTGTATACAATCCAAAGTGAAGATTGTTAGGTTTATGTCTTGCATACTATGTCTGAGAAGAAGAGAAGACGGTGATGCATGAAGAGGTTGAAACATCAATGGAAGATGGCGTAGTAGCAGCATCAACAAACGAAAAGAAGAAGAACATCAGCGAGGCAATGACAGTCGACTGCGAGGTGCTCTCTGTTATGAGTCGAGGCACTACAGTCGACTGCTTATCGTGGCAATCGACCGCAATCTGCAGGCAGGCTGTTTATGGATCAGGTTCTGGTAATATGACTGAAGCACAATTCCTCACCCTAGTTAGATCATACGACTCTCATTGTATGGTTATCTCTTCAAGATATATCAGATAGTTATTGTATCAAGATAGCAAACTAGGATTTCTCTAGATCTCAATATATATCATTGTAACGGTTCCAAGAAGAGTAAAAGTGAGTACTTCACTGAAAAGGGTTTGCGAGATTTTCCAATTGTAAACAACAAGTATCTTCTTGTGAGACTTAAAAGATAAATAAAGTCGTGGTGAGATGGTTGTAACTCTTGTATCTTTCTCTAGTTGAGTATAATCTCAGCTATTTCTCTCCCGATTTAGGGTTTGCCCAAACTGTGACAAAATTGTGTGTTTTCGTTTGTTTGGTTTGAGAGATCCACAGTGGTGTTTCTCATTTGCCAAAAAATGGCAACAACAGTAATAGCAAATAGGATCGATCACTGCAGTGGTCGTTTGCTAAAAAATTGCCAAAATTTTCAAAAATTGAGTGGGACGGTATATCATATACCGTCTCAACTTTTAAAAATAAATTAAAAAAAGTTAATTACTTATTAACTATTAAACCTAATTAATTAACTAAATTAAATAATATAATAATAACTAAACCTAATTATATCACTACCTAAACCTAATTACTACTCCTAAACCTACCACCCAGCATTAATTTTCTCCACTCATGCCATAAATCACGGACGGTACATCATGTACCGTCTGGTGAAATTTTTTTTTTTTTTTTTCGAATCATCCAATCCTGGCCGTTCATTTATTAAAAAAAAAAGGAAAAGACAAAAAAAAAACTCACAGACGGGATATGATCTTCTGTCTGATTCAAACGGGATATCATCTCCCGTCTGAGGAGTTTTTAAAAAAAAATTTAAAAAAAGGAGAGACAGTATATGATGTACCGTCTGAAGCTATTAGAATATATTAAAATTCATCAGACGGGATATGATATCCCGTCCTTTATAATTTGAGAATCACTATTCTGTTTCTCATATATGAGAAACAAATATAGCATCTTTTCTAAAAAATGGCAAAATGAAAAACCATTGCAGCATGCCAATTGCTATAATATGGCAAATTGGCATATATAGAAAACCACTGTGGATGCTCTGATCTATTATTTTGTTTGGTGTTTTGTAGTGATCGTGTCGCATAAGCTCAGCACTAAATTCCTAACACCTGGAGGATGGCGAACTACTATAAAGTCGGTCCCAACTCGATCTCCATGTATTTCCCAACTCGATCTCCATGTATTTGATCTAGTGTCATGTCCATGTATTTCAATTCACATTCAATCTCACGGAGGTAAGCTAATATCTTGGTCAACCTCAATGATAATTGGTCATTTATAACACATGCGCAATGAAAACTTGCTCCAAGCTAATTGACTTCCAAATGTTTTGCTTATGGAATATCAAATATGGCTTTCTAACAACAATTGCTACAGCAATTTTGTGTGAGTACCTATGGATGCTAGTTCGCATATAGAACTAACGTTGACCTTGACTTGCTTATTTTCGTGGGCAGTTGCTAGGGCGGAAAATTTAGAGGATCATAATTAAGGCATAAATATAATACAATATCTAATCACTGTTATTTAAGATCAGTCAGACGACCGGACCAATCTCTTTGTTGGGGCAAAATAAATTATCGGCGGGCAGCAACTGTCTTTGCTACGTGGCGCTCTACATGTTAGGATTGTGGCCTCAAATACACGTAGGTTATGAGTACTTGAAGTTGAAGAAGAAGAGAAGAAAACGAAGACATCAAGAGACAACAATAGCAAGTAGAAGATGTGTAGTATGGAGAGTTGCGGTCGACCGACCTTGATTATAGAAGGTTCTTCGAGTGTACAGGGTTCAACATAGAAGGAGACAGTGAACCATTCACGCCTCGGGTGTAGGCTTTATACGTTGCCGTCGACCGACCTGGGGGTGTGGTCGACCGACAGCGGCGCTGCGTATTATTTGGGCTGACGAGTTTAAGGCCCAATAAGTTGGATTTGTGTTTATCTTTTAGGGTTTACATGGAAGCTATATATATGGCTGTATACGCTAGGGTTTAGATATCTTTGAGATCAAGAGGTGAGCCGTTATCATTGTTCAACTTCAAGAGGGAATTGTACCGAGTGTTTCAAAGGTGCGGGAGAGAGATTGAGAGTTATAATATCTTTTGTAATATTTGTATTTATTGGGGAATAAGAAGTATTGGTTATCTCTGCATATTGATTGTATTATTGTGAGTTTTTGCATATATTGTGGTGGCTTATTCTTGGTTCATCTAAGTCTTGGTAGTTTCTATTGCTTGTGGTGTACTTCCGCTATTAGCATTACGAGTTGTGGTAGATTCTTCAGTAAGTGGTATCAGAGCTTTAAGTTCGAGATGGCCGATAGCAAGTCGAAGATCGAGAGATTCGATGGGAGTGACATCGCGATGTGGAAGATTCAGATGATAGCGTATCTTCGTCAAAAAGTTCTTGATGGTCCGTTGTTTGATGAGAATCCGGAAGGTGGAGACAAGAATGCAAAGGTCTTGGCGGATTGGAATCGTCCGAATCATAAGGCGCTATTGCAAATTCAGTTGGGACTGAGTAGGAAGGCGTTATTCCATATCTCGAAGGCAAAGACCACAAAGGAGGCTATGGAGATTCTCACAGATATGTATGAGAAACCGTCGGCATCTAATCAAATTCTTTATTTCAAGAAATTGGTTAATATGAAGTTGAAGGAAGGGGGTTCAATAGCAGAGCATGTGAACAATTACTGTATGGTTTATAACCATATGGAAGCTGCAGGTTTGAAGTTTTCAGAGAGGGGACAGTTATTGTTAGTTCTATCTACTTTACCCGATAATTATGGTACGGTGTTGTAGCACCCCGAATTTCCAATATAATATCTCAGAAATACGTGGCACAATTTCAGAATCAATTTCGATGTAATCATAAACATATAGCAACCAAATACAAGGAAAATTAAAAACTTTTTTTACATCTATTGTTTACAAAGCACGGCGGAAAAATAAAACACCTTGAATTACAATTTCTTTCTTTTACAACACATTCTTTACAATTTGTCTAAGTCATATTATCATTCTACCACATGCATCCATATCCTAAGTTATAGGCACCTACCTGTAAAACATGAGGCTAGAGATAATCCTAACCCCTAAAACTACAGGGGTCAGCCATAACGGTGTGAGTGACATCAAAAGAAAAGCATCATAAATAAAACATAAAGGATAAGTCATAAACAACATGTATTAACAGTAAGAATAAATGAGATAAGAGATAACAATAAATAAACATAAAAACATCAAGGAATATGAGATAGTAAATAGTAGGGCATGAAAACATTAAGTGAAACTAGACTAAGTGTCAAGTGTAGAAAAACAGGAAAACAATATGCATAAAACCAAGTCAAGAAAATATCAATGCTATATGCTGACTCTCTAATGCATACTTTGTAACGACCCGGATCCCCGTTATCGGACATCCGTGACATCACCAAGATCATTGCCTTCAAATGCATCTCAACACAGTAAATAACGTGAAAATTTAAACATTTTTATTGCTATCAGAGTTGTTACATTAATAATTACAAATATCAAATTGTCCTTGGACCAGGAATACAAATTACATAACTTTATTACAACTGACTACAAGAATACTTAAACATTTCTTGTGAAGCCATTGACTGTCTTTCAGATCGGCAATCCCTTGGTAACTGCCGAAACTCCGTTGAGTGGTCTATCTGCACCTTCTGGGACCTACCCCTCGGCTTGAGCCTTCTGCTACGTGACCCTGATAATTCTGCACCCGCTCGAAGAGTAGACGTGCATACTGCCACTACTTGGATGCCCTGCTGATCTTGGGCTCTCCTATGCTCGTGACCTGATATCCATGTACCTAAAAGGTGGGGTACGTCAGTAATTCTACTGACGTGATGCTGATAAGGAAACAGCGATCCTCAAACTATCACACTCACAAATTCATCTTGAATGAAAAATTCAACGTGCATCCGGATTTCCTAGTGTTCGTGTATGTCATGACCTGAGTCTAATGCAACAATACAGAGTATAGAACAGATGCACTTAATCTAATGTCAGCAAGATTCTGGATGCACATGCATCCCATACTACATGTGACCCAGGTCAAGCCAACGTACTTAGTCTAATGCAAGCGAGACTTTGGAAATGTATGCATCCCATACTACATACTTTCTAAATCAAGCCGTTGTCTCCATGTTTAGGGATTAGAACCCTCGCTATGCAATGCATTCTAATTTGATCTATTTCCTGTTCCTGATAGTATGACATGGTTGAGGATGTGAAAATAAAATAAAAGAATATAATGCAGGGCGCTACCCCGAAGTCACCAATAATTACTGCGTCGAACCATCCTCGAAAGCTGTGACGAACTTACAGATATACCGCGGTATATCCATTGCGCAAGATCCTTTATGATCCGTTCGTGTCCACCAACATAGAACATGACGACCTCGGAGGTCCTAAAATACCCCCGATCCGCCAGGATATCAGCATCCCGTTCTTACCATGGCACTTCAGGAATTAACAGTGCAAGATACGTACCGCAGTGCGTATCCCTAATGACCGAAAGAGACAACCAGTATCACCACCTAGTGCTAACTCTCAGAACGAGTTGGATTATAGGGAATCACCCCTAATACCAATTCAGACTTCGAGCGAAACAATAAAAGAAAAACCTAATCAATCCAGTTTACTGAAAATATGTTGTTATTCAAACCACACTCGGTGTCGATCAACAAAGTCGAGCCTGACTGGTCTGTCAAGGTAACAACCATCCTGGAATCACATCCACTGATTCCCAATACCTTCATAGGTCAGCGACCCAAAATAATCCCGGCCCGTGATCCTCAGTGAGTGGTCCAACGGTGCCCTGATGGTGTAATACAATTTAGTGAAGGTAAGCACGCACATAATTATCCTTTCTGGACTTTTGACAGACTCAGGCATAGAGACACCCAATACAATCTAACAGAGCTATATCCCAACTCTCTCATGTCCATCATGAGTACATGCACAGGAACTTGCCTAAGTTCCGAATAAAATGCTAAAAACCCATCCTTTAAATCTGATAGCTCACGATCACCATATTGCGGTAGGCAGAGGGTTCCTCATCAATTGTCCGATGGAACAATCAAGAAATACCGGTAGCTGTGATCCCAGCTACACTCATCGGAAACCAATACACTCAGAATTTCCTAGAAGGGTGAGGAGATCCGTTGCCATCCCCTAGTCGATGATTCCCTCAATTTCCTTTTATAGGACTCAAGTCCCTGAGTTAACTCAAAGCTTGAAGTCAGTCTAGACAATAGGTTGCTAGACTCATAATGTCCATAATTTTCAGCACACAAGTCAGAATTGCTTGGTATCTCCCATTCTGGAAAGGTAAGACCCTAGTCTATAGCTTTTCAGTTGACTATTTCCTCAAATTCAATCGTCTTGTCATCCAATGACCATTATATACTCTTAGTAGTACGTTCCTTTTCACACTTGTTGCACTTGTCCGATATCATAAGAGTTCACTTAGTTATCGGAATTACTCGATTCCGGGTCCAATGGGAAGGTAGGATTGTCTACTTTAACTTCCTATTTGGACACGTCCTCAGATTCAATTCTTAATGTTCTACTCCCTCCGTTTCACTTTAAGTGATATTCAGGAGTTTTGCACACAGATTAAGAAATGGTGAGATAAACAATTGTTTCCCTTTACACCCTTATTAATAAGTCTCCATGATTTAATTACTAATTCTCTTTCCAATACAAATTATGATTTCGAGAAATTGTAATTAATGTTTTCTCAAGTTCAAGACATTCTTTTTCCACCAACTCTTTGAGATGGTGAGTTGGCATTAGTTTTTTAGAGAAAATAAAATCTAGAAAGTTGAAAGCACAATTTTCTAAGAATGTTTGATAGGATTAAGATGAGTAATTAAGATAAAATATCAACATAAATAAGGGCTTTCTTGGAAAAAAATGTAAAAAAATTAGATAATATCACTTAAAGTGAAACAAGAAAAAAACCCCTAAATATCACTTAAAGTGAAACGGAGGGAGTAAAAGATACCAATTTCCATTGGGTGCATGACAAGGGAAAAGTTTTATGTCTCTAGTAAACATTTTCTCGACAAGGCCAAATTTGTCCCACTTTGGAAAATCATAACTTCCAACCTACAACCTGGAATTTCAAAATCCTAGTTGGGTTAGAAGGCTATGATTCCCTACTGCCAATCTCTAGTTGGCCAGTCGCCCAAATTCTTAACAGATAAGCCTAGGAATATCTATCTCCACGAACTAGACAACTCGTACTAGGGTGAACGTACCCTACTTTAAAATTCACTAGTAAATTATCCCTAAGTCCAACGATCATGAAATTTGAGATTCTCTATCTACACATATACCATTTCATCGTGTCCAAAATTCACATTCAAATTCATTTCACACAACGATCTACGACTCCTCAAACATAACCCGATTTTCAGCTGTTCTTTTTCTGCAGGGTATTTACTGCCCCTTACTAATTACCTTTGAAACCTCATCAAACGACTTCTAAAAATTCTGAAATTTGAGATTCATCAAATAGACTCATACCCCAAGCTACTCCCAAAATTTCGTAGCAAAACAATAAACGTACACGAAGTTATGGCTTTTTGAACTTCAGCACAACGCACAGTCAGCTTCAACCGACACCTACGGACTAGTTGCATTCTACTATTTTTTCGGGGCATCAAACGACCTCGGAAAATTACGAAACTTAAGAATATGGTTGTAGACACATACAAAAGTGTCCACAAAAATTTCCAGCTCAAAATGCTTTGTCATTTCCGAGATATAAAATCGGAAAGACACACAAAAATCATCACAGCCAGCAGCCATTCTGGCTGCTTACTGTCCGGACTTGGACCCACTGTTTGGGCTACTAAAATGCATCCAAATATTATGAAAAAAAATCATGGATACTCTACATGCATAGAAGAACAACTTAATAAAATTTTAGCTCAAGATACCAAACCGTTTGGGCGTAATAAATTCCCCAACATACCCTCACAATCATGCTATTCAATCAAAACTCAAAAGAGTTATTCTCTACCATACAATTTATTTTTTTCCTAGCACTTCTCATACTCAAACATGGTAACAAAATCATAGCTACCATTACTACACATCCATTCATACCAAAACAAAATAAATACAAAAGAGTTCAAGAGATCACCCACTTGAAGCTTGCAAAATCTCCTTGTAGCTTGACTCCTAGCTTTGTTTGCTTGCTTGTCTTTGCTCCTTGTGCTTGTGTACCTTGTCCTACACTTCTTCTTCTCCTTCTCTACTACTCCTTCTATTCTAGTAGACTTCTTCCTTTCTTATATATACATATTTATTTTTTTGAACAAAGAGGAATGGAGAAGGCTTAGGAGGAGAATTAATGGAGCTTGAAAAATGAAGTGAGGTGAGAATGGGAGGGGGTTATAAGGGCCGGCCTTGGAGGGGTGGGTGTGGGTTGGAGTGTGGTGAGGTGTAGGGATGATATGGAGTGTGGGATGGGTGAAGGAATGAAGGGTAGATTAAGTGCCAACACACCATGCAAGAAGTTTCATGGAAACTTCCTTGGAACCTTCAAGGAAACTTCTTATTCCATAAGTCAACCTACACATGGTGAATTAATCCCACCATTGGATCTCATCAAGATCTAAGCCATGATGTGATGCTAGGGTTCCTAACCCTAGGTTAGGTCAAGGAACCCTAGGTCATCTTATTCCCATTCTAACCCTAGTGCACAAATACAATCCACATTTTGATCCAAACACTAGCCTTAATTGAAAATAACCAATACATATATATTAAAATCCTATAAAATACATGTTTTATGGAAATTATAATTTCCTCCCACAAATTGTCTGGTCAAAACAATCGGGACAAAACCACAGTTTAATCGAGACGATATTCCGAGTTTACTTCATCGGATTCAGAACAGCCCGTATGTCTGAAATCTCTCAATTTAACTGATAATTTCTAGGAAAAAATGTAATCGTGTGCAATACTTAGTCAATGCACGGGTTACAGTGCAAAATAGCCATATGTTATTTTGCGGGGTATTACATACTTGTCGGATTCTATGCATCCCACTCTACATAGGTCCGGTGCAAGCCCTTATCGTTCTCCACTTGATAGGGTTTAATCCCTCGTTATGCAACTAATCCTACTATGATGACTACTATCAGATTTAGACATTCTGCAAGTATTGGTGTAACGCCCCACCTCAATACTCAGAAATTTTTTATTAATTTAAAGACAAGTTAGATACTATGTAGTACAACTGCCCACCACAGGCTGCCTCTCAAAAGATGGTTAACCAATTAGGTGACTCTTGATCATAGGCAATTTTATTTATACTCAATTAATTTTTGTCTACTCCTGATATGGGATTACTCAAATACATATCTCTTTACAAATCCCATCACCCTTCAATTATCAAAGACAACTTTGTCTTTCCGAAATTTTTCCAACGCATGGGCCCCCATTATATGTGATGACGTCATCATCACATTTAAACAACCAGCCAACGTACTGTTTACTTGAACCTTGAACCGTGGGCCCCTCTTCAACCTCTCTCCTCCTTTTTTTAAAATATTTTTTTAACATATATATATTATATATATATATATATATATATATATATATATATATATATATATATATATATATATATATATATATATTATTCATTATATTTTTTCGGAAATACAGGGTATTACATATACCCGATCCCGGAGATCAATGACTCTCAACACCGCAGATCATACTGAGGCCCTCTTCCACACCTTGTGTCAAAAGTCGGTTCTGATACCATTTATAACGCCCCGCCCTAATACTCAGACATTTTTTATTATTTTAAAGACAAATTAGATACTATGTAGTACAACTGCCCACCACATGCTGCCTCTTAAAAGGTGGTTAACCAATTAGTTGAATCTTGATCATAGGCAATTTTATTTTAACTCAATTAATTTTTATCTACTCCCGATATGGGATTACTCAAATACATATCTCTTCACAAATCCCATGTACACCAATCCTAGGTGCCATGTCACCCTTCAATTATCAAAGACAACTATGTCTTTCCGAAATTTTTCCAACATATGGGCCCCCATTATATGTGATGACGTCATCGTCACATTTAAACAACCAGCCAACATGCTGAACCTTGAACCGTGGGCCCTCTTCAACCTCTCTCCTCCTTTTTTTAAAATATTTTTTTAACATATATATATATATATATATATATATTATTTATTATATTTTTTCGGAAATACAGGGTATTACAATTGGTTCTTGCCCTTGGAATACTGGAGGCCAATCCCACCTGCAGATCATTCTGTGACAGTGGGCCCCCAACCAACTCCTTTTTTTTCCAATTAATCCTGAACATAATAAAGACTATATATACTTTACATCAAAAGACTATATATACTATATACTATATATACTATACATCATATATTATGTCTTTAAGTAAAAATTAGTTTAACTAAAATTTATAATGCAAAAATAGATGTGCTTACATTTTATGAAATTTATTTTGAGAAAGGATACGCTCAATTGCGTTCGCCGAAAACAAACACGTGCGTCGCACGTAAAATATCAAAATGCGAAAATCGACTTTATTGATGAAAAATTATTAAATATAGTCGAAAACAATATAAGCAAAATTATATTTACTAGTTTATATATATTTCATGATGAAATCACAACACGTAGAAAGCACGTGCATTATACGTGCAGAAAGTCGAAAAATGCATTTTAATCAAAACAAGGGAAAAACAAATTTTCGTTTTATAAAATAGATTTAAATACATAAAAATAAGTAATTTAAACCTATAGAAAATATTATACGTAGTGGTGGAAACACGTGCATCAAAACACGTAAAAAGCACGTAAATTCCAGAGATTGAAATATTATCTTTTAGTTGACTGAAATCAACACGGAAAAATGTATAAATAGTACGAATCCAAAATATGTAGTGAAACACATTACAAAATATACGTGCGTAACATCCAGGGGCAAAATTGTAATTTCCAATTTTGCGGGGTGTTACAAACATGCTGTTTACTTGAACCTTGAACCGTGGGCCCCTCTTCAACCTCTCTCCTCCTTTTTTTAAAATATTTTTTTAACATATATATATATATATATATATATATATATATATATATATATATATATATATATATATATATATATATATATATATTATTCATTATAATTTTTTGGAAATACAGGGTATTACATATACCCGATCCCGGAGATCAATGACTCTCAACACCGCAGATCATACTGAGGCCATCTTCCACACCTTGTGTCAAAAGTCGGCTCTGATACCATTTATAACGCCCCGCCCTAATACTCAGACATTTTTTATTATTTTAAAGACAAATTAGATACTACGTAGTACAACTGCCCACCACAGGCTGCCTCTCAAAAGGTGGTTAACTAATTAGGTGACTCTTGATCATAGGCAATTTTATTTATACTCAATTAATTTTTATTTACTCCCGATATGAGATTACTCAAATACATATCTCTTCACAAATCCCGTGTACACCAATCCTAGGTGCCACGTCACCCTTCAATTATCAAAGACAGCTCTGTCTTTCCGAAATTTTTCCAACATATGGGCCCCCATTATATGTGATGACGTCATCATCACATTTAAACAACCAGCCAACATGCTGAACCTTGAACCGTGGGCCCTCTTCAACCTCTCTCCTCCTTTTTTTAAAATATTTTTTAAACATATATTTATATATATATATATTATTTATTATATTTTTTCGGAAATACAGGGTATTACAATTGGTTCTTGCCCTTGGAATACTGGAGGCCAATCCCACCCGCAGATCATTCTGTGACCCTTACGTCCATCGTCCCGAAAATGGAGATTGCCTCACTCTGCAGGTCATCCTGGAACCCTCATTGCACAAACATCCCATGAGCATCGCTCTCGTCCTCGAAATACTGGAGATCAATCTCACTCCGCATATCACTCTGTGGCCCATACGTCCATTGTCCCGGAAATGGACATTGCCTCACTCCGCAGGTCATCCTGGAACCCTCATTGCACAAACATCCCATGAGCGTCGCTCTCGTTCTCGGAATACTGGAGATCAATCGCACTCCGCAGATCACTCTGTGGCCCATAAGTCCATCATCCCGGAATACTGGGGAATATCTCACTTCTTGGATCATCCTGGAGTCCATAACTCACGCTTGCACTCATTTCATCATATCACCGTCTAGTTCCTGTCCTTAACTTGTTAAGTTAATTAATTAATTTCAAATTTCTTAGAGTTGGTGTACCCTACCGGATTAAACTCAACTGATCAACAACAAAGTCACAACTGGCTAAACTACAAAATCTCAACTGCCGGCATACTAGGGTCCCACCCAACCTCTAGAGTCTTATAACTCAAAATATTATTAACAGTCTTTCTAGGGTCCACATCATAACCCTAAGTCTCAAATCAAACCCATCTTGGTTTGTATTATATAAAAATATTCTTCATTAGTCACATTCTTATAAATCAACCAATGTTGCCATGAAGGACTCTTTCATACATGGTAACATATTCAACTTACGAAATTCCTTAAAAATCAACTAATACTGTCATGAAATTCTTTGTCTAAAAAAAATCTGAAATTAAATTCTCAAAAATCTAAAACTATTTGTTTCTAAATTTGATATTATACTCTGAAAATCTGAAACAATTAAGTACTCAAAATGAAACTTTTATCTTACAAAATTTGAAACATTTGGCTAACGAAATTTGAAACCTTATTGAAAGTAAAAAAAATCTGAAACATATACAAATCCTGAAAACTAACGATCATCTGTAATATGAAATTCATAACGTCAAAAATCTAAAATTATACATGTTCTGCGCATGAAATTTATTAACCTATAATGGTATCAATCTTAACATGAAGTGGAAATAATCATCAGTTTAACCAGAATCTATTTAAAACTACCAAAATTCTTCAATCCCTACAACCCCATACTAAATCTAATACCCATCCTACTCTTACCGAGACCCTGTACAACCATGCCAAGCCGAAAATAATATCAGCCAAACCAATTAAATCCAAATGCAACTAACTCAAACAAACCATAACTCCATTTAATTAAACCATTATGCAAAGTAATCACAATATCAACTCTAGCTTAAATCTATGGTCATACATTGACCTAATCAACAAAAGAATATATATATATATATATATATATATATATATATATATATATATATATATATATATATATATATATATATATATATATAAATCCCGAGCCCACTCGAAAGCAAGACCCGAGGCCCTCCATTGACTCAAAAACAAAATCCAAACTTAAATCAAAATCAAAATAGTCCTAATCCCAATTTAATCAAGCCTAATTTAAACAAACCAATAATCACAGCAACCTCTAATCCGGGCTCAACAAGATTAATCCTACTTAGTCAAACAAAACCAAAATTTATTTAACCAATTTCATAGATCTAAGATAGATCTATCATGCCATAATAATTTACATCCCACACGATTTCCATATACGTGAACATAAACTATAAAAACTAGATTTTTTATTTCATGATGGCAACGATTTTTAGTTAACAGTTTTTCTCCATTCATCTCATGATAGGAATCAACAATGCATGTTTTTCATTCAATAGATCCACATCCAAAACTTGATCTTTTTAATCTATTAACCCTTTTCATAACTTGTTATACACATCTACTAATGGTTAGATTAACTTGTCCACGGTTATATGCAAATATAATGTGTAAATAATCAAGTTCCACTCATCAATAACATCAAACAGAGCATATATGTATATACACATAGTAAGGATCATTTTTAATCGATTTTGTTTATTTTCATGTAATACCATCATACAACTCAATACACGTGTTCAAATCAGCAAGTATATGATAGGAAATAAAATACCCATGATCTATATTAGGTTCTTTAACAATCTCAAGTCATCTAATTAGGGTTTTAGTCATCAATAGTATAGTTTCATGGAAAGATTCACTTTTTAATTCATCTACTCATCAAAACTCATTATATCTTCATACCATCATCTAACATACATTCTAATAGATAAATCATCACATACAACATGCTTAGAACAATAAGAACATAAACACAAGTCACTCACCTTATTGAAGAAATCAACCGAATTAATAAAGAATAAGAAAAAGCCCTTCTTTTGCAAAATCCAAGATCATCGCTTCGAAACTCCAAGAAAACCAATAGTAAAAATACATTTTATTTTTGCAGAGGAGAGGGACGGCTATAGTGGCCATAATATAGGCCAAAATTTGGAGTTTTTAGGATTTTACAAGTTTATGGAAACACCCCTTAACAAATTATTATTTTACATATATAAACATTTCTTTAATAAAGTAGTTAAATAAGTTAAATAAATAAAAATAAAACCAAATCCTTTTACTACTGAGTTATCCAACCATCAAGCATAGCCCATAAATTTAAAAAATTCTGATTTGTACTCAAAGTCGTAATTTTGCACAACAGTCCCACTTTTTGTAATATTTGCAAATATGTCATAAAATATTCGTAAAAATCAAGAAAATTCATAAATAATATCTAAAAATAAATATTAGAATTTACAATTAAAATTTTCTGACTTTTATTTTTCAATAAAACATTTGCACAAGATCCACTTAAATTCCATATTTGTAAATACACCATATTTGTTTAAATCTTTAACAAATCAACTCTAAATAAAACTTAAATAGATTTTATTTTCAATGATGACCATGGAAAGCCCAAAAACCAGTAAAAATGATTTTTTATTATTTGTTTGAGATCCAAACGGGTTTTTACATAAAATCCCCTCTCTTTCGAACTATTTATAAAAACAGTTTCTTTACTCAGAAAAATTCCAAATTTTAGGATATACTTAACTATATATAGGAGAATTTATCCATAAATCTAAAAGTGGATATTTGCACCCAAAAAATGTTTGCACGTGTTTTGCACGTGTAAAAATTGAGAAATTCATAAAATAGTTAAATAAATTCAAATAAATATGAAAAATTAAAATATAATAAATAAATGAAGAAAATCAATCATTAACCATAAAATTTTAAGAAATCAAAATTTCCTAACCTTGCACGTATGTTGCACGTGCAAAATTTCAATTTCAAGAAAATAGTCAAAATAGTCAACTTTACCAATATAATATTATCTAGTAATGCAAAATAAATCATTTTATTTTGTGGGGTGTTACAGGTGTAACAAACTATTACATGCACTATGACAGATTCGACGACTCTACGGGATGTGGTGAGTAGCATTCTGAACGAGGAGGTGAGAAGGATGAGAAATGGGGGATATCTATCATTATCTTCTAGAGATTCCACAATGTCTGTTGAGAGGAGACATAGGAGATCTAAGAGCAGTCGAAGAAGAAATGATCAGAGTAGTTCATCCGAGAGTGGGTCTGATGACAGCGATGGGGACATGGGCCTAAGTGTTGGTATTGTCACAAGAAAGGTCACATGATGCGCAGTTGCAAGACTTATATGAAGAAGAAGCAGGGAAAACTGAATAGAGATATTCCAAAGGAAGCTCAAGTGGGGCTTGTTGAATAGTTATGCTTATCAGCTCGGGAGGAGTTGGGCACTCAAGATTGGTGTATTGATTTAGAAGCTTCTTTTCATTGCTCTCCGAGGAGAGAGGTGCTTGATGGCTACGAGGAGGGTTCTTTTGGAGTTGTGATCGTGGGGAATGGTCATACGTGGGGTTGATACTGTTCGCGTGAAAGCCAATGATGATCAGTGTGTTATCTTGCAGGAGACAAGACATGTTCCAGACTTGAAGGAAAATCTTATCTCGGTTAGAAGGCTAGACAAAGAGGGTATGTCTACTACAGTTGGTAGTGGGGAGTGACGTATAGCTGTAGGTTCAATGGTGATTGTAAAAGGGAAGCGTGAGGAAATGCTGTATTTGTTTAGAGACGTGAGGAGCATTTATCCTGTAGTTGACTCTTAGGCGGAATCGAGTAGTAGGTTGTGTGGGGTGCAACCGAGTTCTTTCAGTTATGGAGGGGTGGTTAATAATTTAGAGGGAGATGCTGGCTAAGTGATCATAGAGGGCAAGACGTTGTTACGGTGATGGTACTTTGCGATATGGCAGACGAAGCTTCAAGTCGCTATTGTGAGGTAGAGAGCACTGGTATCGATATGCGGGGTGATATCGACTGTAGGGGTTGAACAGTCTGCAGATTTTATGGAGGTGTCGTCCATGGAGACTTCTAGTGCAGATGGTGCATTGAGAGGCTTTGAACTATGTCCGGTATTGATGAAGATTCTGCGAGTTGGGGAGTCTTGTAACACGGAATCCGACACAGGAGGTTGTTTCTTCGCTATTCGTGCTCTATGCGATTGATAGAGCACACCCTTCATGAGGCGATGAGTGGTGGTTGGTGCACTCCACGTGGTGGAGTGGCGGGGGTGCTCTTTATGAGAGTGGGGAGTACTTGAATCTTCCATGAAACTGGGAGATTGGCAAAGATAATGCTAGATAAAGATTACAATAACTTTGAAGCATTGTGTATTTGGTCCAAGTGGAAGATTGTTAGGATTGTGGCCTCAAATACGCGTAGGTACCGAGTACTTGAAGTTGGAAAAGAAAAGGATAAGATGAAGAAAGCAGGAGACAACAACAGCAAGCAGAAGATGTGCAGTCTGGAGAGTTGCTGTCGATCGACCTTGATTGTAGAAGGTTCTTCAGGTGTACAGGATTCATCAGAGAAGTGGACGGTCGACCGTGCAGTCGATCGGTCATGTCTCGGGTGTGGATTTTACACGTTGCGGTCGACCGACCTGAGGGTATGGTCGACCAACAGCGACGCTGTGTGTTATTTGGGCTGACGAGTTTAAGGCCCAATAATTTGGATTGTGTTTATCTTTTAGGGTTTACTTGGAAGCTATATATATGGCTGTAGACTCTAGGGTTTAGATATCTTTGAGATCAAGAGGTGAGCCGTTATCATTATTCAACTTCAAAAGGGGATTGTGCTGAGTGTTTCAAAGGTGATGGAGAAAGATTGAGAGTTGTAATCTCTTTTGTAATCTTTGTATTTCTTGGAAAATAAAAAGTATTGGTTATTTTTGCATATTGATTGTGTTCTTGTGAGATCTTGTATATATTGTGGTGGCTTGTTCTTACTTCATCTAAATCTTGGTAGTTTCTATTGCTTGTGATGTACTTTCGCTATTAGCACTACGAGTTGTGGTAGATTTTCAGCACTACATACTACATGATCTTTCAATACACAAATTTTGATGTTCCATGTTACATGCGGAGCTATCATATATTATATTTGCTGACTGAATGATTGAGACTTTCTGGAACATATCGTATATCACAGTAAGTTGCTCACTATGACGATAATTAACTTAACACAGACATTAATAGTCAACTACTAGTTGCCCAAGTGTCTGTACGTGCGTACAGTACAGACAAGTACAAACACATTGCTCTCTCTACTGTCTCAATCTATCCTAATCCTAACCGAAACTAAAAACGAAAAAACATATGAAAGAGACCCATACTCAAATGACATAGTTCTCTCAATGCCATGAACATGATGAACGACTGAAAATTACATTGAACTGTCCAGTACCAGTGTATCCTTTCCCTCATCTTTTAGCACCCAATACACAGGCCGGGGGTAACCAGGTTGGGCTTTTCATCAAACCAACGGGCCTGGCCCGGCCTTAAATTCCCCCCAAAAAGAAAGTCTCAAACCTCACCCAGTCTCCCCATCGCAACTCCTTAATCTTCCCCTTTCGTCCTCGATTAATCAGACTCGAATCCATGGAGTTTTGGGGTAAACGATCACTTCCTCTATCTACTTACCACCTATTATTCTCGTTTTGTTCTATTTAGGGATCGATTTCGTTTCTTCTGCTTCTTCAATTTCTAGGGCATGTTTAGGATGGCATTTAAGCTAAGTAATGGTGAAAAGAATGCTAGAAATGGTAAATTTTTTTGGCATATGCTAAGATGTTTCGCTACATTTTATTTGGGTTTTTTTTTCCTCAAAATTCTCGACATGTGAGGGTTCTTATGCCATCTCCAACCCATAACACCATTTTGGTGTAACTTTTACACCAAAATAGTATAAAAGTCACGTCAAATAATAACTTCATTTTCAACACATAACACAATTTCTAACACCAAAAAGAAAAAAAAAAAATCTCTGCATATTTTTCTCTACCTACTTTTTATATAACTTTTTACTAAAATCTTCATTTCTTATCTATTTCATCAATTTACCACATACAAATTTTTATTACGTAACATACAAATTTTTATTATGTATTGATCATATGATAAGTTTCATAATTTTAACAAATTTGAACAAAATATCATGAGTAAATTATATTTTATTATCTAAAATGAAATAATTAATATATTATTAGAAAACAAATGATCTAAAATGACAAATCTACATTAACAAAGAACAATTTTGAACCAAAACATTAAATTCCATAATTAAACATGAACACATTGTTACAAATATATGTTGACGGTTTAATTAACCATCTGAATTAGTATACTTCTCCCACAAATGATCAATTAGTGCATTACGAAGCGCAATGTGAGTATCTTTATCTTTGATTTGTCTATGACGAGCAAGAAATTCTTAAAATTTTGTATTTTCATCTACAACCATTTCAACTTTTGCAGCTGAAGCTTCTCTCACATCTTCAGTTGGTGCATCAAGATCACGTTCATCTTCGATAAGCATGTTGTGCACAATAATGCACACAATCATTATGTCATGCAACACTTTTTTCTCCAAATACGTGTTGGTCCTTTCACGATTGTGAATCGCGATTGGAGAACTCCAAATGCACGTTCTACTTCTTTTCTACATGTTTCATGTTTCAAAGCAAAATATTTTTTCTTTCGACCCTGTAGTTGTTAAATAGTTTGTACAAGAGTGGACCATTTTGGATATATACCATCAATTAAATAATAACCCATGTTATACACTTTTCCTTGAATAACATAATGTGCGAGAGGAGCAATCATTGAGCTAGATTAGAAGAAAGATGAGACGACTCAAACACATTGATATCATTATTGCAGCCCGACATATCAAAATATGCGTGTCATATCCAAAAATCATAATCTGTTACAGCTTTAAAAATAATAGTTGGTGACCCACTACGACATGCGTATTGTCCAGCTCATGCCGTGGAGCAATTTTTTCACTTCCAATGCATGCAATCGAGATTGCCCAATATGTTCGGGAAACCACGTCGTCGACGAACATGGAGTAGCTTGATGACGTCATCTACGGAAGGTGTTCTTAGATATCGCTCTGCAAATATCTCCACAATAGCCCGACAAAATCTCTTTATATTTTCAATTGCCGTTGACTCACCTATCTTAATGTACTCGTCTGTAGCATCTGCCAGTTGACTGTATGCCAATATCTGGAACGTGGCTGTTACTTTCTGTAAACTTGATAATCTCAGTCTACCAAGTCCATCACTTCGTTATTGGAAGTAGTAGTCATGATTTTTTACCACATCAACAATACGCAGGAACAAACTTTGAGACATTCTAAATCGTTGACGAAACAACACATCGGTTCTGGTGTAGACTTGTTTGAATGCATTGGGTTCTCTCTCAAAAGATGTGACCTGCATTGGACCTAGTGTATACCAGTTTGAACACATCGGTTCTGGTGTAGACTTGTTTGAATGCATGGGGTTCTCTCTCAAAAGATGTGTGACCTGCATTGGACCTAGTGTACACCAATTTGAACGCATCAGTTTTGGTGTAGACTTGTTTGAATGCATTGGATTGTTTCAATGCTTAAGATTCTTTTAAGATTTTTATTTTTCTATATATAGAAAACTTTACTTGTGCAAATCACCATCTTCCTCATATTTTTATTCTCAACCATAAACTTCCCAAGAAAATATCTATATGAGCTTCTGGATATGTTATTGGTGAATTGTGCTCCTTTGCAAAATTTATTTAGAAATTTCTCAAGACCCTATTACGGGTGTTCACCAGTCCGCAGATCAATTTTGGACTCGTGTGGGGCGATGCTACAACGAATTAAGAGACCAGAGTTGGAATTTCCATAACAAGCGATCGACGCAGTCCCAAATTCAGGCTATAATGACCGAAGTAAGAAAATTGAATGGGGGTGTCAAACAAATAAAGAATATGAATTCAAGTGGTACATCAGATGCATATATTGTGAGTACTTATTTAAACTTATTTTTTACTATTATTAATGCAGTCCGATTACTTTTTAACATTATTTTTTCTTTCAATTTGTAGTTACGTCGAGCGAAAGAGTTATTCATGCAAGATCCCATGTTTAAGAAAGGTTTCAAATTTGATCATGTTTGGAATATTATTAAGAATTTTGAAAAATTTAAAGATAGTGCCCCAACTATAAGACAAATTTTGAAGCAGTCAAGTCAACTATGGCTCATCATAGCCCGATAATCCAACTCCTGAATCTCCCATATCATCTCCTGGCCAATCATCTTTTGCTCCCAATTTAGATGAACTCAATTTTGGTTGTACTTCGTCTGAACGACCCAACTAATGGATGAATTGACATGAGGAATACAAGATGAGGTGCCTTGGTGTATGCTTTTTGTCGATGATGCCGTCTTAGTGGACGAGACTAGAGCAGAAGTCAATGCTAAATTAGAATTGCGAAAAGAAACTTTGGAAGCTAGAGGTTTTTAGATAAGCAGAACTAAAACAGAGTATATGGAGTGTAGTTTTAGTGATATTCAGAACACAACTGAAGAAGTAGTGAAGCTTGATGGTCAAGAAATACCTAAGAGAGACCGTTTTCGATATTTAGGCTCAATTATACAAAGAGATGGGAAGATTTGTGAAGATGTTATACATAGGATCCACGCAGTGTGACTTAAGCGGAGAAGTGTCAGTGGTATTTTGTGTTGCAAACGCATACCTTTGAAGTTAAAGAAATTTTTTTATAGGACGGCTGTTAGACCAGCAATGATGTATGAAGCAGAGTGCTGGGCAACAAAGAAACAACATGTTTAAAATATGAGTGTAGCGGAGATTATGATGCTAAGATGGATGCGTGGTAAAACAAGGAAGGATAGAATTAGAAACGAGTATATACGAGACATGCTAAAGGTAGCTCCAATCCAAGATAAGTTAAGAGAGAATCACCTCAGGTGGTTTGGACATGTCACACGTAGACCTAGTAGTACCCCCATTAGAAATAGTTGTTTGATGAGTATTGAGGGTAGTGTTAGGGGTAGAGGAAGACCTAAACTAACTTGGATAGAAATGGTGAGAAAAGATATGATAGCTTGTGATCTTACAGAAGATATTGCGCTAAACCGAGCAGAATGGAAAACCAGGATTCATGTAGCCGACCCCAACTAGTTGGAAAGAAAAAAAAACTTTGTTATTGTTGTTGTTTTGTCTGAACAACCCATCGGGGTGAAAAAAAACCAAGTTAAAAAGGAAAACTGATGAAAATTTGAACGATATTAAAGAAGGAAATCAACAGCTGATGGAGATGTTAAAGAAGACAAACTTCGACAGGCAGAGACAAATGAATATCCAGGAGCGACAGTTGGCATTCAAAAAAGAGAGAGAAGAGAATAAAATCTTATTAAAAGATTTTGAATTCCATTGCTGATCCAACCGCACGTGAGTATTTTCGAGCTCAACTAGTAAAAATTATTCAAAAAAGAGCCGAACAACATCAACCATTTCCTTTTACTAGCACTAATGACCTTGGGCAATATTTCACTGATCTGAAAGCGGTTTACTAGATTTCTAAATTGGCGATTTATTATTATATATTTTTCATATTTCGTTTGAGTATCAATTTAGTTTGAATATCTATGTAATCTTAATTGTAACATGTCTAAATGTTTGATTATTTTTAATGCGCATTTCATATTTTTCTTAAGTATTAATTATACTTCGTATAAAATTAACTATTAGACCAACGTAAAATATAGAACACTTTCAAAACAACTTACAAATTGTTAAAATTGTAAAATTAATTTAGTTATAATTAAAATACACTTGTGGCCAATTTTTTTTTATATCTAAAACACAAAATTGACAAAAACACAAACCTATAACTAAGACAATTGTGATCAAAACACACAATTATCTAAAACTATGAGACTTTTTTTATACAAAATGTACAATTTTAAAAAAATGGACTTCGTGAACAGTGCCGCACCAGATTTGGCGCAACACTGTTCACTAGCACAAAAAATGCCATTTTTGGTGCTGGAAATGGCGCTCGATTGGAGCGCCAAAAATGGCGTTTTGCGCCAGTTTGGCACTGGGTTTGAGATGGCCTTAGCAGTACAGCAGAACATGGCATTTTCTTTTCTTTGTGTGTGCAAGTACAAGTGAAATTTTTACCGTATTTTTCAGTTGTATCCAATCCTGCGGTACGTCGAATTCACGTTTTGATAACATGGTTGTTGCCATTTTCAGGTGTCGAAGTCAAACCAGGAGAGACAGTTAAATGTGAACCTGGTGAAGATAAATATATTCATCTTTCACAGGTTGATTTTGCTAGTGTTTTGCTTTGGAAAATTTTTAGTCTGTATGTTTGACAACCCATGTCTGGTTTGTTTCAGGCTTCGCTAGGGGAATCAAAGGGCAAATGGAATGAAAGTGTGCCGATCTTTGTAAAAGTTGATGATCAAAAGTTAATTCTTGGAACTCTTTCCACCGAGCAATGCGCCCAGATACCTTTTGACTTGGTGTTCGAGAAAGAGTTTGAGTTATCTCACACATCCAAGAGTGTTAGTGTTTATTGCTGTGGATATAAAACTGCTGCACCGGATGAACGATATCCTTTAGGGTGTACTTTATATATAGTATTTATTTTTTAAAAAAAATTGTTGTTAATACATGTTCTTCCTTGACTATCTCGATTCTTTGTCACATCTGATGGTGATGACTATCCTGGTGAGCAACCGCATTTTTAAGAAAAAATATTTTTAAATTGTTTGCTCATTTTCCGCAAGCTGATAGTTGTTCTTGAAATTTCCAGAAAGCAAATCGGAGCCAGAAGATGTTCCTGTTGATCAGAATGCTATTGGTACAGTTATTCTGTTCAGACTGCATAGTAGTAGAGTATTAGCTTAGTTGCATTTTTTATAGGTTCTTTGCATTATATGATTTATGTGCCCACTTTGAGCGTTTTAGTTTAAATGATTCGTTTATTGTTTACTTTACAAATTTGCTTCAGAATATGCCATATGTAAATCTTTATATTCAAGTTAGTCCTTTTATTATTGTAGTTTACTTTTGAACTTTGTTGTTTCCCTTGAATATTGTTAAAATGTAAATATTAAACCTTCACCCTTACCAAAACTTCTGAGTTTTGGTCATGGTATCATAGCAGAGCAACCCAGGTTAGAATTCCACTGGCTACGCAATTTAAATGTGGATTTAAAAAGAAATAAAAAATATAGTTGCGTATAATCCAGGTCTTGGTCCACAAAGATAACCCTCAACCCGCAGGGGCATGTTAGAACATAATATTAAACTCTTGCCCTTACCAAAACTTCGGAGTTTTAGTCATGGTATCAGAGCAACCTAGGTTCGAATCTCACTGACTACACAATTTAAATGCGGATTTAAAAAAATAACAAATACCGCTGCGTATAATCCCGGTCTTTGCCCACAAAGATGACCCTCAACCTGCGGGGGCGTGTTAGAATACAAATATTAACCCTCACCCTTACCAAAACTTCTATGTTTTGGTCTATCGGTAGGGTCTTTCACATCATAGCAATTTCAGTTGTGATTCAATTGTTTACTAACCCAAAAGGGAAATGAAAAAAAAAAAGGAAACTCAAGATTAATAAAATTTGGAAATCTTTAAGTAGTAAAGAATTGAAATATGGTGGCTCACGTGTATTAGGTGAAGTCTATGTATGTGCACCTTCTCGTGCTTGTTACTTCTCCAGTTTGAAAATCACATTAGTCTCACAAAACATATAGATAGAGGATGGGGTTTGTTCATACTTTCAGCATACGCTCGTGCTCCCCGAGCAACAGTGCCTGTTGTGCATTTTGTACTCTCTTCTCAGGATATAAATGTAATAGTTTGAATGTTGTTTCCGCTAATGCAATTTAATTATGTCACCAGTAAAGCAACTCCTTGACTACCTCGCGAGTTTGTGACCAGTCGCTCTCATAATGGCAGCTTTTGTTACTTTATATTGTTGGAGTGTCACACAAGGTTTTACAGAATGGTGGATGAGGTATAGATGCTTTCAGTGCACACTTACACTCTATTCTACAGTGTCTGACATGTGATTGTTCCAGGATACCAATGTGTAAATTATTTCTTTGTGCTACAAGAGAATTAAAAAGAACTTACTTGATCTTCTAGCTCCAAAATTGTAACAGATTGAAAGAGAAATATACCAGTAGTATGTGATTGAGAGTATCAGCTGGTTTTATAACCAGCTGAACATCCACTTTGTTTTGTTTGAATTATACTGTCTGGATTATCTGATTTTCAAGATGGATTTGGGCTTTGTCTATGATCTGTCCTGACTAACATTGTGTGATATGCTGAATATCTAGTGCTCCATCAGAACTTGAAAGCTGCAAAGCCCCAACTATTTTGGGCCCACAACTTGCTTTTTGTCAGTATAAATTTGTATTACTTACCAAACACCTAATAAATATTTCAATTTTTGGTTACCCTTCCCCAATAACAACCACCTAGATGCACTTTTTTGTTGAAGGAAAGAACAACTAATAAGGATATTGGTTGTGTAGTAGAATTTTGTTTTTCTATTCTTAAATCAATTGAATAAATAAGAACATACCCCATATATAAGGGTGGCAATTTGCCCGAACCCGACCCGGACCCGCCTAGGTCTGACTCAATAATTGGCGGGTTTGGGCTAATAATTCTCATTTCGGGTCGGGCTCAGGCTCAATTTTTTAGGCCTGAGGAAAATTCGGGCCGGGCTCGGGCCCAAGTGCTTAGGCCCGATGGGCCCGAATCAAATGTTTATATGTGCATGTGTATGTTTTTGTATACATCATGTATATTTATGTATGATTTTTTTTTTAAGATAATATTTTTTTTTGATAAAAGGGATGAAGCCTAACGACTCCAGCCAACAAAAACCAAAAGTACAAAATAAGAGTTCATACAGACTCCAGAAAGAAGAGAAGCTACAAGCCCAAAATATCCTCATTAAGAGGATCAGAACCAAACACAGCCCAAACATCCGAACAACCTCTCAAAGCAACAACAGAAAACAGGATAAGAACATCAGAATAGAAGACTAAGCTAAAGAAAACCCTTAAGAAGAATCACTCGAGAGATCACCACTAGAGTCAGAACTAGAGGACTCGTTATCCACATGAGAAGATTGCAAATTGTTAATCAGCAGAATTTCAGTGACCAGTTCTTGGTGATGAGCAGACATAGCCGAGATGGTGGAGAGAGTATGCGAAACCAAATCTTCCTCAGCATCTGAAGGATAAACATTCTCAGGAGTTCCTTCCACAGGATGTGTAAGCAAAGAAGAGGCAGAGTCCTAAACTCCAGCAGAAGTCTCATCTTCATCATCCTCTATCACAATCACATTGTTCTCATTCATGTCCTGGGTAGGAGAGTTGCCAGCCCTTGGATTAATATTCACAACTGGTGAAAAAGATTTGCATGATTGAACAAAGCCGCTGACATCCATTTTGGCTTTTTTAGAGGGAGGCAAAATATCTGTCCAAGAGGAGACAAAAAAACATATGGAATCTAGAATGTTAATAATATTCATAGATTTTTTAACAAAAATCCTATTGTTTCTTTCCAGATGACTCATATCAATGCCATCATAATCATATCCCATAGCAAAGAAATTTTCTTTTTAATCCTCTTTTTCCTCCATAAACCCCACCAGGCTTTCACAGAGGGGGGAAAACCTCTAAACTTAAAAGTCATCTTCAAAATAATCCAAATCTGCTTAACGAAGGAGCATTTAAGAAAAATATGAAATGCAGATTCATTAGCATTATCACAAAGAACACATTTTTGGCCAATTGCTAAATTCCGCTTATTCAAATTATCAACGGTAAGTAAACGGTTATGAATAGTAAGCCAAACAAGGATTCTAACTTTAAGGGGAGCTACATTTTGCCAAATGAATTTATAGAATGGGCATATTTTCCCACCTGCATTCAAAAAATTATAGAAAGATTTAACAGTAAACAGACCAGATTGGGACCATCTCCATTTAGCCTTATTATTAGGTTTCCAGTCATAATTACTAATCAAATGAAGAAGAGTACTAAAATCATGGGATTGCTGGAGAGAGATTTCTACGAAAGCCAATGTTCCAAACTTTACCATATCTATTAGTAGAGTAAAGAGAAAAAACAGATGCATTAGGAAGAGCAGCAATCTTAAAGAGATCAGGAAAGGCAGATGCTAAACTACAATTACCAATCCAGATATCTGTCCAAAAACGAACATTCTTGCCATCCCCGCAAATCTTTTGGAGACCACACTTAAAGGGGGCTGAAGCTTTCCAAATTCCTTTCCAAAAAGAGGAACCAACAGAATGAGGGAGGGAAGGAAAGTCACTAAAACATCTTCTGCGAAAATATTTCTTTTTGATAATTCTAATCAACATTTTATCTTCAGAATTTAAACAGTACCATAACCACTTACCAAGAAGGGCAATGTTTTGATTCCGTAGGTTAATAATTCCTAGACCACCTTCAAATTTTTGTTTACAAATTCTAGACCAGTTCATAAGACATTTACCTTGATCAGAATGGATAGAAGATCCAACCCAAAAGAACCTCATTCTCAGAAGATCAATCTTTTTGATAACCCAAGCAGGAATATAAAAGAAAGACATAAGATATAGGGGGATGCTAGAGATAACAGAATTAATAAGAATGAGTCTACCAGCACGAGAAAGAGATCTACCAGACCAGCTATTAAGTCTCTTCTCAATTTTATCAATAACCGGAAACCAATCTGACTTGTGAAGTTTGCCAATACGCAAAGGAATACCTAAATAGTTGAGAGGAAAGGATCCTATAGTACAATTAAAGAAGGCTGAGACCTCTACTTGTCTACTATCATCACCTCCAATCCACATACAAGAAGATTTGGAGAAGTTAATTCTCATACCAGAAACACTTTCGAAACAATACAGAAGAAATTTGAGATTTCTAAGCTTAATACCATCACAAGTTGAGAACAGAATAGTGTCATCAGCATATTGTAGGTTAAGAACTCCCCTGAAGGAAGGGTAGCCCCCAACACCTTGAATATAACCATTGTCCCAAGCATTAGACAACATACAATTGAAAACATCAGCAACAAGAACAAATAGTAAAGGAGAGATGGGATCACCCTGTCTAAGACCTCTTTTGCAAATGAATTTCTTCCCTTCAGAGTTATTGATAATCACAGAAGAAGTGCCAGATTGAAGACTTTTAAAAATCCAATCAATCCATTTAGCGCCAAAACCTCTAGCTATGAAAACTTGTCCTAAAAAATTCCAATTAACTCTAGCATAAGCTTTTTCAAAATCAAGCTTAAGTAAAATTCCTTCAGAGTGTTCCTGATGTAAAGAATGAATAGTTTCTTGAACCACAGCAACACTATCTAAAATAAATCTTTCTTTAATAAAACCAGATTGAGAGGAATCAACAAGAAGACCAATGACCTTAGCTAGTCTATTAGCAAAGACCTTCATAATAATTTTAAAAATGACATTGAGAAGACTAATCGGTCTAAACTGGGAATTATTAGCACCAGGACATTTAGGAATGAGAATAATATGAGCGTAGTTAATTCTGGAAAAGTCTAGAGTGTTATCAAATAATTCTTGAAAGACACCAACAATATCTTCTTTGAAATCACTCCAAAAAATTTTATAACAAAAGGTGGGAATTCCATCAGGTCCAGGAGCAGCATCAAGAGGGAGTCCACAGATGGCTTCAAAGATTTCATCCTCTGAGAAAGGAATCTCTAAACACTCCAGATTAACCCTGTTGGATGGGGGTATAATTGAGTCCAATTAATATCTAAAAAAGTGTCACCAGGATCCCCCATCAGGTTTTTATAGAAATTGAAAAACTCTTGATGAATGAGAGAAGGATCAGAAGTGAAGCCCTCATTAGTCTGAATAGAAAGAATATGATTTAATCTTCTTCTATGAGAAGCATAGTTATGAAAGAATCTAGTATTACCATCTCCCAACTTCAGCCATTTAACTTTTGCTCGTTGATACCACTTAATCTTATCTAATTCTAACAAATGAATATACTCATTTTGATAAGTAGATCTTAAATTTCTATCATCCAAAGAAAGAGGATTCTGTTCCTCAAGAATATCCAGAGAATCAATCTTATTTTTCAACAAAATTTTCCTATCTTTCATAGGGCCAAATCTAGATTTCACCCAAAGTTTACAACCATTTTTAATATTCTTGATCTTAGCGAGAAGTCTTCTGAGACCAGCATGTATATTAATATTAACAGCTTGCAAGCAAGAAGCAATCATACAGAAGAAGGGAGGATCTTCAAGCCAGAATTTCTCAAATTTAAAACATGGAGGTTTAGGAGAAGAAGAGGAAGAGTACAAGATCAGAGGAACGTGATCAGAAATAATGTTAGAAGCCGCTTGAACATAAGACAAAGGAAAATTAGCATTTCAGTCTAATGAGACTAGAAATCTATCAAGCTTAGCAAAACTTGGAATAAGTCGCTTATTAGACCACGTGAATTGTCTGCCAAGAATGGGGTAGTCCACAAGATTAAGGCTATTAATAACATTATTAAAGTTGTCTGAATCTATTCTATTATAAGTGAATCCACTTCTTTCAGAAATAAAACGAACAGCATTAAAATCACCCCAAAAATTACCCAACCATTCATAAAAGAATGCCAATGAGAGAACTCATTCCAGAACTCATCTTTAAGAGATTGAATACAAGGACCATAGACTGAAATAAAAAGAAGGGAACAATTGAAGGTGAAACATTCTGGTTCCACAGCAAGAAAAAATTTCCTTTTAAAAACATTAGTGCATTTGAACAAGTGATCCTTAAAACCAATCAACATGCCACCCGAAGCACCCTCAGAATTTAAAGCAATCCACTCAGTAATAATAGAACCACCTAAAGATCTAAATAAAGAAGGCGAGGGAGAAGGTAACTTAGATTCTTGAATAGCAATAATATCACAATGAGAAGAGATAATGAAGTCAAAAACTGCCAATCTCTTATCTTCACTACCTAAATCTCGAATGTTCCAAGATGATATAATCATTTAAAACAGTGGGCATCTCCTCTGTTCAATTCTAATTGAACAATTTTATTGAAGTCCTGTGGGGCTATATTAAAAAGATCTGAACTAGCAGTAAAATTATCTAAATAATCAGGAGTAAAGGAATCAAAATGACATCTAAATATAGAACCAAGACCATTACCTTTCACAGTAGATTAAATCACAGGAGCAGGGATTTCCAAGTTCCTGACTTGAGCAATGAGAGTTGCTTTCTCTAAAATAGGTTGGCCTCCATCTTGTTTTTGTTCAACCCTCAGACTTCTCCTAAGAGGACCATAGTGCATAGAAGAATGTTTCCTTTTCTTATAAACCTTAGAACATGATCCCACACATTTCTGAAGAAAAGTGGAATCAGTATAGTCAGAAGGCTGGGAATCAGGATAACATATAGCCAAAGGAGTAGGAGTGTCATCCAAGGAATTAGACATAGTATCATCATTGATATCAGTATAGTCAGAAGGCTGGGAATCAGGATAACATATAGCCGGGGGGGCTCAGTGAACAGATTAGAAGACTCTTCAAAATTAGAGTCACTGGACGAAACATAAGTAGGAGGAAGATCATCAGAATTCAGAATAGTAGACTTTTTCAAATTGGAGTCCCTGTCAATGTTAAAGGAGAAACCCCACATACCATCTGAAAAAAGAGGAGGAACAAAGAAACTAGGACTGAAGAGAAAGCTATTAAAAAGACATTCTGTAGCAGAAGGAGGAGCATATCCCAACATCAGAGAGTAAAGAAGTTCAATCCAGATAGAACCCTTAGGAAGATTTTGTTTAAGGAAAAGACAAGTGTTCATCTGAGACTCCAGGGACAACACTAAACCCTTGTCAGCTTTCACCATAGCTAATTCTTTATTTGAATTCACAACCATATCTTTATCAGGTATGATCATAATCTCAGAAGAGGAAGGGGACACTTGACTGATAGGAGGATTGAAAGTAGCAACGGGAATTATAGAGAGAGAGTT